>OY288281.1:16771727-17971727 GCA_958450335.1 Hibiscus tridactylites | reverse complement strand
CATATTTATATGTGTATTTAAATTTATTAATTAATTAAATTATATTAAAATAATTATATAAATAATAAATTAATATATAAATAATTTGAATATGTTTGGAAAAGTTATATTAAAAATAATTTTATAGATCTAATTAATAATAATTAGATACAAAATATTGATAACTAATAAACTATTCAAACTGTAACATCCGAGTTTAGGGGTCGGGTGAAAATAATATTTTGGGTCTCGAGTTATGATTAAAATGATATTATATATTATTTGGGCTTTGTGATTTCAAAACAAATATTATATGTTGGACTCAAATTAAATTAGGAATCAATTTCATGGATTTTATATATGGATGAGATATGACATCTCATTGATGACATTTTGGTAAATTGTAAAATGAAGGAGAAATAAGATGACAAAAGGGGGTTTTATTTGAAAAGAAATGTTCATCTTCTTCATTCCATCATTTTTGAAACCTAAAACCCCTCTTATCCCCTAAAGCACTATTTCATCAAATCTCTTCATCAATTCAAGGGCTCTCTTTGAGGTAATTGTATTTTTGAATTCTCCTCATGACTTCCATCATTTCCATAGCTTTAGTTTTCATAAAAATCATCTTTTTGAGTTTTTGAAGTTTTCATGTTTGAAGAAAAGCATGAAACTTTAATAGCTTTTTGGGTTGTTTTTGATTAATAGAGTTGAGTTTTGATCTAATCTTGCCCAATGGAACATTATATCTCAATTTGGTTGGGTTTTATAAAGAATCCCGAAATGAGTTTTTGGGGGTATATTTAAAGTGTCAAAATTTGTGTTTTTGAAATGATTTTGTGAAGAATTGTTGGGATGATGTTATAACAACTTTGGGTAGGTGTTTTTAGATATTTTATGATGATTTTTGAGAGGTTATAGTGTTGGTTTGATGAGATTCCCGTAGCTACTGCTGTAGGTGATTTTTAGGAGTGGAAATTAAGAGTTTTTGAAGTGTTTGTGTGGGGAAATGAAGGGCTGGTGGTTGTACAACATTATGATGATGTTTTGGACATGTTTTGAAGTGTTTTAAGTGTTTAAATTGGGAGGTAATGGCTGGGTTTTGCTGGAGTACTAAAATGAGATTATTTGGGAGGATTTCGGCTTTGAATTGTTGAGAAAATGTTAGAGAATTGAGAGCTGATGTGTAACAGTAAATTTGTGGTTGATTAAGAGGTTAATACATTGCTTTTGATTGGTTAGAAACAACGGATTTGGCCTTGGGAGGTTCGGGCACGATTCCGGAAGTTGTGGAGGCTTGGGTCGGCTTTGCTTGGTTTGCTTAAGGAAATATTGTGAGTGGTTAAATATTTTTTTTAAATTGGTTTTGAATATTTGGTTCAAGCATGTGAACCTAGGATGAACTTGGTAAACCCACATAGAGTTGGGATTAGAGTGGTAGCCTAATCCAAAGCTTTGATTAGAGACTTTGGTTGCACTCTTTAATGATTGTTTATGCCTCGAGTTAAATTGTGATGGTGTTGGTTATGTATATGTTGTATACATGTATGTTGAGGCATGTTTGATGCATTGTTATATGCATGTTGATGATAAACATGATGGAGATATACATATGCATGAAATATGATGTGATATTGTGTTAATGATATACATGTGGTGTTGATACGTGAAATGATATTATGAGGTGATTGTATGATCCGAGGATCATGGTGAGTACATGCTAGGCATGGAAATGTGGTTTGTGCATGACGGTGAGTCATGGTGAGTACGTGCTAAGCACGGAAGTTATTATGAAACGATATTGTGAAAGATTAATGAAATGTGTAGTATTGACACTAGTATGCTTGGGTACAAATGATCGATCATTAGGATGTTTAGTGTGCACACGTGAGTCAAAATGCGCGCGTGGTCTTGATGATGGTAATCATCAAGATGGAGTACGGGTTCGCCCGGAAATCTTCTTATATATATATGTCGGTGATGAGTGGAATCCCATCGATGGGCGTGAGGATGAGTGGAATCCCCTCCGCGTGAAATGAGGCGTGAGGATGAGTGGAATCCCCTCCGCGTGAACGGTGATGAGTGTAATCCCACCATCAGGTAATGGTTGTGTTGTTGGATGTGAGTTCCAACGGTTATCCGCGTATTCGAGTCATAGCTAGGTTCCAATACGAATTGTGGATTATGTTGCTCATATGTTGGTTATATGTGTTACCATATAATGTGATTATGGACTCGTTGAGCATGACATGATTTTGATAATATGCTCATGCATCATCTATATTTATGGCTCATGTGGATCAAATGTAAGATCGTGCATCCTACCGTGCTTGGACCTTGCATTGTCGAAGGTTTGTTTTATGAGCTTACCCTCACTAAGCTTTTATGCTTACGCTCGTTTTTGTTCGACAATGCAGATCAATAGCTTGTGGGTGGCAAAGGCAAGGAAAGGTCTTCAAGTGTCGCTTCTGGTAGCTCAAGTATGAACTTTAAATTGTAAGATAGTAATAGTAAAGCAATGGGATAGGTGTTGTTGTTTGAGCCTTTGAAGTATGTTATGTTGGTTGTTAGGAGCATGCTAGACTCCTTTCATATGTTGTATTGATTTGGCTTTTGGGTTGTATGCCTTGCTTGTAGACTATGTTGGATTTGCTTATATTTTTTTTTGTCTAAGTGTTAGTCTTGTTGAAGTTTGTTGTTAATGTGTAAATGCCTTGAATGAAAGTTTCAATCTATGTCTTGTGTGTTTGAGCATGTTTAATATAGGACCCATGCCTCTAGTTTCATGTATGTTGGTGTTAAGTGCCTCTTAGGGTCGTTTAGGGCCTTTAGATTTGTTGAGAAATGCCTAAGTCTGGTTTTTGAGGGTTGCAGACAGCCCGCGTTTCGAAACGAGCTGGGCCGTTTCGGAACGGGTAGGCTTCAGGGACACCGTATCAGAACGCGTTTCGATACGGTTTGGCCACTGAGAGCCCCTGTTCCGATACGGGTTTCGAAACGTTTTGGCTACTGGAAATCTGAGAAATTGTTGAGATGAAAGCGTTTCGAAACAGGTCTAAGGGTTTCGAAACGGTCAAAATCTCGTTGACCACGAGAAGTTGACCGTTGAGGGTGTTTCGGAACGGTTGACCTCCGTTTCGTTACGACCTCCTCGTATGGCTTGGGGCAGTTGACCTGGCCAAGGGCGTTTCGATACGCCTCAATGGTGTTTCGAAACGGCCTGTCTAACGAAATAAAATTGGGCTGTTTAAATGTTGTTTTGGGTTCTGATGTTTGTCTTCCGCCTCTTATTCCGCTGTTATGATCACATAGTGTTTGGATGAGCCTTTAGAAAAGATTAAATTAAAAGAAAAAAAATTAGGGTTGCTAACCGAGGGGAACCTTAACGGGTTTCGCTTCGGTTTTCCCCGTGTGGCCTACTCGGACCGGTCATCCGGCCAGACCGGGACGAGGAGGTTACACAAACAAGTATTAAATATAATCATGCCCTTATATGTCATTTTGCTTGTTTAAATAATCTAACAGCTATCAGCTATTAGTTAATTTTACCAAACACTCTTATACAATCAACTAATACAATCCGCTAGTCCAATCAGCTAATGCAATCATCTATCAACTATCAACTATCAACTAATGTAATTCGATATCCACTAATTGCCAAACAGGGCCTACGTCTGATTCTGGAAGTAAAGCTCTAGAATTTCTTAGTTTACATGAAGAAGACAGAATCAACCCAAATACACCCTCTGTTTCTCCTAAAAATCATCAGGTTGGTTATTTCTTTCCTTTTTAAATCTCTGATATTAACCCAATTTATTTGTTTGTTTTTATCAATTTCCTCCTTGTTTTAGTGGTGCTTATAGGAAGTTGAAGTGAATCTTGTGATTACATAGTATTGTATGCCCGACATAACTGGCTATGATTTGCTCAAGAAAATCAGTGTATGTTTGTAAATTTTCCTGCCTTTTGCAAACTGAAATTGGATGAGATTTTAATTGGAAAATTTGGTAAAATCTGGTTACATGATTTACCATATCTCTTTTTGATTTAAAGTAGTTTCCTGGGAGAAATTTGTCCAATATCTCACAGGTTTAATGAAAATTTACCTGGGTGCTTTTTCAGGAATCATCATCTATGGGATGAAATTGCTCAAGGGAAAAAGAGGGGTTAAGGTTTTCGAGGAAGAAGAAAGAAAAAAAAAGGACATTTGTAGTTTAAATCCAAATATTTAAAATAATGATTAAATTGATAGAATCAAGACCAATTTGATAGAAATGCATGAGTTTGGGCACTAAAACTGTTATTATCCCAATTAAAAATAAGTAACGTTATCATTTCCGTTTGTTTTTAACGGTCGGGGTACCAAAACAGAACAAAAATGTAACGTTAGGTATTATTTTACCAAAAAATAGGCGGGGTACTAAAACAGTAATGTGGAAATAGGTGGGGGTACTATTTATATAGTTATCCCTTAAAAATTGACTCAAGGGTTCATTTTGCCTCTAAAGTAAACACAAATCAGTAATGTTGTCCATATATTTTAATTGCATCAATTTTATCATTAGATTGATGTTGGCTATTAAAATATTGACGTGGTTGTCTTCTGTGATGATGTAGAGATATACGATGTTGATATGACATTGCACATGTGATGATGGCAAGACAGAGGGGATGAATTGATTTTTAGTCGAATTTAAGGGCATAATTGATTTTTTACCGAGTTACAAGGCAATTGATTTTAATTGAAAATTCGAAGGCTTATTTAATTTTTAATCTAAAAAAATAAAAATGTTAAAAATTTAAAATATTAAAAATAAAAACACTAACTAATTCTAAAATTAAGTAAATATTATAAAATAAAAACATCAAAAGTTATAAAATGATAAATTATAAATATAAAAAATTATCAGAAAAGTCTTCGACTGCTTCTCGTTAGGCTAAATCTTTTCTTAAACATATTTTCAATGGAATCAACTATGTAATGTAGTAACAATAAAATCTATATCCTTATTCGATTTTCTACATCAAATATTAATGAGCACCAATTTGGTGTAAATAAATGAAAAGAAAATTTTGTTTTATTATTAATCTAATACAATACTAATTTCACAAAAATATGTTCCATAAATAGTAATAGACTCTTCGGTAAAAAAAGAACAGTAATAGACACAGTCTGACAAAGTCGAAGAATATTTCGATGGAAGTGTTCAGATTTTTAATACTTTATAAATATTTTTTAATTTAATTTTTTATAGTTATATTTTATCATTTTATAACTTCTAATACTTTTCAATTTTTATTTATTTTTTGAATATTTATGTATTTTCATTAAGTTTATGGATTTAAAAAAAATAAGAATATCTTGATTTTTTTTAGAGTTCTCACTTTGCTTATTTTTAAAATTATCAAAGACCTAAAGAATATTTATACTGATTTGTTAATTGATTTTCAGATACTCAATTTGTAAAGTTCAATATATAAAAATTAAATTATTTATTTAATTTTATTCAAAAATATATAACTCGATTAAATTAATTTGAAATTTTAAAAATAATCTTTTATGAGTTGACTCTAATTTTATCCCACTAAAAATATGTTCATGTTATAAGCTTAATTTTTTATTTACTATATATATATATATATATTGCTGCGACCGTTTTTGTTACCCGTTTGTGAAAAACAGTTTGACAATTAGGGTTTTGAAAATCGGGGTTTCTCATTTTAATTTGATTTTGAAATTAGTGAATTTTTTATATTTTAATCAAATTTTCTTTATTTCTTTAAAAATCGTTTTGGAGTCGTCATCGATCACTTTGGTAGACCAAACACCATAAAAAGCGGACCAGAGATTATTTTTGAAAAAATCGGGTTCGAGAGTTTGTTATGTGTAGGTAAGGATTAGCACCCCTACGAACGCCCATTATTGGTACCTTATTAATTACACGTGACATTTTGGCATTTCAAACATTAATTTGAATTTAATTAAATTTTTAATTATAAAAGGGATTTTATTTCGAATGAGAGTATCATTTTGTAAGAAAATACATTTTGGACGAATATAAGTTTTGAAACGTCCAGTTACATTAGGACACTTCAATTTATATTCAAAACGTACCTCAATGCAAAAAGTTTGATGCATGTCAAATTATTGTCTTGTCATTTTTAAGTATTCTCTAATTTAGGCTCCATCAATTTAATTAATTAAGAGTCTAAGAATATTATTAATTTTTGGACATAAATGGTGACATCCAAATAATTTGAACACTACCTTTAATGGCCCCAAAAGTAATAATATTCCTAATTTAAGGTGATTATATTATGTTTATCCTATTTAAATTTTACTTAAGTTAATTATGTGCAATTTCTATTTTCTAAGCTAAAATGAAACATTGAAATTTTAATTTGAATATTCATTGATTAACATCACTCTACAATGTGATACTAATCAATCTTGAATATTCAAACTTTGTTTGAAATATCAATTTACTTGCTACAATGGCCTTTCCTATTCAATTATGTAATTAAGTGGCTTATACTAAGGCTTCTAATTAATTCTAATAATATAATCAAATCCCCTAAACAATTATGCTACATGACTTAAAAATTATGCATGCATTCACAAATTAATTAATTAATTAAATTAAATTAAAGCAAATAGGAAATTTAAGGGCTAAATTGAATTAAATTCAGAATATAAAGGCTGAATTACAAATTTAAGGTGACTAAAATACAAGACAGAACAAATTAGGAAACCCAAGTTTGAACTCGCTAAAAACTCTGACCCAAACCCAATAATTTGGCCCAATTCTATTAAAATCGGTCTGATCGGGTGATTCATCCCTCACGGTTCGGCTCTAAACGGTCTAAAACAGATCCCGGGTTACGAGTCGAGTTGCGAGCCCGTATCTGAACCCTTTTTAGAAACACACGGGTCATTTTGACCCGCCTCTCAAAATGATGTTGCACCAATTTGTTTATAAATCCCCTTTTTTCCGAGCCCGACTCGTCCATTTAGCCATTTCCCAACTCACCTTAACTCGGCCACCCTAAATTTCCTCTCAAATGTGATTCTTGGCCGCTTTTTGGCGATTTTCGGCCACCGTAAGGTGATTTTCAGCCACCATATGACGAGTTTCGACCACCCTCTTTCCCTTTCCGATCATTTTCAACCTCACTCCGGTGACCAGAAACATTCTGGTCATTTTCCCCGACCAAACCTAATTCTCCGGCCATCGTCTGCAACTTCAAGCCACCACCTTCACCGTCGCCAGAACCTTAAATTTACCCAAAACCCTTCTTTTTTCATCCTAAGCCCTAATCTACGCCTTGTTTCGTCAGAAACGGCCTCCTTCTCCCATTCCTTAGCTACCTACCCGAAACTGAGACCCCTATCATTTTTGACCCCAGCCACAAAACCTAATCTCAGATCTCAAAAACTTACTCTGGTGGCACTCGAAGAGGCAAAAAACTCTAGATAAGCATCCGAAACTCTAAAGTTTATTTGATCTAGTTTTTTATTTTTCTTTAGCTACTGTTTTTTCTGATTTTGAGGCTTAGATCTGATTTATTTTGTACTTTTATGTAGGAACATGAAGAGAGGGGAAGAAATGTTACCTTCTGATGTGCTCAGACGACGTTGCAGTGGTTCCGACCGGCGAATGGTTCAGCTCTCCGGTGTCTCTCCAACTTCAGGTGACTCTTCACTTTCCTTTTCTCTTTCCTTCTTATTTATTTCCTAATAATTGCGTAATCATTCTCCCTTTTTCTCTCTCTAGGTGGCTATTTATAGCCGGTGTCAGTACTGACATCAACCGGCCCCTTGATCCATGTGAAGATAGATTCAGTCAATGAGAGATTGCCAGGTAGCCATTTTGACGAGCCAAACAAACACAAATGTGTGTTTGGGCTCTTTACCCGTTGGATTTTTTTGGGCGAGAATAAGCTTTGTAATGGGCCTGATAACATGTGATTTGCGCTTGGGATGTTTTGTATGATATAAAATGGACTTTGTAATAGGTATAATGGTCATTTATTTATTTATGGGCTATTGCGGAGTTTTATTTATTTTTTTATTTACTTGCTTAGTATATGCATATATACCCGGACAAAATACGGGTTCTACAGCTGCCCCTCTTTGCTCATTGTCGTGGAACATGAATAAGGTAAAGACTAAGAGGTCACGAATTTTGTCTGAACTGTCTGATCATTGAGACTTGAAGCTATTCTTTTGATTATGAAACACTTCAATCTTCTTCAGAATAGACTATTCTCATTAGGAATCCTTTTTTGCTAGGCAGACTCTTCTTCGTATAAACCCTTTTTTACTAAACAGACTCTTCTCATTACGAATCATTCTTCGCTGGGTGGACTCTTCCACTACGAATCCTTCTTCGTTGGGTGGACTCTTCCACTATGAATCTTTCTTCACTGGACGGACTCTTCTCATTAGGAATCCTTCATTGCTAAGTGAACTCTTCTCATTAGGAGCTCTATCTCTATCTGAGCAGACTCTTCTCATTAGGAATACTTCTCCAATAGGCGAACTCTTCTTATTATGAATCCTTCTTCGTTGGGAGGACTCTTCTCATTATGAATCATTCTTCGCTGAGCGGACTCTTCTCATTATGAATTTTTCTTCGCTGGGGAACTCTTCTCATTAGGAGCTCTTCTTTGCTGGGGCGAACTCTTCCTACTAGGAGCTCGTCATTCCTGCAAAAAGAAATACCATCAATTAATAAGGGTTCTTCTTGGTGTAATATGAGATTTCTTCAATTTTCTGCTTGAAGCACTGAAATCTTTAAAGTCACTGCTTTTCTTCTTACAGTGTCTTGATCTTTCAATCTAAAACCCACATAAGATCTCTTGTTGCTTTCTTTATTGGTCTATCTCTTTTTACGCTTGGCAATCACATTACCTTCAAAAGTCAAATCTATCATTAACCTTCCATCATAATTGTAAAGTAAATGTACAACTTAAGTATATCATTAAGAAACTTCGGGTGTTTCAATGAGAAACGTTGAATTTTTTGTCCAGTAAAACTGCGAATCCTTTTCATTTGAGCTCAAAGTCGATCATCTTATTTTCCATTCTCTCTTTTTATCTGGTAACCCAAAAAGTTAATATCTTTGTTGGGATTCGCCTCTTCAAACGGATTGCTGAGATTCGCTTCTTCAAACATGTTGAAATCTTTACCGAGATCCGTCTCTGTAAACAAAATGTCTCCGCCTCTGTAAACGGAGTGTCTTGAGATCCGTTTCTGTAAACGGTATGTCTTTAAGGTCTGCCTATGTAAACGGAATATCTTGAGGTTCGTCTTTGTAAATGGAATGTCTTGAGATCCGTCTATGCAAATGGAATGTCTTAAGATTCGTCTATGCAAATGGAATGTTTTTTGAAATCTGTCTCTGTAAACGTAACGACTTGGGATCTGTTTCTAGGAAAAAACCCCAAAACCAAGGTCCCAAAAGATCCTTGCCAATACCATTCCCCAAGTGTCTTATTGTGACGCCATCCAAAAAGTTCCCATCATTTCTGTGCAAACAATCGAATATTTTTACAAAAATCCACCTCTTCAAACAGGTTGAAATCTTTGCAATTCTTTGTTAGATCTTCTTTCTGAATCCTAGAGCTATATATTAAAATCTAGCTTGTTCCTTGTTGATTTTTGTAAATTCCTGCAAAAATGTAAAATGCTTGAAATGTATGAGTTAGCATGCTCCATCTTATGGATGCCTAGTTATGAATGATGCATGAATATTATCAACTGAGGACCACTTGGGGTGAGCTTTCATTTTCAGGGAAGCTAAAAAAATTCTTGCTTCATTTTTCATTAAAACTCTTTTGCAGCCAATGCAACCCATCTCACACTCAAGTTCAGCCTTCATGATCTCTACATTATTTGCTCTAAAGCGTCTTTTCAAGTTTCCACTTTAGATTGCTTTTCTCAAAGCATCGTTTCGGGTTTTCACTTTGGTTTTTTCCTCTTTTTCTCAAGGCGCCCTTTCGGGGTTTCACCTCGGTTTTTCTTTTTCTTTTCTCTTTTTTTCTTTTTCTTCTATCTTCTCTTTTTTTTTCTTATCAGGTTGATCACATTAGAGGTCTGACAACAGCGATTCAAATTTCTTTTCTCAATAGAAGAACATGGAGCTGCAAACATTCTCGTTCAATATGGGAAGCTAACAAGCAACAATGGGTCCAGATGTAGTAATACTACTGTGGCTCGACGATGTCTCAAAAGCATTTCCAAACTTCATAAACTGTCCCAACTAAGATATTGCCAGGTGTGCATAGCAAATAGGAGCAACAACAGAGACGACAATGGTGCTCTTTTGATACATATAGGACAAGGAATAGACAAGTTCCTACAAATCATCTGCCGAAAATACAACTTGATCCAAGAGTATATGATAATGTATTGGTCATGTGGTTCCAAGCATCTCAGCATGAGCACAGAGATAAAAATCATTGTTCTTCGGCTAGCAGACTTTGTTGTCAATAACGGTTCCGGGTTGTACATTGTCCGGAGATCCTTGCTGGAAAAACTTAATACAATGGCCATTTTTTGCACAACAACCATCACAAACCTTGGGTTCCAACTCTCATCAAGGATCTTGCAAGCCTCTATAGCTTGATCTTATATTTCATCATTCTTTCATTTCTGTGTAATTGCTGGCGTGGGATTCAACATTATCTTCACCCTTTTCATTCTCTTTTAATATTCATGGGTCATAGTTCCAAAAGAGTTCATCATCTTTGGGACGACATACATTCTTCTGTAATGTTCTCTGTAATATTGCCCCATTCTTGAATTCAACCATCATCTTTGTCCGTTATAACATTCGCAAAACTTTCCTGTCCTACAATGCCTTATAAGTAACAATCTTCAGACGTAATGATCTTTTCTTTTGAACCTTTAGTGGATCAATCCTGCTGCAGCTTTTCTCCAAAAGATAGCTCATATTCTCTCTTTGCCCCAGGGTTGTCTATGTTACTTTCTTGCAGCTTTGTTTAAATGTTTCTAACACTCTAAGTTGCGTCATTTTCCTCGTCATACTTTTCATCATTAATCAAGTATCAAGGCTACATCTTGTTCTGCCTGCACTTAAAGGATTAATACATCATAATAATACCCACTAAATCCTTTGCTTTTCTTGTATCTAATCGATTTATATGCAAGATGCTTGTTGAAACGATAAGTGAAAGGCTCAAATATTATTTTAATAAGTTGGAATAATTTGATAAGTCACGATAAACATGATAAATTCAATGCAATGCCCCAGGTACCCATTGTATGAAGGAGCGAGACCCTTTTCAACTGAAATAGAGCCTTCCAAACTCGAATTTACTCAAGATTGCATATTTCGAGAAAGTTTCTTGCCGGATGCCTAATCTCAAATGCTTTTAAATTGTCCTTTCAGGTTTTCAGCTCAAATCCTCATTTGGTTTCAAGACGCCCTTTGCGTATTTTCATCTTGAACCCCATTTTTTATTTTTTCTTCTTTTCTTAATTCTTTTTCTTTTTTTCTTTCTGATATCTAAGGCGCCCTTTTGGGTTTTCACCATAGATATTTTCATTTTGCGAAGCGCCTTTTTTAGGTTTTCACTCCGCTTTTTTTTTCTTTATTTCATTTTTTCAATCTCTTTTTTAATTCTTCGAGTGTAATACTTCTTGATCGAGTCTGAGTTTATCAAATTACTTGGCTCACCTCTGATCATATCTAGTTAAAATCAACGCTCCTCCAAAAAGAGGTATCCTTGATGTATAACCCTTTCCAATTAGGTATCCATTTCCTACGGAAATCCTTATGAACTTGGCAAGATCTTTTCAAGTACTAGATCTCCTTCTCGGCATACTTTTGAACAAGCTTTCATTGTTGTGAGCTCGCATCATACATCTATCCATGTCAAATTTCTTTTAGTCTCCTCTCTTCAAGGAGATTCAACTAACCTTATCGAGCTTTTACTTGTTCTGCATCGTCCAATTTCATATCTACCAATATTCAACGACATAATCTAAACCCCAATTAGTCATGATGCTTCTATCCATAGACCGAAGAATACAATGTTGCCCATGTTGAGGTGCACATTGTGGACGGTAATTTCTTATCTTTCCAAGTCTTTGAGATAGTCATTCGGTATTTACGCTTGCCGAATCTATTGCCCCATTTGTCTCTGAGCAATTTATCACAGAATTATGATGATTTGTCTTGAACTACTCACCAATCTTCTGATATCATCTTGTTTTTTAGATTAGAGGCGTCATCAATGAAAACTCTATCTGGGAAACCAGATCGACAAATAATCTCTATTCAGCATCTTGCAAGTTGTTACTCTTGTAATACCGTCATAGGAGGCATCTTTCATTCACTTGGTAAGGTGATCAATCACGACCAAGATAACATGGTGTCTTTGGAGGTTTTTGAACAAATCTGTCTTATACAGCAAAAGGCATTGTATGCTCTCTCAAGCATAATCTTCCCAGGGGTTCACTTTCTTTTTCCTTCTGTTATGCACATCAAATCCTTATCTGGAAGACTAAAGTTCAATGACTCTTGGTCATCTGAAGCGCATTTCGCCAAGAAAACCAATATCAAATTCTGATAATATTGGCCAACGAGCCATTCTTTAGTCAATGCTAGTGTTTCCATCAAGAGTTTCAAAGGATCGGTTCTTGAAAATCGAGCAAGCGGAATGGTACAACACATTTTCTGAGTCCTCAAGCTACCAAAACAACACGACTTTTGAATTAGTGGATGTCGTATTTTGTATCTGATAATTCTTTGATCAAATAATAAATGGCTCTTTCCTTCATGTCTCATCATGTTGGTCTAATGCACCCCATTGCGTTTTATAAGCTGTTAAAGAATCAATGATCAGACTGGAATTGGTGTTATCAGAACTGTGCACTTTGAAAAATGCTTCTTGATCTTTCTAGGGCTTCTTGGTATTATTCATCTCACACTCTTAGATCAATCTATGTCAGCAACTTAAACATTGAATCACATTTTGTTTGTTTGTTATGATGAGTAGTTCAATCTCTAAGGGCTTCTTCTTTTTTTCATTTTCTTTTTTTCGCTTTTTTTCTTTCACTTTTTTTCTTTTTTGCTTTCTTTCTCTCCTTTTTCTTTCTTTCTTTTTTCCTTTTCCCATTTGTTTGTTTGTTTGTTTGTTGTTGTTTTTTTTTGCCCTGCGAGAGAAGATTTTGAACAAATTTCACTTTGTTAAGATACATTTCAATTCCATTTTTGTTGATCCATTCATTTCCCAAATGTGAGTTCCAAAAGTATGACCTCAAATTATATCGCCGTAGTACACAGAGAATTATTCTTGAATTTTGCACCCATCTTTATTTAGATCACCATGGCTCTGACATATTGCCTAGTGATATGAAATGAATCTCATATGATCGTAAATGTTGTTTTCTTTGCTTCGTTCTGATCAAAAGCATATTGTCTTTCTGGTCCACTATAATGTCTCGGCCATCTTGAGGAAGTCATCATCAAATTGCCTTTGCAATATTTCTAAACTCATTCTTCCAGGCTTTTGCTGAACAATTTTGCATACAGGTCTTATGAGTAACTTGTGTATAACTAGAGATGGGCACGGGTCGAGTCAGGCCGGGTTTTTGGCCCACCCGAACCCGACCCGAAAATATTAACCCTAAACCCGAACCCGACCCGACCATATCTCTTAAAAAACCCGACCCGACCCGACCCGAAAATAAATACCTTAAACCCGACTCCGACTCCGACCCGACCCGACCTATATAAAAAAATCAATTTTAGGGACTAAATTGTAAAAAAAATAATTTAAAGAGACTTAATTGTAAAAATTAATAAATTTAAGGACTAAATTGTAAATAAAAAAAATCAATTTTAAGGACCTAATTATAAAAAAATAATATAAAAAGGGGTATTATTACAAATATCCCTAAAAAATTTAGGGGAAAATTACACTATTAGTCCCGGGTCGGGTCGGGTAGGATTTTTTCACCCTAAAACCCGAACCCGACCCGACCCGACCTCGCCCTACCAAAAAACCCGACCCGACCCGACCCGAACCCGATTTTTTCATAAAAATACCCGACCCGATCGGGCCGGGTCGGGTCGGAACCCGTCGGGTCCGGGTTCCGTGCCCATCCCTATGTATAACATTGTTTGGATCTAACCCCCTGTATGTCCTGGTATAACCACGCGAAGATGTCTTTGAATTCTTGCAGCCATTCAAATCACACTTGGCTTTCGCTGAGGAAGTTGAACAAATCTTTGTTACTCACTTTTCGTCTCAAGTCCCGAGATTTAGAATCTCAATTTCTCGCTTGTGAGATGAAAACTATTTTATTCATTTCCGACCAGTCTTGATAATTTCTCAAAGACATCAACTTCCTCTTCATCTTCACATTCACTTACCTCCGTCAATCATATGGACTGCTCTATTTCGAAATTAGGGTTTGATTCATTCATATGATGAGTAGTAGAGGCCCTGTAAAGAAATTAGGAATATGTATATATACTTGAAGAGAATGAATATTTTAGGATGCATGTTTGCCATTTGAGAAAAATCATGTAAGAAACTAACATCTAATACAAATAAATCGATTAACCACTCTTATAAAGGACCCCCAATGCTTGCAGACAAAAGCGACTGGGATGGTTCAGGGTATTATTCTGTAACGGTCCTAGAGTTACAAGAAGATCTCCTATAGTCTAACTGTGAATCTTTATTCAATGAAAACTCGAGTAGATTTCAACGTCAACAATTCTTCATTTCTATTTGCCAGCACAGAGACATGCCCCTTCTAATTATGTTCTGATGCACACATTGAACCTTGAGTAGGATCATTCTGCTTATGAGTTTCTTTGTTTCGTCAATCATTTGCTTGCCCTTTTCCATAGAATGTTCAATCATCTGCATGTGGAAATTAACAACCTCCTCTGGCCTGCTTATATATGAACTTTGCTTTTCAACATGTTGGTTGGAAGTGTTGAAACTTTTAACGGGCATGTCCGTTCAAGGTTTCTTCATTGTCGGTTTTTTATTTTCAATTAGTTTCGCTTCGCTCTTATTCCTCTTTCTTTTCTTGACATCTTTCTGTATTTGATTTTCGGGCGATATAATTACACTAGCACCAACCGGGTGATTTCCTCCTAGATTGCAAATCCTTATGGAATGGCCATCAGTGTCGACCTTTAAAATCCTCTAACTCAAAAAGGTTTGAACTTGACGCCGAAAAGTGTAACAGTCCTCAATGTCATGATTATAAGCTCCATTATGATATTCACAATAATTACTGATGATGTAACAACTTGAATGATGGGGCTTTGAGGATTTCAGATGATTTGGTGAAGTTTCGAGCAACTTGTAGTATTGCTCACGATAAGAGATATGAATGAGATCCAATTTAGCCCATGATTTTCCACTAATAAGAGCACCCTGAACATCTGACTTTGGGTTATTTTCAGTAAATGAGACTTTAAGGAGGTAGATGTCCAAACATTACTCTTATTCTGGTAAACTCTGAACTGTAGCAGATTGCCCACAAAATCCTGTGTAAAACCTATGTTTGATTTTGATATAATTAAATTATTGAGGATTATTTTGTAAAACTTAAAATTAGTTTTTAAGTCCCTTAATAAGTTTTTAAAAACACCAACACTTTGAAACTGATTTATAAAACTCAAACTCAAAATATTTTCTAAGTGTTCCAAGGCAAAACCACTCAAAAACGTCCAGGCGTATCGATACAGCACCTAGCGTATCGATACCATTTTGCCAAACTTGGTCACTGCCAAACCCTCGTATCGATACCCCAAACCCTAGAATCGATACTCCCCTGTGTTAAAATTCAATGAGTTTGAATACGGTACCGATACGGCTAACCCCGTATCGATACGTGCTTTATAATTTTTTAAAATAAGTCGGTTTAAAAAATATGACCGTTGGTGTCAGTTGGTTGGTAACCAATCTTTAAAAGTTAGTTGACCCGTATCGATACGCCTAAATTCCGTACCGATACGGAGGTTGGACAGTAAGCTAAGTTCACAAAATAGTATCGATACGGCCCTTGCTGTTTCGATACCCCGTACCGATACGCTTACGTGCGTATCGATACCCCTGTATTAAATGCACACAACGGCTCTTTCTTTTCTGAGACAGGTACCGATACTCCTTCCCGCGTACCGATACTGGTAGCTGCACAAGTGCATTTATGGTGGTAAGAGAGGGTTCCAACGGCTCTAATTAAGTCCCCAACCACCCAAACGGCTAGAATTCAATGAGAAGGTATAAAAGGGACATCCAAAAGCATCAGCAACAACTATTGAACTTCAAGCAAACATCCAAACATCAAATTCAAGCATTAGAGCAAAAATCCCAAATTTGTGTAAAATCCCAATTTGTGTTCTTCATTCTTATTTTGTAAAATTGGGTTGAGTGCTTGTATTGGGGCTATCATTTGTATTGAGAGATACCTAATTAGCCTACAAATTCCTTTGTTCTCTTGTGTGAGGGTTGGGTTGATTTTTGGGTAGAAAAATCAACCGATATTGTAAAGGGTTGCCTCCTTGTCCTAGAAAAGGGGAAGATCAATTTAGTGAAATTGTTGCAAATCCTTAGTGAGACTAAGGTAGTGGATGTAGAGTTCATTTGGAACTTGAACCACTCTAAATTCCTTGTCCTTCAATTTTAATTTGCCAATTTCCACTACAATCCTTAAAATTTCCAATTCACCCCCCCTCTTGGTAAATATCGATCTTTCGATCCACTCAACAATTGGTATCAGAGCTTAACTCTTTGAGGATTAACAACCACAAGAGGAGATCCTTGGAAGAGTGTGATCATCAAAATATCAAGAGATGGCTTCAACCTCCGGTTCCGGCATGTACGAGTCACAATCAACCACCAAGCCTCCTTTCTTCAATGGTGACAACTACTCCTTTTGGAAGAACAAAATGAGGCTATTCATCAAGTCAAGTGACTACCTTGTATGGGATGTCATTGAGGATGGGCCATACATTCCATTGAAGCAAGATGGTGAAGGCAAGATGGTGTTGAAGAAGAAAGCCGAAATGAGTGAAGAGGAGAGGAAGAAGATTCAAGTCAACGATAAAGCTCTCCACATGCTTTTTTGTGCTTTCGGTCCGGACATCTACTCAAAGGTCTCTTCCATTGAAAATGCCAAAGAAGTGTGGGACACACTTGAGACTACTTATGAAGGCACCAATGATGTCAAGGAAACTAAGATTGGTCTTCTCAATCTTAGTTATGAAAATTTCAAGATGGAGCCCGATGAGACGGTGTCAAAGATGTTTGATCAATTCTCCACAATTGTCAACGGGCTAAAGGGCTATGGAGAGATCATACCGGAAGACAAGCTTGTTCGGAAGCTACTCTATTCACTTCCCGAAGCTTGGGATGGGAAGAGAACCGCCATCATCGAAGCAAAGAACTTGAAGACATTAAAGCTTGATGAGCTTGTGGGTTCTCTCCTTACTCATGAGATCATGAAGCAAGGAAGGGAAGATGAGAAAAAGAAAGAAGAGAAAAGAGTAGAGAAACTTGAAGTTGAAAAGAAGAAGAAGATGGGAATAGCTCTCAAGGCTAAAGCTTCACAACTTGATGAGAGCTCATCTAGTGATGAGGACGAACTTGAAGAATTGGCTATGATAGCCAAACGATTCTCACGATTCATGAGGTCCAACCGGGGTAGAAAAATCCAAAGAAAAATGGACTTCAAGAGCAAGAGCAAAGAAGAAGGAAAGGATCCCATCATTTGCTATGAGTGCAAACAACCCGGCCACATCCGTTCGGAGTGCCCTCAACTCAAGAAGAAGAGCTTTGAGAAGAAGAAGAAACTCAAAGCCAAACTTGCTACTTGGAGTGATGAGGAGTCATCGGAGGATGACGAACAAGAAGTGGCCAACCTTTGTCTCATGGCACTTGAGGAAGATTCCTCCTTGGTAACCTCTAACTCATCTACTTTAGATTTTTCATATGAAGAATTAAATGATGCATATGATGAGTTGCAAGAGGTATATGATGAATTAGTTGAGAAATTTAAAGAGTCGGTCATTAAAAACAAGAAAATCATTTTAGAGCTAAATGAGAAAAATGACTCACTCACTCAAGCTAATTCTAAATTTGAGAAAAAGATTTTAGGATTAAAAGATGAACTTAAATTCTTTCAAGATGAAAATGTTGATCTTAATAATCTTTTGTCTCAATGCAATAATGAACACCAAAAGGTGTTAGGTGAGCTAAATGAGCTCAAAAAGTCCTTAAAAAATGTTGGTAGTGTCAAACATGAAGTAGGAGAATCCTCTAGAACACACCAACCTAAGAAAAGGACTAATTACTACAAACAAAGTAGCTACCCTAGACATAGTAGAGCTAAAAGAATTAGAAGTGTATGGGTTCCTAAGGAACTTGTAAAATCTAATAATATTATTGCTATGTCATCTTGGAATCCTAAGGGAACCAAGGTTTTGGGAGCTAACACTCATGGACCCAAAATGATTTGGGTACCAAAAATCAAGGTTTAATATCTTTGTTTGTAGGGGGAGCATTGCTACAAGGCCAAAGCACAAAGTCAAAACTCATGGTACCTTGATAGTGGATGCTCGAGACACATGACCGGAGACAAGAGTCGATTCATGGATTTAAAGCCAAAAAGTGGAGGAGTAGTAACATTTGGTGACAACTCCAAAGGCCACATTAAAGGTATTGGCTCCATAGGTAATCACTCTACCATTCTCATTGAAAATTTCTTATATGTCGATGGTCTTAAACATAATTTATTGAGCATAAGTCAATTGTGTGATAAAGGATTTAATGTTTTATTTGATAAAAATGGATGCAAAATTGTTGACATTAAATCTAATAATATTATGCTCATAGGTCATCGCATAGGAAACATATACATGGTGCATTTAGATGACATACATACATCTCATGCATGTTTAGTTGCTCAAAATGAAAATGATGCATGGTTGTGGCATAGGAAGCTAGGACATGCTAGCATTAGTGTTTTGGAAAAACTAGTCTCTCTAAATCTAGTTAGAGGTTTGCCCAAAATTAAATTTTCAAATGACAAAATTTGTGATGCATGCTCTAAGGGTAAACAACATAAGTCTTCCTTTAAATCCATTAATGATGTTTCTACTAGTAGATGCTTACAATTAATTCACATGGATTTATTTGGGCCAATTAGGACTATGAGCTTGGGTGGTAAATCTTATGCATTCGTGTTAGTTGATGATTTTTCTAGATTTACTTGGGTTCTCTTTTTAAGTACTAAAGATGAGGCTTTGGAAAAATTCATCACATTTTCAAAATTAACCCAAAATGATCTTGAACTTAGAATTTCACACATTAGAAGTGATCATGGAACCGAGTTTCAAAATTTAGGGTTTGAAGAATTTTTGAATGAAAATGGTATTAGCCATAATTTTTCAGCTCCTCGAACTCCTCAACAAAATGGGGTAGTTGAGAGGAAAAATAGAACTTTACAAGAAATGGCTAGAACTATGCTTTGTGAAAATAATTTACCTAAATATTTTTGGGCGGAAGCCACAAACACCGCTTGTTATATTGTAAATCGAGTAATGATTAGGCCAATTTTAAAGAAAACACCTTATGAGATTTTAAAATCTAAAAAGCCTAACATTAGCTATTTTCACCCTTTTGGGTGTAAGTGTTTTGTTTTAAATAATGGAAAAGATAACTTAGGTAAATTTGATGCAAAAAGTGATGAAGCTATTTTTATAGGTTACTCTTTAACCTCTAAAGCCTATCGAGTATTTAACAAAAGAACTTTAGTAGTAGAAGAATCCATTCATGTTGTATTCGATGATAACCTCCTTCCTAGGAAGGATTCTTGTGATGATGATGATGTAGGAATCATAAATGCCTTTGATGGAGGTCAAACTTCAAAGGAGGATGAGATTCAACCAAAAGAAGAAGACACACAAGATCCACCTCTTGAAGCCTTGAAGGACTTGGCTATTGAGGAAAAGGAAGTGAGCTACCCAAGGGAGTTGAACTATGTCAAAGATGGTGAAATCTTGGGTGATCCATCCAAGGGGGTAACCACTCGTTCTTCTCTTAAATTAATGAACCATGTTGCATTTATCTCATGCATAGAGCCTAAAAACATAAAAGAAGCATTGAAAGATGACTTTTGGATTATGGCTATGCAAGAAGAGTTAAATCAATTTGAGAGAAGTAATGTATGGACATTAGTTGATAGGCCTAATAATCAATCTACAATAGGAACTAAATGGGTCTTTAGGAACAAACTAGATGAGAGTGGTAACATTGTGAGAAATAAAGCTAGACTTGTAGCACAAGGTTACACGCAAGAAGAGGGAATAGATTTTGATGAAACCTATGCACCCGTAGCTAGAATGGAAGCCATTAGGATGTTGCTTGCATATGCATGTTATCATAATTTCAAGCATTTTCAAATGGATGTTAAAAGCGCATTTTTAAATGGTTTTATAAATGAAGAAGTGTATGTGGAACAACCACCGGGTTTTGAAGATTCAAAATTTCCAAATCATGTTTTCAAACTTACCAAAGCTCTTTATGGTTTAAAACAAGCTCCTAGAGCTTGGTATGAAAGGCTTTCAAACTTTTTAATTGAAAAAGGTTTTGAAAAAGGTAAGGTGGACACTACACTTTTCATAAAAATGTATAAAAATGACATTTTAGTAGTTCAAATTTATGTTGATGATATAATTTTTGGTTCTACTAATGAATGTCATTGTCAAGAGTTTGCTAAGCTAATGCAAGGTGAATTTGAGATGAGCATGATGGGGGAGCTCTCATTCTTTTTGGGACTCCAAATCAAGCAAAAGAAGGATGGCACCTTCATCAACCAAGCAAAATACATAAAGGATATGCTCAAGAAGTTTGGCTTGGAGAATGCAAAGCCTCAAGCCACTCCTATGAGCTCATCTACAAAGCTTGACAAAGATGAAGGAGGTAAGTGTGTTGACTCTAAACTTTATCGTTCTATGATTGGATCCTTGCTTTACCTTACCGCAAGTAGACCGGATATCTTGTTTAGTGTTTGCTTGTGTGCTAGGTTTCAAGCTAGTCCTAGAGAGTCTCACCTTATAGCCCTTAAGAGAATCTTTAGATACCTTAGAGACACTCCTTGTTTAGGCCTTTGGTATCCTAGAGACTCTACCTTCAACCTACATGCTTATTCGGATGCGGATTATGGGGGTTGCAAAATTGATAGGAAAAGTACTTCGGGAACTTGCCAATTCTTAGGTAGTATGCTCATATCTTGGTTCTCTAAGAAACAAAATAGTGTAGCCTTATCTACCACCGAAGCCGAGTACATATCCTTAGGGAGTTGTTGTGCTCAAGTCCTTTGGATGAAGCAACAACTCTTAGATTATGGAATTAAAGTTGGAACCATACCCCTAAAATGTGACAACACTAGTGCAATATGCTTAACTAAAAATCCCATCCAACACTCTAGAACCAAACATATAGAAATAAGGCATCATTTCATTAGAGATCATGTCCTTAAGGAAGATGTGGTTATAGAGTATGTAGACACCTTGAATCAATTAGCGGACATTTTTACAAAACCCTTAGACAAAGAGCGTTTTTGGTCCCTTAGGAGAGAGTTAGGTCTAGCTAGCCTATCTTGACCTTTTAGGACCTCTTTTGTGCTTAAATATGCTTGATCTTGTGAAATGTCATGTTTGTATGCTTAGACTCCAAAATTCTTCCATGCCTATAGTTAGGGGGAGTATGTTTCTGTCAAAATATGTTTAGAACTGCTCATACAGCATTTGCATACTCATAGGAGAGATTAAGTTCGAGCCTTTGGTTGTTCTTTGTACCAAATATGCATTTCTGGGCTTGCAGTATCGATACATGTATACGCGTATCGATACCTGTTCTTCATTTCGTTTCCCAGAATTCTTTTCGCTTCACGCGTATCGATACGGTTCATCCCGTACCGATACAGGTCGTTTCGATACGGACCCCTCTGTTTCGATACGACTGTTCCAACGGGCATATTTGCAAAAAGTCATCTTTACCCCCGTATCGATACACCATCGGGCGTATCGATACCCGACTGCGCTGATGGCTTTAATTAGCCTTTAATGAGTTCAACTTTTACCTAAATTCAAACTTTTCAAAACCTAATTAACCCTAGCCGTTTTTGCCTATAAAAAGGCACTTCCTCCTTCATATTTTTCACATCTCAACTCAAACCTAAAAGAGTTTTTCAAATCAAGCAAGGCTTTGTGCTCTCTTTCTCATCTTTGTGCAAGTTTTCTTCAACTCTTCAAGTTTCTATCAAGGTAATCACCTTTCTTTTTTTTTTATTTTTGTTTTTTTTGTTTTAAATCTGCCTTTGTTTAAATTTTTTTCTTCTAATTTTTTTCTTGCCAAAATTTCTCTTTAATTTTTTTTTACCTTGATAATTACTCAAATTGAAGAAATCTCCCTTGCTTAATTTCTCTCTTAGATCATGGCACCAAAAGAGCCATCGAGGAAGCGACAAAGGGCTAATCAAGCCGGTGAATCCTCCAACCTTGGAGTGATTGCTCGTCCTAACTACTCGACTATCTACGAGCAATCCTTTGAAAGCAATTCGGGTCTCAATCACTTTCGTCAGTATGAGAATTACAAGATCCGTGCCGAAAGGGTAATATCCATCCCTTTTCTCAATTCGGAGCGTTTCAAGTTTGAATATCTCCCCTTGCTTCATCGTTGGAATTTCATCCATTTTCTCTCTATTCCCGGTATTTTTTATCGTCTCTTGGTTTTGATTTTCTATGCTAATGCGAGATGTGTTAGTCGAAATGGGGAAGTTGTTGCAATTAACTCCTATCTTATGGGGAAGAAAATAACCCTTGATGTCGAGTCTATTTGTGAGGTTTTCAAGTTGGATGATGAAGGCCTCGATGATGAGCACCGTGGGGGGCATGTTCTAAGTGGATCCGTTACCGCCCTCAATGCTCATGACCGAATTCTACATTTGATGGTATCGTGGTGGTTTCGCCCCTCCGGAGGAAAATATTCCACCATCCGTCAAGTGGATGACTTTTGGATTCGGTGTTTCCGTGAAGCCAAACGACCAAATCTTGCTCGTCTTATGTTTGCGGAGATAGTCTATCTCGTTCAACATCGTCACACTCCTCATGTCACCTCCTTCACATACGGTACGGCTTTGAGCTATTTCTTTGTTAAAAAGGGAATTGATTGCTCATATGACATTGCAACTCCACTCACCGATCCTATTGATGAGCACTCCCTTGCTCGGGCAAAATTCTCTTTTATTAATGGTGAATGGGTACGTCTTGCCGAGTTACCACCGGAAGTTGCCGCAATGCATGAAGCGGCTCAAGCGGCTCAAGCTCCTCAAGCTCCTCAAGCCCCTCAAATCCAACAACCCAATATGGATGCTCTCATGACCTATCTTAATGAGCAATTCACCGGATTACGTACGGACATGAATACTCGTCTCACATCCATGGAAACTACTTTTGACACGAGGATGACGGGTTTTGAGAATCGCCTCACATCTCTTGAAAGTGGGCAAAATTCCTTGAATATCTCCATTGCCGCTTTCCATGATGAGTGGCATAATAGTATGCGCACCAATGAGCCTTTAGGAGATGATGATGAAGAAGATGAAGACGACGAAGACGATGCTTAGACGTTTTTCTCTTGTTTGTCATGCATATCATTTAGGACTTTATATTATTTTGCACCTATGCTTTCTGTTTTTAGGATTAAGTTTGTCTTAGGATTAAAACCTATGCTTTGATTTCTATTTTTGCCTTTGTTTGGATTTTAAGTATGTTGCTTTAATGAATAAATACCTATGTTGCTTATTATACCTTTGATTTCTTTATGCACTTAATTGTCTCAAAGATTTTTTGATATAACAAAAAGGGGGAGAAGAAACTAGCTTACACTTTAAAATATTTTGATTTAAATTCAAAGGTTACCAAGCTTATATTAAGGGGGAGTTCTTCATGAAGATTTTTCAAAAATTTTAAGTTTTAGTTTTGTTATATCAAAAAGGGGGAGATTGTAAAACCTATGTTTGATTTTGATATAATTAAATTATTGAGGATTATTTTGTAAAACTTAAAATTAGTTTTTAAGTCCCTTAATAAGTTTTTAAAAACACCAACACTTTGAAACTGATTTATAAAACTCAAACTCAAAATATTTTCTAAGTGTTCCAAGGCAAAACCACTCAAAAACGTCCAGGCGTATCGATACAACACCTAGCGTATCGATACCATTTTGCCAAACTTGGTCACTGCCAAACCCTTGTATCGATACCCCAAACCCTAGTATCGATACTCCCCTGTGTTAAAATTCAATGAGTTTGAATACGGTACCGATACGGCTAACCCCGTATCGATACGTGCTTTATAATTTTTTAAAATAAGTCGGTTTAAAAAATATGACCGTTGGTGTCAGTTGGTTGGTAACCAATCTTTAAAAGTTAGTTGACCCGTATCGATACGCCTAAATTCCGTACCGATACGGAGGTTGGACAGTAAGCTAAGTTCACAAAATAGTATCGATACGGCCCTTGTTGTTTCGATACCCTAAACCACTCTTATAAAGGACCCCCAATGCTTGCAGACAAAAGCGACTGGGATGGTTCAGGGTATTATTCTGTAACGGTCCTAGAGTTACAAGAAGATCTCCTATAGTCTAACTGTGAATCTTTATTCAATGAAAACTCGAGTAGATTTCAACGTCAACAATTCTTCATTTCTATTTGCCAGCACAGAGACATGCCCCTTCTAATTATGTTCTGATGCACACATTGAACCTTGAGTAGGATCATTCTGCTTATGAGTTTCTTTGTTTCGTCAATCATTTGCTTGCCCTTTTCCATAGAATGTTCAATCATCTGCATGTGGAAAT
The DNA here is from genome assembly GCA_958450335.1 of Hibiscus tridactylites. Classification (NCBI taxonomy): domain Eukaryota; kingdom Viridiplantae; phylum Streptophyta; class Magnoliopsida; order Malvales; family Malvaceae; genus Hibiscus; species Hibiscus tridactylites. The sequence goes on along the minus strand of OY288281.1, from coordinate 17,946,824 downwards.
TAACAACCTCCTCTGGCCTGCTTATATATGAACTTTGCTTTTCAACATGTTGGTTGGAAGTGTTGAAACTTTTAACGGGCATGTCCGTTCAAGGTTTCTTCATTGTCGGTTTTTTATTTTCAATTAGTTTCGCTTCGCTCTTATTCCTCTTTCTTTTCTTGACATCTTTCTGTATTTGATTTTCGGGCGATATAATTACACTAGCACCAACCGGGTGATTTCCTCCTAGATTGCAAATCCTTATGGAATGGCCATCAGTGTCGACCTTTAAAATCCTCTAACTCAAAAAGGTTTGAACTTGACGCCGAAAAGTGTAACAGTCCTCAATGTCATGATTATAAGCTCCATTATGATATTCACAATAATTACTGATGATGTAACAACTTGAATGATGGGGCTTTGAGGATTTCAGATGATTTGGTGAAGTTTCGAGCAACTTGTAGTATTGCTCACGATAAGAGATATGAATGAGATCCAATTTAGCCCATGATTTTCCACTAATAAGAGCACCCTGAACATCTGACTTTGGGTTATTTTCAGTAAATGAGACTTTAAGGAGGTAGATGTCCAAACATTACTCTTATTCTGGTAAACTCTGAACTGTAGCAGATTGCCCACAAAATCCTGTGTAAAACCTATGTTTGATTTTGATATAATTAAATTATTGAGGATTATTTTGTAAAACTTAAAATTAGTTTTTAAGTCCCTTAATAAGTTTTTAAAAACACCAACACTTTGAAATTGATTTATAAAAGTCAAACTCAAAATATTTTCTAAGTGTTCCAAGGCAAAACCACTCAAAAACGTCCAGGCGTATCGATACAGCACCTAGCGTATCGATACCATTTTGCCAAACTTGGTCACTGCCAAACCCTCGTATCGATACCCCAAACCCTAGTATCGATACTCCCCTGTGTTAAAATTCAATGAGTTTGAATACGGTACCGATACGGCTAACCCCGTATCGATACGTGCTTTATAATTTTTTAAAATAAGTCGGTTTAAAAAATATGACCGTTGGTGTCAGTTGGTTGGTAACCAATCTTTAAAAGTTAGTTGACCCGTATCGATACGCCTAAATTCCGTACCGATACGGAGGTTGGACAGTAAGCTAAGTTCACAAAATAGTATCGATACGGCCCTTGCTGTTTCGATACCCCGTACCGATACGCTTACGTGCGTATCGATACCCCTGTATTAAATGCACACAACGGCTCTTTCTTTTCTGAGACAGGTACCGATACTCCTTCCCGCGTACCGATACTGGTAGCTGCACAAGTGCATTTATGGTGGTAAGAGAGGGTTCCAACGGCTCTAATTAAGTCCCCAACCACCCAAACGGCTAGAATTCAATGAGAAGGTATAAAAGGGACATCCAAAAGCATCAGCAACAACTATTGAACTTCAAGCAAACATCCAAACATCAAATTCAAGCATTAGAGCAAAAATCCCAAATTTGTGTAAAATCCCAATTTGTGTTCTTCATTCTTATTTTGTAAAATTGGGTTGAGTGCTTGTATTGGGGCTATCATTTGTATTGAGAGATACCTAATTAGCCTACAAATTCCTTTGTTCTCTTGTGTGAGGGTTGGGTTGATTTTTGGGTAGAAAAATCAACCGATATTGTAAAGGGTTGCCTCCTTGTCCTAGAAAAGGGGAAGATCAATTTAGTGAAATTGTTGCAAATCCTTAGTGAGACTAAGGTAGTGGATGTAGAGTTCATTTGGAACTTGAACCACTCTAAATTCCTTGTCCTTCAATTTTAATTTGCCAATTTCCACTACAATCCTTAAAATTTCCAATTCACCCCCCCTCTTGGTAAATATCGATCTTTCGATCCACTCAACATCCTGTTGTAAATCCGGCTCCTTTTCTTTTGTCTCGATCTTTCTAGCCAACATTGGTCTTTTGTAGAATCTGGATTCTCCATTCTCAAAACATAAATGTTCATTCCTGATGAAGCCACTGATTATATGTTTAAAAAACATACAATCTTCTACATAGTGACTGAAATCTCCACAATAATAACCGCAAGCATTTCTTATGCCATAGAAAGACTTATAAAACTTTGGTGGAACTGTCATCAGTAAAAGATTCTGCACAAGGTATGGCAACAAATCTGAATATGACATCGGGATAGAAATAATCATCTCCCTTTTCTTGCTAAACCATTCAACCTCCTTATCTTTTGTTTTTGTGTCTGTTGCCTCTCTTTTCTTTGACATGTGCAATTCCATTGTGAGAAGATTTTTGACATCAATTGAATCCTTAACTTTCAATACTTTGGAGCAACACTTTGGAAAAATACGTGGTTCTTTAACTCTGTCAGAATCATCTTGTTCTTTAACAGTTTTACAACCTTTGGACAATACATGCCTTGAGCAAACATCAAAATTCTGGCTTTTACTCGTACTTTTTATATTCGTGTAATTAATAACATCCAGTTTAACTCTATCAATTTCTGTCAACACATCAAGGCTAGGAACATCATCTTCAAAGTTTGTTTCCAATTTCTCTGAATCATTGGCTGATACTCTGACCACACTAGACTAAACTTTCTTCGGACTAATCTTTCAGGTTGGACCTTTGTGTGAGATAAGTTTTCATTCTGATCATCAATGTTGGTATTTCCATTTAAAACTTTTTCTTTCTTGGCTTCCATTTTCACCTTCAAACATTGTGTATACACATCCTTTTGAATTAGTTGAGATAGATGTATGAGGCCCTTACCCTATTGTGTCTTATGGTTACAAATATTACGTTTTGTTTGTGGACTTGTATAGTCAGAATTGTTGGGTACACTTACTTCATAATAAATTAGAGGTTTTTCAAGCATTTGAACTGTTTCATCAATTTATTTTAACTCAGTTTTCTGTCAAGCTTCTTGCAGTTCAAACCGATAGAAGTGGTGAATTTTTGTTTCTTAAATCTACACTAGAAAAGCTTGGTGTTAAGCATCACCTTACGTGCCTATATACCTTTCAGCAAAACAGAATTGTGGAGAGGAAACATCGACACATCACAGACACATCTTTGACTTTGATGGCTCAATCCTTTGTTCCTCAGAAGTACTGGTCACATGATATACTCAGTACGATTTATTTAATCAATCGTCTACCCCTGGCTGTCTTGCAGGCTCGCTCTCCTCATCAAGTTCTTTATGGGACCAAGCCTGATTATGAATTTTTAAAAGTTTTCGGTTGTCTTTTCTTTCCCTGTCTTCGACCCTACAACAACCGAAAATTTTCATATCGATCACGACCCTGTGTTTTCTTAAGTTACTCACCTCGACACCATGGCTATTAGTGCCTATATGAGTCTGGTCGCATTTTTGTGTCAATGCATGTTCGATTCAATGAAATGGTCTTTCCCTTTGCAAACTCCAAGATGCAAGTTGTTCGTGAGGATTTTTTGTCTGCTAGTTTTCCTCTTCATGTTCAATCTGAAATTGTGGTTAAGCCTTCTCCTAAGCCCTCCTTTGTACCAGTATCTTTTACTATTGTTGAGCCTGAAGTTGTACCTGACAATGCCACACTGGGTCATGTTGTGTCTGATAATTCCACATTGGGTCATGTGCCATTTTCCTACTTCAACAATGATAGTCCTGCACATGATATGGTTAATTTCATGCCTGCTATTTCTGCTTCCTCGAAATCTGTTCAAAGTCCCCTCCAGCAAGATGTTTCTTCTCCTCTACAACATGCTAATTCTTTTCCTTCACAGGCAGAGGCTCAACATCAAGAGGGTTTGATTTCTGATCATATCACCCATCAAGTTGTGTCTTCAGTGGCACCAAATCCTGTGAATCAACACTCCATGGTTACTCAAAGCAAGACAGGTATCTTCAAACCCAAATTCTTAATACTACATGTCAAATTAATCTCGATTCTGTTCATGAGGCCTTGACTCATCCACAATGGCGAGAGGCTGTCCACTCTGAATACCGGGCACTTCTTGACAATTCGACATGGGTCTTAGTTCCTGCTCCTTCGAATAGGAAAATTATAGGGTGCAAATGGCTCTTTAGAGTTAAGAAAAATGCTGATGGTTCAGTCAACATGTATAAAGCTTGCCTTGTGGCTAAGGGTTATTCGCAAACTGCTGGTTGTGACTACATGGAAACTTTTAGTCATGTCATTCGTTTCTTCATTGTAAATGTTTTGCTTTCTCTTGTTGTTTGTTATAAGTGGCAGGTTCACCAGTTGGATGTCAACAACGTAATTCTAAAGGGTGATTTGTATGAAGATGTTTACATGATGCAACCACCGGGATTTGAACAGATGGCACCTGATGGCTCTCGACTTGTGTGCAAATTAACCAAGGCACTATATGGCTTAAAACAGGCTCCTCGTAAATGGTTCCTTAAATTGAGGGAGTTCTTGTGTTCTTTGGGTTTTCGTAATTCCAATGATGATCAGTCACTCTTTATTTTTTGTTCTGAAGATGTTCTTGTGTATACTGCAGTATATGTGGATGACATTTTGATGGCTGGTAATTCAGAACCCCATATTTCTAGATTCATCACTCAATTGCATGGCAAGTTTTCAATCAAAGATTTAGAAGAGGTGAAATATTTTTTGAGGCTCGAAGCTAAGCGGACTAATGATGGGCTATTTCTCTCACAACGTAAATATTTTAATGAATTACTTGATAAGGTTACCTTGAGTACATCTAATCCTGTTGAGACTCCTATGTCAGCGAGCTCTAAGTTGAGTAAGAATGAAGGGGCTGACTTTCATAATGTTGCGTTGTATAGAAGTGTGGTAGGGACGTTACTATATGTTTGTCATACCAGGCCCGATATCTCATTTGCAGTCAATAAAGTGGCCCAATTTATGTAGTCTCCCACTGAAAGTCATTGGTTTGCAATTAAACGCATACTGCGATACTTACGAGGCACGCTGGATTATGGATTATTTTTTGCTGCTGGTATAGACACTTCTACTACGCTCACTTCATTTGCTTATACCGATTGGGGGTCTGACATTGATGACAGACGGTCTATTTCGGAATACTGTATCTTTTTTGGGCAACATTTGATGTCTTGGTGCTCGAAGAAGCAACGTGTCGTGTCCCGCTCCACTATGGAGGATGAGTATCGTAGTCTTGTCGATGCTTCAGCTGAAATTATATAGTGCCCATATGTTTTGCATGATATGGGGGTTCCAAAGGCAGAAGTCCTTGTTCTATGGTGTGACAATACGAGCGTTGTTTCCATGGCAGCTAATCCGATGCTTCATGCCAAGACAAAACATGTTGACTTAGATTTACATTTTGTTCGAGAGAAGGTGATGGAACACACAATAGAGGTTAATTACATCCCTACTGAACATCAGGTTGCTGATGTCTTTACAAAGCCCTTGTCTACTACTAAATTCAGAGAGTTTCGATCTCAACTTGGTGTGTACTCAAAGCAAGCTACAACAAGAACAAAAGAAATAGGGTGAATGTTAAAGAATGCAGTGTAAAATCTGTTGTTTTGAAGGTTAAGTTTGTTATAACAAGTTCACCGGGCTTAATTGCCTGGCCCATCTTTAGTGGTAGTCGGTTATAGCCTTCTATGAGCTATATAAACCACAAGGTGGTACTGGCCCAAATCAATTTAATAGTTTTCAGCCTACATTGTAAAATTATCTTAATCATTTTCATTTTATATTGTGATAATCTTCTGTGTAGCCGCCTTGGCTACCTCTTTGTAAACCCTAAAGTTCATCTTTCAATAACTCGATTGGATAAATTTACTTTAATTTTTAATTTAGTTTATTTAATATTATATATATTTTCCTCCAATCAGGTGGTGACATGTGTCATCACCTGGTTTAAGGAAAATTTAGGTGGTGACTCGTGACCTTTAAAGAATAAAAGTCGAGGCTTAACCATTGTGCCAACTACTCCTTAATAATGTAAACTGCACCATTATATATATATATTATAATGAAGTAAGTGCTAGGAAAAAAAGAAGTAAAAATATTTGAGAGGAGACTCGAACATTGGTCATATGAGATATATATAAACACGCATATCAAATATTCGATTTAAAAATATTAAATTGATTTTTTAAAATATTCGAATACTTATTTAAATCAAATTTATTTTCTTTTAAATCAAATATTTTTTTAAATCGAATATTTATTATTTAATAAATATTCGATTTAATTTAAATATGAAAAAATTATTTGAATGTTTTGAATCAAAGAAAAAATATTTGAATATTTTAAATCGAATTTCTTTTCTTTTAAATCGAATGTTTAATAATTTTAGATTTTAATCAAATTAAATATATTTGATTTAGTGATATGCGTATTTTATATAACTTATGTGACCCATCTTAGAGTCGCCTCTCAAACATTTTTTCTTCTTTTGCCCCTATCACTTACTTCTTTATAAGATATATATATATATATATATATATATATATATATATATATATATATATATATATATATATATATAATGGTGCAATTTACATCATTAAGGAGTAGTTGGCGCAGTGGTTAAGCCTTGGCCTTTTGCCCTTAGAGGTCACGAGTGTAAACCCCACCATGGCCATATTTCTTTCTCTTGAATTTTCATTCAACTAGGTGGTGACACGTGTCACCACCTGATTGGAGGAAAATATATAATATTAAATAAATTAAATTAAAAATTTAAGTAAATTCGTCCAATTGGGTGATGACACATGTCGTTATCTGATTAGTTGATTAATTTTATTTAATTAAATTAAAATTAAAATCAAATTGATATAATAGGTAATTAACAAGGCCTATTTAAATGGTTAGGTGATCAAATTTTGAATTTTTTTAGTTGGGTGGTCAAAATAGATCGCGGCCAATAGTTAAGTGGTTACTTTGGTAGTTTTTCCTAAATTTAATACTCACATAAGTTTTTATATAACAAAAAAATATAAGAAATAAAAAGTCACCAACTTGTTGTGTGCTCAATAATATTTGGTGTAGAAAATCGAAGGAGAATTCGAATTTTATTATTACTCTAATATAAGATTGATTTCATTGAAAATATATTCGTGAAATTGTAGTATACTTTGGCTAACGAGAAACATTCGGATACATTTTCGATGGTTTAAAATATTTTCAAATTTTGATGATTTTTTATATTTGTAATTTATCGTTTTATAGCTTTTTATATTTTAATTACATATTTTATTTTTTGAACTTTTTGTAGTATTTTTTATTTTAATATTTTATGTTTTTCTAAAATATTGTTATAATATTTTAAAATTAGCTCAAGGGTGTTTGAAGCCCTTGAACTTTTGAAAAAAAAATTAAATCCCTAAATTTTTGTTGCATCGAATTAAACCCTCGAACCAATAAATTGTATCAATTAAGCCATTTTTTTTATAAATTTTGACCATCACTTTTTGACGATTATTTAGATATTACTGCCACATGAAACACTATAATTTTGTCATGTTACATTTGCATATTTTTAGAAAACTATTTTTATAATTTTGTATAGAATTTTTTAAAATTTTTTTAGATAAAATAAAAAATTCTAGAAATAACAAGTGACAATATTATAACATGACACATTGCACCAAAAGATCCAAAAAATGTTACATTTAACAATTAACATTGGACAAAAGGATGAATTGGTGAAATTTTAGAGTATAAGAGTTTTATTGGGTGCAAAAAAAAGTTCAGGAGCTTATTTAATTTTATTTTTCAAAAGTTAACGGGCTAATGATACATTTAAGCCTTTAAAATTTTAATATTTTTTTGGATTTTAGAAGTTAAATAAGCGTTTGAACGTTTAATTAAAATCAATTATGTCCTTAAATTCGATAAAAAATTAATTATACCCTTGAAGCTAAATAAAAATAAATTCAGTCCTTTTGTCATGTCATCATCACGCTTGTAATGTCATGTCAACGTCTTGGATCACCACATCAACATTGTTAACTGCCATGTGAGAACCATAACGGTCAACGTCTATCAAAAGACAAAATTAATGCAATTCAATGACTTTTAGGACAAATTTGATTTAATTAAAAAGTAAAGGTATTATTGTTGATTTAAGTATACTTCAGGGACAAAATGCTCCCTTAAGCCAAAATAATTCTGGCATCTTCTAATATTTCTAAGTAATAAATTTGAATTAAAAGAATAAAAAATTTAAAACCATATTTCTTTAAAAATTATACAAAAATAAAGTTATAATCATGGAGAGTTTCTTTAAATATCATGAAATCGTTTAAAATTTGGCTAAACTACAAAATAAGTACCCAAACTATGTCTTTATTTTGTAATAGGTGCCTAAAGTTTCATTTTTTACTTGTTTTAAAGTCAATTGAGGCACCTACTTGGACATCTATTTCAACCGAAAATAAAATGTTATGCACCTATTTTAGCCAAAAAAATATTTTAGGCACCTATTTTAGCAAAAAATAATAATAATTTAAGCATCTATTTCAGCCAGAAATGAAACTGTAGGCATATATTTCAGCCAAAAAATACTTTAGGCACCTATTGCAAAAAAGAGACATAGTTTGAACACTTATTTTATAATTAAGCCTTAAAATTTAAAATGATAAAATTCCTTACAGAATCTGAATGAAAATAGTATTAATTATCAAAGTTAAATCAAATAATATAGAGTGCAAACCCAAATGATGTCTATAAAATCAAATGATATTCTAAAAAGAAACAATTAATTAGTTTGAGGCTCATTACATTTAATTCAAGAAAAAAATTTCATGTAAACTCAAATAAGGAGTTCGAAGCAATAATCTAAGTTTTAAGATCCAACCTTTAGAAAAAAATGTGACCGAGGGCAACCGACGATGATTGATGATGGTGGTAAGTGGTTGCTGGCAAAGAGAGATTCTAGTCGAATTTAAAGGTCAAATTAACATTTTTACCTTAAGTTTAGAGTCAAAATGATATTTCATAACTTTGGAGGTCAAATTCGTATTATATATAACACTTAATGGTCATATTAGAAATTAATTCATTTTATTAACGTATCACGGCATCAAATTTGCATGAGTTAATGAATCATGACCAAAATTAGGGGTGAACATTCGATCAAGTTGAGTTGAGTATTTTTTTGAGTTAGTCAAGTTGACGAGTTTTATTTTATGACTCACTTTATTTGAATTTTTTTCTAGTCGAGTCGAGTTTTGTTGTCGAGTTTCTATACACATTTTATTGTAATAGTTTATAATGTTATAATACGAATTGTTTTCAATTTCAACAACTTTCTCTAATCATATAAGATACACACATATTTATATCTTTCTTCACATTCTTTTTCACATGTGCAAATAAAATTTGTAATGTTATTTCATAAAATAAATTTCATCTAAAATTATAGAATATATTTATAATGACATTTTTAAAGAATGAATTTTGAGGACAAAATATTGACGAGAGAATAATTTATGAGAAGAAAGAATTTACAAACAGACATAAGTTGAATGACCAAATTAAATAAAATGGAAAGTTAGGACTAATTTGTAAAAAGAATAAATTTGTTGTTAAAAATATGAATTGAAGGTACATAAATATTCTATAGTGGTAGTGGAACATGCAGTTCAAATTTAGTCAAAATAAGCTTAAAACAATAGAGAAATTGAAGAAATGAAAACCATACAAAGTTGAAAGGACTAAATTACAAAAAGTAAAAATTTGTTTTCAAAAATAGTAATGGAAGCTAAACAGTTATTCTACAGTAGTTTGGAGCATATTGTTTAAATTTGGTGAAAAATAAACTGGAAATAAAAGAGAAATTGAGAAATCAAGGACTAAATCGCAACACAACAAAATTTGATTTTTTTTTATTTTTCAAATTGGCAAACTCGAACTAAAATCAAACTTGAAATTTGCATGAGTTATTTGCGGTGACTCAATAACTCAAAACTGAGAAAAGTTATTTTTCTTCAAGTTAAGTTTTATTCATCTATAAATCAAAATATAACAACTCGATAACGTAAGTGATTTAAAAACTTTTAATGAGGCACGAGATAATATTTATGTATGAGTTTTTGTGAACAAAAATCATATTTTATTAATAAAAATGTAAGTGGCTAAAATGTAATAAATTAATAATTTAAATAATTAATATATATATATATATATATTAAAATCACTAACTAAAAATAAATACTCATGAAAATAAGACTATTAGTATCTTTTACCTTGTTTTTAGATGACTTTGAGGTTCACTTGTACTGATACAACTGTCAACAGATATCCAGCTAAGTGACAACAGCGGGGACTGACACATTGGGTAAAGGGGCCCATAGACCCGAGAAATTATTATATAAATCCGCTCATTATGTCATCCGCGATTCAGCAAATAAAATTTATCCACCTCATTTTAATTTCTAAACAAGAACTTATTTTTTCTTTACATGTAGTAGAAGGTAAGGATTCACCTTATAAAAATAACACATAAAAATATTATTAAATGAGAACATGAATAAATTGGTGACTCATACATAATTTATCCGACAGACCCACTTTCGAGGTGTACACGTCAGCAGAGATGCAAAAGACGTGGCGTGTTGGATGATCTCTGAGAGCGCTCCAAAAATCAGGGGCGGACACGTGGTGTTACTTTTGTGGTGGGCATAGAGAGTGGGTCCCATCACCCCAGAGAAAATGGGAAACCAACGCGGATGGATGACGGGCCTACGCTTTTGCATTGTACGCACGTTTCTTTCTCAAACATCCCTTTCACCGCATAAGCATTTGCAATTCCCAAAATGATAAGCACACAAATAAAGTAGTGTTTTTTAATTATTAATTATTTAAAACAAAACCTACATGTTTAACGTGTTTTTTATTTATGAAAAAAAATGCTTGAACCTAGTTTTAATTTTTTTATGATATGTAATCTTTTAATTTATCTATAGTGTATAAAATTATATATTATATTTGACCCAATAATATCGTTGCATTTTGACTTTTTTTAAAGATCAAAAGTACTAACCCGAGTTTATTTAGGGAATTTAAAAAAATTAGTACAAAACTAGAGAAAATGCATTTTTTAACCTGAGTTTATTAGAGAATTAGTACAAAATCCACGATGACAAAAGAATCGTTTTTAACTAGTGTTGAGTCCCTAGAAAAGACAAAAATATTGTTGTGGAATTTTTTTTCAAAATATTGTTGTGGGCAGATTATTTTTAAAAATATTGTGGTTTGAACAGTACATTCAAAGTCGGTACTTGATGCAGTCGAATTTCAAAAAAGAATTCCTAACGGCGTGCCCAGCTGAATCCGACTTTGGGGGGGGGGGGGGGGAAATTCCCTAAAGTCACCCTCATTTGAGTCTGACTTCAAGCCAAAGTCGATCCCATTTAAATCCAACTTTGAGGAATTTCTCTGTCTGCATGCCTGAAAAGCCTGTATGATGTGCATGAATGAAACGATAGAGGAAAAGGCTGAAGCATGTATGAAACGTGAAAGGAGAAAGAGTAAAAAAATAAGCCTCGTAAATTGGGTATATAATTAGGATTGGTTGGATGAATGATGGAATTTAATTGGGTAGGTGATATGAGTAGTTGAGATTTAATTTTTGTGAGGTTAAAAGAGGGGTGGGTTGAAGGTAGATAGTGTAGAGGGGGAGAAAATATTTTGAAGAAGAAGAAGAAGAATTGAAGATTTAGAAAATTTTATTCAAGTAAGTATTTTATTTTTGTAATTTATTATTATTATTTTGAATAATTATAGTAAGTAGTAGTATTTTTGTAATTTATTTTTTTTGTATATTTTATTTTATAGTAACTATCAAAATCAAATTTTTGTGTTTTTAAGTTAAAATTTATGATTTTTTGTGTTAAATAGGTGGTTGAAGAGAGAGAAGAAACTTTGAAGAGAATATAGAAAGTTAAGTTATATGTTTGATTAATTTTTGAAGTTGTTTGAATTTTGTGTTAAATAGGTGGAGATTTGAGAAATATTTTTTTGTATTTTTTTTCAATTTAAATTCGTTAATTTTTTTATTTTTATTTTGATGTATGAATTTTTGATGTTATTTGGAGAGAATATAGTTTGAAATTTTGTGTTAAATAAGTGAATATTTGAGAAGAAAATATAGTAAGTAAATTAATATTTTATTATTTAATTTAAGTTCGTAATTTTTTAAAATTTTTATTTGATGTTTGAATTTTCGATGCTATTTGGAGATAATATAGTTTAAATATTTTGTGTTAAATAGGTGGAGAGATTTTGAGAATATAGAAAAAATTGTTTGAATATAAGAGAAAAAGACTTTATTTTAATTTATGGTTGAATAAGATATTTAAGAAAAAAAATATAGTAAGTTGATTTGATTTGTATTTTATTATTTTATTTTATTTAAGTTCGTTAATTTATTTTGTATTTATTTATAGGTGGTTGAATAAAAAGCGACGTTAAATTGATGATTTAATAGAAAATAAACAAATACGTAATTAAATTTCAAGTATTGAAATCTTTTCCCTTTAATATGGTAGTTTAAAGTAAGATTATCCGAGTTATTTTTTCATTTTATTATAATTGTTATTTTTTAACATGATAGATTTAGTCTCGGTTTACTAATATTTTCTTACTTGTCATGTAGGATGGCTGAGGAAGCTCCACTGTTGCATTTACAAAATCGACACTTTACTAGCCTTAGAGTTAATGAGCTGGTATAATTTTTTAAAAATTATTTCATTACGAAATAGGTTAGTTCTGTGTTTTTTTGTTAATAATTATGTTTAAATAATGTGTTATTTACAAGATGCAGAGGAAACATTTAAAGACCATTTGTGCATGGTAGACAAACCCCTAGACCATAGAATCGAGAATTTCATATATATGGCAGGATTTTTCCATGCCACGTTCTTTCGCGGGTACAAGTTGGTGCCCAGATTGATTACCGCTCTGATTGAGCGTTGGAGACCTGAAATGCATACCTTCCATATGCCTTGCGAAGAATGCACGATCACCCTCGAGGACGTGGTTTATCTTATTGGGGTCCCAATATACGGGAAACCAGTGGTCGAGCGTACCGAAGGCTCAACGGCTGAAATATATCAAAGCTACCTTGGGAAGGAACCCTATGGAAGTAACGTGAGAGGGTCTTGTGTGAAAATGAGTCGGCTAGAGAGAGAATTTCAACCCGCTGAGTATAATACAATTGATGAAATTTATATGGCCACTCGAGCATATATCCTACAGATGATTGGAGGTATACTAATGCCGGATAAATATGACAATATGGTCAGTGTAAGGTATCTTCGTTTTTTAGATACTCCTTGGGAACCTAATTGTGAATATAATTGGGGATCAACTATATTAGCATGCTTGTATCGCGAGTTGTGCAAGAGTGCTTTACTGCAAAAGGGTTAGAGAGTAGGCAGTATTGGTGGTTGCATGTTATTGTTGCAAGCGTGGGCTTGGCAACAACTTCCCTTTTTATACCATTTACTCGAACACATGTGCAGTTTTCTCTTGTTGTAAGGTATATATATATATCCTTATTCTTAGTTGAATCTGTAAATTAATTAAATTAACTTGTTATTTAAATATATTGTGATTTGTATGCAGATGGTGCAAGGAGAAGCAAGAGACGGGGTTGGCGCACAACAACGTTAGAGTTTGTAGATCTCTTATTGATTCTCATTGTCAAGAGCAAATATATGAATAGAAAGTAATTTTTGACGTTAAATGTGTTTTTCACATCTTAGTTAGTTAGATGTATTATTTTAAACCATTATTTTTTACAGTTTATTTGGAAGGCCTACGAAGATGACCATATATTTGTACTAGAATATTTGATGAAGGATTCACTTTCATGGTGTAGTGTTACACCGTTGATCCATTTCTCTATTGTTGAGTTTCACTTTACAGATAGAGTGTCGAGGCAATTTGACTTCCACCAGCCTATTTTGCGCATTCCACGTGACCATTACCATATTCATGCTAATGATGGATGTGGCAGGCCAGATACAGATTGGGAAGTCAAACATAGCGAGTATATTACTTTGTGGAACAACAGAGGTTCATCGGTGCCGGAACACCATCCAATGGATGCTGCCAATTTTGATTTTGAGAGTTCAGAGTACATGATCTACTATCATAGTCATGGAATGTCGTACTTAACAGACCAGCCTGAATGAGAGGAATGCGAAAGGTTCCGAAAAAATATAGAGGTAAAATTAAATCATTGAAGGCTGTAGCAGGCTCATCATAGGGGCAGGAAATTGGTCGTAGAGACCCTACAGGTTGGCTAACGATATGTGAGCCATATATGAGCAGAGTAACACCAATGGCTATATGGGAAAAAGAACCGACTCTTAATTGTGTACAACAGAAAGTGGCCCAGAGATCCTCGGATAATATAGGGTTTTTTTCAGCCCACTACATTTGTATATCCACCAGTGGGCTCGAGTTATTCAGTAATGTGAGAGGGAGCTCTTCAGGTAATGTAGGGTTTGATGATTCTAATTTATACAGACCTAAGTTTATTTCGCCACAGACACCCAATTACTCGAACTTGGGGGAGAACATGAATTTTTTTATATCTCTTGTGACCAACCCCTACGGTACAGTTTCGCCGATGATGGCTGCCTCATCGAGTGTTCCTCAAGGATTGGTCCCTTTGTATCCCTATCAACCCGATTTTGGGTTCAACAAACACCACCGCGGTTCTTGTTCTTCATTGGTGGGCCAATTAGAACCGAGAATGAGAACGATAACGATGGCGATGAAGAGCAACAACTTCAGCCCCATCGTCGATGCAATCCTAATCGGTCTCGTCATCCACCAGGGTTTGGTACCGTTAGACATAAGCATCGTTACCTTTTTATTTCAAGTAGTTAATAACTGGAATATGTTAAAATGCAATGTTTGAATAAGTTTTTTATTTTTATTTTGTATCTAACATTGCAAGCAAATCAGATGATCAAGAAAGAAAGTTGTTTAGTTTCTTTTATCCTTCGTTTTTATTATAGTCAATCGATTATCCAATTTAATTGGTACAATATAAGATTGAGAACTGAATAATCTAAATTTAGCAATTGTTGATATACAATTTAAAAGAAAAATGTTTTTTGACTTAATTGATTATATTAGATCTTTCAAAAAATAATTTAAAGTCCAAACAAACTTGAATATTTTCAAATATGAACAATTCAAATTAAGTGATTAAATTGGATTGTTTTACAACGCAACACAACACAACACAACACAACACAACACAACACAACACAACACAACACAACACAACACAACACAACACAACACAACACAACACAACACGACACGACACGACACGACACGACACGACACGACACGACACGACACGACACGACACGACACGACACGACACGACACGACACGACACGACACGACACGACACGACACGACACGACACGACACGACACGACACGACACGACATGACATAACATAACATAACATAACATAACATAACATAACATAACATAACATAACATAACATAACATAACATAACATAACATAACATAACATAACATAACATAACATAACATAACATAACATAACATAATATAACATAACATTTTTAAGTACAAACATTGGAAATCACCGAGGCATTGACACGAATCTTGGTTCATTTGGACAGTTTGATCTGGAATGTCATTTGGCCCTATATACGGTACATCTCTTTCGTTGTCCCTTCTCTCTATCATGAAGATCTATACTGGTATAGATGCGAGTCGATCTAGGTCGGCCATTTGGAGATCTACAGAGTGTAGGATCTGGTAACCATTTTTCATGCTCTACTAACAGCCAATAAATTGAATTTGCAATCGGTGGGAACTCACTTCTGTACATATTGACCATCTTGTGAAGATCAAAGCATTCATCAACAAAAGTATACGGGTCAACCCCTACATGCATACACGCTGCAACTGCATGAATACATGGATATCACCATGCCTGGAATGCTCCACAATCACACCACCTATGTCTGAAATTGACTCGAAATATATTTGAGTGTTCTACTTCGTTGTTGCGTCTGACACCAACAACATCAAATGTCTGATTAGTTCAGTCGAAGCTGTGAACCCTTAGTGATGTTGTTTTCGTCATATTCTCTGTCATTTTCGTCACAAGATTGGGAGCCCAACTTTGCCCCCTATTTAATAAGGCCTCAATTTCCTTCTCTTTAACTACCCAAACTTTCACCAACCTATAGTACGTCTCTTTCATCATGCTTGCTATTGGGAGATGACGTGATCCTTTTAGTATTCCATTTATGCACTCTACAGGGTTGGTAGTCATTTGCTCGTATCATCTACCACCTTCGTCATATGATTGGGCCCATCTTTCCCTCTCGATTTCATTTTCCCAACTCCAAATTTGCTTGTCGTACTTTATTAAATTTTCCATCTTCCTCTCAAAATGTGGTTGTGTTAGTAGATATCTTGTTTCATAATTTATTAGCATCGACACAAATCAAACATAAATAAATAAATAAGTAAATAAGCAAATATAATTTAGTTTGAAAAAAGATGCTTACCCATGCTTTCAATCTTACTGTGAAGATATTTATTTTTGAACCGCTCGTAGTAGTTCTTACTGATATGACGAATACAGTAGGAAGGGTATGTGTAAGGTGGTGTCCCACAACTTCCGTCTTGATTAATTGTTGCTTTGATACTCGTCCCTCGATCAAATATAATACATACCACATCTTCTTGGACGACATGCTCACGTAAATTCGCCAAAAAGAAATTCCAAGTGTCGATAGCCTCCTGCTCAACAATTGTGAATCCTATCGGGAAGACGTTGTCACCATCTTGCGCAACAACAACCAACAGTATATGAGAGTATCTCACGTACAACCATGTGCTATCGACTTGGATCATACGTTTGCGATAGGGAAAGCCTTCGATGGCAGGCTTGAACTCCCAGAAAAGTTGATGAAAAAAATTTATGGCCTTCAACAATTTGGCCTTCTTAGTCGTACGCATCCTTGGTTTGATACCTCACTATGGTGCCCGAGATAAAATGTGTCAGTGCTAGTAATAAAGCTGGTAGCTCGTTGTACGACTTATCGTAATTATCGTACACCAAGTCCATTGCCTTATCCATTGCATGCCACGCCTTCTTGTATTCTATTTGGTATTCAAATTGTTGCACAATGCTTGCCTGAATTGTTGAAACTGGAACCCGTGGATTTGCTTCAACCAACTTCATTACGTGATGGCTTATTACGTTGGAGTTCAATTTCCGGTGGTCCTGGTCAATAGAAGTTTGTAAGCATCTGTGAACACCATTATACTTTGTGACCTCCTAACGATTTGACCTTTACCGCTTCGTCACTCGGATCTTCCAATTGCACTCTTGTCCGTATTTCACACATTTGGCAAAGAAAGTCTTTTGGCTGGATTTTGTAACAACGTAGTCCACGTGGTTCTTGATGTTGTACTCTTTCACTGCCAATATAGCTTCATTCTTGTCATCAAATTGAAACTTAAAATATAATTCATCGTGTTGACTCGAGGTTAATCAGGGCAAATTTGAGATTTCAAGCACCCTCATTGCATCAAAATCTATGGAATTCATGTGAGAAGGAGGTTCATAGAATGTAATGTCGCCTCGACAAAACAAATTCTCCAACACTAAAATCAGGGGCTGCACTGACGTCATCAAGAAACAAATTGTGATCTCCAATATCTTCATCTCCGTTGGAATCGTTAAGTGATTCTCCCCATCGACCTCGTAAGGGTTCCACATCAGCTTCAACAGTATGATCAACACCCGACCCGTGTGATCGATCCTACTGTTGAAGCATATGTTGAAGGCCCAGCTTGATGAAATGCATTTGATGTCCCACTTGTCAACATTGCAACAAAACTGCCTCCGGACATATCAATATCAGCACCAAAATTCATTTGAGCTGATTCTCCAACTACGTTTGTAGATGGGTTAGGAACATCACGCACCTCAGAAAACAACTTTATATATCGAATTCCCATAGAATCATGCTCTACGATCATCATTGCAACATCGTCATCGTCTTGGAGAGCGATTGCATAATATCTCACTGGACTGTCACATGTCATCCATCGGTAACGTAAACCATGAATCTCTTTCTTAATTTTCTGTGATATTTTCTCCTTCATTTCTCGAAGCATGATTTTCTTCTTGAATTCCATCTTCGTACTGCTTTCAGAATCAAATACAACCCTAACATCAATTTTCATCATTTGTCCATTGTAATGAACAAACGTCATAAATTTATTGTTGCTCATTTTCTCTGCATGATCGAAATAAAACATACTAAATCAAAATGCTCATAATAAAATATAAAATAACTTCGGCTATTAACATCATGGACGAGTTTTTTTTTTCAAACTTTTAATAAATATATTATATTAAATTTCTAAAATATATAGTTCAAATATATTTCCTAATAATATACTTATCCTATCAAAAATTAACAATAATAATTTTTCTAACATAGTAAATCAATTTTATAAATATGCAAATCCAATCCAAATTCGAACTAACTCAAATAAACTACATGAAAAAAGTTAAAAATATATAAAAAATACATACAAAATAAAATTATCAAACTCAAAAAAAAATCGAATCTACTTACAAAATAACAAAATAAAGTTACTAATTTAAAAAAAATCGAATCTACTAAAATCTTTTTTCCAGTATTTTTTTAATCTTCTTCTTCTTCTTCTTCTTCTTCTTCTTTTTCTTCTTCTTCTTCTTCTTCTTTAATCTTAACTTCCTTTCAACCTTACCTTAACTATTTAACAAAAAGTAAATTTTTTATCTCTTTTACTATCCTTATCTCTGCCTAACTAACAACTATAAGTTTTTAACCTCTACCCCTATATATTTTAAAATACCCTAAACCCAGCACCATTCAAAAATCACATCCACCACTCTCAAAAAATGAATTTGCTACCACTCTTCCCAAAAAATAAACTGTAAACCCAGCCTAAACCTATATTTGAATCATAATCCATTTTTTCATGCATAAACTTATACATATATTCGAATCAGAACCCTTCCCTAAAAATAGACTGCAATCTATTCATCTAAAAAATTAGAACCCTACTAATTCTAATTACACCCAATTCGAAGCCTGCATTTTTCTTTCTCAATTTTCGTTTTAGAGACCATTTTTTTTTTAAGTTGAGAATCAGATTCTCATACATGCACAACATGCAGGTTGGCCGGGCAATAATTCCCTTGAAGTCAGACTCAGCTGGGCAAGACTTTACGGAATTTTCCCCCCAAAGTCGGATTCAGCTGGGAGAGACTTTGGGGTTGGTCCAAAGTCGAATCCTCTTGAGCAAGCCTTTGAGAATTTTTTTTCAAATTCGGTTTCAGTTAAATCCGACTTTAGAATACTGTTCAAACTACAATATTTCTAAAAATAATTTGCCCACAACAATAGTTTGAGAAAAAATCTTTCGCAATAATATTTCTGTTTTTTCTCTGTTGAATCCAGTAAAAATGATGGGGAACGACGACACATGTCAGTGACTTTGGTTTTTATTTTATTTTATATTATATATATATATATTGAACTAAAATAAAAATTATTTAAATTACATATATTAAAAATGAAAATTTTCAAAAATCGACTCATTAAACGGAAACAGTGTGTATGGAATCAAGGCATTTCAATTATGCTGATGTTACTATATGTATTTTTTTTAAAACTTTGAAAGGTTATAATTGAAGTTTTTAACTTGTTAGACTTAAAATTGAAGTTTTTCATACATAAATAAATCAATGTTTACAAAGATTTGATACATGTTTTTTACTGCAAAATTTTCATTTTCCATATAATTTTGGTTTCCTTTTAATTTGGTCCTTGCGGTGCAAAAAATTTCAAAGTTTCTTCAAGTTTCATTTCGGATGTATGGACTTTATTTTATTCCAAATCTGTATTTGAATAGATGTTATTTTTTAGATAAGCTAAACACATAATTTCGCTTCAAACTTTATGAAATTTTTTTCTTCAAGTCTCTATAATTATATTATTTTTATTTTAGTCCCAAAAAAGTAAAATTGACCAGAGAATCCATCAAACCTCCACATCACGAGGCAACCTCTACAAATTTTTGCTCTTGTTGAGAGTTGAACTCAAGACCTCCCGCTTACTAAACAGGTGCTCTAACCAACTGAGCTACAAGAGCTAATTGACCATTTAATTGAATTAAACTATTTGTTGATGGAATACTTAGAATTAAGAGAAAGTTAAGATGATGCCGGAAACTTTTTAATTTTTTAATTGTGTTAATTACATAAATTACCACAAAGTTCTCTACTCTTCTTACTTTGTCCCTTGAAGTGTTTTTTAATTAGTATGCTCACCATTAGCTTGCTCTGTTAAAATTTGAATTGTGGAATTTCTCAGCCTTGTTAAGTCAAAATCCTGCTGCATCCTGTAAAGAGTGGTTAGAGTTGTGTTTAAAGAATCTGGATGAAGAACAGTTCACCTTGCTTCTTGTGCTGTTATGGAATAGAAGAAACAAGGTTGATCATGAGTCTAAGTTGTTACCTGCTGGGGTAGTTGTGGATTATGCTCAATTGTTGTCATCTGATTTTATAGCTGCCCTTAACCCTCATATTCAACATATTCCTTGTAACAGGTCCTCGAAATGGAGTTGCCCTCCTGAAGGTACAATCAAAATCAATGTTGATGGTGCCTTTCTTGCTGATCAGGGTAAAGCATCAATCGGTGTGGTGGTCCGAGATTACCATGGATTGATGATTGATGGCAGTGCTCGTGTTCTAACGGGTGTGCACACAGCCGAGACTGCTGAAGCTTGTGCTTTTGTGGAGGGATTCAAAATGGCCGAAGCAAATGGATGGGAACGAGTCATAGTGGAAGGATTCACTTGTCAGTAAGGACTCATTTGTATCTTCCGATGCTATGTGGACTGGTTGAAATCCAATGGCTATGGCTATGGCTATGGCTATGGCTATGACTAAGAATTCAGTTAATGTCATGTTTTGGTACAGACCATACATTGTTCAAGTATAAAAGACAAAGAATAACAGCTTGTTTAGCTGTGCCAGTAGATTGTTGCATTTCCTGCTGCCGAGTAAAAGATTGAGCGGCAAAATGCACCTTCCAAATTCCGTTCATTGCCAAAGAAAGAAAGGGATAAAAAGTAAAACTTCAAATGAATTGCTCTCGTTGAGAGTCGAACTCAAGACCTCCCGCTTACTAAACGGGTGCTCTAACCAACTGAGCTACGAGAGCCAACTAATAGGTTTGTCTCCATTACAATATGTGTACGGTTACAAAAAGTTTGGAATAGTCAAACGCAAACTAGAACACGAAAATTATTGATTTTAATTTTGATGCTTTTTTAATTTTTTTTTCAAATCATCCACTTTTAATATTTTTCTCTTTAAGAACTTTTTATAGATGTTTCTTTCTGAAGTTGTATAAGGTTATCACCATTCATCTTTAATATATTATAACTTACAAATTAAAAAAAAAACAAAAGCAGAGAAATAAGAGAGAATATATAATTTTTTTTGGAAAGCCAAGTACAATCTCAAAAAACAAATTTAAACACCATCTTTTATTTAATCTATAAAACAAAAAGTATATATAATAGTCTTAGTATCCTTTTACATAGTGTAAGAGTTTATGACTTTTACACGTTTTCTGAATCGTTAGATAGTGAAATGAGTTATTGAGATATATTTTTATTTTAAAAAATATTTTTACAAATTTCTTATATTTTAATATATTTTTACAATTTTTATTTTTTTTCTTTTCACACGACATTATCTAATTGCATCATGTCATCTTAACGTGGAGGGAATAATGGTTATAAATTTCAAACTGATAAAACTATTTTTGGATAATTTCTGATAAAATTATCCTTTAAGAAAAACAATAAAAAATGACAATTTTAAAGAGTGCTTGGTTTATAAAATATAAGATTACATCTGAAAATGTAATTTTTGGAATGTAAGATTATATGACACATTATTATGATTATTGCATTACCTTGTTTGGTTTATTTAAATGAAATATAATATTATATATTTGATTGAAGAAATATAATATTACATGAAAATAAATTTTACTAAATTATTCTTGTTACACTATCTAAATTTTATAAACATTTTTATTTAACGTATTCTTATTATTATATAAAGCAATATTTTAAAAAAATAAATTTATATAGATACTTTAAAGATTAAATCACTTCAAAAATCCAACAAATCCTTTCACATCACGAATATGGTTAAATTAACATAATTCAAAAGCTTGAAGAATTTAAACATATACACATATAGCTTGGAATTTTTCTTATCACTTTCTAGCTAATAGTGTCAAAATATAGGCCCCCACCGTGGAATTTAAACGCATATAGCTTGAGGAATCAACTTCCCATATAGAGTATGAGTGAAAAAAAATTATTTTATGAACGTTCAAAAAAATCATTTTATGTACATATAAGTTTTGGGTGCATTGGTAAGACATGTTATACTTCTAAAGAGAAGACACAAATTTAAATCTTGAAAACGATATTGTTGGGAGGAACAACCTCACATGCCGAACATAGACTGTAAAACAGAAATGCATATTATAGAAAATCATTTTATGTAAAAAATATTTTCAAATTTTATTTAATCAAGACCATTTATTAAGCGGTAAAGAATTTGTTTGTAAATTATACATTTTACGTAATTTTAGGATGATAAAGTTTGTATAAGAAATGTGTAGTAAAATAATAAAAATGACAATTACATCATTGAAAAATTAAAGTTTATTTGTTGGAAAGGATGAGTCTATCACATGCGTCAAATACCGCTAAACATCATTAACGTTGAACATCATTAAATTAATTAATAAATATTAAAAATCTCAAGGATTCAACATACAATTAATAATTATTTAAAATAAATTTTCAATGAAATGGTTTTTCATATATATTATATTTTTTAATCTTTATTTTCAAATAATTGGATCAAATACCAACGCCCCGCCCCGTTGCCATCCCTATTTAAGGGTTGGTACTTGATCTAATTATTTGAAAACAAAGATTAAAAAAATATAATATATATATATATGAAAAATAATTTAATTGAAAATTTATTTTAAATAATTATTAATTGTATGTTGAGTCCTTGAAATTTTTAATCTTTATTAATTATTTTAATGTTGTTTCGCGGTAGTAGCGTTCAACGGTGTTCGATGCACGTTGTAGAATTTTCCTGTTAGAAAACTAAAATAATGGTAAAAAAGAAAATGTGTCTAATAAAAGTGGTTGAATTTTTTAATGAAACAATTTCAGTGAAACGATTTTAAAACATAAATTGGACAAATTTTATGGGACAGAAAGTATTATTTACACAATATAATCTTATTATTTTTTAATTGAGTTGATATTCGGCTTTAATCAATGACTTACTATATAATATCTAAATAATATATAATGAAGTTTAAAAAATTCACTAACATTGATATATTTTAAATACTTCATTTTAAACATTTTTTTTATTTCACCTTAATAGTATATATAAAATAATTTTCCCAAAATACTAGTCATTATCCAAGTTTAGCCATTTTTAATGTTTTGTGACAAATCATTTTTAGTGGTTAGGAGTACACTAACCCACCCATCCATTGACTTTATTAAACTGGGGATTCACTATATAATACGGCTTTCTTCGTGATGATAAGTTGGTGTAGTGACAATAGATATTATTTTTTTAAATAAAGTTAAAAATTTAAATTCTGACACTGTAAATAAAATAAATTAAGTTAATAAGATCATTTTATAATGAACATATGTAATCTAATTTAGTCAATCAATAGATTAAATACAATAATTATAAGAAAAAAACAAAAACTTCCTCAAATGCACTCATGAATGATTGGGATAATATTTGATATCCAAACCTTAACTATTTTTTTTAATATACTAGTGTGATTATATGGTATCATCAATTCATACTTTTTTTTAACTCTTCGACAACACACACCTTGCACACATATGTTCTTAAACCCGAATCTTCTATGATGAAAATCATTTTCTTCTCCACTAGAATCACTCGTTGATTTCAGACCTTAACTACTAGTACACATACATAATAAATATATAATGATTAAAATTATGATTGAGTTTAGTATTACGACTCAACTTAGATATTAACTCGGTTAATAATTATAAATTTACCTATATTTTCAAGTTCAATAAATACTTTTTTATAAATTTTTATTATCTTTTCATATTTTGATAATTTTATTTTTATCTTTTTATTTAATATTTAAATAAAATAATTAAAAATAACTAAATATTTTTAATTAAATATATTATTAAGTCAAATGTCGAGATTCAAACCTACAATATGAAATAACGTTATAAAAACTATACTAATTACCTAAATATTCTAGACCATCTAAAAATCACTAAATATTATTTAACGTATTTGATCTATCAATACTTCTTATAAAGTGGTTAATTGGGTAGTTGATGTCGGAAATCAACTTAATACTTTTATTTTAAAGGGTAATTAATGTTATAGAAATCAATACTTTTTTATAATACAAAATCAATAAATTAACACACAAATAACATATTACTTATTACCTAGAAAACATATTTTTAAAAAGTCAATTACACTATTTTTAAATATTATATACATTTATTTCTTCAAAAGTGTTCTAAAATCTCTTGTTATATATGTTTTTATTTAAATTTTAAACATATTATATATGTTTTTATTTATTTGAAATATCTTGTTATAATTATATATATATATATATATATATATATATATATATATATGAGTTAGGATCAACTTATACTGTGTAAAATTTTTACACTTTTACACGTTTTTTGGATCGTTAAATGGGGGAATGGATGACTCAGATTAACTCCTTACTCTATTTTTTTCAAGTGATAATCTTCACATATTTACTGTTAATTTCATCCATTCGTTTCACTCATCCAACGGTCTAAAAAACGTGTAAAACTTAAAGAGTTTTACACTGTGTAAACGGATCCTATCCTTATATATATATATATATATATATATATTTCTTAGAATTTAAAGTTTAGAATTAGAATTTTATGGTTTGTAGGTTAAAACTTAAATCTCTAACAAGATCAAAATCCATCCTTTAAACCCTATAACCACTATATTTTAAACTCCTAGAGCTAGAACCCTAAACTCCAAATTAAATATCTAAATCACAAAACTAAAGTGCTCGTGGGAACGAAAAGTTTTCACAGGCGGTGCATGAAATATTTTCCATACACACATATGATCCTCAGGGGCGGACGGTGGTAGGAGCCTAAGGGGACCTTGGCCCCCAAAATTTTGAACATTTTACATTTAATCCTTCAAGTTTTTAAAAAATATTAATTTGGCCTTCTCAAAAATTGGAAAATTTTAATTTGGCCCCCTCAAAATTTTAAAAATTATCATTAAATTTTTATTTCTTTAAATATTTTCAATTAAACCCCTTTTTAAATTTTTGAAAATTTCTCATCAAACCTCACAATTTTTGAAAATTTTAGTTTGCGCTTCTAAAATTTTAAATTGGCCCCCTCAACTTATTATACCAAGATCCGCCCCTGATGATCCTCTTATACTAAGTTTTATATTATATATATAAGATCCACTTACACTCAATTTTGGACTGTTGGATGATGATAATATATGACTAAGATTATTTCGTTATTTTTTTTTCTAAGTAATAATCTTCACATTTTCTACGGTTAATCTCATACATCCATCTATATTCTTCTAACGGTCCAAAAAAGTGTAAAATTCTCAAGTTTTACGTAATGTGAGAAGATCATATCCCATATATATATATATATATATATATATATATATATATTGATACATAAGTTTGTGTAAATTTTAATTTACACATGTCTTTTAATTTTAGGGTTTTAAAGATTTAGGTTATAGATTAGGAGTTTAAGTTGTAAGGTGTAAAATTTAAAGTTTAAGTTGTAAGGTGTAGAATTTAAAGTTTAAGTGATAATCGTCACATATTCTGCTATTAATCTAAACCATCCGTTTCACTCATCCAACGATACAAAAAGCGTGTAAAACTTAAAAACTTTAACACTGTGTAATCAAAACCTATCATATATATATATATATATATATTGTACACACGTATGCTTCCCAAATGATTAGTGTGCGTGTGGTTAAGAATACAGTCGTCTTCGAAGGAACTAAAACTTCATGTCTTACCTATAGAAGTGGTACAAGCAGTCTGTTATACACTTTGGAACTCATAAAAACAAAAAAAATATATACACAGATATCACATTTTCTTCATCATCAAAATCAAACAAAGATATAAAACCATGAGTATCACTAGACACTCACCAGATGAAATGAAATATCACGTCTATGTAACTTTTTTTCCGACCATATTCGATTCATGATACAGCATCATAGTCCCACCTTTTTATTTTTTTTTACCATAATCAATGAATGATCGAGCATCATAGTCACAGCCACAAGGAAGAACAACAAATGGTGGATGCAATTTCAAGTTATGTGCATGAGCTACCATCAATGGGGTAATTTGGAAGTGTCATCTGCTGCTAGGGGTACAGGGATTCTCTTCCGAGTAGTGGCAGACTGTTGATTCTTTAGAACTTGACTCACCTCCGGTATGTATTGTGGGAAACAAAAAACCTGAAATCTGGATGATTCACTTGCAAAAGCCGAAGCCAGCTATCAGCGGCTCGTAAAAGGGAATTAGCTTTTTGAGATTCATTAACTTCATCAGGGTTCCAAAACGAAACTTTGAACTTATAGAAGGCAAGTCCAAATGTAGGTAACGGTATCTTCAAGGACATGTTAGCACCATGAAACTCCCTGGCATTAAAGCCCCGGAAGGGGAGTCCATCCATGCTGATGCCGGTACCTGTACCTGTTCCAAAATATATCAATAACACATTGTACAAAGTGTCTGTCGGAAACAATATGAATACACAACCACATATAAAGGGCTGATAAGATGCTTACCTGGCGACGGTGTAGACAGAGAATGATAGGTTAAAAAGCAGGCATCAAGGTTTTGCAGAGTTGGTCCCATCGGTATCCTATATATAGGATACCTTCATTTAAGGAAAAAATTGTCAGATGTAATAATCGGGTTTAAAATCACAGTAGAAAAATAGCAATAAACAAGAGCTGGATAACTTTTCCGAGAAAGAAAGAAAATACATACCATGCCACAGAAATCCAACTTGAAGGTGAAAGATCACAGCTCTTGTACGTCTTTAGTGATGGAAATCGAGATGCCAGAACTGTGATCTGCAGGAAGCATGGTAATTAGAGAGAGCACAGCGAGCAACAAATGATAACGTAAAAGAGGATAACATAATTACCTTGTCTGCCAATGGCTCACGACTAAATGGTTGATCATGTTCTAAATATTCAAAAATAAGCTGCTGCTGACTAGGAGGGTTACAACCATCACCTTCATCACTTGATGAACCCCCAAAGGATCTATTCCTAAGTGACAGTCTT
Source organism: Hibiscus tridactylites (assembly GCA_958450335.1). Classification (NCBI taxonomy): domain Eukaryota; kingdom Viridiplantae; phylum Streptophyta; class Magnoliopsida; order Malvales; family Malvaceae; genus Hibiscus; species Hibiscus tridactylites. The sequence continues at coordinate 17,919,334 of OY288281.1, read as the reverse complement.
GTAAATCTCTCGATATTCGAATCTGCAACGTTAAGCTGACTCCGAGAACCCTGGACAACATGGTTAGCTCTTCTTTCCATTCCACAATGGCTATTGCCACCATCACTGCTTGTCTCCATCGACGACTCTGTATCACTCTCCTCGCCAGGCCTCCTGTTGAAATATGAGACAATAAACTGAAATAACACAACATGCATTTTATAAATCAAGAATTTCAAGGATGAATTAAAATTAAGGATTTACAGCTCAACAGAGCTCATCACCTTGAACTTCAAACTCGATTTATCTCACTAAGATTATTGACCAAGCAGCAGATAAGCTAAAAGCAAATAAGCAAAACATTGGGAATAACACAACACAACCTAGATAATATCAACTATCAAGCAAGTTTCAAGAATAAAACCACAAGCCAATAAATCTTACTCTAATAATCCAATTGCAGTTCCTAATTAACCGCATAAGGATCCAAAAACTGTTGAGGGCCCTCATAAATTCTCAGTCAAGAAAAGCAATAAAAACGATAGGATGCCCAAGCTATTGGCCAAAACTAAAGCAGATGGTTACATAGATTATAGATGTGGAATAGATGCCTTACCTCAGCCTCGTGGAGGGTCTCGATGGATCTATATACAGCTGAATCCCAGACAAGTAAGGCACATAGTATTGCATTACAGAGTCACTCCCATTCAACAAAAGCGGAACCCCGGCTCCATATGCACTCCATTCCTTAAAAGACTCCCACAAATCCTCGAGCACAAAATATGGCGGAGACTGCAGTCTGAGCTCTTGCTCTTTCACTCTCCATCCTCTAATGCTGCTTGTCTATAGGATCAACAGAGTAAAATTTCATTGATACAAGAGTCGAGACCAATCAATAACTTCATATTTAACAAATCATATGGGGAGAAAACACAATTCACCATTTTACATTTTTAATAATCAACAGTTGCTTGTTGTCTGAGTTTCTGCTATTCTACAAAAATATTCAACTTTACAATGTTTTCTAACTAATGAAATAAAACAATTTTCTTCAATTTTCTGTTGGGTTCTGCTTAATAAGAAATTAAAGTCTAGTACTTTAACTACTGCAGCCAATTAGTAACTTAGGATAAGCCTTAAAAAGGGGAAAATATATATCAACGTAAAAAGGGACTGGACTATTGTTTTTAATCAATCAAATGAACAAAGAAATTAAAGATTGAAGCGAAACTAAGAAAAAAATCTTTATTGATAAAAGTAGGGTTTTCTTTGTTACCTTGGGAAAATATTGAACCGGAACCACTGGAGTCGTAAACTCCAAGAACCGATCCAAATTCGTGGAATTTTCATCATTCCTTTTATTACTATTATTCATCGACGATGAAGATGCAGATGGCATAGCGCATTCCTCACGATCCGTTCTCTTCTCCGTCGAACTCCTGGAAATCGACGGCCTTTCTTCCCGCCGCTGCATCTTCGTCGCCGTCTCTTGCTGCTGCTGCTGCTTTTGTTGTTTCCTCATCGGCGGCGGATTATAAAACCGATTCTCACCGCCTCTTCTTCTAGAGATCGAAACACCACCAGAACCCGACATTGTACGGAGCAAAAACTAAAAAAAAACGAACAACACCGTTGAACAAAAAAAGGGTGCTTGTGGTTTTTTTGCACTCGTGGGGTTGAACAAAATATCTAGGGTTTTATAGTTTTTTTCCCTAGTCTATTAGGAACAAAAATAACACCGTTGATTTTGGATACACAAATGTTAGCTGTGTTGAACCGGTTGAGGGTAGGGATTAGGGATGGGCACGGAACCCGGACCCGACGGGTTCCGATCCGACCCGGCCCGATCGGGTCGGGTATTTTTATGAAAAAATTGGGTTCGGGTCGGGTTCGGGTTTTAGGTTGAAAAAATCCGACCCTACCCGACCCGAGACTAATAGTGTAATTTTCCCCTAAAATTTTTAGGGATATTTGTAATAATACCCTTTTTATATATTTTTTTATAATTAGGTCCTTAAAATTGATTTTTTTATTTACAATTTAGTCCTTAAATTTATTATTTTTTACAATTAAGTCTCTTAAAATTATTTTTTACAATTTAGTCCCTAAAATTAATTTTTTTATATAGGTCGGGTCGGGTCGGAGTCGGGTTTAAGGTATTTATTTTCGGGTCGGGTCGGGTTTTTTAAAAGATATGGTCGGGTCGGGTCGGGTTCGGGTTTAGGGTTAATATTTTCGGGTCGGGTTCGGGTGGGCCAAAAACCCGGCCCGACCCGTGCCCATCCCTAGTAGGGATGTAAAAAGCTGTACGCAAAACCGACCGAAATCGATTTGAATTAGAACTGTTTGTGACTCAAAGTGGTGACGATTCGAAATCAATTCGAGTTCGAACTGGTGTTGACCTGAACTCGGGTTGGACCTGGAAATTTTAGATTTGAACCTAATATGAGAACGATCTGAACTCGAACTCAACCCGATAATGTGATAACTAAACCCGACCTGCATTCGACATGATATGAATCCGAACCTGAGATTAACATAGTAAAAAACTGATATTACCCGACCTGTTATGAACCCGATCTGTAATTGACTCAACCTGTAAATGACCTAACTTGTTATTGAACTGATATAATATTTACCTGACTTGTAATAACTAATAAGTTGCGATTGATGAAGTTCTGAGATTCCGAATTTATTACATTACATTGTGGCAAAATATATTTTTCACCATTTAAGGTATATGATTAATTATGATCATTAAATTAATATGTTTATTTTTTATATTTATAAATTATGTAGTATATAAAAACATTTAAAAGTTTTATTAAATATTTAAATGTTGCCAACATGATTCCTTATGATTTATGGTTTAATATTAACAATTTATGGTTTAGTGTTTAGTTTAGGGTTATTGGTTTATGTGATTAATTTAGATTCTTTAAGGTTTATGGTTTAGTATCAATGATTTATGGTTTAGCTTATGATTATTAGTTCGGGAGATTAATTCGATTCCTTAAGGTTTATGGTTTTGAGTTTAGTATTAACTGTTTATGGTTTAGTTTAGGGTTTTATTGATATACAAAATATATTCTCATTCAACTTGCTAATTTATGCATTTGAATTTGATTAAATATTTAAATCAAAGCTTGATGTGTATAGTTGAACTAAATTAAAGTTTCAACTTTCATATGTCCAATTACATGTTTACATCAAAATCAAAATTTTGTGTATAATTATATTACATCAAAGTTTATAATAATAATAATAATAATAATAATAATAATAATAATAATAATAATAATAATAATAATAATAATAATAATAATAATAATAATAATAATAATAATAATAATAATAATAATAATAATAATAATAATAATAATAATAATAATAATAATAATAATAATAATAATAATAATAATAATAATAATAATAATAATAATAATAATAATAATAATAATAATAATAATAATAATAATAATAATAATAATAATAATAATAATAATAATAATAATAATAATAATAATAATAATAATAATAATAATAATAATAATAATAATAATAATAATAATAATAATAATAATAATAATAATAATAATAATAATAATAATAATAATAATAATAATAATAATAATAATAATAATAATAATAATAATAATAATAATAATAATAATAATAATAATAATAATAATAATAATAATAATAATAATAATAATAATAATAATAATAATAATAATAATAATATAATGTTGTCCGAATTGAATTAACTTATAAAATTTAGGATCTAATTAAACTAAATTAAAACCTAGAAGCACAAATCACAGACATAATTAAAAGAATTCTAAAACTAAATATAAAATTTCAATTAAATTAATCTAAATTGAGACTCAATTGAATTAAATTAAAACTTTAAAGTGAAATTTTGGGACTTAGATAAAAATAATCTATAGTCAGAAGGGCTAAAGAATAATTTCCCTAATGTAAAATACTAGGCAGGTTCTTTCCCTCCCATCCCACCGTTCAATTTAATTAAAAAAAATGAAAAGTTATAACTGGTAAAAATGGGGGTATGACAAAAATTTGGAGGGAATTAAGCCGCCTAATTTTTAGGTTAGGAGTTAATTACCCTTAGGTCCTATTACGTTTTAAATGTTGCATTTTAGTCCTAATATTTACTTTTAAGTTTTAGTTTAATTCAATTTAGTCACAATTATATATATATATATTTTAAATTGTAACATATTTCGACATCCTAAGGATATTTTGGTTCATATTAATCCTTAAAATTTTATTTTATCCGAAATTTACCCATAATTACCATACCAAAGTCTATTTGTACACGATAAGACCCGACTTGAACTTCAATCGAAACTGATATTCCCCGACCTGAATTTTATCCGTCAACGACGTGACCCGACCTGAAGTCTATCCGAACCTGAATTAACCCGTTAATTAACTGATTCATACCCGAACCGTTTTGGCCTGAATTGAAACTTACTTGACTTGAAATTAACTCGAACTCAATCTGATTTGAAATCAACCTGATAATGACCCAAATCTGAGTCGACCCGGACCCGACCGGATCTGAGTCGAACTATTAAATTGACCTGACCTGAAACCTGAACGATTACCTAATTTCCATCCCTAGTTGAGTGATCCAGTGTTGAACCAGTTGAGTGGTCTTATTGGTAAAGAGTGATGTATTTCATCCAGATAACCTTGGTTCGAGCACCATTTGTGCACGATGTGTGTTTATTAAAGAGCAAAAAAACATATATTACCTTGCAATCACACCAATATATTCAAAAAAAATATTAGCTGTCTTATATTTTGACAAGATCTCTCTCTCTCTCTCTCTCTCTCTTGGGTTTCTTCCAAGGAAAAAACTCTTCCGAACTTGAAAAATAGGTAAATTACTCTACCTATCATCGAGATGTGAGTTGGTAACGAATATGATACTCTTCTTCTAAAAGTCATAATTCGGTCACTCAATTACATGTTTAGGAACAAACATGTAACTTTTCTTTTAAAAGTAACAATTCTGTCACTCAATTATAGGTTTAGGAACAAACATGTCACTCAATTAAAATTTTTGTGACAAAAAAGTCTCTTTCTCATTAAAATTGAAACAAGGACTTGTATAATAATAATTTTAATCCTCAAAACTTATGCATTCTATTAATTTGGTTCCAATACGAAATAATTTAATAAACTTAAGTCTTCCTATTTAAAATTCCATTAGTGAGTAACCGTGTCTACTAGTAGGCGGCGTTAAGGTCGTAATGAGTTAATTCCATTAGTCTGTCAACTGTCAAGTAATGAAGTGATTGTGTCTATTGAGCTATCATATATGTTGATTATCAGACTGATGGACGATAACATATACTGTGGTAAGTAGTTGGAAGGTGTGCCATGATGGTGCAATGTCGAAAATTATAAATATGAAATGTTAAGTTTATTGAATTATTTCAAATTAAGACCAAATTAATATAATGCATAAGTTTCATGGACTAAAATTCTTACTATATCAAACCCTTATTTCAAGTTTAATGATACAGTGACTTGTTTGTCACAAAATTTTAATAAAATGACTTGTTTGTTCCTAAACCTATAATTGAGTATCTAAATTGTTACTATTAGTAGAAAAATGACATATTTATTCCTAAATTTATAATTAAATTACCGAAGTGTTACCTTTAGAATAAGAGTAACATGTTTGTTACTAAACATATAACTGACTTCTAGTGTGTTTTACCATAAAAATATTACTTTAGTAGAAATGTGTTTAATTATAGGGTAAACTACATGGTTGATCCGTTTTTTTTTGGATTGTTTGAATTTGGATATTGATTTAAAAAATTACGTTTTAGTCACTTATGTTATCTATTCATAATATTTGTCACTAAACTTTTAACCCTTGTTAGTATGATGATGTGACACATTAGTTAAAAGGATTTATTTTTAATTTGACCCATGGGCTTTAGATAAAATATCAACTTGTCATGTGAAATTTAGATAAAATATTAATTTGACCTTTAAATTTTAGCTAAATCTCTCGTCGCTAGCCGTCATTCACTCCTATTGCCGGCCACCATTGACAACGACGACTAAATCCTAACTTTTCAATTCAACTATTTTGACCTCCCAATCGCGAATCCGATGTTTGTTTCACCGAAAATGTCCCGATCTTCACAAATCTATATATATTAATCAAATTCAAAAATAATTACCACTATATTTTAACTTAATATTAAATTTGACACTTCATTTTTGTTGATTAAATTTTATCATTATTTATTTGTTTTCAATTGTATTTATAATATTAAATTTGACATTTCATTTTTGTTGATTAAATTTTATCATTATTTATTTATTTATTTATTTATATATTTTCAATTGTATTTATAACTCAATTTTAATTTTGAATAACCTCAAACGACATATTTACGTGAATTTTCTAGTATAGTTATATAGCAGATTTTCGGAAGATATTTGATTAAAACAAAAGCTGTATTTAACTCATCAACAAATGCTTTTATATAGAAAGTATTAGAGTTGTTGGGATAATTAATCAATGATAAATGGCCAAGAAGGGGTGAATTGACAAATAAAAAATTTAGTGGAAGCAATGGAAATGTAAAAAGATTGAGGCACAAGAATTTATAGTGGTTCAACCTTTTAAACAAAGTTTACATTCACTACCTTAGTTATTCACACTAAGAATTTCTCAAATCCACTAGATTTGCTTTCCTTTTGAGGCTCAATGAAATAACCTTACAAACCCTTAAGACTTATACCCCAAAGTCTTAAGAAAACCCTCACAAAGAGAATACAAATTAAGCAAATTGAAAATCCTCACAAAGGCTAATTGTTTGTACAATTCTAGGCTCACTCTAACCTCAATACTTTAACAAAAAGATTACAAATAAGATCACACTAATGAGTTACAAGAATTTGACTCTAAACGCTCAAAGATTGTTGGATATGTGCTTGAATGCTTTTCACTTGATCAATAGTTGTTGAAGAAGCTTTGAAGACTTGTTTTTATACCCCTTCATTGATTTTAACCGTTTGGGTAGCTGAGATAGTGATTGTAGCCGTTGGGCTGCATTTTTCCTACAATAAATGTTGTCTGCCAACACTGGTATCAGTACTCGGGGACGGGTATCGGTACCTGCTATAAGAAGAAAGAGCCGTTGTACAAACAGTATCGATACATGAGAAGCTGTATCGATACTCGGAGTGCATTTTTACAAGGGGTATCAGCATGGGCCGTACCGTATCGATACTGATTTTGCTCACTTGGATTCTTGAAAGTTTTGCACGAAAAATCGTATCGATACGCTTATATAAGTATCAGTACACATTAACTAATTTTCAAAGTTATGATTCCAATAAAAATGACAAGTAACGGTCGAATATTAACTACAAAAGATTTGGAAAATCTTAACACACCATACTAGTATGCACAAAGGTTGTACCGATACTCGAAGGCAAATTGGTTCCCAGGTTTGAATGGCGTACCAATACGGCTACACGCCTACCGATACCCTATAGCCATCAAATATAAAACGAAATTCCTGTAGCTAAAAATTGTATCGATACGGCCTTGCGTATCGATACTCCTGGACCAATTTGGCTATTTTGAGTACGATAAACACTTAGAAAATATTTAGAGTTTAAGTTTTTGACTTAGAAAATATTTTGAGTTCAAATCCTTTTCAATTTGTGAGTCTTTTTAAGTACTTAAAAATTTATCCTTTTTACAAAATAGTCCTTGTAATTCCTTGTTATATCAAAATCAAATATATAGGTTTTACAATCTCCCCTTTTTGATATAACAAAACTAAAATAAATTTTTAAGTCTTTTTGAAATCACTTTGAAATCACTCCCCCTTTTTAAAGGCTAAAAGATGGGAAGTTCTGCCGTTAGGCAGCTTAAAATTAGGCAGAGGGGGTATTATCGGTATTTAGTTTTAACATAAATTCTTACACTCGGTAACATAAATGCTTACAGTAACCGTAAGAAAAACGGTAGTTACACAAATGCTTATCAATGTAAGAAATTGTGTGATAACATAGACGGTTACCCAATAACATTAATTCTTACAAAACACATAACAAATAGAGTACCTACACAATGTTTTACCATAACTGTAGAAATGTGTATGGAATTTATAAGACAAAAAGTAACTACACAAATTATTACACCATATCTCCTAATCTAAAACCAACCAAACTTAGGGCAGGAAATTGTGTAACTACCAAAAATCTTAAAGAATTAATATATATGTTACAAAACGCATGAGATATTCGATACCTACACAATGTTTCAAAATACCTACCTAAATTTTTACATAAGTTATAAGAATAAAAGTAACTACAAATAATATTTCCTCATATCTCCTAATCTTAAACAAACCAAACTTATGGTAGAAAATTGTGTAACTACCTAAAATCTTAAATGATTAATCTATATGTTACAAAACATATGAGATATTCGATGCCTACACAATGTTTCACAATACATACCTATATCTTTACATAAGTTATAAGAATAAACGTAACTACACAAAGTATTACCTCATATCTCCTAATCTTAAACCAACTAAACTTATGGTAGGAAATTGTGTAACTACATAAAATCTTAAAGGATTACTCTATATGTTATAGAACGCATGAGATATTCGATACCTACACAATGTTTCACAATACATGACTATATCTTTACATAAGTTATAAGAATAAATGTAACTACACAAAATATTACCTCATATCTCCTAATCTTAAACCAACCAAACCTACGGTAGGAAATTGTGTAACTACCTAAAATCTTAAAGGATTACTCTATATGTTACAAAACACATGAGATATTCGATACCTACACAATGTTTCACAATACCTACCTATATCTTTAGTTATAAGAATAAATGTAACTACACAAAATATTGCCACATATCTCCTAATCTTAAACCAACCAAACTTATGGTAGGAAATTGTGTAACTACCTAAAATCTTAAAGGATTACTCTATATGTTACACAACGCATGAGATATTCGATGCCTGCACAATGTTTCATAATACCTACATATATCTTTACATAAGTTATAAGAATAAACGTAACTACACAAAATATTACCTCATATCTCCTAATCTTAAACCAACCAAACTTATGATAGGAAATTGTGTAACTACCTAAAATTTTAAAGGATTGCTATATATGTTAGGAAACACATGAGATATTCGATGCCTACACAATGTTTCACAATATATGGCTATATCTTTACATAAGTTATAAGAATAAACGTAACTACACAAAATATTACCTCATATCTCCTAATCTTAAACCAACCAAACTTATGGTAGGAAATTGTGTTATTACACAAAATTTTAAAGGGTAGCTCTATATGTTATAAAACAGATAACAAATTGGGTAACTACACAATATTTTAAAAAACCTACAGAAATGTTTATGAAATGTCTACAGAAAAAGGTAGCTACACAAATGCTTACCGGTTGACCTTTTTAACCTTATACCACCTTTTCTTTTTAAAATCTAACAACCCAAATTTTTTTTATCCGATCTAATGGTTATATCGATATATTATCGATACTGCCTAATTTTAGACTCTCCCCTAAAAGATAGTTTATTTTGAAAAACTTTTTGAAAAATTTATATCTCATTTCTCCCTTTTTTGTTAGATCAAAATCAATAAGGCAAAAACCACAAGATATAAAGAACATAATTCCAAAGATAGTTAAAATAACTTAAATATTATAAACTTCAAAGCATAGTTCATAAAGCATTCAGCTTGAAAAATAAAGCCACAAACAAAAAGCATAAAATACTCAAGCATAATGTCATAGGAAATAAAACTAAGAACAAAGGTGCATAAACTCAAATCCTAATGTAACACCCCAAAATCCGGTCTAGTCAAAATTGAGTTCCGGTGATCAGAAATTTCACATCGGTAAAGTCTAAACATAGCATCAGCTAGATAAATATTGACAATGGACTCTAACTGAGTCAAATTATTGAAAATGGACTTTATTGAATAGCATCGGAAACAATTTAATGACTAACTTATAGTTGTTAGAAAGTTTAAGAGAAAAACTTAAAGGTATTGAGAATTGAGGGACTAATCTTGCGATTAGCCCCTCTTCCTTTATAATTTCCATATGTGGAATCACCGGGAGAGCTTCCGTCATTTGAAGGAAAGCCACTCCAATTAAAAGCTATTGAATAGCCAAAAACAAGCTTACCCGATTACAAAATAAACAAGCACCACCTTATCATCATCTTCTTCTTGGAAGCACACACCTTCATTGAAGCTAGGATTTGAGTTTCGATTTTCTTCAAGTTATTGTTATCGAATCGTTGCTATCGATCGGGTAGGCTGTATTCCTCAATCGGTTATTAGATTCCATGGATGTATTGAGTTTAATATTAAGCTAGGGTTTTGACCATTTATGGATATCTCATTGTTGTCATCTATATTGAAAACGAATATCGATTTTGATATTGTTATATTGATTTTGATATCGTAACATCGATCCTAATAATCTCCCTATTGATTTCCTAGCTCAAGATAACGAAAAGGAGTATCCATCAAATTCACCGAAGGCTAGGAACAAGGTGAGTGTAGTCGGAGTCTTGGGATTAAGCGAAGAGCCTTCCCGAATCTTTTATTGTTGTTTTCGACCATATTGCTAACAATATCATTGAAGAAGTTGTATTGGATTGTTAATCGAATTCATTGGTAAGTGTCAGTAAGTTGTTATCGAATATCGAACATAGTTATTGACATCACTATCATGCATTGTCATCGATATGATTAGTGTCATTGAAATATTGTAAAGAAATCATCGGATATTGATATTAACATTGACATTGAAACATGGCATATTGATAATGAAACATGTTTTACTATTGATAATATTGAAATCATTGGTCATCGAAATTCTCATTAAACATTGAATATGGATACGGACATTGAAACCTTGGATTTGAATGGACAATGGATACAATTGGCATGCCATAGAATTCATGAGCTCAGTGTACGAGCGAACTACGGTCCTAAGGCTAAGACCTATATTAATTTGGCGAGGCGGAGGGACGTGTATTGATATTGGCCATATTGGCGAGGCGGAGGGAATAGACCGTTCATTGATTTTGTAATGCCCGTGTTTTGGGGTTAGGAGTTAGTTGGGTTTGCGGTTCGAGTCGGTAAAATAAAATAAAATCAATTCAACCTTAATTAGGATCTAATTGGGCTTTAAATAGTAAAGGAGGGACCTTGTTGGTAATTTAACCCAAAACTTTTAAAATGAAGACAACTTTTTGGAGACAAAAGGAACAAAAAGAAAAAAAAAAGGTATCATCTTTGTCCCCCTCCCCTTTTCAAATGTTGGAAATCCTAAAACCCCTCCCCAAACCCTAAATCCACTATTCCATTGATTTCTCCCTCATCTCAAGGTCTTTTTCAAAAGTAAAGGTATATTCTCACTCTCCTCTTCAATTCCTATCTATCCATGGTTATAGTTTTTAAAACTATGAACTTTTGAAATGTTAGGGTTTTACTAAAGCTTGAGTTTTTATGGTGATTTTCACTTTGTTTTGAAATATGAAGTTAAGTTTTATCTTAATCACATTAAGATGTATTATATATGTTAATTTGGTTGAGTTTTATTGAAAACCCGAAGTGGGTTCTTGGAGCAATTTTTGGGTTGTCAAAACTTGATTTTTGGGTGGGTTTTAAGTGAAAATTAAAGGGCTGATGGTTTATATAGGTTAGGAGGATGTTTTGGGACCTTTTGGGGGTCATTTGGGTGATTGAAAATGGAAATTTCAGCTAGGTTTTGAGGGAGCACGAAAATTGATATATTTGGGGATTAATTTGGTTGGAAAATTGGGTGAAGTTAGTTTGAGCTCAAAGGTTGAGTGTTGATTGAATGTTAGCATTGATTGAGATTGTTGGTTGTGTTTTGGTTGGCTAGAAGCAAGAGGAGACGTCGAAGGAGCATTGGGATCGAATCCGGGCTCGTAGGAGTTTTGCTTTGGTTGCTAAGGAAGGGCGGTGAGTGGTTTCAATCATGTTTTAAAGTTTGGTTCGAGTGTGTGTAGAGTGTGAGTGAAATGTGCTTGGTAGGCCATTTCTATCTAATTCAAGTTGTTAATTTAGCCATTGTTCTCCATTAAATGCTATTGAGTTTGCCTATCTATGCTCTTGTGATATGTGGTTGATTTGTACATGTACTCTATGATATGTATATGTGATGAGCATGAGATGTGGTGATGGATATGTGTTCTGATAAATGAAAATTGGCACTAATAATTTACCGGGTGTAAATGATCGATCATTAGGATTAGTGTGCACACAAATTGAGTCAAAACGTACGTGGCCTTGATGGCGTTAAGTCATCAAGGAGTAGTACGGTGATGTAATATTCCACCGGAAGCTTTTATATTTCTACAAGATGATGAGTGGAATCCCATCCGTAGGGCATGTGGTGATGAGTGGAATCCCGCCCATGCAAGGTCCGGTGATGAGTGTAATCCCACCGAGGTAATGTGATTGTTGAGGTTAAATCCGCACATCCAGGTAACTAATAGTGGCCAAGTAAACTTGTTCATATGATTGCAATATATGATGTTGATACATGATGTTGATATATGATGTTAGAGCTTAGTATGATGGAAGATGCCACATTATGCCTCTTGAAAGACTAGCTAGGTCTACTTGATTACTTTGCCAATGTATGTTGTAGGTGAGATTAGGATTTACATGCTTGAGCCCTGCATTGTTGATGTCTTTCGTTTTAGAGCATCCTCACTAAGCTTATGGCTTACGCTCTCAATTTTCAACAATGCAGATCATTAGCGTGGTGTTAGCTCGGAGCAAGGCAAGAAGGGCTTTCCAAGTTTGTTGCTCAAGTACGGTTGTTAATTATGTATTAGTTAGCAATGTGGCAAGGGTGTTTTGTATGAGCTATGTATGACTCTTGTATGTTGATGTTTGGATTGACCTTGGTTTGTAATGCATGATATGCCATGATGAATGTTTGTGAGTGGTGGCATGCCTTTAGATGTTTAGGTTGCCTTGTGGGTGAGTGCAAACCTCTTATATGTTGACTTGTTTCTTTTTGGGCCTTTTGAGCTTTCATGTATGACCTTAAATGCTAAAATATTGCCTTTGTATGATTGCCATGATTTGATGCCTTGTTTCCTGCTTTATTGCTTTCTTTGGCTTTAGTATGATTGCTTAAATGTTTGTATGTGCATAGGAGAGTCCAAAGATGCATCTAGAGTTGTGTTTGAGGTCACCAAGTTGGAAATTGTGGAATTGCAGAGCAGGGCGTATCAATACGCCTAAGGGCCGTATCGATACGGCCTTGCCCAAAGGCCACAATTTTTGCCTGGCGTACCGATACCCTGGGGGTACCGATACCCTCCAAAGTTACTGGAATTTTGAGAAATGGGTGAGTGTAGGGCGTATCGATACGGGTTTTACGCGTATCGATACGATCCTATTTCGTTGACCCAGAAGAGTTGACCGAGAAGGGCGTATCGATACGCTCAAGGGCTGTATCGATACGGTCTTCCCGGAGTTGACTCTTTGGGTTGACCTGATCAGGGCGTATCGATACCCCTGGTTAGGGTACCGATACGGTCTGCCCTGAAAGCTTAAAAATGGACTAGTTGTGTATGGTCGTGGTTCGAATGTGACTTCCTTTGGATGATTTCCGCTGTCGTGATCACTTAGGACTTAACAATCCTCTAGACAAGATTAAAATGAAAGAAAAAAAATAGGGTCGCTAACCGAGGGGGAACCTTAACAGGTTTCGCTTCAGTTTTCCCCGTGTGGCCTACTTGGACCGGTTATCCGGCCAGACCGGGATGAGGGGGTTACAGATTTGGAGAGGCGTAGGAATTCGCGTATCCACATCTTGATTCAATCCAAGGGTTAATGATGAAATTATTATGTTAAACATTGTATTTGGATGCATAAGTATTGGCATTGATGAGCATGAGTTCATATATTATTATGTACTTCATACATTAATGTTCATGTTGTTCATGACTACCTCACTAGGTAATGGATGCCTAACGTGTCTCATCTCATGCATTTCAGGTTGAAAGTCCATTGCGTTTGAAGATCGAATAGTCTAGGCGAGACAAGTCACTACAAGCCTAAAGTAATATATTTTGACTTTACGAACTCCTAGAAAGGTGGCAAAGTAGATGAACTAGTCTTTTGTGCCCATTTTGTTATGTTTGTAATGTGCATATATTGTAAGTCAGTTAAAGGCCCTAAAATGTCCTTTGGTTTGGCTAAAAATGGTTAAAAATGGCACATTTAGCTCACATAGGTCAAAACCTAGTAAACGTATTCGAATGATGATGAATTTTGGCATGCCGGTAGTTTATAGAATTAAAATGTTGTGTGTAAAGTTTCATTGCATTTGAACATCGTTTGGTAGGTTAATTTGATTAAAAACCAGCAAAAATCTGTCATTACAGGTCAAGCCGTATCGATACGGGTAATGGCGTATCGATACGGTTAAGCAAAATTGGACTCTAAGAACAGGGCGTATCGATACGATTTAAGGCCGTATCAGAACATTTTGCTACTAGAATTCATTGTTTCGATACGGGTCTATAGCGTATCGAAACGGGTCAAAGTCAAGGTCAAGGGAAGTCAACCCGTACCGATATAGGACTTGCCCGTATCAATACGATTTAAAGGGCAAAGTCAACTTAGGTTGACCATCGTACGCCCATTTCAAAACAACTCTAAGGTGTTTCGATACATGGTTAGTTAAGTTAGTTAAATGCATAATTTGACAGTTTGCAATGTTCACAGATTAGTCACTAAATTTAAGATGAGTTAATTGAATGAGTAAATGAACTCTGAATTGTATGAAACTTTGTAGGCCTGTTAATATAGTATTTAATTTCATTGTGGTATAACAAATTGCATCGAATGACCTCCAATTTATCAAATTTACAATTTAGTCTTTAAAACTTGCAATTGTTATAAATGGGTCATAAATGATTAGTTATTGTTTTCTAATGGATAAATTGGACTAAGATGTATATCCGATAATGTCTAGAGGGTTTAATATTGAT
Source organism: Hibiscus tridactylites (assembly GCA_958450335.1). Taxonomy (NCBI): domain Eukaryota; kingdom Viridiplantae; phylum Streptophyta; class Magnoliopsida; order Malvales; family Malvaceae; genus Hibiscus; species Hibiscus tridactylites. The sequence continues at coordinate 17,904,225 of OY288281.1, read as the reverse complement.
CAACCATCGGTTATTGAATGAAATTTTGTTGTATTGTTCATCGATAGCACTCTCCGACCCGATTCTCGACTAGGCCGTGTAGAGTGTGTTACATTTGTGGTATTGGAGCTTGAGTTTAGTCGATTCTAGGACTAAACCAAAGCTTGTTGCATTGTTATTGTGTTAGTTTGCCACCTAGAAGTTATATATTGCGTATATTGTGACTTGTCAACTAATTCGATCTTTCATATAGATAATTCTGAAACTAATAAAGCTCACATCGACGAGCTTGCCACAGGCTCCTCGACTCATGGCGAGGAGATTAGAAGAGGAAATCCTCCGAATCCACTGCACCCGCAGGATCCTCCTGCTCAAGGTACTGAGCCTATAGCACCTACCGCTCAGGCTGAATGTTACAAGAACATGACTGAAATGTTCAAGTAGTTTATGACTGCTATGAAGGCTGAACAAGCCGTGCAACCTATCGCTCCTACTCTCCAACACACCCGAGCACTCATTGATAAGCTCTCAAAGTATCGAGCTTACACCTTTACCGGACAAGATGACGGCAACCCTGAAGTTGCCGAATACTGGTTGGAAAACACTTTGCAGATTTTGGATAAGCAACTTCAGTGCTCGGACGAGCACAAACTCGAGTGTGCCATCGTGTTGCTGGCTGATGAGGCACTTTACTGGTGGGAAACTACCATATTGACGGTCTCTGAAGACACTGTGACTTGGGAGTTCTTCCTTAAGGAATTTTGTAAGAAATATATCAGTGAGTTCTACCTTGCTGAGAGGCAAAGTATCGTCCTCCACCTCAAACAAGCCGGATGATCGATTGAACAATACATCCATGCTTTCTGCAAGTACTGTAGATATGGTGCTGAGTATATAAAGAAGAAGGAATAGAAGTGCTAGATGTTCATTGCAGGGCTCAATGATGAACTATGCCCTATGTTTACTGCACTAAGCATTTCTGATTTCTAAGACCTCATGAATCGAGTTAAGGCCACCAAAGCTGCACAGAAAGCTCAACGAGCTGGTGGATCTGGAAAGTCTGAGAAGAGGTTCAAAGATGATTCTCGACCTCTGAGATGGAACAAGAAAGGGAGATATCAAGGCCCCAAACAGAATGTCTATCCACAACCCTCCCGTTCTAGAAACATTGATAGGCCTCAGTCTGTAACACAGTCCTTTGCTAAGGCAGCGTCCGTTGATAACACCGGAGGTTCAAATTGAGGCAACCAACATCCAGTTTGCAATTATTGTCAGAATAGGCACCCAACGGGTTAATGTCGTAAGCAGACTGGAGCTTGTTACGACTGTAGTGAGCAGGGTTACTTTATCCGTGACTGCCCTTTGAATGCAACCAAATCTACTGTTACACCGACTACTGCTGCCTCTCCTGCTCAATCCTTTTGAGGTAAAGGATCGAAGTAAGGATTGTCGGGAACCTATGGAAGATCGAGTGGTTCGGGGAAACCAATCAATAAGCAAGATTCTAAAACTCCTACCCAGATGTATCATGTAGGGAGCAGGGAAGAGGAAGACGAGCCTGATGTCATTGCAGGTACCATTGAGCTATATTCACATCCTTTATATACATTGATTGACCCTAGTTCTACTCACTCTTTTATAAGCATCATTGTAGTTAAGAAGTATAATATGTCTTCCGAACCAATAGCATCGAGATTCTCTGTAACCAATCCCTTAGGAGATTGCGTCACCGTAAGGCTAGTGTGCAAGAACTGCCCCTTAATAATCCAAAGGATTCCTTTTCTGGCCAATTTGTTGGCTTTATCGATCCATGAATTCGATGTCATCCTAGGTTTAGTTTGGCTTAGTGAGCATCAAGCCTTGGTAGATTGTTGTAAGAGGAAATTGTACCTTCGGGGTCTGGGTAAGGAAAATGATGTATTGATGAATGCGAAGAACCCATCATTGTATGCTTTGATGTTGGAAACCAAAGGCAAATCTCAAATGCGAGACATTGACACTATATGTGAATTTCCTGATGTCTTCCCTGATGAACTCCCGAGATTGCCCCTAACTCGTGAAGTGGAGTTTGGCATCGAAGTGCAGCTTGGGACTACTCCAGTTTCCATTGCACCATATCGTTTGACAGCTGTTGAATTGAAGGAGTTGAAAGATCAAATTCAAGAATTATTGAGCAAGGGTTTCATTCAACCGAGCTCTTCGCCTTAGGTAGCATTGGTTCTCTTTGTAAAGAAGAAAGATGGTTCTATGCGATTGTGTATTGACTACCGACAATTGAATAAAGTAACCATCAAGAACAAATATCCATTGCCTAGAATAGACGACCTATTCGATCAACTAAAGGATGCCTCTGTGTTTTCTAAGATCGACTTAAGGTCGGACTATTATCAAATGAGAGTTAAGGAGTGTGATGTACCGAAGACCGCTTTCCGTACAAGATATGGACACTACGAATTCTTGATGATGCCCTTTGGGTTAACCAATGCACCGACAGCCTTTATCGATTTGATGAATCAGGTTTTTAGAATCTATCTTGATAAATTCGTAGTGGTGTTTATAGATGACATATTGATTTACTCTAAGAATGAAGCGGAACACTGAGATCATCTTCGTATCGTGCTTCAGACCTTAAGAGAGAATCATTTGTACGCAAAGTTCTCTAAGTGTGAGTTTTGGCTCACCGAAGTTGCCTTTCTGGGATATATTGTGTCAGCTTCGGGTATTCAAGTGGACCTGAAGAAAATCCAAGCTATTGTAGATTGGCACCCACCGAAAAACATTGGTGAAGTTAGAAGCTTCATTGGGCTTGCTGGCTATTATCGAAGGTTTGTGAAAGGGTTCTCTATGATAGCCGCTCTTTTAACCAAGTTATTGAGGAAAGAAGCTCCTTTTGTTTGGACCAAGGTTCAACAATGGAGTTTCGATCGGTTGAAGCAAGTATTGACCCATGCACTAGTCCTAACCCAACCTGAGTTTGGAAAAGACTACACAGTTTATAGTGATGCATCGCACCTCAGGTTAGGATGTGTATTGATGCAAGAAGGAAAAGTCATCCCTTATGCTTTGAGACAGCTTAAGCTGAACGAAATGAGTTATCCCACCCATGACCTTGAATTGGCTGCAGTTGTCTTTGCACTGAAAATCTGGAGACATTACCTCTACGAAGAAAAATGTTATCTCTTCACCGATCATAAATGCCTTAAGTACCTATTGACTCAAAAGAAGTTGAACCTTCATCAACGGAGGTGGATAGAACTCCTTAAAGATTACGATCTTGTCATTGATTACCATTCGGGCAAGGCCAACGTTGTAGCTGATGCACTCAGCCGCAAACCTTTGCTTGGTAAGTATCGATAACGAATATAGAGTTATATGTATTATGTGGTACATTAATTCATTGTAATATCGCTGTATTGTAGCCCCTCGAGCAATAAACGCTCACTTTCGACTTCGGAAGCATCGTTGTCTTGTAGCTGAACTTGAAGTTCAGTCTAACATTATTTCGCGAATCAAGGATTTGCAAGAGCAAGATCCCGAGATTCAATCCATTGTTTCTAAGCTATCGAACAACCCTAATTTCATAATTAATTCTGAAGGACTCTTATGTTTTCACGACCGGGTCTGTGTACCTAATGATGAACCTCTTCGCACTGATATTCTCTCTGAAGCTCATTCGAGTTCTTTTTCCGTTCACCCTGGGTCTGTGAAGATGTATAAGAACCTACGTGAACTCTATTTATGGCAAGGCATGAAACAAGCCATAGTTGATTACATTTCCAAATGTCTCACGTGCCAACGTGTTAAGGCAGAACATTGTGCTCCTAATTGATTATTGCAGCCTATCGATCCATCGAAATGGAAGTGGGAAAAGATCACTATAGATTTTTTAATGGTCTACCGTTAACTCCCGCGAAGCATGATTCCATATGGGTTATTTTAGATCATTTCACGAAGTCAGCTCATTTCACACCAGTTAGAATGGACCACAGTCTTCCTAAATTAGCTGACTTGTATATTAAAAAAGTAATTCGACTCCACAGAGTACCCAAGTCTATTACTCCAATCGAGATCCTCGATTTGCATCACGTTTTTGGAGAACCTTACAAGGAGCTATGGGCACCAGAGTTAATCTAGCACAACCTTTCACCCTCAATCTGACAGCAGTCAGAAAGGGTAATCCAGGTAATTATCGAAAAACTTGTCCGTTGAAGCCTTAGAATTTTGTATTGTTATTGAACCTTCCTATTCAGATCTTGGAAGATATGCTTCGAGCACGCATCATAGACATTAGTGGAACTTGGGAAAATCTCTACCCCTTGTTGAATTTGCCTACAATAATAGTTACCAAGCATCAATCCAAATGGCCCCGTATGAAACATTGTATGGTAGGCGATGTAGAACTCCATTGTGTTGGTCAGAGCTTGGTGAGGGAGAAGTGTTAGGCTCTGACTTACTTCGAGAAACCGAAGAACGAGTTGCCATCATTCATGATTGTTTAAAGGCCGCCTTTGGTCGACAAAAAGCTTATGCTGATCTCAAGAGAAGAGACATCGAGTATGAAGTTGGTGAAAAAGCCTTCCTCAAAGTGTCACCGTAAAAGAAGGTTTTCAGGTTTGACAAGAAGGGAAAACTGAGTCCCCGATTCATTTGACCCTTTGAAGTCATTGAAAGAGTTGGCCCCGTGGCATATCAATTATTGTTGCCCTCGTAATTAAGTAAAATTCACGATATTTTTCATGTATCGATGCTCCGGAAATATCGTTTTGATCCTTCGCACATTGTGGAACCTGAATCTGTAGAAATTCGACCAAATCTATCCTACGAAGAGGAACCGGTTCAGATTCTCGCAAGAGAAGTCAAGAGGCTTTGAAACAAAACTATACCATTAGTTAAAGTGCTCTGGAGGAGCCACACCGTTGAGGAAGCCACTTGGGAACCTGAAGAGACCATGAAACAACAATATCCACACCTCTTCGGTTTAGGTAAAAATTTGAGGACAAATTTTTCTTAAGTGGGAGAGTTGTAACACCAAAAAATCCGGTCTAGTCAGAATTGGGTTCCGGTGATCGGAAATTTTACATCGGTAAAGTCTAAACATAGCATTGGCTAGTTAAATATTGACAGTGGACCCTAACCGAGTCAAATGATTGAAAATGGACTTTATTAAATAGCATCGTAAATAATTTAGTGACAAACTTATAGCCGTTAGAAAGTTTGAGAGAAAAACTTAAAGGTATTGAGAATTGAGGGGCTAATCTTTCGATTAGCCCCTATTCCTTTATAATTTCCATACGTGGAATCACCGAGAGAGCTTCCTTCATTTGAAGGAAAGCCACTCCAATTAAAAGCTATTGAATAGCCAAAAACAAACTTACCAGATTGCAAAATAAACAAGCACCACCTTATCATCATCTTCTTCTTGGAAGCACACACCTCCATTCAAGCTAGGATTTGAGTTTCGATTTTCTTCTAGTTATTGTTATCGAATAGTTGCTATCGATCGGGTAAGCTGTATTCCTCAATCGATTATTGGATTCCATGTATGTATTGAGTTTAATCTTAAGCTAGGGTTTTGACCATCCATGGATATCTCATCGTTGTCATCTATATTGAAAATGGATAACGAAAAAGAGTATCCATCAAATTCACTGAAGGCTAGGAACAAGGGAGTTGTCATCCGAGAGCCGTAGGAGCATCGGATTAGTAAGGTGAGTGTAGTCGGATTCTCGGGATTAGGCGAAGAGCCTTCCCGAATCTTTTATTGTTGTTTTCGACCATATTTCTAACAATATCATTGAATAAGTTGCATTGGATTGTTAATCGGATTCATTGGTAAGTGTCGGTAAGTTGTTAGCGAATACCAGACATAGTTATTGGCATCACTATCATGCATTGTCATCGATATGATTAGTGTCATTGAAATATTGTAAAGAAATCATCGGATATTAATATTAACATTAACATTGAAACATGACATATTGATAATGAAACATGTTTTGCTATTGATAATATTGAAATCATTGGTCATCGAAATTCTCATTGAACATTGAATATGGATACGTACATTGAAACCTTGGATTTGAATGGACAATGGATACAATTGGCATGCCATAGAATTCATGAGCTTAGTGTACGGGAAGATTACGGTCCTAAGGCTACGACCTATATTGATTTGGCGAGGCGAAGAGATGTGTATTGATATTGGTCATATTGGCGAGGCGGGGGATTAGACCATTCATTGATTTGGCGAGGCGTAGGAATTCACGTATCCATTATCTTGATTCAATCCAAGGGTTAATGATGAAATTATTATGTTAAACATTGTATTTGGATGCATAAGTATTGGCATTGATGAGCATGAGATCATATATAATTTAATACTTCATACATTGATGTTCATGTTGTTCATGACTACCTCACTAAGCAGTGTATGCCTAACGTGTCTCATCTCATGCATTTCAGGTTGAAAGGCCATTGCGTTTGAAGATTGGATAGTCGAGGCTAGAAAAGTCACTACAAGCCTAAAGTAATATATTTTGACTTTACGAACTCCTAGGAAGGTGGCAAAGTAGATGCACTAGTCTTTTTTTTTTGCCTATTTTATTATGTTTGTAATATGCATATATTGTAAGTTGGTTAAAGGCCCTAAAATGTCCCTTGGTTTGTCTAAAAATGGTTAAAAATGGCAAATTTGGCTCACATAGGTCAAAACCTAGTAAAAATATTCGAATGATGATGAATTTTGGCATGCTAGTATTTTATAGAATTGAAATGTTGTGTGTAAAGTTTCATTGCATTTGAACATCGTTTGGTAGGTCAATTAGGTTAAAAACCAGCAAAAATCTGTCATTATAGGTCAGGCCGTATCGATACGGGTAATGGCGTATCGATACGATTAAGCAAAATTGGACTCTAAGAACAGGGCGTATCGATATGGTTTGAGGATGTATCAGAACATTTTGCTACTAGATTCATTGTTTCGGTACGGGTCTATAGCGCATCGAAACGGGTCAAAGTCAAGGTTAAGGGAAGTCAACCCGTACCGATACAGGGCTTGCCCGTATTGATACAGTTTAAAGAGAAAAGTCAAATTAGGTTGACCATCGTACACCCATTTCGAAACATCCCTAAGGTGTTTCGATACATGGTTAGTTAAGTTAGTTAAAGGCATAATTTGGCAGTTTGAAATGTTCACAGATTAGTCACTGAATTTAGGACGAGTTAATTGAATGAGTAAATGAACTCTGAATTGTATGAAACTTTGAAGGTCTGTTAATATAGTATTGAATTTCATTGTGGTGTAACTAATTGCATCGAAAGATCTCCAATTTATCAAATTTATAGTTTAGTCTCTAAAACTTGCAATTGTTATAAATTGGTCCTAAATGATTAGTTACTATTTTCTAATGGATAAATTGGACTAAGATGTATTTTCGGTAATGTATAGATTTTTTAATATTGATCAACCATCAGTTATTGACTGAAATTTTGTTGTATTGTTCATCGGTAGCACTCTCCGACCCAGTTCTCGATCAAGCTGGGTAGGTGGTATTACACCTAATGATATGATATGATATGATATGGATGAGATGCAAAGCCTAAGAGTCATCCTCATCTTCATTATCCTCTTCATCTTCCATGCCATTATCACCAAGAGAATGACCGCGCCATTCACCATGAAATGCGGCAAGGGTCATTGATAAGTGCCCAAAAGTCCTATATTTTCACCCTCTAAAATGACAATTATCACTCAACCTACACCCATTTGAGCTACATTATGGCCCTTCATGCATTGATTTCATCATTTATGCCTTTGAACTTTATATGTTGTTTATTCTATGAAAAAGGTACTGTTTGATGCATGGTTGGCACTTTTGCAGATTTGCACGCTGCTAGGGCAGGAGATGCCGTGATGGCAATGAAGAAAAAAAGGAAGGATGAAGCAGAACCAGCTAGTAACAGACCCTGATTGAGCCAAGCCACATCTGACAGCTTCTACTGAGGGAAGCTGATTTATGAAGAATGAAGCCTTGCGGAGCAGATCCAGTTTCAAACCAATGCCGAGGCAGCAGAATGCCATGCTGTGGCAGTGTACTACTCAACCTGCCGGAGGGCAAAACATGGAAAGTGGTAGTCGATTTGTAGAGCTTTGAATGCTGGATTTTTCTACACACTTTGCGTGGCAATTGGAGCTCAAGAAGATGGCGAAAACATGGAAGTAAGGATAAAGTTGGACTTTTGGCCAAAAGTGAATAATGTATTAAATTAAAGAGATTCACCTCTTTAATAAAGTTAAGTCCAAGTCCAACTTAACTTCCTCTCCAAGAAGGATTTTTGCCTACACCTTCCCCTATATAAAGAAGGCTTGCCGCCATCATCACGGGAACAACGAATCGGAGGAGTAGAGAGACGGAGTGAGCTTAGCTTAGGATCTAGTTATTATGTTCTAATTTCCTTTAGGGTTAGGATTAGTTTGTTTAGTAGTTGTGTGAAGACTATTGTATTTGTTTATGTTCTTAATGCAATAAAGTTAAGGTTTGCTTATTCTTGGCTTTAATCATTCTTGCATACTTATCGAGAGAGAGTATTGTGAGGTTATCTATTTTTTCAATATCGGGAGAGTTGAACTCATGAAACGAATAAGCATAGTTTTCATCCCACGTGGTGTTAATAACTCGACCTAGGGATAGGTTAAGAGTTTCAACGGCTAAAACAAGTGTTAGAATAGTTGGTGTTTGGCTTTGGTTCACGCCGGGAGGTATCATCTAAGTTCAGTCATCAACCAGTGTTTCGAGCTTAGGGATAAGGAGGAACCATCCAAGGATGCTTTGTCGAACCTTAACAGCATCTGCCAAAAAGCAAGGGATTGCCGCGGCAGGGACTCAACCATTGCGGCCACATCATGGACTTAGGTTTCTGTCACGACAATTTTGTGTTGTTGCATTCAAGGCAGAGACAAATCAATAGGATTCCACACAACAACACATTCTAATCTGGCCCATTATCTCATCTTAATTACTTTTTACTTTATTTCCTAGTTTATTTTAGTTTTAGTATTTTTAGATTACTCCAAACCCAACGATTAATCTGTGTTTTTACTTTATTTATTTTACAGTGCGAGGAAGTAGGATCAAAAGGCTAGCCCAATCCACGTGGAGATGATACTCGATATACTTATCATTATATTACTTGAGACATGTACACTTGCACTATTGCGGGACACTTTTACACGAGCATCAATCATGTCCACTGAAGCTTGGTGATTCTCAATGGAAGTCACTCAAGCATCTAGGGAATTGAAACGAGAATCAAGAGTATCAAAACTTGTGTTCATCTCGGCAAAACGAGTATTCATGGTAGCAAACATCCCATCAAGGTAGTCCATGATAGCATGAAGGGAATGTTGAACAACCAGAGCTTCCGGAGCAACCAGAACATTTTCCACGGGATCGGTTGAGCATCACTGCGAAGATTTGCAATCTGAATCCATTCTCAATTGTAGATGATAAACTTGGCTCATCGTAGAGAATGATCATCAATGGGATCGGTGAGAGGCATTTCAAGATCATAGGTACAATCTATCCTAAGCTTGTGGAACATATAGCTCAAGGCGGTGCCGTAGGTTAAAGATGTGACGAGGGAGGTATGACGGTTTTGGATGAGAAAAACTAGCTCGTCAAACATGATTTTGGCTAGGTTGGGACATTTGTCCTTACGAAAATAATGTAGCCAAAACTCATCGACTTGGCGAATGGTAGACCACTTACCACTAGATGGTCGAAACCACCAAGTGACGAGTAGGTGAAGAAAATGCTCATGGGCATCAAGTACGGTTACAGAGCCACTATAGGTTTGACCAAAGGAATCTCCATCATCTATACCCACATCATTCATACCAAAAAATCGGCTATTTTTAAAGATTCAAGTTGAAATTTTTGTCCCATGAGATAAGACTTTATAGCAATAACCTTGGTTTTCTCGCGGTTTAAAATACACCAGGATTTGAAGTAAAAAATAAGGATAAGATTTTTATAAAGAATTTCGGGTATGCTTAAAAAAGTCATGAACTTCCGTTGCCTCATTAAATCAAGATAGCGAAAGTGAAATTCATCGGAAATCATAAAAAGCATGGGAACAACACGCTCATGACGAATTTTAAAAGATTGATATTATTTAAAAACATCCATAGCGTGATGATATTGTGGCTCATTAAAACATTGCATAAAAATTTGGTTTAGATTTGGTTTTGTACCATTGTTTTCGAGATTGAGTTCGGTAGGATTGGTAGAACTAGTCCCGACCTCTTTTATTGGTCTTTTCTTAGGAGGCATGGTAAAAACCTGAAAAATTCAAACCACAAAAACACATGTATGCATAAACATCATATTCAATCCAATAAATCAATCCAATGATCAAGGTAGTATAAAAATATATTGTATAGTTTAAAATCATATACAAGTATAAAGAAAAAGTTTGGTAAAGTTAAACTTTTAAACTGTAAAATAAAATATACGAGTATATATATATGTATATTCGAATAAAAAAAATTAGTTTTGAAAAGATTTTTGTAAAATCTTTGAAAACAATGTTATATACATTGTAAATATATAAATTTGAAACAAAACAATATACAAATATAAAAGAAAACGAAATTTAAAGAAAATAAAGTTTTTTACCTTGAGTATGGATGAATGGATGAATGGGAGGATGTTGTGCACAAAGCTTGATGAATTTTGCATGGTTTGATGTTGAAAACAAAAGCTCCCAAAGATTTTGAAGTAATTTGATGAAAAAAAATAAGAGATTTGGGAGGTTTTAAAGAGTATTGTCGTCCTAGGGTTATTAGGAAAAGTTAGAGTTTGACTTGGATTAGGAAAACCTCATTTAAAACCCCATTTAAAGCTCCAATGACCATGCATACCGATACACAAAAGCACATACCAAAACTGTGTACCGGTACAGATTTTACCCGTATCGATCTTTAATCCGTACCGATACAGGCTAACATGTACCGAAATGCTACCCCTGATACCCATATCGATACGCTATACCCCGTATCGATACCTCGGGACCCAAAAATTTGATTTTACTCGAATCGATATGCATCTAAATGATATGAGATTATCATAAATGGGAAAAAACCGATAATACTTCCACTAACAACTTGAACAGATGCATATAGAAGTAAAATCACATAAACATGGAAATCAACCAAATTCAAGCATATTTAAACACAAAAACAAGGCTCTAAGGTTCATGATAGGCTAGTAAGCCCTAACACTCTCTTGAGATTCCAAAACCCCTCTTTTTCTAAAGGTTTGGGAAAGATATCCGCTAATTGGTTCAAGGTGTCACATACTCTATAACAACATCATTTTCAAGGCATGATCTCTAATGAAATGATGCCTTATCTCGATGTGCTTGGTTCTAGAATGTTGGATGAGATTTTTAGTGAGACAAATGACATTAGTATTGTCACACTTGAAGGGATGATACCTGTAACCCCCTAGACCCGCCTATGCGTTACCACAGATCCTAGAAAGTTACATTAGGGTCAAAAGAGCGATCCACGATAAAACTCGTATAAAATTCTTTTCTTTAAATACATTAAAACTGTAAAACAAACTTATGTTTAAAATATATCATTTCAGAAAATCAATTTAACCTATAACGATAGTTTAGAGAATGTATCACAAAAACCAACATATGACTATACACGACATACATGCCCACTAACTGTACCAGTACCGTACTCCAAAAGCAAGGCCAAGAGAACTCCAACCACATATGTCGGTCACTATACCATGATAGATTTCTTCTAACCTACGATAAAAAACAATATGAGCTTTGGAAAGCTTAGTGATACAAAAACCACCAGTGGATGCTGTAAGTACATGCATGTATACGACAAGCATAACTCTATCATGATGCTCCAGGAAATAAAAAGTTTCAAATTATGGCTCATTATTTGATCACCAAATATCAAGCGAGAAGCCTATAAACCGAAGAATCAAAAGAGTGAATGATTAAATTAAACTAGAAAGTTTAGTGTGTCCCAACAGTGTTAAATTGTATCGATGTAAACATTTTATTTCACGAGCACATAATTCAAGCAGCAGTAAAGTTCATTTGAAATTCTTATTTACCCTCCGACTGTACTCCAATATGAAATTCTGAGCTACGTCTATAAAGGTAATAACCCAAGCCCCTTGGGTGTAAGTACCATCCTAAGGTATTTCTTTAGGTCCCGGGGAGAATTACACTAGACGAAGCATATGAACCTGTAACGGTAATGATAAGGAATTACCCTAGCCGAAGCATAGGAACCTATAACGGTAACGATAAGGAATTACCCTAGCCGAAGCATAGGAACCTTATACGGGCGGAATTTCCCTCACCAAAGTAGAAGAACCGAATACGGGCGGGAATACCCTCACCGAAGTAGAGGAACCGCTTACGGGCGGGATTACCCTCACCAAAGTAGAGGAACCGATTACGGGAGGGATTACCCTCACCGAATTAGAGGTATGGAATACGGGCGGGATTACCCTCACTGAAGTAGAGGAATCGATTACGGACGAGATTACCGTAATTGAAGTAGAGGAACCAATTACGAGCGGGATTACCAGCCTAATTAGACTAAACTAGAAGAAACCTTCATTAATATCTGGGATGTAGTTCAGTCTTAAATCAGTAAAGTAGGAATCAACTTAAGCATATATATTTTCTACTCATCTCATTAGAGTCATGTCCACAACCTTTACTGCGGGTACCAATCGAATAAGGTTCGTTCCTTATGCTTTAATTTCTTACCACATTATCAATAACGCCATCCAGTTTGTCAGTCATCAAATTCACTTTTGAATCGAATCTCTTATATATATGGTTTCATTAGTTGAGGTTTTAATAGATATTCAAAGATAATCGACTTATCATTTAATTTTCAGATCTCAGAAGTTTATACGTGTCATATAATTCTTAATTATGTCATAAGGGTCCTTATCAATTTTCTTATGCTATATTCTGCTACATTTGATATTTCATGCATTAACTATTAATTAACATGTTTTTCATAGTACACAAGAAGTAATGTGTATTACCTCAACTCCGAACTACGTAGGTCAGCCTTAAAAGATCTAATCGATCACTCTCGAGCTCAAATTTGACGTCCCTCATTATCTCAAATACATGGCAAAAGAATTTACATCAGAAACAAATCTTAAACACGATAATAAGATTTATCTAAAAAGTCAAATGTTGAATAACAACTTATCGGGTTTGAATTTGGCGAAATAGACTTCAAAAATGGACCCGACATGTCGAAAAACCAAAAATAGGAGTTTTCGGGAAAAGTTGACTTTTGGTCAAAGTCAACGGTTAGCGGGCAGCTCAATAGTCAATGCTGACATCAGCGGTCAATGATGATGTCACTAGTCAACGGGTTGACTCATCGAGTTGACTCGATTAACGGGTTGATTTACTGAGTTGACTCAGTCAATGACTTGACTCACTGAGTTGACTCGATCTACGGGTCGGGTAAATGGTTTGGGCTTAGACCAACGAAATATGGGTTAAAGGCCATTGGGCCTTAATAGGTTGACCCCTTGGCTATAATAACACTGTTGGGTTATTGGACCCGGTTATAGGGCTTAGACCGGTTTAAGGCTGAACCGATTCGGTTCACCGGTTAGATTAGTTTAAAGATGGTTCGATTCAAAGGCATGACATGGTGATCGAAAATCGCCATTGAGCGGCGCGTGTATCACACGCGCGGCCTAAACTGACCGGGAAACACCTATGACATCAGTAACAACCTGATTAACCCACCAAAATAAAAAACAACCAACCGATGAGAAAATCCTTACCAAGCTTTCCCTAAGCGGAAAACCCAACGTAACTCCAGTGAAGGCCCAAACGGCGATCGAACGATGAATGGTGACCAGGGTCTTGCTTGCCTCTGCATGAAGATATCGATGGTGGCGATTGTTTCTCCAACGGACGACGAACGACGTCGAAAATTAAAAAAAAAGTGATGGACTCCTGGTTTTCCATCGAGCCTTCAACCAGGTTTTCATGGTTAACGGCAGCATTACGCTGCGAGTGGCGGTATGGCCAGGATCGGTGCATGACGTCGGACACGGTAAAGGGGGCGGTGACGGTCACCGATGAGCGGTGGATGAAATCGAAGAAGAGAGACGCTGATGGGTTTAGAGGGGAGACCTTTGGGATTTCTCTCGATATTTCCAATTTCCAAGGGGCATTCTATGACCATCCCGAATGTGGTTGGGGCTATATTAGATTATTATGATCTTCGACAACGAAGGTGGATAGAACTTCTTGAAGATTACGATCTTGTCACCGACTATCATCCGAGCAAGGCCAATGTTGTAGCTGATGCACTCAGCCGCAACATTTTCATAGTAAGTATTAATGGTGAATATAGAGTTATATGTATTGTATAGTACATTGGCTCGTTGTAATATCGCTATCATGTAGCCCCTCGAGCAATTAATGTCCACTTCCGGCTTCGGAAGCATCGTTGTCTTGTAGTTGAACTTCAAGTTCAGTCTACCATTGTTTCATGAATCAAGGTTTTGCAAGAGCAAGATCCTGAGCTTCAATCCATTGTCTCTAAGTTATCAGACAACCCTGACTTCAGAATTAATTCTAAAAGGATCTAGTGTTTCCATGATCAGATCTGTGTACATGATGATGAATCTCTTCGTACTGACATCTTTTCAAAAGTTCATTCATGTTCTTTTTCTGTTCACCCCGGGTCTGTGAAGATGTATAAGGACCTTCGTGAACTCTATTGGTGGCCGGACATGAAGCAGGCCATAGTCGATTACATTTCTAAGTGTCTCACGTGCCAACGTGTCAAAGCAGAACATTGTGTTCCTAGCGGATTGTTGTAACCCATTGATCCACCGAAATGGAAGTAGGAAAAGATCACTATGGTTTTTTTCAGTGGTCTACCTTTAACTCCCGCAAAACATGATGCCATATGGGTCATTGTAGATCGTTTCACCAAGTCAGCTCATTTCATACCGGTTAGAATGGACTACGGTCTTCCTAAATTAGCTGACCTGTACATCAAGGAAGTGATCTGACTCTACGGAGTACCCAAGTCTATTATCTTCGATCGAGAACCTCGTTTTGCATCTCGATTTTAGAGAACCTTACAAGGAGCTCTGGCACCATAGTTAATCTTAGCACAACCTTTCACCCTCAATTTGATGGCCAGTCAGAAAGGGTAATTCATGTAATTATTGAAAGACTCCTCCATTGAACCCTTGGAAATCTGTATTGTTATTAAACCTCCCTATATGGATCTTGGAAGATATGCTTCGTGCATGCATCATTGATTTTGGTGGAACTTGGGAGAAATCCCTACCCCTTGTTGAGTTTTCTTACAATAATAGCTATCAGGCTTCAATCCAGATGGCTCCGTATAAGGCATTGTATGGCAGACGATGTTGAACTCCATTGTGTTGGTCTGAACTTGGTGAAGGCAAGATGTTGGGCCCTGACTTACTTCGGGAAACTGAAGAACGAGTTACCATCATCCATGATCGATTGAAAGGTACCTTTGATCGGAAAAAGGGCTATGCTGATTTCAAGAGAAGAGACATTGAGTATGAAGTTGGTGAAAATGCCTTTCTTAAAGTATCACCGTGGAAGAAAGTTTTGAGGTTTGGCAAGAAGGGAAAATTGAGTCCCCGATTCATTAGACCCTTTGAAGTCATTGAAAGAGTTGGCTTTGTGGCATATAGATTATTGTTACCCTCTGAATTGAGTAAAATCCACAATGTTTTCCATGTATCGATGCTCCGGAAATACCGTTCTGATCCTACGCACATTGTGGAACCCGTGTGTATAGAAATTCAGCCAAAATTTTCCTACAAGGAAGAACCGGTTCAGATTCTTGCAAGAGAAGTCAAGAGGCTTCGTAACAAAATTGTACTGTTAGTTAAAGTGCTCTAGAGAAGCCACACTATTGAAGAAGCTACATGGGAACTTGAAGGGACCATGAAACAACAATACCCACACCTCTTCGGTTTAGGTAAAATTCGAGGAAGAACTTTTCCTAGGGGGGAGAGTTGTAACACCCCAAAATCTGGTCTAGTTGGAATTAGGTTCCAGTGATCGGAAATTCCACATCAATAAAGTCTAAATATTGTATTGACTCTGACCGTGTTGTCAAATATATCGACATTAGGCTCTAATTGAGTCAATTTTTAAATATAGACTTTAATGAATAGTATCGAAACCGTTTAATGGCTAAATTGTGGAAATTAGGAATTTGGGATCAAAACTTTAGAGAATTGAGGGACCAACCTTGTGATTAGCCCCTCTACAATTAAAATCTCCCATACGTGGGATGATTTGGCGAAACTACTTCACCTTAAGGAAAGCTCATAAACTTTAGTAATAAAAGAAAATAATAGGAAAAAGATAGAAAATACTCACCCGATTCCAAATTAAGTAAGCACCTCTCCATTCTTCATCTTCATCGTCTCCTACCTAATCAAGCACCTCCATTGGAGCTAGCTTCAAGCTTTGTTTTTCCTTCATTTTATTGTAATTGAATCATTGCTAGTGATCGGGTAAGCTATTCCCCTCAAACAATTATTGGAAATCTATGGTGTTTATGAGAGTAATCTCAAGTTAGGTTTTGGCCATCCATGGAAATTCTTGATTAAAAGCTATGTTGAGTTTAGATATTGATTTTGATATTGTTATTGCAAATACGATATCACAATCTTGTTTTTAACACGCTTCTATTGATTTTCTAGCTCAAGAAGTGGAGAGAGAGGTTTCGCTATCTCCATTGAAAGCTAGAAACAAGGGCGTTGTCATCCAAGAGCCGTAAGAGCATCGAATATCAAGGTGAGTGTAGTCGGAGTCTCGGGAATAGGCGAGGAGCCTTCCCGAATCTATTATTTTTGATTTAGGTTAAATAGCTAACATTTTATTTAAGGATTTTGCATTGGATTGATAATCGGAACTATTGGTAAGCATCAGTAAGTTTGGTAATGAACATCAGACATAGTCATTGGTATTGTCATTGTGTATTGTTATCGATATAACTATTGTTATTGAAACATTGTCAACGAACCATCGAATATCGTTAATGACATTGACATTGAAATCATGAAATATTGATATTGAGACATGTTCACTATTAATAACATTAAAGACGTTGGTTATTGGAGTTATCATTGATTATTGAATATGAATATTGATTATGAAACCTTGGATTTGGACGGACATTGGATTCAATTGGCATGCCATAGAATTCATGAGCTCAGTGTACGGGTGGACTACGGTCCTAAGGCTACGACTTATATTGATTTGGCGAGGCGGAGGGATGTGTTTTGGTATTGGTCATATTGGCGAGGCGGATAAATGTGTTTTGGTATTGGTCATATTGGCGAGGCAGAGGGACTAGGCCATTCATTGATTTGGCGAGGCGTATGAATTCGCGTATCCACTATCTTAATTCAATCCAAGGGTTAATAATGAATTTGACATGTAAACATTGTATATTGGAACATGATATTGATATTAATAAGCATGAGAATGAGTATATGCATCATTCATTGACATATATATTGTATATGACTACCTCACTAGGCAAAGTAAGCCTAATGTGTCTTATCTCATACATTTCAGGTTAGGGAACCGACCATTGCGGAAGATTAGTGTAACGCCCCAATTTTGGGCTTAGAAGTTTTTTGGGTTTGGACCGGGTCGGTCAGATTGCGGTTCGAATATAAAAGGGTAATTTTAGGAAAGCCTAGTTCGAGATGCATTAAAAATATGGAAAATATCTTAAAATCCTCTTTTATTATATATAAGAGTGTGGTGAAATCAATTTTACAAAATGAGGTTTGGAAGTGTGACATTTTGGGTTAGTGACCAAAATGTAATTTTCGAAAACTGGGTGACTGTTTTAAAAAGGATTGAAACTTTGAATCTTTAAGGAGCTATTTACCCAAGAAGAGTTTTCTCCAGATTTTTCTTAATATTAATCAATTTATTAATGGTTTTTAATTTAATGTAAAAGGAGGGAAAGATATATTTTGTCATAACTAACTTTTCTCTAAAATTTTCCATTCCTTTTCTCTCAACTTTTCTCTCAGCCCAAACACTTTTCTCCAGCAAATTTCCCTCTGATTTTGACATCTAAAGATGAGATTTCAACCTTCATTTGATCTCTAATCATTTCAACATCAAAACCTTAGCATTTGCTTATTGGATTTTCAAGAATCTTGGTTCCAAAAAGGGAGAAACTCACATTTAGAGGTATGAATGTCCTTCTCCTCTAAATACCCAGTTCTTTACTGAAATTCCCAAGTTCTCAATCCTTGATTTGTGTTTTATTAAAGGTTTTGCAATTGTGTTATTGATCTTGGCTTTAAAATGCAAGATTTGGTTAATTTTTGATGAAATTCGTATGAAATGGTTGGGCACTGTTTTGAGATGTGTTTTTGAAGTAAATTGGATGTATAATTGATGAGAAATTGAGGTTTAATCAATGCAATCCTGAATAGGTTGATTTTCCTAAGTTTTGCTTGAGTTTTTGGTGGTTTTTGGGGTGATCTTGATGTTCTGCTATAGCTGGAGGTATAAGGACGTGGTTAGATCCTTTTTGGATGTTAATTGAGGTTTATGAATGATTGGAATTGATGGATCTTGGCTGGGTAGTGTTGTAGAGATGTTTGGATGTGATTTCGGTTGTGTTTGGTAGCCGAAATGTGAGTGTTGATGAGAGCAGCGAGTTTAGGTGTCTTGGTTGAAGATATTAATGCATGATGATGCATTAATCCTCTGTTTTGATGTGTTTAAAATAGGGGAGACATCTTCGGATCCTTGTGGTATTGATCCGGAAGCTTGATTGGTGTTTCGGCGAGCTTGCGAAACGGAATCGGTGAGTGAAGTTTGGTTTTCAGCTTTGAAACCAATGTTTTGAAGGTTTGGGAGTTTAGTTTAAGTCTAAAAAACTTAGCTAAACTCAAGAGTAAGTTTTCGGAAAAACTCTCTTGTTGATGAGCCATGTATTGGTTGAGTGCAAAGTGTTTTGTTGCATGTTTAAATTCTGTTTTTGAAAGCATATTTTAGCATGTTTATTGCTGGTTTTATAAGCCATGTGTTGAAGGATGCTCAAGGTAAGAGATCCTTGTTTTGTACATTGATAAATGTGGTTTTAATGCATAGTGATGCATGATGATTAATGGCTTTGTTAAATGCTTTAAAACAGTGGATTATTGTTGTTAAATGATGTATATTGGCAAGTGATGTCTTGGTTTAAAAGGTACTTGAATCGGATATAGTTAGCCGGCTATAGGATTGGGTGCACCGTGAATAAAGTCACCTTGGATGTTGAGGGGTTGTGATTGTACCATGCTCCATCCAAGTACACTAACGAGATGGTTAAAGACACCATGGTGGTTAAAAGTCCATGGGTGGGTCTTGTGTTAAGGTCATAATGGTGGTTAAAATTCCATGTGTGGACCTTGTGTTTGGTAAGATCACAATGGTGGTTTAAAGTCCATGTGTGAGTCTTGTGTTGTATGTCCCGTGATCTCGTTAGTGATGTTATACAACTACCAATGAGTGATGTGGAGGGGTTGTGATTGTACCATAGTCTCCATCACGGGTGTTGAGGGGTTGTGATTGTACCATGCTCCACCTTGATATTGGTAGTGTGTATGAAGCGTGTGGGACAACGCTTGTAATCCGCGTATCCGATTGTCGATTGTGTTTTGGAAATGGTTATGATTATCACTTGAGAGCCAATATGACAAGTTAATGATTTGAAGCATGAAATGCTTGGTTTATATACATATGTGCATGATCAAACGATGATTGAATTAAGGTTTTAAAAAGAAGTTTTGTTAATGCATTATTGAGATGTTTTAAATGAGCATTCCTCACTAAGCTATGTGCTTACGCTCTCTCTTTTCTTAAACCAATAATACAGAGCATTGAAGTGCATAAGGGCAGCAAGGAGGTCAAGAATCCAAGAGAAGAACTAAGCTCATGTATGGTGAATGTTTTCCTAATACTATTAGCTTTTGGGCATTTGGCAATGGGAACCTATGTTGTTGTTTTGGGAGATGTTTTGGACTCCTTAGATTGGTTTTATGCTTTTGATAATGATGGAACATGTAAATGGCCTTTTTGAGGTTGGTTTGGTGTTTTGGTGTTTGAATGGTTTTCAATATAGGATGCATGCCTATAGAATTGGGTTTTTACTTAATTGATGCCATGTTCGAAAATGGTTGATGCTTTTATGTCTCTTAAGTATGCAATGACTTGCTGGTATGATTTGAGGGTTTTGGGAACATGTTTGATGGGTTGAAAGCATGATAAACTAGAAAAAAATCTGCAATCTGGGCAGCCTGTTTCGGAACAGCTGCTACCGTTTCGGAACAGAGGGCCTGAAATGGCCTTGGCGTTTCGAAACGGGTAGAGCCGTTCCGGAACGATTTTGCCACTGCCAAGCCCTGTTCCGGAACTTGTTTTGGAACGGTCCCGCGTTTCAGAACGGTTCAGCCCTGTTCCGGAACACTCGACCGTTGGGCACTGAAATTGATGGTTATATGTTTTGAAATCTTTGCGTTTTGGTCCTGAACCTTGTTTATGCAATTGGATGTGTTTGAGATGCCCGTTTGAGTTGAAATTTGACAGAGAAGCATGAAACATGATTAATTTCATAATGGTAACTTAAAAACTGGTTAAGTCCTCATAATTTCCAGATTTTTCAATTTAGTCCCTAAATTTGTATATTGTGCAATTGAGTCCCAAAATGTTTTCCGTTCGCTGTAATTTTTGAGTATGTTGATTGTATGATCATAACTAAGGTTAATATGCATTTAGACAAGATTAAAAAGAAAAAAAAGGGTCGTTAATCAAGGTTGACTTTTGGGTTGACTTTGGTTTTCCCCGTGTAATCTTCGTAGTTCGGGTCAACCGTCTAGGCCGGGCTAAGGGGGTTACAATTAGATAAGTCGCTACAAGCTAAAAGTAGTGTATTTTGACCTTATGAACTGATACGAAGGTGGAAAAATAGTTGAACTAGTCTTTTATGCCCATTTTGGTGTGCTTGTAAGGTGAATAAGTTGTTATGTTATTAAAGGCCCTAAAATGACTTTTGGAATGGCTAATAGTGGGTAAAAATTGCATATATAGCTCACATAAGTGAAAACCTAGTAAACAAATTCGAATGATCATGAAATTTAGCATGCAGTAGTTTATAGCATTGAAATATTGTGTGTAAAGTTTAATTGCATTTGAACACCGTTTGGTAGGTCAATTCGATTAAAAACCACCAAAAATCTGTCATTATAGATCAGGCCATATCAATACAGGGTAATTGCATATCGATACGGTTAAGTATAATTGAACCCAAAGAACAGGGCATATCGATAAGGTTTGGAGCTGTATCGAAACATTTTGCTATTGGAATCCCTTGTTTCGATATAGGTCTAACTTGTTGTTGAGTGTGTAAAAGTTCTATTATTTACACCCTTTTTAACCCATATTTCTGCTGCATTCAAGCATCATTGCATTGCATTTAGGTTAGTTTACAGCAAAACATCACAAATATATTTAAGGCACAGATTCTACTAAAAGATGGCGTATTTTGCAGGTTGCTGCCATAGTTGACGAAGAAGGCAGGCGCAGGGCAGAGAAGCAGAAGATCTGAACTGAACAAGCAGACGACGAGGACGATGCTGCCATAGATCTGCCGTGACAGAATGGTGACAGCAATTTTTGCGGAGAGAAAAAGCAAAGTGGACCTCGATAGACAGAGAAAATTATGCTCGTCTGTCGTGTGAAAACCCTATATTTTTCCAAGCCCCGGATCAAAAGATATGTCAAGCCAAAAGCTCAAGGAGAGAAAATCCCAAGAAACAAGGAGGGCGGCTGAAAAGTAGGATACTTGGAGATTAAGTCTTTATTAGAATCTTACTTTTAATTAAAGTTGTAATCCTTGTTAACTTAGAATACTTGAGCCCAAAGCTTATATAAGGGCATAGATTTTAACCTAGGGGATATCATACTCCATACCCCATAACCGACAACTAAAACCCCTCCGCCGTTTACCCGTCGTCGACATGTTCTAAAAACCCCCTAGGGCCACGGGTTGTTTTGTAAAGTAGTTGCAAGGGTTGTTTTGTTTTAGGATTTTCCAAGTTCAATAAAATAAACTTCAAGTTCTCTTATTTTGGTTATTAACATCTCGCAAGAGCATCGGGAGAGCATTGTGAGGTTATCTATTTACTTAGCATCGGGAGAGTTAAGTATACGAAAGAAATAAGAGCAAGTTCTCTAGTTTATAGTTGAACTATCTTGTGCCTAGGGATAGGGCAAGGTTAAGTGGCTAAGGAAGAATTCATACACATCGGTGTTCATCCTTCGATTCACGCCGGGAGGTATCATCAAAGACGTGATCATCGACAGACTTGGACCTAGGGATAGGCCAAGGCAGATATGAGATTCTTGCCAAACTTGAAGTACAGAGTTGGTGTGTTCGCTGCCGCGACAGCTAACGGACAGCCGCCGCGACAGGTGCTGTCGGCGACGGGCGCGACGACAGAACTGGATTTCCTAAGCATTGCAATACCTGCACTACTGAGCAATTCAATACCAGCCCATTCTCTCCATCTTGATATTCCAACTCTTTTATTTACGTTTTTCTTTATTATTCTCGTGACAATTCTCTCAAATATTTCCTTTACTTGCGTGCAGTGAACTAAGGTGAAGCTATTAGCCCAATCCCTGTGGAGACGATATCCGATACTTCGTATCACTTTACTACTTGCGTCGTGTACACTTGCACTACAATTGCGATAGACTCTTTTACACGCAACAAGTTTTTGGCGCCGCTGCCGGGGATTGGCAACATAACTACACCTTTCTTTTATTGCACTTTTCGTTTTTGTTTTTGTTTTAATTTTTCTTTTTCTATTTTTCGTTAGTACTTTCAACTCTTGCTTTTCACGAGGTTTTCTTGTTTATGCGCAGATCTAAAAGAGGTGACGATCCTGAGTATAAATTAGATCCGGAAATCGAACGTTCTTTCAATCTCAAGAAACAACTTCGCCACCTTTTAGACAGGAACGAATACCTTGAGGAACAGCTAGAGCAGATGGCCCGTAATCCGCCCGCTGGTGGAGGTATACCGCCTGTCGGCGATCCGCCCGCAGCAGCCGAACGACGGTCCTGCCGAGACTACATGTTGAACGATCATGTAGAGCTGGAAACCACGCTGCCGGATATTGATGTTGACAACTTCGAGCTTAAACCTGTCATGTTCAGTATGATCAACAATGCCAAACAGTTTAGTGGTGCGGTGACAGAAGATGCTAGGGAGCATCTCAAAACGTTCCAGGAGATCTGTGGTTCGTTTAGGCTGCCAGGAGTTAATCCGGAGATACTGAGGCTTCGGTTATTTCCCCATTCATTGAGGGACAGAGCTAAAACTTGGTGGAATAAACTTACGCCGGGTTCAATCAAAACTTGGGCAGATTTATCTCGTGAATTTTTATCTCGCTTTAATCCTTCGCATTTATCTGAGTGATTATGTAATGAAATTGCTACTTTTCAACAGGAAGATGATGAGCCGATGCACGAGGCCTGGGACAGATTAACTACTCTTCTTCGGAACTGCCCAATGCATGGATTCCCCGTCTGGAATCAGGTAACTAAGTTTTATAATGCTGCTAACTTACAAACTCGCATTCGAATTGATTCTGCAGCAAACGGTCTATTACTGGATAAAGATCCGGACGAGGCATTGCAAGTTTTGAAAAATCTGGCTAAGAATGAGGAGCAGTTTCCGACAGCAAGAAGAGGGGGTAAACAGGTACTTGCTGTCAAGGATTATGAAGCCGACAGCACTATGAAATCACAGGTAGCATTCCTTACTAAAGCAATGAAAAGGTTATTGAATGATGATGGATTACAAGGATTTGCTGTTGAGGAAGTATGTGACATCTGTGAGGGAAATCATAGTCGGGATGAGTGCCCAATACAAATAGAAGAGGGAAAATATGTTGGAAATTACAAGCCGAATTACAATTCCAACAACTATAATCCCAATTGGAGGAAGGATCCCAAGTTTTCCTGGAGTAATCCTAATAATGCCCTGAATCCGCAAGCACACAATCAGAATCAGGGAGGACCTAGATTGCTGACGTGACAGCAACTGCCGCCGCAACTGCCGCCGCAGCAGCAACAACAACCACCACCTGCCACGAGCAGTATATTGGAACAGACTCTGGCCACCTTTATGTCTCAAACCGGTACTTATATTGAAAATATGAATCAGTTTGTCAAGAAGACAGAGAATTTCATGGATAAAACCGAGATGAGGATGACAAATCATGAAGCTACCTTGAAATCTCTAGAGACACAAATGGGTCAGGTTTCTCAACATATTAAGCCGAGGCAGAATGGAGGATTCCCTAGCAATACTGAAAATGCTAGACCGCCCACACATGAGCAATGTAAGGCAATTACTACTAGGAGTGGGAAGAAACTACCAGGGCCGGAAAAAGAAGCTGAAACAGAAAAGGAACCTGCCTTGGATAAACCTGCCGAGGAAGCTGCCCCGACAGGTGACAAACAGACTGCTGCCGATGAGCCTGTCACGACAATAGAAGCGACAGAGGAGAAAAAAGATGATTACCGTCCTCAGATTCGCATGCAGTGGGAAGGACGTATTGCTGATTACCGTCCCCCACCTCCTTTTCCCCAACGGATACACCAAGCTAAGCAAGAATCTCAACTTAAAAAGATTTATGATATTTTTAAGCAGGTTCATATTAATATTCCGCTGTTAGATGTCGTTAGGGAGATGCCCGGTTATGCTAAATTTCTCAAGGATGTTATGTCGAAAAAATCTAAACTTGGGGAATTTGAAACGTTAAAGATGACAGAAGGTTGCATGAGTATTCTTCATTGGCAGCCACCCCAGAAAAAGAAGGATCCGGGGAGCTTCATCATTCCTTGCGTAATCGGAAATAAATTTGTGGGTAAGGCACTTTGTGATCTTGGTGCTAGTGTTAATTTAATGCCAAAGTCTGTTTTTCAGAAATTAGGTATTGGAAAGGCGCGGCCCACGACAGTAACTCTGCAGCTGGCAGACCGCTCTTACGTTCATCCAGAAGGAAAAATTGAAGATATTCTGGTAAGAGTGGATAAGTTTATTTTTCCTGCTGACTTTCTTGTTTTAGATTGTGAGGCAGACGAAAACGCACCAGTCATCCTTGGGCGACCCTTCTTAGCCACGGGAAGATCACTGATTGATGTGGAGAAAGGAGAATTTACCATGAGAGTGAATGATCAAGAGATTAAGTTGAATGTTCTCCAAGCGATGAAACATGCTGATGTGGACGAGGAATGCAAGGCTATCACTGATGTTACCCTTGATCAACCCTGCATCAGGTCGGGCTGTCACGATATTAAATTTGGACACTGCCGCGGCAGCCATCTACATGTCTGTCACGACAGCAACGACGACAGCACCGACGACAGCAACTCCTCTGATTCCGATACATCTGATACTGAAGATCAGGAGGAGGTAAACTGGTTAGGCACTCGTCCAGGTAAGTTATTCGAACCTTTGAATTACACTTCGGATAACCATTCAATCCAAAAGCCATATACTGTTGAACCACCTGTCTTAGAATTAAAGCCCCTGCCAGGGCAGCTAAAATATGCTTTTCTTGGTTCAAATCACACACTGCCCGTAATCATCTCTTCTAAGCTGCCGCAGGAACAGGAACGACAGCTCATCGGCATGTTACGGCAGCACAAAAAGGCGATTGGATGGACGATTGCTGACATTCAAGGCATTAGTTCGGCGTTATGCATGCACAAAATCCTTCTAGAGGAAGATCATAAGCCGACTATAGATGCCCAAAGGCGGCTAAACCATGCGATGAAAGAGGTGGTGCGTAAAGAAATAATAAAGTGGTTAGATGCTGGTATTATTTACGCCATCTCCGACAGCAAATGGGTAAGCCCGATGCAATGCGTTCCCAAGAAAGAAGGAATGACTGTGATAACCAATGAGAACAATGAGTTAATCCCAACCAGGACTGTGACCGGTTGGAGGGTTTGTATGGACTATCGGAAGCTTAACAAAGCTACCCGAAAGGACCACTTTCCTTTACCCTTTATTGATCAAATGCTTGATAGATTAGCGGGTAAGCCTTACTATTGTTTTCTTGATGGTTATTCAGGTTATAATCAAATTGCTATCGCACCGGAGGATCAAGAAAAGACGACTTTCACATGCCCCTACGGAACGTACGCTTTTAGGAGGATGCCGTTTGGACTATGTAATGCACCCGCCACTTTCCAAAGGTGCATGATGGCCATATTCTCTGACATGGTAGAGGACTTCCTTGAGATTTTTATGGATGACTTTTCCGTCTTTGGAGACGATTTTGAGAGCTGCCTCGGCAATCTACAAAAGGTACTTGAAAGATGTGAAAAAGCTAATCTTGTTCTGAATTGGGAAAAATGCCACTTTATGGTGGATGAGGGGATAGTCCTTGGCCATAAGATTAGCTGCCGTGGGATAGAAGTCGACAGGGCTAAGATTGAAGTGATCGAGAAGCTGCCGCTGCCGACCACAGTCAAGGGTATTAGAAGTTTTTTAGGGCATGCTGGTTTTTATCGAAGATTCATTACAAATTTCTCAAAAATCACCAAGCCCCTATGCCATCTTTTGGAGCAGAACCGACCCTTTGACTTTAATGAAGAATGTACTGAAGCATTCAAGGTTCTGAAGGAAAAACTAGTAACAGCCCCAATAGTACAGCCACCAGACTGGACACAGCCATTCGAGATTATGTGTTATGCTAGTGACTATGCTGTCGGGGCAGCACTTGGGCAGCGGAAATACAAGTTATTTCATGTCATATATAACGCCAGTAAGACACTGAATGATGCCCAAGTAAACTACACCACCATAGAAAAAGAGTTATTAGCTGTGGTGTTCTCCATCGACAAGTTTCGTTCTTATATACTTGGGACGAAGGTAATAGTGCACACAGACCATTCTGCCCTGAAGTATTTGTTCGCAAAGAAAGATGCAAAGCCTAGATTGATACGGTGGATCCTGCTATTGCAAGAATTCGACCTTGAAATCAAGGACAAAAAGGGGACAGAAAATCAGGTGGTAGATCACTTGTCAAGGTTGGAGAAGGGACAGAGTCTACCAATAGACGAGACAAACATACTGGAGACCTTCCCAGATGAGCAGCTCTTTGCTGCCGCAATCGCTGCCGCGACAACCATGGCGGCAAGTAAGTCTTCTGAACTTCCTTGGTATGCTGATTTCGTTAATTTTATAGTTAGCGGAATACTTCCTTCTGATCTTAATTATCAAGCCAGGAAGAGGTTCCAAAATGATGTTAAGCATTATTATTGGGACGAACCTCTTCTTTTCAAAATGTGTGCATATCAGGTTATAAGGAGATGTGTACCACAAGAAGAGCAAGAAGACATACTCCATCACTGCCATGCTTCACAATATGGAGGTCGCTTAGGAGGCAACAAAACTGCTGCCAAGGTGCTGCAGTCAGGGTTTTACTGGCCGACACTGTATAAAGACGCACAGGACTTCTACAAGAACTGTGACAGGTGCCAGCGGACAGGTAACATCTCAAGGAGAAACGAGATGCCACTGCAGAACATTCTAGAAGTCGAGATCTTCGACGTTTGGGGGATTGATTTTATGGGACCTTTTCCATCTTCATGTGGAAATCTATACATCCTCTTAGCAGTGGATTATGTCTCTAAGTGGGTTGAAGCTATCGCCACTCAAAAGAATGATGCAAAGACAGTCCAAAAATTTCTACACAAAAACATTTTTTCGAGGTTTGGCATCCCTAAGGCGATTATCAGTGATGAAGGGAGACATTTTGACAATAGGGTTATCGCTGCCACCTTGAAGAAATACGGTGTCAAGCACAGGATCGCGACAGCCTACCACCCACAGACCAATGGACAAGCTGAGATATCTAATAGAGAAGTTAAGAACATTCTTGAGAACATGGTTAAGCCAACTAGGAAAGATTGGTCTTTACTCCTTAATGATGCATTATGGGCATATAGGACAACTTTTAAGACTCCATTGGGCATGTCTCCATACCGATTGATTTATGGAAAAACCTGTCACTTGCCTGTCGAGATCGAGCACAAAGCATACTGGGCAATCAAGGCAGTGAACATGGAGTTGGACAAGGCAGGCCAGAAAAGGCTGTTAGATTTGAACGAGATCGAAGAAATACGGACAATGGCCTACGACAATGCAAGAATTTACAAGGAGAAAACTAAGAAGTGGCATGACAGGAAGTTGCTGCCACGACAGTTCTGCCCAGGGCAGCTTGTGTTGTTGTTTAATTCGAGGTTGAAACTCTTCCCAGGGAAGTTAAAGTCTAGATGGTCTGGCCCGTTCCAAGTGGTACAAGTTTTTCCCCATGGTGCCATCACTATCCGATCATTAAAAGACGGGCACCAATTCAAAGTCAATGGACAGCGCCTCAAGCATTATCAGGGGACTGAAGCCCCAGGAATACAGGAAGTGGTTACTTTAGGAGATGCCCCACAAGGCATCCCTAATTTAACCTAAAATTTATTTTTATTTCTTTATTTTTATTATTTATTAGGAAATAAGGTTTATTTTATTCAAATAACGTTCTATTTTTATAATTTCTGTTTTTAGGAAATAAAGGAGTCAAGAAGAAAAGGAGAAGTGACCCAAGCCCACCATCCATCCATCAGCCCAACAGAGCCCATTTATTGAAGCCTGTCGTTCCAGCTGCCGCGCAGACACGGATAAGACAGGCTGTCAACAGACTGACACGGCAGACGCAGAAGCGTGTGGCAGACGCGTAACAGACGCATAAATGCGTGTCAAACGCGTCAGACACGCCAAATCTCAACAGTCGCCCCGTTATTCACGCCTGTCGTTACAACATTAAACGGGCAGCAACTCGACCGCTATAAAACCCCGTTTTCATTTTCACTTTCCTCACTTCTGCTTATTCTTACTTGCTTTCTCCTCTCGTTTTTCTTTGTTTTCTTCACTTTCAAAACCCTTGCAACTAATATGTCTTCTAGACAGACCCGCCGCAGTGCTGCTTCAGCCTCTTCATCAGCAGTAGCGTCGCCCTTCGCAAACAAGGACTTATGGGAAGAAAGGGGTTTCATCTACATCCGAAAGACACCGAACATGGGACTCCGTCCATTCATCGCGAAGGCAATACGAGCTCTACTATGGGAGTAGTTCGCAGAACAACCAACAGAATTAAACGACACATTGGTGAGGGAGTTTTATGCTGCCATCGACAGCAGAACGACAACATCAGTCACCGTCCGAGGGGTAGAGGTACCATTTACAGCTGACAACATCAACCACATGTATGGCCTATATTTTGGTCCCAACGACGATGCCCATCAGCAATTTTTGGACACCCTCGACTCTGCCGCCTATGGTGCTGTCATGGCAGAGGTGACAGAAGAAGGGACAGAGTGGACTACAAGCAAGAAAAACCCCAACTCCGTGCAACGGGGGCAGTTGCTCCCAGAAGCAAAGCTATGGAACGCTTTCATCAAGAAGCGTATCATGCCGTCCTCCCATCACACGACGGTGAACCAGCAGAGGCTAGCCCTCATCCATTCGATCATGCACGACCGGCCTATCAACGTGGGCCGCTATATGAGGGAAAGCGTTTTGGACTGCACATATCGATCAACCTCCCGCCTCTGCCTACCGTACATGATCACCTCTCTCTGCCGCTGCGCTGCTGTCCCGGAGGCATCAACCGATAAACTGATCCAAGGACGCGGCTGGACCGATAACAACATTACCAGCCTCATGGAGCTGATAGTCGCAACACCTATCAACTTCTTCAACCCGGCTGCCTCCCCAGCTAGGGGTGTTCATTGTCGGATATCGGATCGGATCCGATCCGGTTTTTTCGGATATCTGGGTTTTCGGATCGGCAATATAGTGATCCGTATCCGATCCGGAAAAAACCGGATATCCGGTTTTTCGGATACCGGATAATCGGATCGGATATTCGGATATCCGATTATCCGAAAATATAATTTGATTCAACTATTTTTTTGAATTTGAAGGTCGTATTTATAAAAATTTTCGAAATTTCGAATATAACAAACAACAAATTGCTAAATATAACAAGATTCACATCTATGAAAATTCGATTTTTTAAAATTTCGAATATAACAAGCATCAATTTGTTAAATATAAAAAGATTAATATTTTTAAAAAATTAGATATTCGGATTTTTCGGGTTTTCGGATAATCCGAAACTTGAAATATCATGATCCGTATCCGATCCGAAAATAAAAATCGGATCGGATATCCGAATTTTCAGATCGGATCAACAGATAATCGGATCGGATCGGTCGGATCGGATATTTTTGAACACCCCTATCCCCAGCAGAGTCATCCGATGAACCTGCTCCTGAACCTGCCGATGACCTGCCGCAGCAGCCGCTCCGACAGACAAATCGGCTCAGATCCTTGCTACCATACAGAGGGTGGAAGCCAGACAAATGGGGCTGATGACATTCATCCGGGATTTCGCCAACTCAACGGTAAATTTCATTACCAACACTTTAAATTATCCCGATGTTATTTTCCCCACTTTCCCTGCCCACTATTTCCACATCCCCACCCCTATCTATACACCTACACCACCTGCCTCCCCACACACACATTCTACTGCTTCCACCTCATCACCTGCCCCGACGGCAGCTGGCAGCTCTCCGGCTGACACCTATGCACGAGGAACGAAGAGACATGCGTCAGATGACGGCGAGGCAGAACCTCCTATTCGGAGGAATTTGGAGAAGGAGTTCACGCCTGTCAAGAGGCAGAAACATGTGGCAGACAGAAAGCTAATGCCCAAAGCCAGCACCACCACCAGCAGCACTTGGGATAGCGGCATCAGCTCAGACATCCAGGTCGTGGAGCAACCTGCCCAGCCTGCCCCACAGACCAGACGCCGCCGCCAAATCCGTGTCAGCAGCAGCAATGAAGACAGCGATTGAAAATTTAAGTCTTTTATTTTCTTTTTATTGCTGCCTGCTTATTTACATTTTGTGATGTACCTGCCTTCATCTTATCTGTCATTTGCATTGAGGGCAATGCAACCCTCGAGTTTGGGGGTGGCAACCCTCCATCATTAATGGAGTCTTAGTACATCTTTAAATTATTGGTGTGTCTTTTATTTAATTAAGTGCTCTTAAAAAAAACTGTTGGCTTAAAAACTGTGAAGTAAACTTACCTATCATGACAACTCTGTCGTGGCAGCATCTTTAGGACAGTTTAAGGAGAAGTTTAGAGCCTTTCTATAGTTCTGAAAAACTTAAACACCTTTGTGACTGTTATACTGCTTAGATTTCTTTTAGCCAAACTAGAATAGGATGCTTAGTACTTGAATAGCCCCTAGAGGTGCCTAACACTGGCTCTAGGAAGGAAGTTTAGCAAAAGAGACTCAACAATCCTAGAGGTGCCCGAAACCGGCTCTAGGAAGTTACCTAGAGGTGCCCGAAACTGGCTCTAGGAAGTTAACTAGAGGTGCCCAAAACTGGCTCTAGTAAAACTTAGCTTGAAAATAGAAGAAAAAGAAGCATGAAAATGTGTCTTCTAGAAATTAAACTTTGGCATAAAAATTCGAGTTAAAAAGTTGAATATTCTAGTGAAACTAAGAGAGTCTTAGCATATAACTGTTCACAAGCATGCACACACTGCACGAGGACTATAGTGAGATTCCAGACAGATCCTAATCTTTCCGACAGGTTGCTGCCGCCACAGAGAATAAGCGACGGGTAAGGGACAGTTCACTATTTGAAAGCCAACACAAAAATATTCTTTTTTCTTTTAGGTTTTAATTGCTTGAGGGCAAGCAAAAACTTGAGTTTGGGGGTGTGTTGAGTGTGTAAAAGTTATATTATTTACACCCCTTTTAACCCATATTTCTGCTGCATTCAAGCATCATTGCATTGCATTTAGGTTAGTTTACAGCAAAACATCACAAATATATTTAAGGCACGGATTCTACTAAAAGATGGCGTATTTTGCAGGTTGCTGCCATAGTTGACGAAGAAGGCAGGCGCAGGGCAGAGAAGCAGAAGAGCTGAACTGAACAAGCAGACGACGAGGACGATGCTGCCATAGATCTGCCGTGACATCATGGTGACAGCAATTTTTGCGGAGAGAAAAAGCAAAGTGGACCTCGATAGACAGAGAAAATTATGCTCGTCTGTCGTGTGAAAACCCTATATTTTTCCAAGCCCCGAATCAAAAGATATGTCAAGCCAAAAGCTCAAGGAGAGAAAATCCCAAGAAACAAGGAGGGCGGCTGAAAAGTAGGATACTTGGAGATTAAGTCTTTATTAGAATCTTACTTTTAATTAAAGTTGTAATCCTTGTTAACTTAGAATACTTGAGCCCAAAGCTTATATAAGGGCATAGATTTTAACCTAGGGGATATCATACTCCATACCCCATAACCGACAACTAAAACCCCTCCGCCGTTTACCCGTCGTCGACATGTTCTAAAAACCCCCTAGGGCCACGGGTTGTTTTGTAAAGTAGTTGCAAGGGTTGTTTTGTTTTAGGATTTACCAAGTTCAATAAAATAAACTTCAAGTTCTCTTATTTTGGTTATTAACATCTCGCAAGAGCATCGGGAGAGCATTGTGAGGTTATCTATTTACTTAGCATCGGGAGAGTTAAGTATACGAAAGAAATAAGAGCAAGTTCTCTAGTTTATAGTTGAACTATCTTGTGCCTAGGGATAGGGCAAGGTTAAGTGGCTAAGGAAGAATTCATACACATCGGTGTTCATCCTTCGATTCACGCCGGGAGGTATCATCAAAGACGTGATCATCGACAGACTTGGACCTAGGGATAGGCCAAGGCAGATATGGGATTCTTGCCAAACTTGAAGTACGGAGTTGGTGTGTTCGCTGCCGCGACAGCTAACGGATAGCCGCCGCGACAGGTGCTGTCGGCGACGGGCGCGACGACAGAACTGGATTTCCTAAGCATTGCAATACCTGCACTACTGAGCAATTCAATACCAGCCCATTCTCTCCATCTTGATATTCCAACTCTTTTATTTACGTTTTTCTTTATTATTCTCGTGACAATTCTCTCAAATATTTCCTTTACTTGCGTGCAGTGAACTAAGGTGAAGCTATTAGCCCAATCCCTGTGGAGACGATATCCGATACTTCGTATCACTTTACTACTTGCGTCGTGTACACTTGCACTATAATTGCGATAGACTCTTTTACACGCAACACTTGTATCGAAACGGGTTAAAGTCAAGGTCAATAATAGTAAACACGTACCTATATAGGGTTTGCCTGTATCGATACGGGGAAATGGGCAAAGTCAACTCAGGTTGACCATCGTACACCCGTATTGAAACAACACAAAAGTGTTTCGATACAGGGTTAGTTAGGTTGGTTAGAAGGCTTAAATTTAAAGCTTGCAATGTCACAAATTGGTCACTGAACTTAGGATGATTCATTTGGATGAGTAAATGAACTCTGAATAGTATGAAAATTTACAGACTTACTAATATTGTATTGAATTTCATTGTGGTATAATCAATTGTATCGAAGGACCTCTAATTTATCAGATTTATAGTTTATTCCCTAAAACTTGCAATAGTCATGAATTGGTAAAAAATGATTAATTATTGTTTCATTATGGATGAATTGGATTAAGATGTATATCCGGTAACATTTTATTAATATAAAATTGATCACATGATGTTTATTGATTGAAATTTTGTCGCACCAATTTCTGTATTGTTCATAAATAACACCGTCCGACCCGGTTCCTGATCAGGCCGGGAAGGGGTGTTACAATGAGACCTAGTCCCGATCAGAGAAATTACCAAGAAAATATGGCCGCGAGATTGAAGCTGTGATCAGTGGGAAAACTTCTTCCAGAACCTAACTAGCAATGACGTGACTTGGAGGGACCCTAGGATGTACCTTGTGCGTATCCTATATAGATGTAGAGATATGGAATGGATCCCGCCGGTTCGTCCCAGTCATCCTTGGGCTACAAGAAAATGAGTTTGCATACGAAGAGCCTGACTCTACAAAAAAGGTGGAGTGGATGGTCAATGCCTGTAAACAACCTTGTCGTATGGAGGTGGAACTATTCGAGGGAGTCACATCCAACTACACAAAATGGAGAAGACAGAGAGTTGATAACTTGGGCACATCATTTACAGTGCACAGAGTCGAAAACCCTCAACTTGGAGCTTTGATGACAGAGTTAGAGGTCTACAAGTAGGACTTTGAGAAAGAGAGATAGGCAATGTGGAAAAGGGTTACCAAAATCAAGGCAAAGCTTGTTTTGGAAGAGTATCAGAAAGAGGTGAAAGTCTTTTGGCAAAGCAAGAGCTCCAACTGAAAGATGTCTGGATCTGACACTGGAAAACAAGCACTTAAAGGCAAAGGTAGAAAGTGCCGGTAATTCCAAAACCTCGAAAGAAGAAAAGACACAACTCGAGGGCCAGTACTCTTAAGTTAGAGCTCGAAGCCCAATACTCTGAAGCATTGGCAATGAGAGGCCCAAAGACAGAAAGAGAAAGCTGGCTGACTTTCTAGCGAGAAACGACGCTTGGAGGGCCAATACTCTAAAGCACTTGACAATCTCGGAAAGTACCGAAAACTGAGCCAAGAGTTACATATGAAGTTAAACGTAGAAGAAGTAAAAGACATTGAGGCCGAACTACTCTATTGCGGCATTGAGCACTTGAAAACAATTTTGCAAGCACATAAAGGCCATATTCGCACCCACCTAGATGACTAGGATTACAAGAGGATCCAGTGGAGTGATTCAAAACGGGATGCCAATGTTGCATGCTAAGGGAGATAATTATAAATAGACCACTTGACTTCTCAGCTACGAAAGGTGGTCACTAAGGCCGTCCATGTGTACACGAACTTCATGATCTATGCAACGTACTTTTGATTTTGGAATATCAACGGTCTTGCATTATTCACATCATTCATTTGCATCGTGATAAACTGCATTTAATTAAACACACCAATAAATTAACTACGAGAAGTTCAATTGCAGTAGACCACCACAAGATTACGCACAAGTACAATACTCATTATCAGACAGAGAAGATGGAAGTGGAAAACAAGATGGTAGCTGAAAAAGTCAGTTTGAAGGGAGCCTAGGACATGATCTAGAAGATCGAGATGGATCTGAAAGACGAGATTACTCATGCCTCGAGGAGCACTACCAGCCAGATAGCTTCCATGCTATGTTAAAAGGATCCAGAAGCAAGAAAGATAGTCGAATTTGTTGATGTTGCATTACCCGCACATGGGGTAACTCCATAAACATTTCCGCCCAAGAATTTCCAAATTCACAAGGCTAGAACTTATGTTTGTGTTCCAATTGAGTCTCGGATAGGTCACGAAGAAAATCAAGACATCGAGGTTCCAGATCTCAATGAGGTAGCTGACAATGCCAAAGTGGATAAAAGCTAGAGGATCGCTATAAAAAGTTGGAGGGGCACTTTAAAGCCCTACAAGGAGTAGCCATACGTGGTAGCGTTGATGCCCGAAAGTTAAGTCTTATCACTGATTTGGTGATTCCACCAAAGTTTAAAGCTCCAAACTTCGAAAAGTATGATGGAACCACCTACCCTTCAGCACATCTCACCATGTACTGCCGAAAAATGTCCTTGTACCTAGACAATGAAAAGTTCTTCATACACTGTTTCCATGATAACCTAACCGGATCTGCAGCCCGAGGGTACACTAAGTTGAGCTGAGCTAATATACGAGCATGGATAGATCTATCAAAGGCCTTCCTTGAACAATGCAAACACATAAATGATATGGTTCCAAGTCGACTCGTACGGAAAGGAATGGAACATAAGTCTAATGAGAGCTTTCACCAGTACGCGCAAAGATGGCAAGATGTAGCCGCCCAAGTTCAACCACCATTGTTAGAAACCGAGATCACACAGATGTTTGTGGAAACACTAAAAGGACATTTCTACAATCAGATGATAAATCACGACACCAAAAGCTTTGTCGATATGCTCATGAATGATGACTTAATATTGGCGGCAATCAAGAGGGGGAAACTTGATAGGGGTGAAACAATGAAACCTTATAAGAGAAAGGAGACATAAGTGAACATGTCCAACACTTACAACCCAACTACTCCCAAGGGGTGGTCATTAACAAGCCTAACGCACCTATTGTGGCTACGGTAGCGCAAAATCTACCAACATCATAGTTGAAGAATCAATGAAACATGAGAGAGAGGCAGTATTTTGCCCCTATAACTTACGTTGAGTTATTTCCATAGTTAGTTGAATCCTAACTGGTGGTGCCTAGACATCTTACTCCTTTTTCGCCCCATACCCAACGTGGTATGATGCCAACGCACACTAAGAGTATCATCCAGGATTACGGGACACACCATTGAAAATTGCATCACCTTCAAAAGAATGGTGTAAGGCCTACGTATGGTAGGAATGCTGTCATTTGATATGCCCAAGGTAAAAGGAAATCCCTTGCCCAATTACCATAATTCGAGAGTGAATGCAATCATGGAGGAAGATGACAAGATGGTCAAGAAGCACGTGGTACAAATCAAAGCCCCGTTAAGGTGGGTACGGGATAAAATGATAAAGGTCGGAATAATGGCCAGTAAACCTTGCTGCGAGAATCAAGAAGGACATGAGATCCATGGTTGTCTACATAAGAACTTCTGGTAGTTTTTAAGACATCTTCAAAGTAATTCTCGAAATCAACCCATTGCCATAGCCCGAGGGCAGTAGGGTATCTTTTGTAAAGGGCCTATAATAAACCATTTAGTTCCTGAATTAATAAAATATGTATTTTTTAGAAAATTTTGTGGCAAATGTGCATTCATAAACAAAACACAAAAAACAAACAAAGGAAAAATAAAACAAGTAAATAAACCATTCCATTCATTCATTTTCCCGATACAATTGTATATATCCCTGATTCTTTCCTTTTTCAAGTTTTCGGATATCAATGGCATAAACGACCTTGAGTCCAACCTGCAAGTTGATTTTGAATGGCCCACATTTTAGAAAAGGTTGGAGACTACGACGACGAGGTGGAATGTGATATACCTGATGATTTACTCTGGCTGATGGAAAGTGAAGAAAAGTAGATTCTCCTTCGCAAAAAAGATTTAGAAATTTTGAACCTTGGAACTGAGGAAGAAAGACGAGAGGTGAAGATTGACACCATTATCACGGCAGAAACACGATAGAATCTGATCAAGCTTCTACAAGATGTATCAGCATGGTCATACCAGGACATGCGTGACTTAGACACCAACATTGTGATGCACTGAG
The DNA here is from genome assembly GCA_958450335.1 of Hibiscus tridactylites. Taxonomy (NCBI): domain Eukaryota; kingdom Viridiplantae; phylum Streptophyta; class Magnoliopsida; order Malvales; family Malvaceae; genus Hibiscus; species Hibiscus tridactylites. The sequence continues at coordinate 17,866,795 of OY288281.1, read as the reverse complement.
TGCCCATAAAGCCCGAATGCAAGCTCGTGCAACTAAAACTTCGAAGGATGAGATCTGAGATGCTTCTTAAAATAAGAGATGAAGTAAAGAAAACAATACAATATCAGATTCATTCAAGAGGCCAGATATCCTGAATGGGTGGCCATCATCGTCCCAATATGAAATGAACGACGAAAAAGTGCGCATGTGCGTCAACAGTAGGGATCTCAACAAGTCAAGCCCTAAAGATAACTTCCCTTTACCGCACATCGAGTACTTGGTGGAAAACATGGTAGGTCATTCTCTATTCTCCTTCATGGACAGTTTTTCGGGGTATAACCTGATTAAGATGTATCATGAAGACATGGAGAAAACCATATTTGTAATGCTATGGGGAATCTTTTGCTACAAGGTAATTCCATTCAGTCTAAAGAATGCCAGGGTAACATACCAAGGAACGATAATAACCTTGTTCCATGACATGATGCACAAGGAGGTCAAAGTGTACGTGGATGACATGATTGTCAAATCCCGAACAGAAGAAGAGCATATAACGAACTTGGAAAAATTGTTCGAAGGTTGAGAAAGTTCTAGTTAAAACTTTATCCTGCCAAATGTACTTTCAGGGTTACATCTTGATAGTTGATGGGCTTCGTAGTGAGCAAGAAAGGGATTGAGATCGATCAGACAAGGTGAGAGCATTCTAGGAGCTTCCTCATCCACAAACGTTGAAGGAGGTTCGAGGTTTCTTAGGAAGGTAAATTACATCTCCCGTTTCATCTCACAGTTGACCGAGACATGTGATACTGTATTCAGGTTACTTAGAAAGAATAACCTGGGGACATGGAATGAACAATGACAATTTGCTTTAGACAAGATCCAAAAGAAATTATCCAACCATCTCGTGTTGGTGTCGCCCGTTTCGGGAAAACCTCTAATCTTATATCTGACAGTGTACGAACACTCAATGCGTTACGTGTTGGGCCAACACAAAGATATCGGAAGGGAAGAAAGGGCAATCTGTTACCTTCGCAAGAAATTTACTGACTACAAAACACGATATTTGACGCCCGAGAAGTTATGTTGCGCTCTGGTATGGGCGACTAAGAGACTCCGACAATACATGTTATACCACACCACATGGCTAATTTCAAAGCTCGATCCCCTGAAGTTTATGATGGAAGCATCGACCTTGTTAGAAAGATTGGCTCTTTGGAAGATGTTGGTCTATGTGTTTAACATTCAGTCAAAAAGCGATGAAGGGAAGAGCCATAGTATACCTTTTGGCGAGCCACGCCTTTGACAACTACGAGGCCTTGGACTTTAACTTTCCCGATGAAGACCTCATGTGTATCTTGACCGAGGAAGAGATTGGTGTAGTCACTAATTTTGTCCGAGACAACCTTTTTTATTTTGTTTTATAATAATGGGCTTATATGGGCTGTTGTTTAGTTATTAACTATATAAATGTGTGTAAGTGGCTGTTATTAAAATTAAAAGCAATAAAATATTACTTTTAGTATTACGTCTATTATTATGTTGTTATTATTTATTTGAAAACCCCTAAACATTACTAATATATTTTGTTATCTTCCCATCCTTTTCATTATTAATATTATCTTATTGTTTAAATTATTGCAAAAATCAGAAAAGACAAAAAAATACAATAAATACTAGTCCGTTTAAAAACAAAACATTACAATATATATAATAACGACCCATAAATATATACATGAAAAGCCCAAGTCTCTTTTAAAATTATCAGTCCATTTACAAAACATAAAACCCAAAAAATATTTTACAAATTACATATTCTGCCTGTTTGGCCCAAAGTCTAAAAAACCCTAGTCCTAATCTGATGGCCCTCTCTTTTGTTTTTGTGCGCAGCCGCATTTGGACCGTAAGATCAAGGGTTGCTGATCGAACGGTCCAGATGGTCCCTGATGGAAGAAGCCCTAGTTGGCTCTCTTTTTCCCTGGCGCCGCAGGATCCCAACCGTCGGATCTAGTTCGTGAACGGATGGCCAAGATTGAAGGAACGCCCTTCCAAATTCCCCACGCGCTCACGCGCGACCTTTGATGTCACCCACGCGCGCGTGCGACTCACATGCTGGACTCCTCAGTTCTCCAGACCGTCTAGATCCTCACCACATCGATCGAACAAATTTGCAGCCGCGCCGATTCTCCAACCACCGTGCCATACTCACATGCGCACAAACAACAAAAGAAAATGGGGATTATCAGGGACATATCAATGATTTCAGCAATGCAACGAAATGTCAGATTGACAAAGAACAACATGAATCCGGCCAAGAAATTAAACGAACCAATAACAAATTTCTAGGTTTTTTTTTCTTTTCCTAAATTGATGTAATTTTCGGCTATAAAAGCCGAAACCAAACAATGTAAAGAAAGGCATCAATCGGGGGAGAATCAGATTCATATCAATACAAAGAAAAGCCCTTCTAAGGTATATCTAATCTTACTTTTCATTTACAGCAACCAAATAGACTAGGGTTTGCATTTTTTACCTTCATCTTTCCGTTCTCCTTTTGTACCGCCGTGTCCTCTTGTCGGCGACAAGCCTCCCGATCTTTCCTTGATCGTGCGTGGTGAGCCGTTGGAGCGGAGATGGTAGATATCTTTTTTGGGCTTTCAGCTTTTTGAAAAATAGGAACTTTTGTTTGGTTTCTTTTCAAACGGGTTTCGGATTTGGGTTTACAAAGAAAAGGGGTTGCGAAAGGTTTCTTTTTAGGTTTCTGGTGCCGGCTAATAGTGACTGGAACGGCGACGCGCGGCGGAGCTCTCGAGATTTCAAAGATAGGTGGGGGGTTCGGTTTAAAGAAATGGGAAAAAGAGGATAAATTGTTTTTTTAAAATGCATTTTATACTGATTTTGAAACGATAAAATGGTTTAATCCCATTTTAAGGACTTCTGTGTCCCTTTTATCGCGTCGCGGTCCTTCCGCATTTCAAAACCCCCTTCGTGGTCCCTCCAGCTTTTCTAAAGTTTTTAATTTCATCCATGTTTTGATTTTAGTCCAATTTCGAATGGTGTAATGCGATTTTGCCCCTTTAAATTTCGTTTCTGTTTAATGTGGCCCCTTTCCAGTAAAACCCCTTGTTCATGCATATTTAATTTCATTTCTCTATTATGTTATTATTGTTATTATTCTTGCCCTAGTGTTGTAGATCTATCTAATTCGAGGTTTGTTGTAGATATATATGTTATGTGGTTGCCTTTTTAGTCTTATTTGACATCTTATGTTCGTTTATATAATATTTTTATATCGTATAGTTCATACATAATTTAAAGTTTTTATACATTAATATAGTTCATATATAATATAAGCTTTTTTATACATAGTTTCATATGTAATATATAGTTTATACACAATACGTTTTATATATAGTATTAGTTTTATATATAATATATAGTACGTATGTAGTATATAGTATAGTTATATATATATATATATATATATATATATATATATATATATAACTATTATATGTATGTATAATATGGTTTTAACATAATATAATGTATATACATATAAAGTTTTCTCATATGATACGACTTTTATAGATATGTATATATAATATAGTTTTAACAAATATAATATAGTATTTTTTACGTAATGTAATTTGCTTTTGATGTCTTAATATGATGTTTATATGCGGTAAGCATCTATAATTGTCATCTATGTGACCTTTAATAATTTGACATGCTAATTAATCAATTTAAAATAGGGTAAACTACTGCAGGGGTCACTTACGTTTAGTGTCTGTACAGAGTTAGTAACCACTTTTGAAAAGTGTCTATTAGTAGTCCTCTACGTTTTCGATGTGTAAATACTTGGTCACTCCGACGTTAACTCCGTTAGTCCCCTAACGGATTGCTGATGTGGCGAAAGTAAAATAAGGATAAATTACTGCAATAGCCATTAAAATTTATCTCATGTATATTTTTTCTCCTCAATTTAAAAAAGTAAACATTATAGTCACTAATAAAACTGTTTCTTTATAATTTCACCCTTAAATTTTTAAAAATTCATTTTTCAATCCTAAAACTTTACAATCAATTAACACAATAATATTATAAATGCTTAGATGAAAAATAGGTGCCCAAAGTATACCCTTTGAAACTTAGGTGCCCAAATTGCTCCTATTTAATAACTCAAACTTAAAAATTTAGTCCACTAACTACTAAAAAATTCGAGTTATTGGAATTTCTATTTAATAACTCAAACTTAAAAATTTAGTCCACTAACTACTAAAAAATTCGAGTTATTGGAATTTCTATTTATAATTCAAACTTTATTTTGAATTTTTGAGTCGAGTTTATGAAATTATGAGTCGAGTATTTTCACATCAAACCAAAAAATTAAATTTTTTCGAGTCAAGTCGAGTTATTGGAATTTATATTTTATAATTCAAACTTTATTTTGAATTTTTGAGTCGAGTTTATGAAATTATGATTCGAGTATTTTCACATCAAACCAAAAAATTTAATTTTTTCGAGTCAAGTCGAGTTATTGGAATTTCTATTTTATAATTCAAACTTTATTTTGAATTTTTGAGTCGAGTTTATGAAATTATTAGTCGAGTATTTTCACATCAAACCTAAAAATTTAATTTTTTTCGAGTCAAGTCGAGTTATTGGAATTTCTATTTTATAATTCAAACTTTATTTTGAATTTTTGAGTCGAGTTTATGAAATTATGAGTTGAGTATTTTCACATCAAACCAAAAAATTTAATTTTTTCGAGTCAAGTCTAGTTATTGGAATTTCTATTTTATAATTCAAACTTTATTTTGAATTTTTGAGTCGAGTTTATGAAATTATGAGTCGAGTATTTTCACATCAAACCTAAAAATTTAATTTTTTCGAATCAAGTCGAGTGTTGCACTTCCCTACATATAATTTTTTCGACTTGACTCGAAAAAATTAAATTTTTAGGTTTGATGTGAAAATACTCGACTCATAATTTCATAAACTCGACTCAAAAATTCAAAAAAAAGTTTGAATTATAAAATAGAAATTCCAATAACTCGACTTGACTCGAAAAAATTAAATTTTTTGGTTTGATGTGAAAATACTCGACTCATAATTTCATAAACTCGACTCAAAAATTCAAAATAAAGTTTGATTTATAAAATAGAAATTCCAATAACTCGACTTGACTCGAAAAAATTAAATTTTTAGGTTTGAAGTGAAAATACTCGACTAATAATTTCATAAACTTGACTCAAAAATTCAAAATAAATTTTGAATTATAAAATAGAAATTCCAATAACTCGACTTGACTCGAAAAAATTAAATTTTTTGGTTTGATGTGAAAATACTCGAATCATAATTTCATAAACTCGACTCAAAAATTCAAAATAAAGTTTGAATTATAAAATAGAAATTCCAATAACTCGACTTGACTCGAAAAAATTAAATTTTTTGGTTTGATGTGAAAATACTCGATTCATAATTTCATAAACTCGACTCAAAAATTCAAAATAAAGTTTGAATTATAAAATAGACATTCCAATAACTCGACTTGACTCGAAAAAATTAAATTTTTTGGTTTGATGTGAAAATACTCGAATCATAATTTCATAAACTCGACTCAAAAATTCAAAATAAAGTTTGAATTATAAAATAGAAATTCCAATAACTCGACTTGACTCGAAAAAATTAAATTTTTTGGTTTGATGTGAAAATACTCGAATAATAATTTCATAAACTTGACTCAAAAATTCAAAATAAAGTTTGAATTATAAAATAGAAATTCCAATAACTCGACTTGACTCGAAAAAAATTAAATTTTTTGGTTTGATGTGAAAATACTCGACTCATAATTTCATAAACTCGACTCAAAAATTCAAAATAAAGTTTGAATTATAAAATAGAAATTCCAATAACTCGAATTTTTTAGTAGTTAGTGGACTAAATTTTTAAGTTTGAGTTATTAAATAGGAGCAATTTGGGCACCTAAGTTTCAAAGGGTATACTTTGGGCACCTATTTTTCATCTAAGCATTTATAATATTATTGTGTTAATTGATTGTAAAGTTTTAGGATTGAAAAATGAATTTTTAAAAATTTAAGGGTGAAATTATAAAGAAACAGTTTTATTAGTGACTATAATGTTTACTTTTTTAAATTGTGGAGAAAAAAATATACATGAGATAAATTTTAATGGCTATTGCAGTAATTTATCCTTATTTTACTTTCGCCACATCAGCAATCCGTTAGGGGACTAACGGAGTTACCGTCGGAGTGACCAAGTATTTACACATCGAAAATGTAGAGGACTACTAATAGGCACTTTTCAAAAGTGGTGACTAACTCTGTATAGACGCTAAACGTAAGTGACCCCTACAGTAGTTTACCCTTTAAAATATTCAAAAGAGAGGTATCTATTAACCCCGGTATTTGTGTCAAAACAGTCCGAGCTTAATGGATGTGGACTAAATATTTGGGTTAATTCTCACCGTCTCTAGGTAAACAATAATTAAAAATGGAAATATCATGTCATCATTCCTAAATGCTTGCATCATGCATAAAGGTGACGAACGAGAGTCGAACCATAAATTAACACGACAATCAGACTTACATGATATCAGTTTAATCTATGGTCTGATGTATTGTCAACCTTATTAATTAAATGCTCAATTAATTATAAAGCAACGATTTGATAAAGCCCGTATCATTTAAGTCAAACTTTCAGTTAGAACATCTAATTAAATTCACTTTAAATTTTAAATAATTTCTATCGACTAAAGGCAACAAATGTTTTGGTACCGATTTCCGGGCGTGGTGAGGGTGCTAACCCTTCCCCACACGTAACCAACTCCCAAACCCTTTTTGAAACGAGTCTCGGATTTTCATGGTGTTCGGCCTACCTTAGTGGCCGGTGGCGACTCTAAATTTTTATTGTTTTCCAAAATTCAAAATTTTATAAGAAAATCCCCTTTTCAACAAATCTTTTTCAAAAGCGGGATATTTTAAAGTTTTTTCAAAAAAGTTATTACAAGTGGCCCATCAGATTCACGGGTCTTAAATTTTGACAATGCTTCAAACGCATTAGGACGTGGCATCAGGGCAATCTCGGCCTCGTCAGATAGTGACAACTACCTTTCACTAGTCGGTTGGAATTTTTCTACACTACCTATATGGCAATGTAAGAGGCTTGTATCATGGGATTAAGAGCAGTAACAAAAAGGAAGATCAAAGTTCTAAGGTTCTTTGGGGATTATACCTTGGTCATTAATCAGTTCCGGGGAGAGTGGTAAACAAGAGATGCAAAATTAATTAGGTATCACAAGTTGGTCATCAAACTAATTAAAGAGTTCGATGAGATCACTTTTAAGTATCTCCCCAAAGAAGATAATCAAATGGCAAACGCCCTCGCCACATTAGCCACAATGTTCATAGAAAATCAAGGCACCAAGATGATGCCAATCAAGTTGCAAATATTTGAGTCTTCCGCTCACTGCTACGATGTGGAAGAAGAAGTAGATTGTCTTCTTTGGTACCACGAAATCTTGTTGTACATAAAATTTCAAGAGTATCCACAACAAGCATCCGAGAAAGAGAAAAGAACAATCAGAAGAATGGCCAGGGGATACATCCTCGATGGGGAAATCCTATACAAGAAAAGTTGAGATCAAGTCTTACTGAGATGTGTGGATGCCAAAGAAGCCCAACTAATCTTAGAAGAGGTTCACGAGGGAGTTTGTGGGACCCACCCTAACGGTTTCACCATGGCTAGGCGAATCATGCACCTCCGCTATTACTGGTCCACAATGGAGGGGGCTTCATTAACTACGCTCGAAAATGCCACAAATGGCAGATTTATGGTGACAAGATACATGCGCCCCGCAATCGCTTCATGTCATAAATGCTCCTTGGCCCATCCTATGTGGGGCATGGATGTGACCAGTCAGATTCACCCAAAATCGTTAAATGGACAACAGTTCATTTTGGTAACCATTGACTACTTCACCAAATGGGTTGATGAAGCCTCTTTCGCAAGCATCACTAGAGAAACAATCTGCAAATTCCTTAAAAAGAAGACCATTTGCCGCTACGGCATGCCGGAAATGATCATCACTGACAATGTCTCCAACCTAAACAATAAAATGATATATCAAGTCTGTGAGCAATTCAACATTAAGCATCATAACTCGGTGACTTATCGCCCAAAAAAGAATGGGGCGGTAGAGGCAGCCAATAAGAATATCAAAAAGATATTCTCCAAGATGACGGACACCTAAAGGACTGGCATGAGAAGTTGCCATTTACCATGTATGCCTATCAAACTATTGTGCGGACATCTACTGGGCAACACCATTCTCCTTATTTTATGGAATGGAGGTCGTATTACCGGTCGAGGTTAAAATTTATTTGTTTCGCATTCTAATAGAGGCAAAATTGGATGAAGCCAAGTGGGTCTAGGCAAGATACGACCAATTGAACCTGGTTGGTGAAAATAGGCCGAAGGCAATCTTCCATGGCCAAATGTACCAGAAGGGGATGATACGGGCACATGACAAGAAGGTTCGCATGAGAGAATCCCGAGAGGGAGACTTGGTATTGACGAAGATGCTGCCGATCCAAAGAGATTCTTGTGGCAAGTGGATGCCTAATTGGGAGGGGCCCTACATTATGACAAAGTCCTTATGCATAGGAGCGTTGATTCTGACCGAGATTGACGAAGATGAACTCCAAAACCCATTAAATTCAAACTCAGTCAAGCGGTACTATGCCTAAAATGAAAAAAAAAGATAAAAATAAAAATAAAGAAAGAAAAGTAGAAGTGAAAACCCGAAAGAGCGCTTCAAGAAAAAACAATGAGATGGTCTAAAAGTGAAAACCTGCAAAGGGCACTTTAGACTCCAAAAGAAAAAATGAAATAAGGGGGGGTTCAAGATGAAAACCCACAAAGGGAATCTGGAAACAAAAGGAGGATTCGAGTTTCAAACCTACAAACAGTGGCTCAGATATGAATTGGAATTAGGTGTATGATGAATAAACTTGTTCGAGAGTCTGACAATTCAGAGGAGACGTCCCATTTGCTCACGTCGTCGTGGTGTTTGAAATCTTCTCGAGAAATGCTCTATTTTGGGGCACTTCTGGTGGATTGACATGAAATACTTTGGCCCTTCATATTCAGATACTCAATTTAACCTTATTGTAATTTGTTTGCCACACTATTAATATAGCCAATATTCCAAAGTTGCACTCTTTTTCATCCCTTCCACCTGTATTTTATATTGAAATAGGAACCAACTAGATTAATATTCATGTAACCCAAGGGATTTTTGTGCATTACTCTGAAAATTGTTTAAAAGTATAGGGACTATGATGTAGTTCATTATTCTAACGCTGATCATGTCATTTGCATGAGCATGGATTTCCATTCAGTAAGCAAATAACGCTGCCTAATTGGGGCAATACACGTCAATTAAGGATTCAAGAACCCCAACCGTGATAAGCACAAAAGGAAGAGATCAATGCGCCAATATCATTCAAAGACATTTAAGATGAAGATTCCCCTACAAGTAATCTGAAAACTCACAAGAAACGCTAAAGGTTTGCCTCTTCAACCAAGTACAAGATCACTAGATTGAGTGAGCAAACTTGCAAAGATCAGATGCTTTCTATGAATCAAATAGGTATTGATGATTCTATCAACCACTACAAGTACAAGAACACTAGATTGAGTGAGCAAATACGCAAAGATCAAAGGAAGCAAAAATTGGAAACTTTTCCACCATAAGACGTGTCATGCATTCATGAGTTAGGCATCCCCAATATCATGCTAAATTATTACAATCATAGCATTTGTTAAATCTTAACAGGAATGCATAGACCACTTTTTGACTCTATTTCAAGAATGAGGGGCAAGACACCTTGTATTCTCTTCAAACAGGGCAAGACACCCTATATCGCTTAAAGAATAAGGGGCAAGTCACCTCGCATTCTCTTCAAACAGGTCAAGACACCCTATATCGCTTCAAGAATGAGGGGCAAGACACCTCACATTCTCTTCCAACAAGGCAAGGCACCCTAATCGCTTCAAGAATAAAGTGCAAGACACCTAGCATTCTCTTAAAACAGGGAAAGACACCCTATATCACTTCAAGAATGAGGGGAAAGACACCTCGCATTCTCTTCAAACAGGGTAAGACACCCCACATCAGCTCTAGAAGGAGCAGACCATGGTTACCGGTGTACAGTTGGCCGGATAAAATCAGTCTCTTTGGTTCTTTGCCCTATTCTCGTTTCACTAAAATGTGCAAAGAGGGGCAGTTGTATGTAAATCAGACCCCAATATTATTATTATTATTATTATTATTATTATTATTATTATTATTATTATTATTATTATTATTATTATTATTATTACTACTACTACTACTCACATAATATAAAACCATTAAAAATAAAAAAGACCATTAAAAATTAAAAAAATAGTCCATGTACGTAAATAAAAGGCCCGTTCAAAGGCAGAAACCCTAGCCCTATTATGATATAACGCCGCACTATCTTCCATTCTTGGATCTAAATATGATCCAACGGTCCAGATCGCGTAGGAGGTCACGTGTAGGGGCAGAACATAGGGGGTTTAAGGGGGTTTGGTCCCCCCCCAAAAATTTTTCATTAGGAATAAGATAGAGTTTCTTTAGAAAAAAGGTAAAATTACCTTTATAATCCCTTTAAAATTTGCAAAATTTTAGTTTGCCCCCCTCAAAATTTTTAATTTCATTTTGGTCCCCTTCATAAATTTTTAGTTTTTTTAAATTTCATTTTGGTCCCCCTATATAAATTTCTAGTTCCGCCATTGGTCACGTGGATCGTCACTTATGCGTGAGGACCACACACACCCAACGTTCGAACTTCTACTAGGTGTTTCGTCTTCTCCAATCAACGCCGAGCACAGCCGTGACCACCACGCACCACTGTCATCACCGTCGAAGCCCTTGCTTGCATCCCACTCTCTTGATTGTGTTCCCCAAGTCGAGATTAAAAAAAGGGAATGATAGCAATTAGTTAGATTGAATCATTCAAAAAAAAGGCAAGGAATCAAAGATCAACCCAGTTTAAAACAAAGGAAGCAAATCTTATTGTAATTCAGGAAAGGAATCAAAGATCCTTCCCTTTTTCATATCTGTAATCCGACTATAAAAACTCATCCATTGTAACATAGTGACACACACACAAGCACATGAAGCACACACAGATTAAACAATTTCCAGAAGCAATAAAACAGAAGCCTTTGGTGAGGTATATTATCTTATTTTTTTCATTTTTATATTATTTTTGCTTTCAAAACTAACAAAAAGGAGGAGTTATTACCGTTTGGGTGTTGCCATCGTTCGCTGCCGCTAGAACCGCATGCATGGCCACTGGAACCTCAAACAAGGGTCGGTTTGAGTGAAGGTAGTTAGGATCAAGTGTAACTGGGAAGATTCAATTGAACCAGGGGTTAGGTTTAGGTTTAAACAAAGAATAAAAAGGTTTTTGGGCAGTCTTCTTGGGATTTTGGGTGTTTGATCGAAAAAAGGTTTGGGAGAAATTTTTAGTGTTTGTAAGGATCAAAACGTGTTTTTGGTGAAGAACATGTGAACAACAATGAGGGGTAAGTTGTTTTGATCAAAATGGAGAGGGTTTTCTGGGCTTTTAGGTGTTAGAGTCGAGAGGAAATGAGAAGGGGTGAGGCCGAGAGGATTTATGAAAAATGAAGGAAAGGTAGAATTTTTCGGATAGAATGAGTATTTATACTGATCCACGAACCGACCCGGATCCTGATCAGGACCTGCACCCTACTTTGGCGGATATCTCACCGCGGCTCCTCAACTTGCATTTCATTCAATTTCTTCCTTTTTATTTAATTTAGCCCTCTATTTTTTATTTCATGCAATTTAGTCCTCTTTGTTATTTAATTTTGCCTTTTTTATTTGATCATTGTTGTAAAACCAAAGAATTGATTTTGATATAACAAAGGATTTAAGGACTAAATTGAAAATAAAAAGTAAAATTTTAAGTCCTCAAAACTTCCCAAAACTTTTAAGCAAAGTGGTCAAGTCAAAACCAGATTTTATACAAATTTTTCTAAGTGTTTTCCAAGTCAAACCAGTGATTTTCGAGTCACCGTTTCAAAACACCCTTGCGCGTTTCGGAACGTTTTGAAACTGTTAACATTTGTTTCGGAATGAGTCTTCCCGTTTCGATACGATAGTATCGAAACATGACTCTATGTTTCGAAATGGATGAAGAACAACAGAACGGGCAGATCCGTTTTGATACGGCTGTATCAAAACGATTTCAAACGTTTCGAAACGAGATTTGAACTTGGATTTAAATTTGATGACCATTGCAATTTATAACTGATTTTCACAAAACGGTTAAGACGCATCGAAACGATTTAAGCACGTTTCGATACAGGTTTTGACAGTTTCAAATTGTTTCGGAACAGATGTCAAGCTGTTTCGGAACGAGCTCTTAGCGTATCGAAACTACCGTGTCCGTTTCGATACGGTCTCTTAATTACACCCAACGACTATTTCTATTTTGGTTTGTTTTGAAACAGGTACAAGTGTTTCGAAACGGGTAGTTGCAGAAGTGCATTTATGGTGGGAAGATTGTATCCGAACAACTATATTTATGATGGAAACCACCCCAACGGCTAGAATTGAATGAGAAGGTATAAAAGAGAGTCCAAAACAACCAGCATTAACTATTGATCATAAGAGAAACAATCTTACATCAAATCCAAGCTCAAGTGCTTAAATTCCAATATCTTTGTAAAACCCTAATTGTAATATCCTATTTTTTAGATTCAATTGGGTTGAGTGCTTGTAATTTGGGCAATATATTTCTTGAGAGATACTTTGTAATTGCCATATTCTTCCTTGTAAACTTGTGAGAGGGTTTGGTCAATTTTGGGTAGAAAATTGACCATTTGTGTAAAGGTTTTCTTCTAATCCTAGAAAAGAGGAAGATCAACTAGTGAAGTTGTTTGGAAAATCCATAGTGGGAGCTAAGGTAGTGGATGTAGAGTTTATTTGGAACTTGAACCAATATAAGTGCCTTTGTCTTCAGTTTTCATTTTACCTCTTCACTACCAACCAATTAAAAAATCCAATTCACCCTCATCTTGGCATTTATCGATTCAACGATCCACTCAACAATTGGTATCAGATCCTACCTCTTTTGAAGGATTAACAACCACAAGAGGAGATCCTAGAAGAGTGTAATCAAATCTCAAGTCAAGCCATGGCATCTACCTCAACCTCCAACCTCTACGAGTCTCAATCCACCACTAAACCACCATTCTTCAATGGGGAAAACTACTCATATTAGAAGAATAGGATGAGTCTCTTCATCAAATCCACATACTACATGGTTTGGGATGTAGTTGAAGAAGGGCCTTACATTCTGATGAAAAGAAAAGATGAAGGAAGACTTGTCACGAAGGTGAAATCGAAGATGACCGAAGAAGATAGAAGAAGGATGCAAGTCAACGATAAAGCATTGCACATCATCTTTTGTGCACTTGGTCCGGACATCTATTCTAAGGTTTCTTCAATTGAGAGCGCCAAAGAAGTGTGGGACACTCTTGAGACAACTTATGAAAGAACTAGTGACGTTAAGGAGGCGAAGATCGGGCTACTAAATTTGAGTTACGAGAACTTCAAGATGGATCCCGATAAGAGTGTCTCTAAGATGTTTGACCGATTCTCGACCATCGTCAATGGTCTTAAAGGATTCAGTGAAGTGATTGTCGAAGACAAGCTAGTAAGGAAGCTTCTATATTCTCTACCGGAATCTTGGGATGGTAAAAGAACGACCATCATCGAAGCTAAGAATTTGAAAACCTTGAAGCTTGATAAGCTAGTTGGTTCTCTCCTTACTCATGAGTTATGAAACAAGGAAGAGAAGAGGAAAAGAAGAAAGAAGAAAGCAAAAAGAAGAATAGAGAAGCAAGAGGTGGACAAGAAAAAGAAGCTAGGAGTTACTCTCAAAGCCTCTCTACAAGAGGAGAGCTCTTCTAGTGAGGAGGATGATTTCGAGGAGTTGGCCATGATAGCCAAACTCTTCTCACGGTTCATGAAGTCTAACCGATGGAGGAAATTTCAAAGAAAGAGAGACTTCAAGAACAAAAGCAAAGAAGAGGAAACGGATCTGATCATTTTCTTTTAGTGCAAGAAGTCAGGTTATATTCTTTCGATTGCCCTCAACTCAAGAAGAAGGGCTTTGAGAAGAAGAAGAACCTCAAAGCCAAGATTGCTACTTGGAGTGATGAGGAGTCATCTGAGGATGAGGAACACGAAGTGGTCAACCTTTGCCTCATGGCTCTTGAGGAGGATTCTATGGTAACCTCTAACTCATCTTGACATTTGATGAATTGCATGATGCATATGATGAATTACAAGAGGTATATGATGATTTAGTAAAGAAATACAAAGAGTCCGTTTTGAAAAACAAAAAAGTCATTTCGGATTTGAAAGCTCAAAACAATTTACTCTCTAAGACTAACTCGGATTTTGAGAAAAAGGTTTTAAGCTTGCAAGATGATCTAAAGTTCTTTAAAAAAGAAAATTTTGATTTGAACAACCTTCTTTCTCAATGTAATGATGAACACCAAAAATTGGTGAATGAGCTCAATGAGCTCAAAAATTATTTCAAAAATGTTGGTTCTTCAAAGCTTGAAAAGGGTTAATCTTCAAAAACTAACTTTACAAAAAGAAAGAATTTGAACTAAAAACAAAGTGGCTCCTATAGGAATTCTAGGACTAAAAAGATTAGAAGTGTATGGGTTCCTAAGGAACTTATAAAACCTAATAATGTTAATGCCTTGTCATCTTGGATTCCTAAGGGAACCAAGCTTTTGGGAGCTAACACTCATGGACCCAAAATGATTTGGGTACCAAAAATCAAATCTTAAACTCTTTGTTTGGAGGGGGATCATTGCTACAAGGCCAACGAACAAAGTCAAAATTCGTGGTATCTTGATAGTGGATGCTCGAGACACATGACCGGAGACAAGAGTTGATTCATGGAATTATAGCCAAAAAGTGGAGGAGTAGTAACTTTTGGTGACAACTCCAAATGCCACATTAAAGTTATTTGCTCCATAGGTAATCAATCTTCCTGTAACCCCCTTAGCCCGACCTAGACGGTTGACCCGAACTACGAAGATTACACGGGGAAAACCAAAGTCAACCCGAAAGTCAACCTTGATTAACGACCCTTTTTTTCTTTTTAAACTTGTCTAGATGCACATTAAACCTAGGTGAACTCTTGAGATAAGCATACTAAAAAATCACAGCAATCGGAAAACAATAAGGGACCCAATTGCACAAAATACGAATTTAGGGACCAATTTGTAAATTCTGAAAATTAAGAGGACTTTACCAATTTTTAAGTTACCATTATGAAATTAATCATGTTTCATGCCTCTCTGCCAAATTTCAATTTAAACGGACATCTCGAACTCAAGCAATTGCATATACAAAAAATCAGGACTAAAACGTAAAGCTTGCAAACCTCAAAACCATTCAAATCAGTGCCCAATGGTCAAGTGTTTTGAAACGGGTATAGACCGTTCAAAAACGGGGCTTGGCAGTAGCCAAAGTATTTAGAAACACCTCTACCCGTTTTGAAACACCAGGCCAAATCAAGCACCTGTTTCGAAACAGGCAAGGGTGTTTCGAAACACCCTGCCCAGAAACAGCAGATAAGCCTGTTTTAACACATCTAAACCCCATCGAACATGCTCCAAATCAATCCTCAACAAAGCAACAACATGCCAAGCATCATAACTACCAAATTGCATTAAAAACTAGATACAAAACAACCCCTAGGTGCACCAACTCTTTCAACACATCCAACACTTAATCATGCTTTTAGAACAAGAAGCATAACATAACAACTTATGAAGGAGAAGATTCAAACGTTGCAAGCGTTAAACCACATAGTTCAAATCATAAACCAAACTTGTCCAACATACACGATCTCATTACGCATCAACATAAAAGACTCTCCCCCCATTGCCTTTATTATCTATAGCTATTAACCAAGACATACATCTCAAGTGGAGCTCTCCTTGAATCCCTTGCTTCTTGCTGCCCCAACTTCATGTATCTGCATTGATGGACAAAAAGGAGCGTAAGCACATAATGCTTAGTGAGGAATGCTCAAAACCAAAACACCATCAATGCAGCGAATCATAAATCCCTTTCTAAAAGTAGATGTAAATCACTAAATCAAAGCATTGGTTGAAAAACCTCTTTTGAAACACCATGCTTTAAACCATGTCGTGCTCAACATGAAAACCAACCTTTAGCTTAGAAAAGCTAAACAATTTACCCCAAAACACATTCTTGCAAAAACCATTATTTAAACCTTTCCATGCATAAACACCACATGCAAGGTTAAACTCAAATTCCTTGGAAAACACTTCCACTTCACAACATACTTTACATATGCTTGATGGCCATTTCAAAGTGAAACCTTTCGAAAACCATTGGTTCCTTCTAATTATCTCATGCATTCAACAAAGGCAAAACACATGAACTACCAAAAACAACATTGCACCACATGCCTTTTAAAACAAGTCCTCACAAGACTTCAATGCACTAAAGAGATTCCATGCACATATGCACCATTCTCAATAGAAGATAAACACTTGTTCAAGCTTAACAAGTAATACATGCATTCTTAGAACATCACACACTTCCCATGCAACCATGCATCATTTCGAGCATCTCATGCTTCATTACATTCAAGAACATTATATTGGCTTCCAAGTGATAATTCACAAACCATCACAACACAAGGCATAATCGGATACGCGGATTACAAGCGTTGTCCCACACGCTTCATACACACTACCGAACAACACAAGGTGGAGTTTACCGGTACAATAACAACCCCTCAACACCCGTGATGGAGTTTAACGGTACAATCACAACCCCTCAACATCACTCATCGGAAGTTGTATAACTCACTAGCGAGAGCCGGGACACATCACAAGGCTTACACATGGAAGCTACCACAAGTATTGTAATCACCTTAACCAAGCTCACACACGGGAGCAACCCTCCACCGTTGTGACGCTTAACAAAGTCCACCCACGAGAGCCACCCTCCATCGTTGTGACTTTTAACAAGGTTCACCCACGAGAGCCATCCTCCATCGTGGTGGCACTAAACCAAGCCCACCCACGAGAGCCATCCTCCATTGTGGTGGCACTAAACCAAGCCCACCCATGAGAGCCATCCTCCATCGTGGTGACACCAATTTCCTCAATCGCTAGGATTCTTAGATGGAGTTTACGGTACAATTACAACCCCATCGACATCCAAGGCGACTCAATTCACGGTGCACCCTATCCTATAGCCGGCTAACTATATCCGACTAAAGTAACCAAGAACCACTTACATCACTTGCCAATACAACCATTTTACCACATTAATCCATTGTTTTTTACAAGCATAACCAAAATGCCAAAACCACCAATTACCATCATCTCTTCACTGTTTTGAAGCATTAAACAAAGCCATTAAACAACATGCAACACTATGCATCAATTCCACAATTCCAATGTACAAAACCAAGGATCTCTTACCTTGAGCATCCTTCACACATGACTTTCAAAACCAGCATTAAACCATGCTAAAATATGCTTTCAAAACAGAATTTAAACATGCAAATCACATGCATTGCATCCAACAATCACAAGTGCTTTAAAAATCAATTCATAACACAAACCAAGAGAGAAATTCCATTTACTTACTCTTGAGCTTAGCTAAGTTGTTTAGACTTAAACTAAGCTCCCAAAAAACCTTCAAACATTGGTTTTAAAGCTGAAAACCCCAACTTCACTCACCGATACACAAAACTAAGCTTGCCGACAAGCCTTCCAAGCATCCGAACCCTCCAACGCTACCTCTATTGCTTTCGGATCATTCTCCCTTGTTTTAAACACATAACAACAGAGGATTAATGCATCATTATGCATTAAAAAACCAGCAACACAACTCAACTCGCTGCTCTACATAAATCCGACATTTCGGCTACCAAACACAACCGAAATCACCTCCAAACTCTTCCAAAACTTAACCCAGCCAAGATCCATCACTTCTAACCATTATTAAACATCAATTAACATCCAAAATGATCCCAAACTCGTCCTTATACCTCCAGCATTAACAGAACACCAAAATCACCCCAAAAACTACCATTTTCACAAGTAAAAACTTAGGAAAATCAACCTATTCGGGATTGCATTGATTAAACCTCAATTACATATCATTTAGACATCCAAAATACATCAAAAAGACATCTCAAAACAGAGCCCAATCATCCAATACGGATTTCTTCAAAATTAAATCCAAATCTTGCATTTCAAGCCAAAACCAAGATCACAACATTAAAACCTTTAATAAAACTCAATTTAAGGATTGAGAACTTGGGAATTTCAGTAAAGAACTCAGTATTTAGAGGAGAAGGACGTTCATACCTCTAAATGTGGATTTCTCCTTGTTTAGAGCCAAAATCCTTGAAAATTCATTAAGCAAATGGTGAGGATTTGATGTAGAAATGATTAGGAATCATTTGGGGATTGAAATCTCAACTTTAGGTGTGAAAATCAAAGGAAAAGTTGCTGTGGAAATGTGTTTGGCTGAGGGAATTTTGAGAGAAAATGAAATAGGAAAATTTTGGTAAAAGTTAGTTATGAAACTAAAATATCACTTTTCCCTCTTTTCTTTTTATTAATTAAACACTAAATGAGTCTTTAAAAATCAAGAAAAATCTGGAGAAATCCTCCCTTGGGTAAATTAGCTCCTTAAAGATTCAAAGTTTCAATCCTTTTAAAACAGTCACGAACTTTTCAAAAATTACATTTTAGTCACTAACTCGAAATGTCATATTTCCAAACCTCGTTTTGTAAAATTGATTGCACCACTCTCTTATATATAATAAAAGAGGATTTTTAGATATTTTTAATGCATCTCGAACTAGGCTTTCCTTAAAACCACCTTTTATATTCGAACCGAAAATCCGACCGGTCCAGTTCAAACCCAAAACTTCCAAGCCCAAAATTGGGGTGTTACAACTCTCCCCCTCTTAGGAAATTTTGTCCTCAAAATTTCAACCGGCGAAAAGAGCACAACCAAACTTCTCAAAGCAACCCACAAAGCAACACAAGAGACTTAACCACCACTGAACACTCTCCACACAAAACTCCACCAAAGCAACTCCTCCACAAATCAACTTACACTATAACCAAACCCAACACCACCACATACTGTTCACAATTTCCAGAACACTCAGATGTTAACCACAGCTTAACCTTTCACACTTCCGGACTGCACATATCCCCAACAACCCGAAGAACCTCCAAATTTTATAACATACTCACCTTAACTCATAACTTTCAAAACTCACACACACGGTGACAGTAACCCATCCAGTTCAGCCACCATGTGACCCACAACCTTCACTGCTTCTAAAACTCCTTGCAAAACTACTCAACTTCTTTCAAAGATTACCACAACAAGCAAAAAAAATCTTAAGCATCAACTGCTTACCCAAACTTCTCAACGTATTGATAACATTCCTTCACATCCGCCACTATCACTACCATAACGACTCACCAAAACTACTCCCACAACATTCAAAATTCACGTCACAAAACCCCAACCTTGACTCCGCCAGCCGTTCCACATACCACTAGCTGACTTCAGAAGGGATTTACTTATACACGACTAGCCAACCACTTCTCACTAGAACCCGTCCAACCAACAATGGCCCTTGAACTTACATTGCCTTTCCACTTCAAGCTTTGACTACAACACTAGCCTTAACAGGACACCGCCCATTCTATACATACATTTTAAGATTACGAAACTTCTATTCACCCCAGGCCAACCTTTTTCTACAACCCACAACACAACCTCTTCTCAACTCTTCGAAGGTTACTACGAGCCACCACCTACATAAACCGCCCTCCTATTACAACATCAATGTCAAGTCACCTCAGCACTCTGGAAACACATCCACAAACCTACTACATCACTTAACACCAAGAAACTACCACTTCTACTAGCTATTCACAACCACTCTGACCGATTCTAACATCAACCGGTAATCTCCTCACCACCACACCGCTAAACTCTTTAAGCACCAGAACACTTTCCTTCCGCCAACATGCTATATCGCACTCACTATTACTAACAGCTCGCTTAATACCCTCCATTACTTCTAACATTCTCCTAGCACCAAAACAACTCTTAAAACCCATCATCCTACCTAACCCTATTACAACACTAACGGACCCAACTAGCTATTAGCAAGTGTGAACGTTCGTATGCATGGTCACCAATATGCCCTATCAATGCCTGTGTACATGTATGCAAAACCACTAATGTCATGTCACATGTATGCATGGACCAACACATATATATATATAATATAGTATATAACAATGGTTTTAACTGTGCATGTATGTCGGTTCACACCCACCAATAACATCCTCAGGATCCGCCTAAGATCAACCTCCTACTTCACTTCTAACTTGTCCAACTCCACCATTCTAACAATCCGCTAACCACAAAATACCCACTAATGCCCTCTTCACACTAAAGTTGTTTTCAAAACAACACCAACTACTACCCCAAACATGCTAGCTATGAGACCATACCCACTACGCAAGGGAAAACCAAACTGAACCCAAACTAAGATAACTAGGGCAAGATTACTTAACAAGGTTACCTGAAAACATCTCACTGCCTCGGGGCTTCAACAGACAAACTCTCTTCTTCGCAGAACCATCATTCTCTAGCCGCACCACCGCAGCATCAGCCAACACCTTAAGGTCATCACCATCTCCCTGCGGTAAAGAACCCTGACTACCCCGAGCCAACTTCAAACAATTTCGTCTCAAGTGTCCAACAGACCCAAAACTCCAACAAGATTCATTCCCCAAGCTCCTCACACCTTTCTGCCCTTTCTGCCACCTTCGAACTTTGTCTCGGCCGCGCCCACGACCCTTCTGAGACCCTTTTGCACCCACTGAAGCCAAACTCATCCCATGAGGACAACTTCGCTTCACATGCTCCTTAGAACCATAGTTCCAACAAGCTCCCACGCCCCAACAACCTCCAACATGACACCTTCCACAACGGTCACACTTCGGCAACTGAGCTACCACTCCTTGGTCATACTGCACTTGGCCCACATCTGCACCACCACTCAGACTTTGATTCAAGCAAAACCTTCTATCACGTAGCCTCTTACACTGACCGCTCCCGAGGTCAGTACCCACAACTCTCTTGCTTAAACTTTTCTCACCTTCATAATCTGAAGCCACACCCCCACATTGCTTAACCCTTGGGAATTTCTTTCCAAGGTACCTTTCATAAAAGGCAGACACAAAGAAGTCCCAATCTATATCGTGGATAGGTGTTGCCACCGCCACAGATGTCCACCAAGCACAAGCGTCCTCCAACATCAATGAGACAACACTTCCCTGCTTACAGGCGTAGTCACACCCTTCCTGATCCAAAATCAGAATTACACTGGCTAACCAGGCCTCGAACGTCTCAGGTGTCGAACCATGATACTCCACAGCTCCCAAATCATGTAAACGTTGTTTCGACAAACTCGCACGTCCCAAAGTCAGCACGTCTACAGGCCTCACTTTCGCCACAGCCTGAGATGTTCCCGACACCTCTTGAACAATTGGTGATGAACTCTTCATCACAGAACCCGCTTCTTCCTCCTGCCTCACTACCTCAACTCCAGGCACTATAGGCAGAAACGAAACATCTCCACCAAAAGGTGAATTCCAAGACTTAACAACCTACTCTAAAGAAGCAACCATCTCACCCAACTGCCATTCTCTCATCGATTCCATCGTGCTAAAAACAACAAGCAATCATAACAAAACAAACAAAATGATCAGGCCAGCTCCAAGCAAGGATTCAAGACTCCAACTCCAACATAACACAATAGCTATAATAATAAGGCAATGGGTATCCCGAATTCTCCCCTTTTACATGACATAACAATCAATAAAAAACATGGTTATCACAACATCGAGCATATCAATCAACATAATTCGATCATGCTCTCATCAAACAACATTCACTCGCAACAGCATAACATCAACATATCATACCCATCACACTTTCATCATTCATAAAATCAACTCACAACACCAGGATATCATCAGTACAATTTCACATTAGCTCACTGAAGATTCATAACCAAAAAGCATGACAAAAATATCAACAATTCGCTCAAAGACACATTTCAACCGACTTTCAACCACACATCAGAATAAACATCAGACACTTATTACAACAATTTACCATTTCCCCAAGCATTCGCAACTCAGCTCTGATACTACCAAATGTAACCCCCTTAGCCCGGCCTATACGGTTGACCCGAACTACGAAGATTACACGGGGAAAACTAAAGTCAACCCGAAAGTCAACCTTGATTAACGACCCTTTTTTTTCTTTTTAAACTTGTCTAGATGCACATTAACCCTAGGTGTACTCTTGAGATAAGCATACTCAAAAATCACAGCAATCGGAAAACAATAAGGGACCCAATTGCACAAAATACGAATTTAGGGACCAATTTGTAAATTCTGAAAATTAAGAGGACTTTACCAATTTTTAAGTTACCATTATGAAATTAATCATGTTTCATGCCTCTCTGCCAAATTTCACCTTAAACGGACATCTCGAACGCAAGCAATTGCATATACAAAAAATCAGGACTAAAACGTAAAGCTTGCAAACCTCAAAACCATTCAAATCAGTGCCCAACGGTCAAGTGTTTCGAAACGGGTATAGACCGTTCAGAAACGAGGCTTGGCAGTAGCCAAAGTGTTTCGAAACACCTCTACCCGTTTCGAAACATCCAGGACAAATCAAGCGCCTATTTCGAAACAGGCAAGGGTGTTTCGAAACACCCTGCCCAGAAACAGCAGATAAGCCTGTTTTAACACATCTAAACCCCATCGAACATGCTCCAAATCAATCCTCAACAAAGCAACAACATGCCAAGCATCATAACTACCAAATTGCATTAAAAACTAGATACAAAACAACCCCTAGGTGCACCAACTCTTTCAACACATCCAACACTTAATCATGCTTTTAGAACAAGAAGCATAACATAACAACTTATGAAGGAGAAGATTCAAATGTTGCAAGCGTTAAACCACATAGTTCAAATCATAAACCAAACTTGTCCAACATACACGATCTCATTACGCATCAACATAAAAGACTCTACCCCCATTGCCTTTATTATCTATAGCTATTAACCAAGACATACATCTCAAGTGGAGCTCTCCTTGAATCCCTTGTTTCTTGCTGCCCCAACTTCATGTATCTGCATTGATGGACAAAAAGGAGCGTAAGCACATAATGCTTAGTGAGGAATGCTCAAAACCAAAACACCATCAATGCAGCGAATCATAAATCCCTTTCTAAAAGTAGATGTAAATCACTAAATCAAAGCATTGGTTGAAAAACCTCTTTTGAAACACCATGCTTTAAACCATGTCGTGCTCAACATGAAAACCAACCTTTGGCTTAGAAAAGCTAAACAATTTACCCCAAAACACATTCTTGCAAAAACCATTATTTAAACCTTTTCATGCATAAACACCACATGCAAGGTTAAACTCAAATTCCTTGGAAAACACTTCCACTTCACAACATACTTTACATATGCTTGATGGCCATTTCAAAGTGAAACCTTTCGAAAACCATTGGTTCCTTCTAACTATCTCATGCTTTCAACAAAGGCAAAACACATGAACTACCAAAAACAACATTGCACCACATGCCTTTTAAAACAAGTCCTCACAAGACTTCAATGCACTAAAGAGATTCCATGCACATATGCACCATTCTCAATAGAAGATAAACACTTGTTCAAGCTTAACAAGTAATACATGCATTCTTAGAACATCACACACTTCCCATGCAACCATGCATCATTTCGAGCATCTCATGCTTCATTACATTCAAGAACATTATATTGGCTTCCAAGTGATAATTCACAAACCATCACAACACAAGACACAATCAGATACGCAGATTACAAGCGTTGTCCCACACGCTTCATACACACTATCGAACAACACAAGGTGGAGTTTACCGGTACAATCACAACCCCTCAACACCCGTGATGGAGTTTAACGGTACAATCACAACCCCTCAACATCACTCATCGGAAGTTGTATAACTCACTAGCGAGATCCAGGACACATCACAAGGCTTACACATGGAAGCTACCACAACCATTGTAATCACCTTAACCAAGCTCACACACGGGAGCAACCCTCCACCATTGTGACGCTTAACAAAGTCCACCCACGAGAGCCACCCTCCATCGTTGTGACTTTTAACAAGGTTCACCCACGAGAGCCATCCTCCATCGTGGTGGCACTAAACCAAGCCCACCCACGAGAGCCATCCTCCATCGTGGTGACACCGATTTCCTCAATCGCTAGGATTCTTGGATGGAGTTTACGGTACAATTACAACCCCCTCGACATCCAAGGCGACTCAATTCACGGTGCACCCAATCCTATAGCCGGCTAACTATATCCGATTAAAGTAACCAAGAACCACTTACATCACTTGCCAATACAACCATTTTACCATATTAATCCATTGTTTTTTACAAGCATAACCAAAATGCCAAAACCACCAATTACCATCATCAATTCACTGTTTTGAAGCATTAAGCAAAGCCATTAAACAACATGCAACACTATGCATCAATTCCACAATTCCAATGTACAAAACCAAGGATCTCTTACCTTGAGCATCCTTCACACATGACTTTCAAAACCAGCATTAAACCATGCTAAAATATGCTTTCAAAACAGAATTTAAACATGCAAATCACATGCATTGCATCCAACAATCACAAGTGCTTTAAAAACCAATTCATAACACAAACCAAGAGAGAAATTCCATTTACTTACTCTTGAGCTTAGCTAAGTTGTTTAGACTTAAACTAAGCTCCCAAAAAACCTTCAAACATTGGTTTTAAAGCTGAAAACCCCAACTTCACTCCCCGATACACAAAAGTAAGCTTGCCGACAAGCCTTCCAAGCATCCGAACCCTCCAACGCTACCTCTATTGCTTCCGGATCATTCTCCCCTGTTTTAAACACATAACAACAGAGGATTAATGCATCATCATGCATTAAAAAACCAGCAACACAACTCAACTCGCTGCTCTACATAAATCTGACATTTCGGCTACCAAACACAACCAAAATCACCTCCAAACTCTTCCAAAACTTAACCCAGCCAAGATCCATCACTTCTAACCATTATTAAACATCAATTAACATCCAAAATGATCCCAAACTCGTCCTTATACCTCCAGCATTAACAGAACACCAAAATCACCCCAAAAACTACCATTTTCACAAGTAAAAACTTAGGAAAATCAACCTATTCGGGATTGCATTGATTAAACCTCAATTACACATCATTTAGACATCCAAAATACATCAAAAAGACATCTCAAAACAGAGCCCAATCATCCAATACGGATTTCTTCAAAATTAAATCCAAATCTTGCATTTCAAGCCAAAACCAAGATCACAACATTAAAACCTTTAATAAAACTCAATTTAAGGATTGAGAACTTAGGAATTTCAGTAAAGAACTGAGTATTTAGAGGAGAAGGACGTTCATACCTCTAAATGTAGATTTCTCCTTGTTTAGAGCTAAAATCCTTGAAAATTCATTAAGCAAATGGTGAGGATTTGATGTAGAAATGATTAGGAATCATTTGGGGATTGAAATCTCAACTTTAGGTGTGAAAATCAAAGGAAAAGTTGCTGTGGAAATGTGTTTGGCTGAGGGAATTTTGAGAGAAAATGAAATAGGAAAATTTTGGTAAAAGTTAGTTATGAAACTAAAATATCACTTTTCCCTCTTTTCTTTTTATTAATTAAACACTAAATGAGTCTTTAAAAATCAAGAAAAATCTGGAGAAATCCTCCCTTGGGTAAATTAGCTCCTTAAAGATTCAAAGTTTCAATCCTTTTAAAACAGTCACGAACTTTTCAAAAATTACATTTTAGTCACTAACTCGAAATGTCATATTTCCAAACCTCGTTTTGTAAAATTGATTTCACCACTCTATTATATATAATAAAAGAGGATTTTGGATATTTTTCCATATTTTTAATGCATCCCGAACTAGGCTTTCCTTAAAACCACCTTTTATATTCGAACCGAAAATCTGACCGGTCCGGTTCAAACCCAAAACTTCCAAGCCCAAAATTGGGGTGTTACACTTCCATACTTATTGAAAATGTCTTGTATGTCAATTGTCTAAAACACAATTTGTTGAGTATTAGTCAATTATGTTATAAAGTGTTTAATGTCATGTTTGATGTAAATGGGTGTAGAATAGTAGACATTAAATCTAACAAAACAATGCTCATTGGTCATCGCTGTATAGTGTCCATGAGTTCTATATTTTGTACACATTCTTGCCCTTATTATTGTTGTTCTTAAGCTCATTTAGGCATATTTAAGTGCATTGCATGCATTACAACAACATCTTCTCTTGTACCATGCTTTTATTGAATATTTTATGTTTGGTTGAGAAAAGTTACTGTTTTAGTTTAGTTTATATTTTCAGGTGCTATAGCTAGAGAGGAGAGGGGAGGATAGGATAGGACAGAAAGCTGGAACCAAAGGAGTTGTACTAAAGCAGCTCAAGATGCCACAAAGGATGCTGCCGAAGCAGCTTTGCCGCCAAATGACAATCGGGCAGAAGTTACACCAACTTAACCAAGATAGGTCATGATTTAAAGAAGACAATGTCCTAAGCCCAATGAGCCCAGTCTTGAAATTTTTTAAAGCATGTAGCGGCCGGTAGAGCTGATCCAAGACCGATAAGTAGGAGCACTTATCCTTACTTGCGGAAGAAGGCAACGTCCAAAGAGTCCATATTTAAGTCAAAAGGAGTATGTATTTAATGTAAATATACTTTAAGAACTTCTACTTTAAGGAGGACTCAAACCTAGGTCAAGAGCTTTATATATACCCAATGTATGTAAGGGTATAAGGGCATGCATATACATAGGCATATCTCGGATAGCACCTAGCATATCTAAGGACGGGAGGATAGATAGGGGATAGATAGGTAGGTTGGAGATGTTGGGGGTCACGACCCAACTCTCCTAAGGTTTAGATGCGTGTATGAAAAGTAGTTTGAGGGACAAAGTTGTATAGTTTTGAGTTGTTTTCAATAAATTTCTGAGTTTTCTTAATTTATGCTCTTTGTTCGTTCAATTAGTCTACACCAGTCAGTTGAAGAGAAAATCCATTTTTCGGGCACGAAAGTGCAAGGCTCACGAAAGGGTTAAGCACGGTCACAACTTACAAAGGCGTGACTAACTTGGTTCCACACTAGTCCACAAGTTTCAGCGGCTAAAAGGGATTACCAACCGAGTTGACTAATTTGGTTCCACACTAGTCCACAAGTTAGGACATCGAGCTTCCTAACCTAGAAATAGGAGGGATCACTGTCGACTATCCTGCCGAACTTGGAATGTCTGCGAAACTTGCTGCCAGGACTTCTTTCCATTCCACATACCGAGACAATACACTCATGCAGTGGTAGTGACCTGTTGCAGCCGCGTGTCAGGGTCGTAGTTTGCCGCCCGCCATCCCGCCAAGGAAGCAATTCATGGCAGCATAAAACATGCTCAGCCTATACAATGCAATCCACAAGCTACTAAGCTGCACTTGTCTTACCCAACCTATTACCCAAATCTCTCCCTATCATCTCTCTCATCACTATATTTCTTTTATTTATGTTTTTATGTTTCCACGTCATGAGATTTGATTACACATTTACTAAATCTTTCTGCAGGAGACCATTCATCGGAGCTGCTCCAATCCCTATGGGAGATGATATCTTTTATACTATAACTTGACAAGAGTGTGCACTTGCGCTCATAAATGGAGAACACCTCAATGCTCTACACTTTTGGCGTCGTTGCTGGGGATTGGCAACAACAACTACGTTTGAATTTCTGCACTCCTATTTAGTTTTTGCACATTAAATCTCTTTTTATTTATTTGCTTAAAAAAACCTCTTTGTTCTCTTAGTGTATGTCCAGCCAGGGCAACAAGGTTGGCAGCAACATCCACCTGAAGAGGGGAAGGACATGCCCAGATGAATATCCAAACACAAAGACCCTCAGGAAGTGGTTATGTTTGGGAAAAATGCAACCCGACATAGCATAATTTTTATTTTTTTTATTTTATATTTATTTTTAATTTATTTTTAAGCATTAGGATTAGATTTAATTTTTATTTAATTCTGGTATTTAATTTATTTTAGGTTAAGAATGCAGTAAAGATCAAGAAAGATGAAAGAATAAAGGAGAGGCCCAACTAGCGGCAAAGGCAGCCCAAGGTAGAAAAGCATAACATCTAGTGGCTTCATATCGGCTAGCCGCAACGACTATATTTTTCACCAGCGAGCGGAATGGATATCTGTGAAACATAATCGTCCCACAAACTATGGCCTCATTACAGCAACCCGCCGCCACCTCCAAAACTTCATACAAAAGGTTCTTGAAACCTGCTATCGAGGAGACCTACAATAAGTTCTACATAGAAAGGCAACTATAGAAGGAGATGGGCTTCCAATACACCCAGCCTGATGGGGATTTTGGGTTGGAACCCTTCCTATTTGAAAGGATCCACAATATGGGTTGGGACCAATTCGTACGACAGCCAAAAGGAATTAACATCAGCCATGTGCACAAGTTTTATGCCTACCGGCCAAACCAAGAGTGCCCTTTCGTCTACGTCCGGGGAGAAGGTGTCAAGTTCACTACTAACATGATCAACAACTTTTACAGCATAGAGGTCAGCGGCAACCCGCACGGAGAGTGGGAATCATATCTAACAGGGGCTGACTACAATAAGATCAAGAAGAAGCTCTATAAGACAAACACCAAATGGTTGACAAACATATCTCGGATAGCACCTAGCATATTTGAGGACGAGAGGATAGATGGGGGGATAGTTAGGTAGGTTGGAGATGTTGGGGGTCGCGACCCAACTCTCCTAGGGTTTAGACGCGTGTATGTAAAGTAGTTTGAGGGAAACAATTGTATAGTTTTGAGTTGTTTTCAATAAAATTCCAAGTTTGCTTAATCTATGCTCTTTGTTCGTTCAATTAGTCTACACCCGTCAGTTGAAGAGAAAATCCATTTGTCGGGCACGAAAGTTCAAGGCTCACGAAAGGGTTAAGCACCCTCACAACTTACAAAGGCGTGACTAACTTGGTTCCACACTAGTCCACACATTTCAGTGGCTAAAAGGGATTACCAACAGAGTTGACTAATTTGGTTCCACACTAGTCCACAAGTTAGCATATCGAGCTTCCTAACCTAGAAATAGGAAGGATCATTGTCGACTATCCTGCCGAACTTGGAATGTCCACCAGACTTGTCGCCAGGACTTATTTCCGTTCCATCTGCCAAGACATTACACTCCTGCAGTGGCAATGACCTGCTGCGGCCGCGTGACAGGGTCGTAGTTTACCGCCCGCCATTCTGCCAAGGCAGCAATTCATGGTAGCACAAAACATGCTCAGCCTATACAATGCAGTCCACAGGCTTCTAAGCTGCACTTGTCTTACCCAGCCTATCACCCAAATCTCTCCCTATCATCTCTCTCATCACTATCTTTCTTTTATTTGTGTTTTTATATTTCCACATCATGAGATTTAATTGCGCATTTACTAAATATTTGTGCAGGAGACCATTCATAGGAGCTTCTCCAATCCCTGTGGGAGACGATATCTTTTATACTATAACTTGAAAAGAGTGTGCACTTGCGCTCATAAATGGAGAACGCCTCAACGCTCTACAATCGCATAGGCAATATTTATATGGTGCATCTAGATGGCATTCATACATCCCATGTATGCTTAGTTGCACAAAATGAAAATGATGCATGGTTATGGCATAGGAAACTAGGACATGCTAGCATTTGCGTTTTAGAAAAATTAGTTTCCCTAAATATAGTTAGAGGCCTACCTAAGCTCAAGTTCTCATTAGATAAAATTTGTGATGCATGTGCTAAAGGTAAACAACATAGAGCCTCTTTCAAGTCCATTAATGATGTTTCTACAAGTAGATGTTTGCAATTGATCCATATGGATATCTTTGGGCCAATTAAACTACTAGCTTGGGTGGAAAATCATATGCATTTGTACTTGTTGATGATTATTCTAGGTATACTCCGGTTCTCTTTTTAAGCACTAAAGATGAGGATTTAGAAAACTTTATCACATTTTAAAAAATAACCCAAAATGATCTTGAACTTAAAATTTCACATTTTAGAAGTGATCTTGGAACCGAATTTCAATATATGGGTTTTGAAGATTTTTGTAATGAAAATGGGATTAGCCATAATTTTGCAGCTCCTCGCACTCATCAACAAAATGGGGTAGTTGAGAGGAAAATAGAACTTTAGAAGAAATGTCTAGGACTATGTTTTGTGAAAATAATTTACCTAAGTATTTTTGGGCAAAAGCCACTAACATCGCTTGCTACATAATATATCGAGTAATGATTAGGCCTATTTTGAAGAAAACTCCTTATGAGATTTTAAAATCTAAAAAGCCTAACATTAGATATTTTCATCCTTTTGGTTGCAAGTGTTTTGTTTTAAACAATGGAAAAGATAATTTAGGTAAATTTGATGCAAAGAGTGATGAAGCTATTTTTCTAGGTTACTATTTAAACTCTAAAGTCTATCGCGTGTTTAACAAAAGAACTTTAGTTGTAGAGGAATCTATTCATGTGGTTTTCGATGATAACCTCCTTCTGAGGAAAAATTCTTCTGATGATGATGATGTAGGGATCATTAAAGCCAATGATGGTGGAGAATCATCAAAGGTGAATTAGATTCCAACCAAAGAGGAAGAAGCACAAGAGCCGCCTCTAGAAGCATTGCAAGACATGTCTCTTGAGGAAAAGAAAGTGAGCTACCCAAGGGAGTACAACTATGTCAAAGGTGGTGAGATTAGCCCCTCCACAATTAAAATCTCCCATACGTGGGATGATTTGGCGAAACTACTTCACCTTAAGGAAAGCTCATAAACTTTAGTAATAAAAGAAAAGAATAGGAAAAAGATAGAAAATACTCACCCGATTCCAAATTAAGTAAGCACCTCTCCATTCTTCATCTTCATCGTCTCCTACCTAATCAAGCACCTCCATTGGAGCTAGCTTCAAGCTTTGTTTTCCTTCATTTTATTGTAATCGAATCATTGCTAGTGATCGGGTAAGCTATTCCCCTCAAACAATTATTGGAAATCTATGGTGTTTATGAGAGTAATCTCAAGTTAGGTTTTGGCCATCCATGGAAATTCTTGATTAAAAGCTATGTTGAGTTTAGATATTGATTTTGATATTGTTATTGCAAATACGATATCACAATCTTGTTTTTAACACGCTTCTATTGATTTTCTAGCTCAAGAAGTGGAGAGAGAGGTTTCGCTATCTCCATTGAAAGCTAGAAACAAGGGCGTTGTCATCCAAGAGGCGTAAGAGCATCGGATATCAAGGTGAGTGTAGTCGGAGTCTCGGGAATAGGCGAGGAGCCTTCCCGAATCTATTATTTTTTATTTAGGTTAAATAGCTAACATTTTATTTAAGGATTTTGCATTGGATTGGTAATCGGAACTATTGGTAAGCATCAGTAAGTTTGGTAATGAACATCAGACATAGTCATTGGTATTGTCATTGTGTATTGTTATCGATATAACTATTGTTATTGAAACATTGTCAACGAACCATCGAATATCGTTAATGACATTGACATTGAAATCATGAAATATTGATATTGAGACATGATCACTATTAATAACATTAAAGACATTGGTTATTGGAGTTATCATTGATTATTGAATATGAATATTGATATTGAAACCTTGGATTTAGACGGACATTGGATTCAATTGGCATGCCATAGAATTCATGAGCTCAGTGTACGAGTGGACTACGGTCCTAAGGCTACGACTTATATTGATTTGGCGAGGCGGAGGAATGTTTTTGGGTATTGGTCATATTGGCGAGGCGGATAAATGTGTTTTGGTATTGGTCATATTGGCGAGGCAGAGGGACTAGGCCATTCATTGATTTGGCGAGGCGTATGAATTCGCGTATCCACTATCTTAATTCAATCCAAGGGTTAATAATGAATTTGATATGTAAACATTGTATATTGGAACATGATACTGATATTAATAAGCATGAGAATGAGTACATGCATCATTCATTGACATTTTTATTGTATATGACTACCTCACTAGGCAAAGTATGCCTAATGTGTCTTATCTCATGCATTTCAGGTTAGGGAATCGACCATTGCTATGCCTAATGTGTCTTATCTCATGCATTTCAGGTTAGGGAATCGACCATTGCGGAAGATTAGATAAGTCGCTACAAGCTAAAAGTAGTGTATTTTGACCTTATAAACTTCTACGAAGGTGGAAAAATAGTTGAACTAGTCTTTTATGCCCATTTTGGTGTGCTTGTAAGGTGAATAAGTTGTTATGTTATTAAAGGCCCTAAAATGACTTTTGGAATGGCTAATAGTGGGCAAAAATGGCATATATAGCTCACATAAGTGAAAACCTAGTAAACAAATTCGAATGATCATGAAATTTAGTATGCCAGTAGTTTATAGCATTGAAATATTGTGTGTAAAGTTTAATTGCATTTGAACACCGTTTGGTAGGTCAATTTGATTAAAAACCACCAAAAATCTGTCATTATAGATCATGCCATATCAATACAGGGTAATGGCATATCGATACGGTTAAGTATAATTGAACCCAAAGAACAGGGCATATCGATAAGGTTTGGAGCTGTATCGAAACATTTTGCTATTGGAATCCCTTGTTTCGATATAGGTCTAACTTGTATCGAAACGGGTTAAAGTCAAGGTCAATAATAGTAAACACGTACCTATATAGGGCTTGCCCGTATCGATACGGGGAAATGGGCAAAGTCAACTCAGGTTGACCATCGTACACCCGTATTGAAACAACACGAAAGTGTTTCGATACAGGGTTAGTTAGGTTGGTTAGAAGGCTTAAATTTAAAGCTTGCAATGTCACAAATTGGTCACTGAACTTAGGATGATTCATTTGGATGAGTAAATGAACTCTGAATAGTATGAAAATTTACAAACTTACTAATATTGTATTGAATTTCATTGTGGTATAATCAATTGTATCGAAGGACCTCTAATTTATCAGATTTATAGTTTATTCCCTAAAACTTGCAATAGTCATGAATTGGTAAAAAATGATTAATTATTGTTTCATTATGGATGAATTGGACTAAGATGTATATCCGGTAACATTTTATTAATATAAAATTGATCACATGATGTTTATTGATTGAAATTTTGTCGCACCAATTTCTGTATTGTTCATAAATAACACCGTCCGACCCGGTTCCAGACCAGGCCGGGAAGGGGTGTTACAATGAGACCTAGTCCCGATCAGAGAAATTACCAAGAAAAGATGGCCGCGAGATTGAAGCTGTGATCAGTGGGAAAACTTCTTCCAGAACCTATCTAGCAATGACGTGACTTGGAGGGCCCCTAAGATGTACCTTGTGCGTATCCTATATAGATGTAGAGTGATGGAATGGATCCCGCCAGTTCATCCCAGTCACCCTTGGGCTACAAGAAAATGAGTTTGCATACGAAGAGCCCGACTCTACAAAAAAAAGGTGGAGCGGATGGTCAATGCCTGTAAACAACCTTGTCATATGGAGGTGGAACTATTCGAGGGAGTCACATCCAACTACACAAAATGGGGAAGACAAAGAGTTGATAACTTGGGCACATCATTTACAGTGCACAAAGTCGAAAACCCTCAACTTGGAGCTTTGATGATAGAGTTAGAGGTCAACAAGTAGGACTTCGAGAAAGAGAGATAGGCAATGTGGAAAAGGGTTACCAAAATCAAGGCAAAGCTTGTTTTGGATGAGTATCAGAAAGAGGTGAAAGTCTTTTGGCCAAGCAAGAGCTCCATCTGAAAGATGTCTGGATCTGACACTGGAAAACAAGCACTTAAAGGCAAAGGTAGAAAGTGCCGGTAATTTCAAAACCTCGAAAGAAGAAAATACACAACTCGAGGGCCAGTACTCTTAAGTTAGAGCTCGAGGGCCAATACTCTGAAGCATTGGCAATGAGAGGCCCAAAGACAGAAAGAGAAAGCTAGCTGACTTTCTAGCGAGAAACGACGCTTGGAGGGCCAATACTCTAAAGCACTTGACAATCTTGGAAAGTACCGAAAACTGAGCCAAGAGTTACATATGAAGTTAAACGTAGAAGAAGTAAAAGACATTGAGGCCGAACTACTCTATTGCGGCATTGAGCACTTGAAAACATTGTTGCAAGCACATAAAGGCCATATTCGCACCCACCTAGATGACTAGGATTACAAGAGGATCCAGTGGAGTGATTCAAAACGGGCTGCCAATGTTGCATGCTAAGGGAGATAATTATAAATAGACCACTTGACTTCTCAGCTACGAAAGGTGGTCACTAAGGCCATCCATGTGTACACGAACTTCATGATCTATGCAACGTACTTTTGATTTTGGAATATCAACGGTCTTGCATTATTCACATCATTCATTTGCATCGCATCGTGATAAACTGCATTTAATTAAACACACCAATAAATTAACTACGAGAAGTTCAATTGCAGTAGACCACCACAAGATTACGCACAAGTACAATACTCATTATCAGACAGAGAAGATGAAAGTGGAAAACAAGATGGTAGCTGAAGAAGTCAGTTTGAAGGGAGCCTAGGACATGATCGAGAAGATCGAGATGGATCTGAAAGACGAGATTACTCATGCCTAGAGGAGCACTACCAGCCAGATAGCTTCCATGCTATGCTAAAAGGATCCAGAAGCAAGAAAGATAGTCGAATTTGTTGATGTTGCATTACCCGCACATGGGGTAACTCCAGAAACATTTCCGCCCAAGAATTTCCAAATTCACAAGGCTAGAACTTATGTTTGTGTTCCAACTGAGTCTCGGATAGGTCACGAAGAAAATCAAGTCATCGAGGTTCAAGATCTCAATGAGGTAGCTGACAATGCCAAAGTGGATAAAAGCTAGAGGATCGCTATAAAAAGTTGGAGGGGCTCTTTAAAGCCCTACAAGGAGTACCCATACGTGGTAGCGTTGATGCCCGAAAGTTAAGTCTTATCACTGATTTGGTGATTCCACCAAAGTTTAAAGCTCCAAACTTCGAAAAGTATGATGGAACCACCTACCCTTCAGCACATCTCACCATGTACTGCCGAAAAATGTCCTTGTACCTAGACAATGAAAAGTTCTTCATACACTGTTTCAATGATAACCTAACCGGATCTGCAGCCCGAGGGTACACTAAGTGGAGCTGAACTAATATACGAGCATGGATAGATCTATCAAAGGCCTTTCTTGAACAATGCAAACACATAAATGATATGGTTCCAAGTCGACTCGTACGGAAAGGAATGGAACATAAGTCTAATGAGAGCTTTCACCAGTACGCGCAAAGATGGCAAGATGTAGCCGCCCAAGTTCAACCACCATTGTTAGAAACTGAGATCACACATATGTTTGTGGAAACACTAAAAGGACATTTCTACAATCAGATGATAAATCACGACACCAAAAGCTTTGTCGATATGCTCATGAATGATGACTTAATATTGGCGGCAATCAAGAGGGGGAAACTTGATAGGGGTGAAACAATGAAACCTTATAAGAGAAAGGAGACATAAGTGAACATGTCCAACACTTACAACCCTACTACTCCCAAGGGGTGGTCATTAACAAGCCTAACGCACCTATTGTGGCTACGGTAGCGCAAAATCTACCAACATCATAGTTGAAGAATCAATGAAACATGAGAGAGAGGCAGTATTTTGCCCCTATAACTTACGTTGAGTTATTTCCATAGTTAGTTGAATCCTAACTGGTGGTGCCTAGACATCTTACTCCTTTTTCGCCCCATACCCAACGTGGTATGATGCCAACGCACACTAAGAGTATCATCTAGGATTACGGGACACACCATTGAAAATTGCATTGTAGTAACCCATTTTAATATTTAAACCCAAATAAATAAATAAAAACCTTATTATCACAATCCATGACCCAAACCCTTTTGAACCCATACCCATTTAAAACCCAATAACCCGACCCAATTAATAAACCCAATCCAAAAAAAACCCTAAAACTTAAACTAAACCTAAACCTATTCTACCCTAACCCTAGCCGCCACGAAGCCGGCCATGTCGACCTCCTCATCCGCGTCACCAAGCCACGCGTCGCACCCACCTGCAACAAGGGAAAATAATCAGAGTGATTATCTCTGTAAAATGAAAAGGCGAAAAGAGGATAAAATCCCATTTTTTGTATATTATTTTATGTAAAAAATCCGGCTATATATACCGGATTCGGTTGTAAAAAAGGGAAGCTTTTGGAAATAAAAAAAAAGAGAGAAAGGATTCGAACAAAAACCAAACAAATCCACAGTCAAGAAAACAAAAAAATAAAAGGTAAAAACTTTAGAATCCGAAACGTTTTTGTAGATCTAGGAAAATAGAGGGGGAATTCGGAAAAACTAACCTCGGATTTGGACTCAACGCGCGAAAACGAGTCGGAATCCATATTTGCATGTTGGATTCTCGCCGGCGGTGGAAATTCCGGCGACCGACGGCGAGCCCTCCGACTGCCGGTGACCGGACTGAACCGAAAGAGGGAGAGAGCTCTCATGTCTGCCTTTGTTTTTGATTCAAATGAAGAATTAAAGCTGGACTTAAGGGAAAATTTTGGGTATTTATAATCTAGCCAAAACGGCGTCGTTTTGGTGCCGGCCCTTAAAGGCCAAAACGGCGTCGTTTCATGAGTCGACCCGAGTACGCGACCCGACCCAGTCACCAGACCCGCGCGTCCCTGAGGAAA
This sequence comes from Hibiscus tridactylites, assembly GCA_958450335.1. Taxonomy (NCBI): domain Eukaryota; kingdom Viridiplantae; phylum Streptophyta; class Magnoliopsida; order Malvales; family Malvaceae; genus Hibiscus; species Hibiscus tridactylites. The sequence continues at coordinate 17,829,720 of OY288281.1, read as the reverse complement.
GGGGGAAATTGCGCATGCAGCCATCCGTCTTCCTGTATCCTTGCGATTTAGCATTTCAGTTTTGTTTTTATTTTATTTTGGTCACTGTTTTTTTCTCAATTTTTTACCCTTTAATTTCTGTTTTATTCCAATTCCGCCACTGCCTTCTTCTTATTATTATTATTATTATTATTATTGTTATTATTATTATTATTATTATTATTATTATTATTATTATTATTATTATTATTATTATATCTATTATTATTATTATTATTATTATTATTATTATTATTATCACTTTTATTATTCTTATTATTTTTATTATCATTTTTAGTATTTTTATTAATTTTTTATCGCCCCTATTCAAATTTTGTTTACGAATTTTAAGGAATTATCGTGAAAATCATGCTCCGGGTGTTGGAGTGTTATTTTCTGTTAATTCCTTTTTTAAATTATTATTTAATATCACTTTTTCAAATACTGTTTTCATAAGGGAGACCATACTCCGGGCGTTGGAGTGTATATCTCTTTCTTTAAACTTTTATTTTTAAATATTATTTCAACTATTTTTTTGGGATCACATTATTAAATTAAATTCGAATTTTTAAATTCCGTCATTCAAACAATTTGTAACCGACTAGGTACCAATTTTTGGGCGTGTAGGGGTGCTCACCCTTCCCTACACGTAACCGACTCCCGAACCTGTTTTTTTGGTTTCGCAGACCCAAAACTCGTATTTTTAATAAAAAATCATAAAAATTGGTTTTTATTAAAATAACCGAGTTTTTAAGGTGTTCCAATCGCACCAAAATAAAAAAAAGGATTGGTGGCGACTCCCCGTTATCACAGCTTGGCGACTCCGCTGGGGACATCCTTTTTTCGAGAGTCAAGCCACAAGTCGGTTACCCTTTGTTTTATTGAGTAGAAAATATTAATTCGGTTTAATTTAATTCTGTGATCCAAAAAAAACAAAAAAAAAGAAAAGATTATAAAATATTTTTATTACAAGATTATAAAATTCTTTCTAGGCTTCATATCATGAGCTCTCGACCCGAGCTCTGTCCTTTAAGTGGGAGCGAGAAACCACGCCTTCGTGAGGTACCGCCTCCGTGTAGGATGGTGAATCGCTTCCGGGATATTGGTCCCTTTGTCTTCGTGAGACTTTCGTCTCCGTGTAGACCTAGAGACCCGTATCCCCCTGAATTGTCAATTCGGGTACCCTTCATAGATCTGAACCTCATGTAGTGAACCATAGAAGCCAACCTTCTAAACCATGCCGAACCTCTGCCCGTTTAGAGAGTCACCCTATAGGTGCATTCTAGAAAGAGAGAGGGGGGTTACCTTCTTTAATTATGCATTCTAATTTCAGTTCTCGTTATTTATTTGTTTATTTACATTTATTTATTTGCCTATTTCTCATTTGTTTATTTTATCATTTTATCTTATCTCATGACTAACACGTTTCTTTGTTTGTTTTGTTTTGTTTTGTTTTTTTCTCTTGTTTTCCATTGCATTGCATTTTTTTTTAAAAAAAAAGGTGTTGAGGCAAGTGCAACCGTTACAAAGGATCAGCTATGGAGAACCGATTTCTTGATAAGGTGGAAGGCAATCTGGGCGTACGAAAATGGTCGGAAGAGATGCAGCGCCAGAAAGGGGATAGCTTACTAGAAGGTGAAAAGCCAGAGTTTGGGGATTCTGCCAATATCAGGTCAACTCAGAACCAGTTGCAAGAACTAAAGGAAATCTGGAACCAGTGGGACGAAACAAATAGACGGTTGTTCCACGACAGCTATGGTGATTTGCCTTACCTACTAGATGTCAGCGTTGATAAAGCTTTGTTCAGAGCCCTTGCCCAGTTCTGGAATCCCGCCTACAGTTGTTTTACTCTAGGTGATGTTGATTTGGTACCAACTATTGAAGAATATACTACCTTGATCCGCTGTCCAAAAATCCAAGTTAATAAAGCCTACTTTAAGTCTCCTAATTCTCCGGAGTTTCAGAAGAAGCTGTTAAAGATGACTGGTATGGATGAACAGTGGGCTAAAGCCAGGATTAAGATAAAAGGGGAAACCAGGTGTATCGCATGGAGATTCATACGGGACCTGATCCAAGCCGAGTCTAAGCGCGAAAAACAAGTTAAAATGTTTGCCTTGGCCATCTACGATTTGGTTATCTTTCCCAAATTGTTAGGATACATCGATGACGCTGTTATGGAGCTATTCGATCACCTTGATAAAGGAATTACTCCGGTTCCAGCCATTCTAGCAGAAACCTTCAGGTCTCTCAGTGCTTGTAAAAAAAACGGTGAAGGAAGGTTCATTTGTTGTGCTCAACTTTTATTGGTTTGGTTTCATAGTCATTTTTGGAAGTCAGAGAAAGTTTCTTATCGAGCATGCTTTGAGAGTTACTCGCCACTACAGGACCTCGCGTCTACGCCAAGGCCTGAAAACCTATCCTGCGATAAGTGGAAGACCATTTTCCGAAACCTTCAAGAAAAAGACGTCATCTGGAAAGCACGCTGGTTCTTCCCTAATAGTATTGTCTACAAATGTGGAGACTATGACTGGGTCCCTCTTCTTGGAGTACGGGGAGCAACTGGATATGCGCCGTTACTAGTATCTAGGCAATACAGGTCGAGACAGTTCATCCCAGCGACAAGAGGGCTTGCCACTTGTGAATTTCCATACGAAGGTAGAGGATACAAGAAAAACGTTTCCAAGATTGCTGAGGCATGGAAGCGTATTTACAAGATGGAACCGTTCGACGAAAAACCTAGAGTTACGCCGGAATATCGACGATGGAGGAGCATGAGAATCAACGATGATATCCCCTTACCAGACCCAGAAAATAATGTACCGGTGGAGGAACAGTTACGAGTGGATCCCTCGGAGATGGAGATTGCGAAGTATGACTTTAAGAAGAAGTACTTGATGATGGAAAGTCGCCTGTCAGGGTTAGAAAATGAAAAGAATCAGCTGAAGTTTGGCATGCAGTCCCAAGAACAAGAAATCGAAAGGTTGAGGAAAGGAAAGAGTAAAGCAGAAGAAGATCTGAACAACCTGTGAAATGATTATAAGAAGTTTCGCGCATCAGCAAAGTATGTCGGCCTTGGAAAAACGTCGGCCGAATGGAAGCATGAAATCCAAGAAGAAAAAGAGAGAGCCGACCTTTGGGAGAGGAGGTTTAGTGACATTCAAACAACTATGGAGGAAGAGATGTCTCGAAGCAGAGCTGAGAATCTAAGCCTGAGAGGCCGAGTTGGTGAATTGGAAGGCTCTCTACAAAGGTACCGCGGCCGGAACCATGCAGCTGAGTTAAAGGCAAGTAGACTGGAGAATGAGAATATGAAGAAACAGGTTGAAGATTTAGAAGCGGCTCTGGAAACTTGTCGAGGCCAGATTAATAGTTTTGAAGAAGTTCAGTCATGGAACAACCAACAGTGGCAGGCACGGTTAGATCAATCTCAAGACAGAGTCCGGGATAGAGACCGTGTAATGGCGGAAGCTCTGGTTCAAGTACGAGAGGTCTCGGAGCACTTACAGACTCTAGCTGTCCAAGCTGATGTCCTGAGCCTGCAAACTGAATCAGAGTCCGATAGGGGCAAGAAGTTGGCCTGGCTCTTCAGGAAGATCAAGATCCTCGGCGTTAAGGCCAAGCAATATATGTGAAATAGACCTACCTTATGTAAAGAAACTTGTTCTGATGCGAGTTTCCTTTTGAAAGTTGTACCGAAATCAACACCTTTTTGTGTAAAATATGTTGTGGTACTAATATAATGTTTGTTTTTGCATATCTTATTGTCCGCATAAGCATCACATTGCACTACATCACATTTCATTGCATTATCGAGTTTTAACTTTCGAGGAATTATCATCGCAGTAAACCTTGGGGCTGGCAGAATTACGAACTCAACATCCGTATTTCACCAGAAGCAAAGCTAAAAACATGGAAGAAAGGTTGGCAAAAGTCGAACAAGCATATGAAGACATCAGGAAGGATATTGAAAGTAAGTTAGAGAAAACACAGCGGGAAACTCGTGATCACATCTCACAAGCACAAGAAGACCTGTTAGCCAAGATAGCTGCAATGCTAGGCGGACAGAGCTTGGAAAAGAAAAAGGGAGTCTTCATAGATCCTGGTGCGCTGACCAATGACCCGGCCCTTCCTCTCAAGACCCAGTTGTCAGTCGAAACCCCTGCAGCAAAACAACCGGTGGTTCATGCTGAGTCTTCTACACACGGGGGGGGGGGGCTATAATTCATGATGATCCTAGTGAGTATGTCGTTCCCGACTTCAATGAAATGGACAAGCTTAAAGTCGAGCTACCGAAACAGCTTGAAGATCGCTGTAAGCAGCTGGAAGAAAAATTCAAGGCCATGGAAAGTATAGACCAGTTTCCGAAGATGGACGCAAGGGAGCTAAGTCTGGTCCCTGATCTGGTGCTTCCTCCCAAATTTAAGATGCCAGATTTTGAAAAATACAATGGGACTACTTGTCCTGAAGCGCACCTTACGATGTTCATTAGAAGGATGACAGGATACATTGATAATGATCCTCTCCTAATCCACTGCTTTCAGGACAGTTTAACTGGGTCTGCCGCCAAATGGTACAACCAGTTAAGCCATGACAGGATCACCTCCTGGAAAGACTTAGCTCAGGCATTTGTCAAACAATATAATCATGTCATTGATATAACACCAGATCGTGTTACACTACAAAATATGGAGAAAAGGCCTGATGAGAGTTTTAGGCAATACGCGCAACGGTGGAGGGACGTTGCAGCCCAAGTACAACCTCCTTTATTAGAAAAAGAAACGGTGATGCTTTTTGTCGGAACACTGAAAAAACCCTTTCTAGGACGTATAATAGGGGGTGCCACAAAGGATTTTTCCGACATAATAATGAATGGAGAAATGATTGAAAACGCAATCAGAACCGGAAAAATCGAAGATGAAGAACACACGAAGAAGTCGAATTATAGAAGAAGGGACAATGAGGTCAGCAATACAGGTGTCTATAATGTCGGCTATACCAAGCAGCTGACAGTCGGACAACCCAAAGCTGCAACCTCAAATGTTCAAAATCCCTCTAAACAAGGATCGAACCAAAGAGATATGGAATTTACTCCCATCCCCATATCTTATGGTGAGTTATATAAGAACTTGTACAATGCACACGTGGTGTCTCCATTCTATACTAAGCCGATTCAACCCCCTTATCCAAAATGGTATGATGCTGATGCGCATTGTGATTATCATGCCGGAGTAACAGGGCACTCCATCGAAAATTGTATCGCTTTTAAGAGACTTGTTGAAAAATTCATAAAAATGGGGGTTGTAAGGTTCGATGACTCCGCTGGATCAAACACATTTGGAAGTCCATTACCCGACCATGCTGAGTCTGGGGCAAATGCAATCATTGAAGGCAATAGAAAAATCAAGACCACTGTGGAAGATGTAAAAACACCACTAAGACGGGTCTGGGAAAAGATGATCGAGATGGGTATGCTATAGAAAGTCGCAGGGGACGTTAAGAAAACCTTGAATGATTGTTGCCCATACCATGGCGAGAAGGATCACGATATCCAGAACTGTACAGAGTTCAAGACCCTCATCTAGTGATTGATTGATAACAAAGAGTTAGAATTTTTCGAAGAGAGGCCTGTGGAGGAAGCATATATATGTACCTCAGAATACAAAAACACGAACCTAGAGGGCAACTACCCAGTCATTGTTATTTCGGGACCAGGGAAAAGTGGAAAAGGTGAGAGCTCACAAGCCAAAGTTACGATCCAGAAACCAGTGCCCTTCCCGTACCATGACAGTAGGAAGGTCCCTTGGAAATACAATTGTGAAGTCTCAATCCAAGGAGACGTGGCCTCAAAAACAACTTCAGAGGACGTAAACGATGTAGGCTTCTTTACTAGAAGCGGGAGACGATATGTTCCCAAAGAAGCAAAAGACCCGAAAGAGAAAGCTCCCATAAATGTTGAACCTGAATCACCCATCAACGGGCCAGTTAAAGAGGAAGAGGTAAAAGAATTCTTGAAATTTTTGAAACATAGCGAGTACAATGTTGTTGAACATCTGCGGAAGATGCCTGCTCGCATATCAATACTATCCTTATTGCTAAACTCTGAAACACACCGGAACACGTTGTTGAAGGTGTTGAATGAAACCTTTGTTCCCAATGACATTTCGGTGAACGAATTGGATAGATTGGTAAATAATATTAATGCTGATAATTTCTTCTACTTTCATGATGATGAAATACCGGCAGAGGGTACAGGGTCCACTAAGGCCTTACACATCACCACTCGGTGTAAAGGTTATACCTTGTCGGGAGTCCTGATTGATAATGGATCCGCCCTGAATGTCTTACCATTAGTCACTTTAAGCCGGCTCCCGATAGACGGTTCTCACATGAAGGCATGTAACACTTTGGTTCGAGCCTTCGACGGTACTGAAAGAAAAGTAATGGGAAGGATTGAAGTACCTCTACTGGTGGGCCCAAATACATATGATGTAGATTTCATAGTGATGGATATCAAACCCACATACAATTGTCTATTGGGAAGACCTTGGATCCACTCGGCTGGGGCGGTCCCGTCTTCACTTCACCAGAAGCTGAAATTTATCTTCGATGGGCGACTGGTCACCGTGAACGCCGAAGAGGATATTATAGCTTCTATCACTAGTGAAGCCCCTTACATCGAGACTGATGAAAAGGTCGTGGAGTGTTCCTTTAGATCATTTGAGTTTGTTAATGCGACTTTTATACCCGAAGGGAGTCGCATTCCTACTCCTAGACTATCTAAAGCCACAAGGGTCGGAGTCAAGCTGACAATGGGGAGAGGAGCCCGGGTTGGTCGCGGACTTGGAAAGTATCTGCAGGGACGGGTCAATGCACCGTCTGTAGTCAACAAGCAAGACCGTTTTGGCCTCGGGTACATGCCAAATGCAAAGCAAACAAAGAGCGAAGTTTTGAAGAAGCAAGAAAGAAGAAGAGCCTGCTTGGAAGTAACAGAGGTTAGCTGGGAGCCCTTGGCTTTTCCTCCTTTGTCTAACAATTTCATCTCAGGAGGGTTTCTCTACCCTAAGCTAGCCAAAGAATAAGCAGATTTGAGGAAAAAGCTGGAAACTTTAGATATAAATGTTATAGTTGATGAAGGAAATGAAGGGGTGTACCTGAGAGGAATCCGTCCTTATGCCCCTGGAAGTGTTCTGAATAATTGGACTGCCGAAGAACTCTCCGCAGTGTTTAGGAGTACTTCAGAGTCCCCTGATACCAATGTATCAAGCAGCACCGAAATGGATTCGGAACTAATTTTTGAACGAGACGTGTGTCTAGATGGAACTCAGGACTTTGAAGAAGACCAGGATTATGATTTATCCCCGGATCTATTAAAGATGGTTGAACACGAGGAAAAAAAGATTTTACCTTACAAAGAGGCGTTAGAGACGATCAATCTCGGAGACGAAATTGAAAATAAAGAAGTGAAGATCGGGACACGCATTACCACGAAGACACGGCATGACCTTGTTGAGCTGCTGCTAGAGTTCAAGGATATCTTCGCATGGTCCTACCAAGACATGCCAGGATTAAACACGAGTGTGGTCGTGCATAAACTGCCTATAAAGGAGGGCTATAAGCCAATTCAGCAGAAACTTCGAAGAATGAGGACTGATACACTTTTGAAAATAAAAGAGGAAGTCAAGAAACAGTATGATGCTAGCTTTCTCCGAGAGATCAAGTATTCGGAATGGGTAGCTAACATAGTTCCTGTTCCAAAGAAAGACGGCAAGGTCCGCATGTGCGTTGATTATAGGGACTTGAACAAGGCCAGCCCTAAAGATAACTTTCCATTGCCTCATATCGACACCCTGGTTGACAATACCGCAAAACACTCTCTGTTCTCCTTTATGGACGGTTTCTCAGGCTACAACCAGATAAAGATGCATCCAGATGATATGCACAAGACTACATTTATAACACAATGGGGAACCTTTTGTTACAAGGTAATGCCTTTTGGACTTAAAAATGCAGGGGCAACATACCAACGAACTATGGTCACCTTGTTTCATGATATGATGCACAAAGAAATTGAAGTATATGTCGACGACATGATTGCCAATTCACGAGTAGAAGAAGAGCATGTCATAGTCCTCAGAAAACTATTTTCAAGACTAAGAAAATACCAATTAAAGCTAAATCCTGCCAAATGTACCTTTGGGGTTAGATCAGGAAAATTGTTGGGCTTCATAGTCAGCGAAAGGGGTATCGAGGTTGATCCTGATAAGGTTAAAGCCATTCAAGAGCTTTCATCCCCGCGCACTCAGAAAGAAGTAAGAGGCTTCTTAGGAAGATTAAATTACATTGCTCGGTTCATTTCACAGTTAACTGAAAAATGCGACCCCATCTTTCGCCTCCTCAAAAAGCATAATCCTGGAAAGTGGGACGATGAATGTCAGGAAGCTTTTGACAAGATCAAGCATTACTTATCAAATCCTCCCGTCTTGGTGCCGCCTGTCCCAAACAAACCACTGATTCTGTACTTGACCGTCTCTGAAAACTCTATGGGATGCGTGCTCGGCCAACATGATGAGTCAGGGAAGAAGGAAAGGGCAATTTATTACCTCAGTAAGAAATTTACAGAAGGTGAAATGAGATATTCACCAATCGAAAAGTTGTGTTGTGCCTTGATCTGGACCACTAAGAGGTTAAGACAATACATGTTGTATCATACGACGTGGCTGATCTCAAAACTCGACCCTCTTAAATACTTAATGGAGTCAACTGCACTAACAGGAAGAATGGCCAGGTGGCAGATTTTGCTATCTGAATTCGATTTGGTTTATGTAAACCAAAAAGCCATAAAAGGAAGTGCAATAGCCGACTTCTTAGCCAGCCGAGCCCTAGAGGATTATGAGCCTCTAAACTTCGACTTCCCGAATGAAGATTTGATGAACATTATGACCATAGAGGAAAGTACTCCAGAAGACAAATGTTGGAAATTGAATTTTGATGGCGCCTCAAATGCCACAGGAAAGGGGATCGGGGCTGTGTTAGTCTCCCCGGATGGTGACCATTACCCCTTTGCCAGTAAGCTTGACTTTGATTGTACAAATAACATAGCAGAATATGAAGCATGTGTCATGGGAATTCGAGCGACCATTGAACGAAAGGTTAGGTCATTAAAAGTATATGGAGACTCCATGCTTGTGATTTATCAACTTCTAGGAGAATGGGGCACCAGAGATTCCAAACTATTGGACTATCGAAACTTGGTCTTAGATTTGATCAAGGAATTCTACGAGATTACCTTCCATTATCTTCCCCGGGAAGACAACCAGATGGCAGATGCATTAGCTACGTTATCTTCACTGATTAAAGTTAATAAGCAGTCTGATTTGAGACCTATACAGATGAGTATATACCAGACATCGGCCTACTGCTATGATATCGAGGAAGGTGAAAAAGATGAACAACCTTGGTATCATGACCTGTTACAATACTTGAAAAGCTGTAGGTACCCAGAACAGGCCACTGAGAATGAAAAAAAGACATTGCGGAGGTTGGCAAGCGAATATGTCCTGGACTGGGAGATTCTTTACAAAAGAAGGAAGGATCAAGTCTTATTGCATTGTGTGGATGATGTGGAGGCTAGAAAAATCCTTGAAGAGGTCCACGAAGGCGTATGTGGGACCCACGCCAACGGGTTTACCATGGCTAGGCAAATTATGCAATTTGGCTACTACTGGTCGACAATGGAAGAAGACTGCATCAGCTATGCCAAGAAATGCCACAAATGCCAAATCTACGCTGATAAGATTCATGTTCCTCCATCACCACTACATGTTATGACCTCCCCATGGTCGTTCTCTATGTGGGGCATGGATGTCATTGGCCCCATATCGCCAAAGGCTTCGAACGGGCATCGATTCATCTTTGTGGTCATTGATTACTTCACTAAATGGGTAGAAGCGGCCACCTATGCGAATGTCACCAAATCGGCAGTATGCAGATTCTTGAAGAAAGAGATCATATGTCGATATGGAATGCCAGAAAGTATCATATCCGACAACGCATTGAATTTAAACAACAAGGTCATCGAAGAGGTGTGCAAGCAATTTAAGATACGACACCACAATTCCTCACCATATTGCCCCCAAATGAATGGAGCGGTGGAGGCAGCCAACAAGAATATCAAGAAGATTGTTGGAAAAATGGTAGAAACTTATAGAGATTGGCATGAAAAGTTGCCATTTGCCTTGTATGCCTATCATACATCGGTCAGAACCTCTACCGGGGCAACCCCTTTCTCGCTAGTTTATGGGATGGAAGTTGTACTGCCCATTGAGGTTGAAATCCCTTCCCTCCGGGTCTTGTCAGAATTGAAATTAGATGAAGCAGAATGGATTCGAGCCAGATACGACCAACTAGCTTTGATCAAAGAAAAAAGGCTGAAGGCCATTCGACATGGTCAAATGTATCAGAAAAGGATGATGCGAGCCTACGATAAGAAGGTTCATCCAAGAGAATTCCAGGAAGGAGACTTGGTGCTAAAAAAGATATTACCAACACAGAGAGATGCCCGAAGAAAATGGATGCCAAACTGGGAAGGCCCATACGTCGTGAAAAAAGCCTTTTCCGGAGGAGCTTTAATCCTGGCTGAAATGGATGGCAAGGATCTGCCTAACCCTGTAAACTCGGACTCAGTCAAAAGATACTTCGCTTGAAGAGACAACCAGGAGACTCTACCAACAAAGTACCCGAGGTCTCCTAGACACATCAAGGCTCACAGACCACGAATCTAGCTAAAGACTGCTCATATGATATTAGGGGCACTTAATTTTGTCATGTGTTTTGTTTTGCTCCTTTTTAATGTTTCCCCACTTAAGTGTTCCAAACTTTATTTTCAATAAACTTTACTTCTCATCTTACGTTCTTGTTATATAAATATTTTATTGACATCTTTTTATTACTCTAAAAGACTCCTAAAGTACACGGATGAAATGTAGCCCTAAGGAAAGAGAGAATATCATAAAAAAGAAAGTTGAGGCAAAATGGGGCAGATAATCCTGGGACAAGAAGGAGAAGCCTAGTGATCAAACTGGACAGAGTATGAACCGCCGACAGCGTTAATTTCAGAGCAGCTACAGATGCTTGAGCCAATACTTTAGAATCAAGAAGCATTTTGCATCTGCATCAGAGTCATTCATGTACTCATCTAAGATAGACTCATGCTAACCATGGCATCATGAATACATTTACCAATTTTGCAGGTTCTACTCTTCAGTAGCAGAGTAGGTCCATGTTGGAATCGCAATGAGCCATGTCGTCATCTCAAACTTGTAACAGGAAATGTGACCAAACATGTGGTCCGTGCTTTCTCTCTTAAGCAGAGATAAGGTGATCAATGTCAATCTGGGGCATAAACACCCTGCTTGGAGTCCATGCTTTCAAAACCACTGACTATGTCTTTCCAATCAAAATCATTGAGCCTTCAAAAAGAAAAAAAAATGCTGAAATTCATCGGATCTTATCCCTTCACGACAATCACAGCTGAACTTAAGTTGTTTGGTAAGTCTGACAGAAATGTCAGCACAACGTCCTTAAACACGGTTAAGTTTAAGACAAATGGGCAATTCAAATGTCCATCAAAATCCATTGTCACGAATGGTCCAAGGAAAATAAATCCTTGGGAAAAATCCAATCTCATGATTGGTAGAAACTGATTGTACCCAGGGGAATGGTACAACTAGCCCGGAGCAAACGGCTACCGGTAAAGGCAAATCAAAACCGTTGATCCCTGTGCATTTGGGAAAAATGCAAATCCGAAAGCCGACAGAAATGTAAGCATAACGTGCTTAAACACGGTTAAGTTTAAGAGAATGGACAATTCAGATGTCCATCGAAAATCCATTGTCACGAATGGTCCAAGGAAAATAAATCCTTGGGAAAAATCCAATCTCATGATTGGTCTAAACTGATTGTACCCAAGGGAATGGTACAACTAGCCCGGAGCAAACGGCTACCGGTAAAGGCAAATCAAATCCGTTCATCCCTGTGCATTTGGGAAAAATGCAAAAGAAGTGTAAACCAAGGACACCCTTCCTCATCTCATTGACGGAATTTTAGTACTAATCAGATCTTCTCGCATCAATGGAGTTGCAGTAGATCGACCCTTCATCAGATCTTCTCGCATCAATGGAGTTGCAGTAGATTGCCCTTTTCAGATCTTCTCGCATCAATGGAGTTGCAGTAGATCGACCCTTCTTCAGATCTTCTCGCATCAATGGAGTTGCAGATGATCGACCCTTTTCAGATCTTCTCGCATCAATGGAGTTGCAGCAGATCGACCCTTCTTTAGATCTTCTCGCATCAATAGAGTTGCAGTAGATCGACCCTTTTCAGATCTTCTCGCATCAATTGAATTGCAGTAGATCGACCCCTTCTTCAGATCTTCTCGCATCAATAGAGTTGCAGTAGATTGACCCCTTCTTCAGATCTTCTCGCATCAATGGAGTTGCAGTAGATCGACCCTTTTCAGATCTTCTCGCATCAATGGAGTTGCAGTAGATCGACCCTTCTTTAGATCTTCTCGCATCAATGGAGTTGAAGTAGATCGCCCCTTTTTAGATCTTCTTGCATCAATGGAGTTGAAGTAGATCGACCCTTCTTTAGATCTTCTCGCATCAATGGAGTTGCAGTAGATCGCCCCTTTTCAGATCTTCTCGCATCAATGGAGTTGCAGTAGATCGACCCCTTCTTCAGATCTTCCCGCATCGATGGAGTTGCAGATGATCGACCCTTCTTCAGATCTTCTCGCATCAATAGAGTTGCAGATGATCGACCCTTCCTCAGATCTTCTCGCATCAATGGAGTTGCAGATGATCGAGCCTTCTTCAGATCTTCTCGCATCTATAGAGTTGCAGTGGATCAATCTTTCTCTCCCAGATCAAGCTACCTTGTTAAGTGTTATATGTTACAAATGGATCAAGTTTTGTAGACCTCGCCGCTCTGTTAGTGTCGCAGCTAGGTCAAGTTTTCAGCAGGTGTTGCTTCACCATTAAAGTCGTGGCAAGCCAAAGTTATGAGCTCCTACAACAGATCTCCTCCCCTTGAAGATTCTATTTATTAGGGCGGCTGAGCGGATCAGTGAAGCAGAAAAGAATATGCAGTGAAGAAAAGAGCCAAACCAGACCAAATTAAAATGGGTTCCTTTTTGTCTTTGCTTCATTGTCGTTATACAAAAATAAGCAAAGAGGGGCAGCTGTAGTAACCCATTTTAATATTTAAACCCAAATAAATAAATAAAAACCTTATTATCACAATCCATGACCCAAACCCTTTTGAACCCATACCCATTTAAAACCCAATAACCCGGCCCAATTAATAAACCCAATCCAAAAAAAAACCCTAAAACTTAAACTAAACCTAAACCTATTCTACCCTAACCCTAGCCGCCACGAAGCCGGCCACGTCGACCTCCTCATCCGCGTCACCAAGCCACGCGTCGCACCCACCTGCAACAAGGGAAAATAATCAGAGTGATTATCTCTGTAAAATGAAAAGGCGAAAAGAGGATAAAATCCCATTTTTTGTATATTATTTTATGTAAAAAATTCGGCTATATATACCGGATTCGGTTGTAAAAAAGGGAAGCTTTTGGAAATAAAAAAAAGAGAGAAAGGATTCGAACAAAAACCAAACAAATCCACAGTCAAGAAAACAAAAAAATAAAAGGTAAAAACTTTAGAATCCGAAACGTTTTTGTAGATCTAGGAAAATAGAGGGGGAATTCGGAAAAACTAACCTCGGATTTGGACTCAACGCGCGAAAACGAGTCGGAATCCATATTTGCATGTTGGATTCTCGCCGGCGGTGGAAATTTCGGCGACCGACGGTGAGCCCTCCGACCGCCGGTGACCGGACTGAACCGAAAGAGGGAGAGAGCTCTCATGTCTGCCTTTGTTTTTGATTCAAATGAAGTATTAAAGCTGGACTTAAGGGAAAATTTTGGGTATTTATAATCTAGCCAAAACGACGTCGTTTTGGTGCCGGCCCTTAAAGGCCAAAACGGCATCGTTTCATGAGTCGACCCGAGTACGCGACCCGACCCGGTCACCAGACCCGCGCGTCCCTGAGGAAAGGGGGAAATTGCGCATGCAGCCATCCGTCTTCCTGTATCCTTGCGATTTAGCATTTCAGTTTTGTTTTTATTTTATTTTGGTCACTGTTTTTTTCTCAATTTTTTACCCTTTAATTTCTGTTTTATTCCAATTCCGCCACTGCCTTATTATTATTATTATTATTATTATTATTATTATTATTATTATTATTATTATTATTATTATTATTATTATTATTATTATTATTATTATTATTATTATTATTATTATTATTATTGTTATTATTATTATTATTATTATTATTATTATTATATCTATTATTATTATTATTATCACTTTTATTATTCTTATTATTTTTATTATCATTTTTAGTATTTTTATTAATTTTTTATCGCCCCTATTCAAATTTTGTTTACGAATTTTAAGGAATTATCGTGAAAATCATGCTCCGGGTGTTGGAGTGTTATTTTCCGTTAATTCCTTTTTTAAATTATCATTTAATATCACTTTTTCAAATACTGTTTTCATAAGGGAGACCATACTCCGGGCGTTGGAGTGTATATCCCTTTCTTTAAACTTTTATTTTTAAATATTATTTCAACTATTTTTTTGGGATCACATTATTAAATTAAATTTGAATTTTTAAATTCCGTCATTCAAACAATTTGTAACCGACTAGGTACCAATTTTTGGGCGTGTAGGGGTGCTCACCCTTCCCTACACGTAACCGACTCCCGAACCTATTTTTTTGGTTTCGCAGACCCAAAACTCGTATTTTTAATAAAAAATCATAAAAATTGATTTTTATTAAAATAACCGAGTTTTTAAAGTGCTCCAATCGCACCAAAATAAAAAAAAAAGGATTGGTGGCGACTCCCCGTTATCACATGCATCACCTTCAAAAGAATGGTGTAAGGCCTACGTATGGTAGGAATGCTGTCATTTGATATGCCCAAGGTAAAAGGAAATCCCTTGCCCAATTACCATAATTCGAGAGTGAATGCAATCATGGAGGAAGATGACAAGATGGTCAAGAAGCACGTGGTACAAATCAAAGCCCCGTTAAGGTGGGTACGCGATAAAATGATAAAGGTCGGAATAATGGCCAGTAAACCTTGCTGCGAGAATCAAGAAGGACATGAGATCCATGGTTGTCTAGATTTTAGACACATGGTCCAATCCAAGATGGATAACGGAGAACTTGAGTTCCTCGAGAAAAGAGACATGTATAACCAAGTTGAAATATGTGCATCGAATGAATCTCCAGTTGAAAAGAGGTTTGCGGGAATAAAGTCTTTGGTGATCAGAACCAAGGCCAAAATTGTTGAGGTACCCAAAAATGTGATTCCACGGCTAGTGATAAGGGCACCAACCCCTTTTCCCTAAAAAGACAGTAAGCAAGTGTCATGGAATTATGATTGCACCGTTGTGGCTCCAAAAGCTTTGGAGTCAGTTGAGAATAAGCTAGAAGATGTCAATGAGGTGGGCCACTTTACGAAAAGTTGCATATGTTATTCCCTACCAGTAGCCGAGGATCATGACGCGATCCAAAGGAAGGCCGCAATTGAGGGGATCTGAAAAGAGTTTCTACGAGGAGAAACCTTTGGAATACCAAGATCCCGTAAAAGAATCAGAGGATCAAGAGTTTTTTAAAATTCTCAAGCATAACAAGTACAACGTGGTGGAGAAAGTTCACAAGCTCCCTACCCGAATTTCGATGTTGTCATTGTTGCTAAGCTCCGAGAGGCATCGCGATATCTTACTCAAAGTTCTCAACCAAACATTTATACTAAAGGAAATAACGACTGACAGGATGGATAGGTTGGTCAACAATATCGTTATATACAATTTCATATCCTTCAGTGACGATGATATTCCAGTATGAGGAATGGGTTCATACAAAACCCTCAACATTTATACTCGTTGCAAGGAACATATGTTGTCGGGAGTCCTGATTGACAATGGCTTAACTCTAAATGTCTTACCCATGGTAATGTTGAAGAAGTTTCCAATCGACAACGCCTATATGAAGACATATCAAAACACTGCGAGGGTTTTCGATGGAACTCAGAGATATGTGCTAGGAAAAATAGAGATACAGCTACAAATTGGGACATCTACCGTTAACATTGACTTCGTAGTGATGGAAATAAAGCCCACATATATTTGTCTGCTTGGGCACCTTGAATCTATTTGGCGGGCACAATCCCTTCCTCGCTACATCAAAAACTAAAGTTCATGGTTGACAGTCAAATAGTGATCATTGGCGCCGAAGAAGACATCATTGCCTCAATAATCAATATCAATTGATGCCCCCTATATTGAAATTGAGAAAGATGTCGTAGAATGATTCTTCATGACATTCGAACTTGTTAACACAACCTTCTTTATAGAGTGAAGCAAGGTCCGAAAGCCGGGGATATCCAAGTGTGCCAAGATGCAAGTGATAGAGACCCTCGGAAAATGAGCCAAGATTGGCAAGGGCTTTGGGAAACGACACCAATGGAGGCTGTACCCAGTGACTATCGTTGAAAAGAAAGAACGCTTTGGGCTAGGATTCAGGCCCAACACCATGCAAAGGAGAGCTATTATAAAGAAGAACCAGGAGAAGAGGGAGGCGAGATTGAGCGGGGAGGAAGTGGCGTGGAACCCAATAACTTTTCCACCCTTAAATCACACATTTGTGTCGAAAGGATTTGTGAACCCTAATATAACCGAGGCTGAGAAAGAGGGAGGAGACACCGCCAACATTTTTAGGAGCTTGAGCATTAATGCTGTGCTAAAGGAAGATGAAGAGGGTGGATATCTGTCTATGATTCTCCCATACAACGAGCTGAATAATTTGACTGCATAAGAACTTCTGGTAGTTTTTAAGACATCTTCAAAGTAATTCTCGAAATCAACCCGTTGCCATAGCCCGAGGGCAGTAGGGTATCTTTTGTAAAGGGCCTATAATAAACCATTTAGTTCCCGAATTAATAAAATATGTATTTTTTAGAAAATTTTGTGGCAAATGTGCATTCATAAACAAAACACAAAAAACAAAACAAAGGAAAAATAAAACAAGTAAATAAGCCATTCCATTCATTCATTTTCCCGATACAATTGTATATATCCCTGATTCTTTCCTTTTTCAAGTTTTCGGATATCAATGGCATAAACGACCTTGAGTCCAACCTGCAAGTTGATTTTGAATGGCCCACATTTCAGAAAAGGTTGGAGACTACGACGACGAGGTGGAATGTGATATACCTGATGATTTACTCCGGCTGATGGAAAGTGAAGAAAAGTAGATTCTCCTTCGCAAAAAAGATTTAGAAATTTTGAACCTTGGAACTGAGGAAGAAAGACGAGAGGTGAAGATTGACACCATTATCACGGAAGAAACACGATAGAATCTGATCAAGCTTCTACAAGATGTATCAGCATGGTCATACCAGGACATGCGCGGCTTAGACACCAACATTGTGATGCACTGAGTGCCCATAAAGCCCGAATGCAAGCTCGTGCAACTAAAACTTCAAAGGATGAGATCTGAGATGCTTTTTAAAATAAGAGATGAAGTAAAGAAAACAATACAATATCAGATTCATTCAAGAGGCCAGATATCCTGAATGGGTGGCCATCATCGTCCCAATATGAAATGAACAACGAAAAAGTGCGCATGTGCGTCAACAGTAGGGATCTCAACAAGTCAAGCCCTAAAGATAACTTCCCTTTACCGCACATCGAGTACTTGGTAGAAAACACGGTAGGTCATTCTCTATTCTCCTTCATGGACAGTTTTTCGGGGTATAACCTGATTAAGATGTATCATGAAGACATGGAGAAAACCATATTTGTAATGCTATGGGGAATCTTTTGCTACAAGGTAATTCCATTCAGTCTAAAGAATGCCAGGGTAACATACCAAGGAACGATAGTAACCTTGTTCCATGACATGATGCACAAGGAGGTCAAAGTGTACGTGGATGACATGATTGTCGAATCCCGAACAGAAGAAGAGCATATAACGAACTTGGAAAAATTGTTCGAAGGTTGAGAAAGTTCTAGTTAAAACTTAATCCTGCCAAATGTACTTTCGGGGTTACATCTTGATAGTTGATGGGCTTCGTAGTGAGCAAGAAAGGGATTGAGATCGATCAGACAAGGTGAGAGCATTCTAGGAGCTTCCTCATCCACAAACGTTGAAGGAGGTTCGAGGTTTCTTAGGAAGGCTAAATTACATCTCCCGTTTCATCTCACAGTTGACCGAGACATGCGATACTGTATTCAGGTTACTTAGAAAGAATAACCTGGGGACATGGAATGAACAATGACAATTTGCTTTAGACAAGATCCAAAAGAAATTATCCAACCATCTCGTGTTGGTGTCGCCCGTTTCGGGAAAACCTCTAATCTTATACCTGACAGTGTACGAACACTCAATGCGTTACGTGTTGGGCCAACACAATGATATCGGAAGGGAAGAAAGGGCAATCTATTACCTTCGCAAGAAATTTACTGACTACAAAACACGATATTTGACGTCCGAGAAGTTATGTTGCGCTCTGGTATGGGCGACTAAGAGACTCCGACAATACATGTTATACCACACCACATGGCTAATTTCAAAGCTCGATCCCCTGAAGTTTATGATGGAAGCATCGACCTTGTTAGAAAGATTGGCTCTTTGGAAGATGTTGGTCTATGTGTTTAACATTCAGTCAAAAAGCGGTGAAGGGAAGAGCCATAGTATACCTTTTGGCGAGCCACGCCTTTGACAACTACGAGGCCTTGGACTTTAACTTTCCCGATGAAGACCTCATGTGTATCTTAACCGAGGAAGAGATTGGTGTAATCACTAATTTTGTCCGAGACAACCTTTTTTATTTTGTTTTATATTAATGGGCTTATATGGGCTGTTGTTTAATTATTAACTATATAAATGTGTGTAAGTGGTTGTTATTAAAATCTAAAAGCAATAAAATATTACTTTTAGTATTATGTCTATTATTATGTTGTTATTATTTATTTGAAAACCCCTAAACATTACTAATATATTTTGTTATCTTCCCATCCTTTTCATTATTAATATTATCTTATTGTTTATATTATTGCAAAAATCAGAAAAGACAAAAAATACAAAAAATACTAGTCCGTTTAAAAACAAAACATTACAATATATATAATAACGACCCATAAATATATACATGAAAAGCCCAAGTCTTATTTAAAATTATCAGTCCATTTACAAAACATAAAACCCAAAAAATATTTTACATATTACATATTCTGCCTGTTTGGCCCAAAGTCTAAAAAACCCTAGTCCTAATCTGATGGCCCTCTCTTTTGTTTTTGTGCGCAGCCGCATCTGGACCGTAAGATCAAGGGTTGCTGATCGAACGGTCCAGATGGTCCCTGATGGAAGAAGCCCTAGTTGGCTCTTTTTTTCCCTGGCGCCGCAGGATCCCAACCGTCGGATCTATTTTGTGAACGGATGGCCAAGATTGAAGGAACGCCCTTTCAAATTCCCCACGCACTCACGCGCGACCTTTGATGTCACCCACGCGCGCGTGCGACTCACATGCTGGACTCCTCAGTTCTCCAGACCGTCTAGATCCTCACCACATCGATCGAACAAATTTGCAGCCGCGTCGATTCTCCAACCACCGTGCCATACTCACATGCGCACAAACAACAAAAGAAAATGGGGATTATCAGGGACATATCAACGATTTCAGCAATACAATGAAATGTCAGATTGGCAAAGAACAACATGAATCCGGTCAAGAAATTAAACGAACCAATAGCAAATTTCTAGGTTTTTTTCTTTTCCTAAATTGATGTAATTTTCGGCTATAAAAGCCGAAACCAAACAATGTAAAGAAAGGCATCAATCGGGGGAGAATCAGATTCATATCAATACAAAGAAAATCCCTTCTAAGGTATATCTAATCTTACTTTTCATTTACAGCAACCAAATAGACTAGGGTTTGCATTTTTTACCTTTATCTTTCTGTTCTCCTTTTGTACCGCCGTGTCCTCTTGTCGGCGACAAGCCTCCCGATCTTTCCTTGATCGTGCGTGGTGAGCCGTTGGAGCGGAGATGGTAGATATCTTTTTTGGGCTTTTAGCTTTTCGAAAAATAGGAACTTTTGTTTGGTTTCTTTTCAAACGGGTTTCGAATTTGGGTTTACAAAGAAAAGGGGTTGCGAAAGGTTTCTTTTTAGGTTTCTGGCGCCGGCTAACAGTGACTGGAACGGCGACGCGCGGCGGAGCTCTCGTGATTTCAAAGATAGGTGGTGGTGGGGGGTTCGGTTTAAAGAAATGGGAAAAGAGGATAAATTGTTTTTTTTTAAATGCATTTTATACTGATTTTGAAACGATAAAATGGTTTAATCCCATTTTAAGGACTTCTGTGTCCCTTTTATCGCGTCGCGGTCCTTCCGCATTTCAAAACCCCCTTCGTGGTCCCTCCAGCTTTTCTAAAGTTTTTAATTTCGTCCATGTTTTGATTTTAGTCCAATTTCGAATGGTGTAATGCGATTTTGCCCCTTTAAATTTCGTTTCTGTTTAATGTTGCCCCTTTCCAGTAAAACCCCTTGTTCATGCATATTTAATTTCATTTCTCTATTATGTTATTATTGTTATTATTCTTGCCCTAGTGTTGTAGATCTATCTAATTCGAGGTTTGTTGTAGATATATATGTTATGTGGTTGCCTTTTTAGTCTTATTTGACATCTTATGTTCGTTTATATAATATTTTTATATCGTATAGTTCATACATAATTTAAAGTTTTTATACATTAATATAGTTCATATATAATATAAGCTTTTTTATACATAGTTTCATATGTAATATATAGTTTATACACAATACGTTTTATATATAGTATTAGTTTTATATATAATATATAGTACGTATGTAGTATATAGTATAGTTATATATATATATATATATGTATAATATGGTTTTAACATAGGGTAATCTTCACCAGTGGTCCCTTTTGTTTAGGGTGTGTTTTATTTTGGTCACCAGAATTCAAAAAAGATTATTCTGGTCACTTACGTTTAGAATCGTTTCTATTTTGGTCCCTTAGCCGTTAGTCTCCGTTACTTTAAAAAATTAGTTTCTAATTTAACCCCCAAACTTTCAAAATTTTATTTTTTACCATCTTCCCTAAAAATTATAAAACTAAAACCCCATAAAATTAAATCAATGGCTATAACCCACCACTACAACCCATTCCCCCAAGATTAAAAGCGTCAACTTCCATTGTAAGAGCTTTGGCAACGATGCTGGTAAAATAAAATTAGTGTTACTACTATTTAGACTACTGCTAATTTGAAATGCCAACTGGAAATTTCCCAATGAGATAGAGATTCTTTAGCCCCGTGAGATTTCGAATAAGCATCTCCAAATTTGGCATTTCAAGAGAAGTTATCTGAGATAAGTCGAGAGTAACCAACTTTGTCAGGTATGAAATGCCAACTGGAAATTTCCCAGTGAAAACTGTATATGACAAATTAAGATACCTTAAGTTTGTCAAATTTCCAAACTCTGTAGGAAATTCGGAATAGAAACTGTTATGAGCCAAATTAAGTTGCTGAAGATGGAAAAGACTATTTGAATCGTTGATTTCTTCGGAAAGCCATTGGCTGTTCAAGTCAAGTTTATTAACTCGACCACTCGCACCGCAGGCTATACCATCCCAAGAACAACAATCCGTGCCTTGATTCCACATTACCAGCTTTTCAGATAAAGAAGAATTGAGGCTATTTTTCAGTCCCAGCAGCAACTGTTGCTGATCGCTTTGACATTGGCCAGAAACTGAAAGTGCAGCGATGCTAAAGAAAGTTGGAATGTATAAACTGAAGATGAACAATGAAAGCAGTGAAATTCTCATTTTTGTGAGGAAGATGATGGCAAGGCTAGACTGTTATGAATTAAGATTGAAGGTAAGGGTAGACCGAAAAAAACATGTGGTTTCCATAGTGGTTGCAAGCTTGCAGCACAAGTTGTTCAGTTTTATAGCAGCGTGACTGAAATGGTGAATGGAGCACAAGTTGTTCAGTTGGTGTGTTTAAGTTTCAGCTAACCGAAGACTTGATTGGTATGAATGAAGTCTTTGGGTCATAGTTGACTATGTCTGAAGTTTCTTTATAAGCTTCAGATTTTGTTGGAAATGTTCAATGATTTTATGTGTGTATTTTTGTCAAAGCTCTTGCAATGGAAATTGACACTTTTAATCTTGGGGGAACGGGTTGTAGTGGTGGGTTATAGCCATTGATTTAATTTTATGGGGATTTAGTTTTATAATTTTTGGGGAAGATGGTGAAAAATAAAATTTTGAAAGTTTGGGGGTTAAATTAGAAACTATTTTTTTAAAGTAACGGAGACTAGCGACTAAGGGACCAAAATAGAAACGATTCTAAACGTAAGTGACCAGAATATTCTTTTTTGAATTCTGGTGACCAAAATAAAACACACCCTAAACGAAAGGGACCACTGATGAAGATTACCCTTTAACATAATATAATGTATATACATATAAAGTTTTCTCATATGATACGACTTTTATAGATATGTATATATAATATAGTTTTAATAAATATAATATAGTACTTTTTACGTAATGTAATTTGCTTTTGATGTCTTAATATGATGTTTATATGCGGTAAGCATCTATAATTGTCATCCATGTGACCTTTAATAATTTGGCATGCTAATTAATCAATTTAAAATATACAAAAGAGAGGTATCTATTAACCCCGGTATTTGTGTCAAAACAGTCCGAGCTTAATGGATGTGGACCAAATATTTGGGTTAATTCTCACCGTCTCTAGGTAAACAATAATTAAAAATGGAAATATCATGTCATCATTCCTAAATGCTTGCATCATGCATAAAGGTGACGTACGAGAGTCGAACCATAAATTAACACGACAGTCAGACTTACATGATATCGGTTTAATCTATGGTCTGATGTATTGTCAACCTTATTAATTAAATGCTCAATTAATTATAAAGCAACGATTTGAAAAAGCCCGTATCATTTAAGTCAAACTTTCAGTTAGAACATCTAATTAAATTCACTTTAAATTTTAAATAATTTCTATCGACTAAAGGCAACAAATGTTTTGGTACCGATTTCCGGGCGTGATGAGGGTGTTAACCCTTCCCCACACGTAACCAGCTCCCGAACCCTTTTTGAAATGAGTCTCTGGTTTTCATGGTGTTCGGCCTACCTTAGTGGCCGATGACGACTCTAAATTTTTATTGTTTTCCAAAATTCAAAATTTTATAAGTAAATCCCCTTTTCAACAAATATTTTTCAAAAGCGGGATATTTTAAAGTTTTTTCAAAAAAGTTATTACAAGTGGCCCATCAGATTCACGGGTCTTAAATTTTGATAATGCTTCAAACGCATTAGGACGTGGCATCAGGGCAATCTCGTCCTCGTCAGATAGTGACAACTACCTTTCACTAGTCGGTTGGAATTTTTCTACACTACCTATATGGCAATGTAAGAGGCTTGTATCATGGGATTAAGAGCAGTAACAAAAAGGAAGATCAAAGTTCTAAGGTTCTTTGGGGATTATACCTTGGTCATTAATCAGTTCCGAGGAGAGTGGGAAACAAGAGATGCAAAATTAATTGGGTATCACAAGTTGGTCATCAAACTAATTAAAGAGTTCGATGAGATCACTTTTAAGTATCTCCCCAAAGAAGATAATCAAATGGCAAATGCCCTCGCCACATTAGCCACAATGTTCATAGAAAATCAAGGCACCAAGATGATGCCAATCAAGTTGCAAATATTTGAGTCTCCCGCTCACTGCTACGATGTGGAAGAAGAAGTAGATTGTCTTCTTTGGTACCACGAAATCTTGTTGTACATAAAATTTCAAGAGTATCCACAACAAGCATCCGAGAAAGAGAAAAGAACAATCAGAAGAATGGCCAGAGGATACATCCTCGATGGGGAAATCCTATACAAGAAAAGTTGAGATCAAGTCTTACTGAGATGTGTGGATGCCAAAGAAGCCCAACTAATCTTAGAAGAGGTTCACGAGGGAGTTTGTGGGACCCACCCTAACGGTTTCACCATGGCTAGGCAAATCATGCACCTCCACTATTACTGGTCCACAATGGAGGGGGCTTCATTAACTACGCTCGAAAATGCCACAAATGGCAGATTTATGGTGACAAGATACATGCGCCCCGCAATCGCTTCATGTCATAAATGCTCCTTGGCCCATCCTATGTGGGGCATGGATGTGACCAGTCAGATTCACCCAAAATCATTAAATGGACATCGGTTCATTTTGGTAACCATTGACTATGTAACACCCGGGTTTAGGGGTTAGGTGAAAATAATATTTTAATATTATTTGGGCTCGGGTTTGTAAGTAAAATGATCCTTTTAAAATTTCGGGTTTCAAAATAAATGATTTGAAATGGGACCAAATTGATTTAGTTTCAAAATTGAAGAGCTATTTTAAAAACAAGGGAATAGCCATTCATTAATGGCCTTTGTGTAATTTACCCCTTTTCTAATTTAAATCCCCCCCTTTTTCACAAATATCACTATTCACTCTCTTCCTCCTCTCATCTCCAACGTGAAATAGAAGCTCCTCACCCTCTCCACTATTCCATCTCATTCCTCATCCATTTCAACTCCGTTTTGAAAGGTAAGGACGTTTTTGACTTCCCCTCAACTCCCTCTCTTTAAAAGTACCATTTATTTTGATTTTCATGAAGGTTTTGGAAAATGGAAGTTTTGAATATTTTGATTAAAAATGAGATCTTTATGTTGTTAAGTGAAGTGTTTTGATTTAATATGTTTAGTTGTGATGTATGGAGGTCAAATGCTATAACATATGTGAATTTCAAATGATTTTGAGCAATTTTCGGATTTGGGTAAACATGGGGTTTTTAGAGGGTTTTGGGTAAGTTTTGGGGGTTGTTTAAGGTGGGTTTTGATAGGCTTTTGATAGTGCTATGGATAGGGGTTGATTTGGGATTATTGGTGGGTGAAATGGAAGTTGAAAACATGGTTTTTGGACATGGTTTTGGGGCTATCCGAGTTGGTGAAAAATGGAAATTGTTTATACTTGCAACATGGTAATTTGTGGTTGAATTGCATTCCGGGTTAGTTCCGACAATGAATATTTGATTGTGGATGTTTTGTTTGTGTTTGATATTGATTAGAATCGAGGTTGGACATCGGTGAAGCATCGGAAGTAAATCCGGGAAATTGAAGGTGATTGCTTGCTTGGTCTTTAAGCTTGGGAGCTTAGGTGAGTGGTTAATTGTTTTACTTAGTTTTAAAATGGTTGGTTCGAGTATGTGGACTAGGTCGGGCTTGGTAGACCCACCTAGAGTTAGGATTAGGGTGGTAGCCTAATCCTAAACTTGATCTAGAGCCTTTGGATGAACTCGTATATGTGGATGTGTATGTCTCGTATGAAATGTGATATGAATGCTTATGTATATTGTGTATACATGTGAGATGAGGCATGATTTGTAATGCTTGAGACATGCATGATGATGGCTATTGGTGAGTACGTGCTAAGCACGGAATTTGGTTGAAATGAGTAATGTGAAATGAGTAATATGTTGGCACTAGTATGCTTGAGTACAAATGATCGATCATTAGGATGTTAGTGTGTACACATGAGTCAAAAGTCGCGTGTGGCCTTGGTGGCGTTGATTCACCAAGGAGGAGTACGGGTTCGCCCGGAAATTGTAATTATATATATAGTCGGTGATGAGTGGAATCCCATCGACGGGGCGTGAGGATGAGTGGAATCCTCTCCGCGAGACCGGTGATGAGTGTAATCCCACCGTGAGGTAATGTGGTTGTTGGATGTGAGTTCCAACGTGTCTATCCACGTATTCGAGTCATAGCTAGGTGCCAATGTTGATTGATAAGTGTATCAATGTGTTGAGATTTATGACCTTTAATTGGATGCTTAAATGTGATTACACTTATTGGTATTTGAGCTTATGATCATGGCATTTACATTGAATAGTGCTCATGCATCTTTATCTTGTGGCTTGTGTGGATCATTGGTATATACGTGTTTTGCCTTGGCTAGATCGTGCTCGGACCCTGCAATGTTGAGGTTTGTTTTAAGAGCTTACCCTCATTAAGCATCATTGCTTACGCTCTCTTTGTTCAACATTGCAGATCCTTAGTTCGCGGGTTGCTTGAGCAAGTGGAGGGCCTCCAAGTGTGGTTGTTGGCTTGAGTACATCAAGTATGACTTTAAAATGTTAAACATGTAATAGTTTAGGCAATGGGACATATGTTATTTTGATGGATGATTGTTGGTTGTTTAGGAGCTTGCTTTGACTCCATGTTAACTTGCTTTTGTATGGCTTGTGATGCCATGTTTGAATTGTATCCCATGCCTAAATTGCTTAGTATGAATGTTGGCTATATGCCTTAGAGGTTGCTTTTATGTTTGAATGTTGAAGTATGAACTTTGAATGCTTAAATGCCATCTTGTGTCCATTGCATGATTTCCTTGATGTTTGTATATGTTGGATGCTTGTATGGCTATATGGTGGTATGTAAATGTTGTATGGATGCTTGTTTGGGTCTAGGGAAGTCTTAAATTGCATCTAGGTCCAAGTCTTGTTCGTTTTAAGTGAGTTTGAAGGTTTTTCAGTGCAGGGCGTATCGATACGCCTCAGGGCCGTATCGATACGGTCATGCCCAAAGGCCACAGATTTTGCCTGGCGTACCGATACCCTAAGGGTATCGATACCCTCCAAAGTTACTGGAATTTGGAGTTTTGAGTGAGAGTAGAACGTACCGATACTGGGTTCACGAGTATCGATACGGGTCTACTCTGTTGACCAAGAAGGGTTGACCGAGAAGGGCGTATCGATACGCCCAAGGGCGGTATCGATACGGTCTTCTACGAGTTGACTGTTGGGGTTGACCATGTCCAGGCGTATCGATACCCTTGATTGGAGTATCGATACTGCCTGTCTTATAAGCTTAAA
The DNA here is from genome assembly GCA_958450335.1 of Hibiscus tridactylites. Classification (NCBI taxonomy): domain Eukaryota; kingdom Viridiplantae; phylum Streptophyta; class Magnoliopsida; order Malvales; family Malvaceae; genus Hibiscus; species Hibiscus tridactylites. The sequence goes on along the minus strand of OY288281.1, from coordinate 17,802,599 downwards.
ATGGACTGTGATGCATGGCCGTGGTTCGAATGTGTTTTCCTTTGAATGGTTTCCGCTGTTGTGAATCACTTAGGACTTAATGTTCATCTAGGCAAGATTAAAATGAAAAAAAATATAGGGTTGCTAACCGAGGGGGAATCCTTTGGGTTTCGCTTCGGTTTTCCCCGTGTGGCCCACTCGGACCGGTCATCCGGCCAGACCGAGACGAAGGGGTTACAGACTACTTCACCAAATGGGTTGAGGAAGCCTCTTTCGCAAGCATCACTAGAGAAACAATCTGCAAATTCCTTAAAAAGAAGACCATTTGCCGCTACGGCATGCCAGAAATGATCATCACCGACAATGTCTCCAACCTAAACAATAAAATGATAGATGAAATCTGTGAGCAATTCAACATTAAGCATCATAACTCGGTGACTTATCGCCCAAAAAGGAATGGGGCGGTAGAGGCAGACAATAAGAATATCAAAAAGATATTCTCCAAGATGACGGACACCTAAAGGACTGGCATGAGAAGTTGCCATTTACCATGTATGCCTATCAAACTATTGTGCGGACATCTACTGGGCAACACCATTCTCGTTATTTTATAGAATGGAGGTCGTATTACCGGTCGAGGTTGAAATTTATTTGTTTCGCATTCTAATAGAGGCAAAATTGGATGAAGCCAAGTGGGTCTAGGCAAGATACGACCAGTTGAACCTGGTTGGTGAAAAAAGGCCGAAGGCAATCTTCCATGGCCGAATGTACCAGAAGGGGATGATACGGGCACATGACAAGAAGGTCCGCATGAGAGAATCCCGAGAGAGAGACTTGGTATTGACAAAGATGCTGCCAATCCAAAGAGATTCTTGTGGCAAGTGGACGCCAAATTAGGAGGGGCCCTACATTATGACAAAGTCCTTATGCATAGGAGCGTTGATTCTGACCGAGATTGACGGAGATGAACTCCAAAACCCATTAAATTCAAACTCAGTCAAGCGGTACTATGCCTAAAATTAAAAAAAAGATAAAAATAAAAATAAAGAAAGAAAAGCAGAAGTGAAAACCTGAAAGAGCGCTTCAAGAAAAAACAATGAGATGGTCTAAAAGTGAAAACCTGCAAAGGGCACTTTAGACTCCAAAAGAAAAAATGAAATAAGGGGGGGGGGGGTTCAAGATGAAAACCCACAAAGGGAATCTGGAAACAAAAGGAGGATTCGAGTTTCAAACCCACAAACAGTGGCTCAGATATGAATTGGAATTAGGTGTATGATGAATAAACTTGTTCGAGAGTCTGACAATTCAGAGGAGACGTCCCATTTGCTCACGTCGTCGTGGTGTTCGAAATCTTCTCGAGAAATGCTCTATTTTGGGGCACTTCCGGTGGATTGACATGAAATACTTTGGCCCTTCATATTCAGATACTCAATTTAACCTTATTGTAATTTGTTTGCCACACTATTAATATAGCCAATATTCCAAAGTTGCACTCTTTTTCATCCCTTCCACCTGTATTTTATATTGAAATGGGAACCAACTAGATTAATATTCATGTAACCCAAGGGATTTTTGTGCATTACTCTGAAAATTGTTTAAAAGTATAGGGACTATGATGTAGTTCATTATTCTAACGCTGATCATGTCATTTGCATGAGCATGGATTTCCATTCAGTAAGCAAATCACGCTGCCTAATTGGGGCAATACACGTCAATTAAGGATTCAAGAACCCCAACCGTGATAAGCACAAAAGGAAGAGATCAATGCGCCAATATCATTCAAAGACATTTAAGATGAAGATTACCCTACAAGAAATCTGAAAACTCACAAGAAACGCTAAAGGTTTGCCTCTTCAACCAAGTACAAGATCACTAGATTGAGTGAGCAAACTTGCAAAGATCAGATGCTTTCTATGAATCAAATAGGTATTGATGATTCTATCAACCACTACAAGTACAAGAACACTAGATTGAGTGAGCAAATACGCAAAGATCAAAGGAAGCAAAAATTGGAAACTTTTCCACCATAAGACGTGTCATGCATTCATGAGTTAGGCATCCCTAAGATCATGCTAAATTATTACAATCATAGCATTTGTTAAATCTTAACAGGAATGCATAGACCACTTTTTGACTCTATTTCAAGAATGAGGGGCAAGACACCTTGTATTCTCTTCAAACAGGGCAAGACACCCTATATCGCTTAAAGAATAAGGGGCAAGTCACCTCGCATTCTCTTCAAACAAGTCAAGACACCCTATATCGCTTCAAGAATGAGGGGCAAGACACCTCACATTCTCTTCCAACAAGGCAAGACACCCTAATCGCTTCAAGAATGAGGTGCAAGACACCTAGCATTCTCTTAAAACAGGGAAAGACACCCTATATCACTTCAAGAATGAGGGGAAAGACACCTCGCATTCTCTTCAAACAGGGTAAGACACCCCACATCAGCTCTAGAAGGAGCAGACCATGGTTACCGGTGTACAGTTGGCCGGATAAAACCAGTCTCTTTGGTTCTTTGCCCTATTCTCGTTTCACTAAAATGTGCAAAGAGGGGCAGTTGTATGTAAATCAGACCCCATTATTATTATTATTATTATTATTATTATTATTATTATTATTATTATTATTATTATTACTCACATAATATAAAACCATTAAAAATAAAAAAGACCATTAAAAATTAAAAAAAAATAGTCCATGTACGTAAATAAAAGGCCCGTTCAAAGGCAGAAACCCTAGCCCTATTATGATATAACGCTGCACTATCTTCCATTCTTGGATCTAAATATGATCCAACGGTCCAGATCGCGTAGGAGGTCACGTGTAGGGGCAGAATATAGGGGGTTTAAGGGGGTTTGGTCCCCCCCCCCCAAATTTTTTATTAGGAATAGGATAGAATTTCTTTAGAAAAAAGGTAAAATTACCTTTATAATCACTTTAAAATTTGCAAAATTTTAGTTTGCCCCCCTCAAAATTTTTAATTTCATTTTGGTCCCCTTCATAAATTTTTAGTTTTTTTAAATTTCATTTTGGTCCCCCTATATAAATTTCTAGTTCCGCCATTGGTCACGTGGATCGTCACTTATGCGTGAGGACCACACACACCCAACGTTCGAACTTCTACCAGGTGTTTTGTCTTCTTCGATCAACGCCGAGCACAGCCGTGACCACCACGCACCACTGTCATCACCGTCGAAGCCCTTGCTTGCATCCCACTCTCTTGATTGTGTTCCCCAAGTCGAGATTAAAAAAAGGGAATGAGATCAATTAGTTAGATTGAATCATTCAAAAAAAGGCAAGGAATCAAAGATCAACCCAGTTTAAAACAAAGGAAGCAAATCTTATTGTAATTCAGGAAAGGAATCAAAGATCCTTCCCTTTTTCATATCTGTAATCCGACTATAAAAACTCATCCATTGTAACATAGTGACACACACACAAGCACATGAAGCACACACGGATTAAACAATTTCCAGAAGCAATAAAACAGAAGCCTTTGGTGAGGTATATTGTCTTATTTTTTCATTTTTATATTATTTTTGCTTTCAAAACTAACAAAAAGGAGGAGTTATTACCGTTTGGGTGTTGCCATCGTTCGCTTCCGCTAGAACCGCATGCATGGCCACTGGAACCTCAAACAAGGGTCGGTTTGAGTGAAGGTAGTTAGGATCAGGTGTAACTGGGAAGATTCAATTGAACCAGGGGTTAGGTTTAGGTTTAAACGAAGAATAACAAGGTTTTTGGGCAGTCTTCTTGGGATTTTGGGTGTTTGATCGAAAAAAGGTTTGGGAGAAATTTTTAGTGTTTGTAAGGATCAAAACATGTTTTTGGTGAAGAACATGTGAAGAACAATGAGGGGTAAGTTGTTTTGATCAAAATGGAGAGGGTTTTCTGGGCTTTTAGGTGTTAGAGTCGAGAGGAAAAGAGAAGGGGTGAGGCCGGGAGGATTTATGAAAAATGAAGGAAAGGGAGAACTTTTCGGATAGAATGAGTATTTATACTGATCCACGAACCGACCCGGATCCTGATCAGGACATGCACCCTACTTTGGTGGATATCTCACCGCAGCTCCTCAACTTGCATTTCATTCAATTTCTTCCTTTTTATTTAATTTAGCCCTCTATTTTTTTATTTCATGCAATTTAGTCCTCTTTGTTATTTAATTTTGCCTTTTTTATTTGATCATTGTTGTAAAACCAAAGAATTGATTTTGATATAACAAAGGATTTAAGGACTAAATTGAAAATAAAAAATAAAATTTTAAGTCCTCAAAACTTCCCAAAACTTTTAAGCAAAGTGGTCAAGTCAAAACCAGATTTTATACAAATTTTTCTAAGTGTTTTCCAAGTCAAACTAGTGATTTTCGAGTCACCGTTTCAAAACAGCCCTTGCGCATTTCGGAACGTTTTGAAACTGTTAACATTTGTTTCGGAACGAGTCTTCCCGTTTCGATACGATAGTATCGAAACATGACTCTATGTTTCGAAATGGATGAAGAACAACAGAACGGGCAGATCTGTTTTGATACGGCTGTATCGAAACGATTTCAAACGTTTCGAAACGAGATTTGAACTTGGATTTAAATTTGATGACCGTTGCAATTTATAACTGATTTTCACAAAACGGTTAAGACGTATCGAAACGATTTAAGCACGTTTCGATATAGGTTTTGACAGTTTCAAATTGTTTCAGAACATATGTCAAGCTGTTTCGGAACGGGCTCTTAGCGTATCGAAACTATCGTGTTCGTTTCGATACGGTCTCTTAATTACACCCCAACGACTATTTCTATTTTGGTTTGTTTTGAAACAGGTACAAGTGTTTCGAAACGGGTAGTTGCAGAAGTGCATTTATGGTGGGAAGATTGTATCCGAACAGCTATATTTATGATGGCAACCACCCCAACGGATAGAATTGAATGAGAAGGTATAAAAGAGAGTCCAAAACAACCAGCATTAACTATTGATCCTAAGAGAAACAATCTTACATCAAATCCAAGCTCAAGTGCTTAAATTCCAATATCTTTGTAAAACCCTAATTGTAATATCCTATTTTTTAGGTTCAATTGGGTTGAGTGCTTGTAATTTGGGCAATATTTTTCTTGAGAGATACTTTGTAATTGCCATATTCTTCTTTGTAAACTTGTGAGAGGGTTTGGTCAATTTTGGGTAGAAAATTGACCATTTCTGTAAAGGTTTTCTTCTAATCCTAGAAAAGAGGAAGATCAACTAGTGAAGTTGTTTAGAAAATCCATAGTGGGAGCTAAGGTAGTGGATGTAGAGTTTATTTGGAACTTGAACCAATATAAGTGCCTTTGTCTTCAGTTTTCATTTTACCTCTTCACTACCAACCAATTAAAAAATCCAATTCACCCTCATCTTGGCATTTATCGATTCAACGATCCACTCAACAATTGGTATCAGAGCCTACCTCTTTTGAAGGATTAACAACCACAAGAGGAGATCCTAGAAGAGTGTGATCAAATCTCAAGTCAAGCCATGGCATCTACCTCAACCTCCAACCTCTACGAGTCTCAATCCACCACTAAACCACCATTCTTCAATGGGGAAAACTACTCATATTAGAAGAATAGGATGGGTCTCTTCATCAAATCCACATACTACATGGTTTGGGATGTAGTTGAAGAAGGGCCTTACATTCTGATGAAAAGAAAAGATGAAGGAAGACTTGTCACGAAGGTGAAATCGAAGATGATCGAAGAAAATAGAAGAAGGATGCAAGTCAACGATAAAGCATTGCACATCATCTTTTGTGCACTTGGTCCGGACATCTATTCTAAGGTTTCTTCAATTGAGAGCACCAAAGAAGTGTGGGACACTCTTGAGACAACTTATGAAAGAACTAGTGACGTTAAGGAGACGAAGATCGGGCTACTAAATTTGAGTTACGAGAACTTCAAGATCGATCCCGATAAGAGTGTCTCTAAGATGTTTGACCGATTCTCGACCATCGTCAATGGTCTTAAAGGATTCAGTGAAGTGATTGTCGAAGACAAGCTAGTAAGGAAGCTTCTATATTCTCTCCCAGAATCTTGGGATGGTAAAAGAACGACCATCATCGAAGCTAAGAATTTGAAAACCTTGAAGCTTGATAAGCTAGTTGGTTCTCTCCTTACTCATGAGTTATGAAACAAGGAAGAGAAGAGGAAAAGAAGAAAGAAGAAAGCAGAAAGAAGAATAGAGAAGCAAGAGGTGGACAAGAAAAAGAAGCTAGGAGTTACTCTCAAAGCCTCTCTACAAGAGGAGAGCTCTTCTAGTGAGGAGGATGATTTTGAGGAGTTGGCCATGATAGCCAAACTCTTCTCACGGTTCATGAAGTCTAACCGATGGAGGAAATTTCAAAGAAAGAGAGACTTCAAGAACAAAAGCAAAGAAGAGGAAACAGATCTGATCATTTGCTTTTAGTGCAAGAAGTCGGGTCATATTCGTTCGATTGCCCTCAACTCAAGAAGAAGGGCTTTGAGAAGAAGAAGAACCTCAAAGCCAAGATTGCTACTTGGAGTGATGAGGAGTCATCTGAGGATGAGGAACACGAAGTGGTCAACCTTTGCCTCATGGCTCTTGAGGAGGATTCTATGGTAACCTCTAACTCATCTTGACATTTGATGAATTGCATGATGCATATGATGAGTTACAAGAGGTATATGATGATTTAGTAAAGAAATACAAAGAGTCCGTTTTGAAAAACAAAAAAGTCATTTCGGATTTGAAAGCTCAAAACAATTTACTCTCTAAGACTAACTCGGATTTTGAGAAAAAGGTTTTAAGCTTGCAAGATGATCTAAAGTTCTTTAAAAAATAAAATTTTGATTTGAACAACCTTCTTTCTCAATGTAATGATGAACACCAAAAATTGGTGAATGAGCTCAATGAGCTCAAAAATTATTTCGAAAATGTTGGTTCTTCAAAGCTTGAAAAGGGTTAATCTTCAAAAACTAACTTTACAAAAAGAAAGAATTTGAACTAAAAACAAAGTGGCTCCTATAGGAATTCTAGGACTAAAAAGATTAGAAGTGTATGGGTTCCTAAGGAACTTATAAAACCTAATAATGTTAATGCCTTGTCATCTTGGATTCCTAAGGGAACCAAGCTTTTGGGAGCTAACACTCATGGACCCAAAATGATTTGGGTAAAAAAAATTCAAAGCTTAAACTCTTTGTTTGGAGGGGGATCATTGCTACAAGGCCAAAGAACAAAGTCAAAATTCGTGGTACCTTGATAGTGGATGCTCGAGACACATGACCGGAGACAAGAGTTGATTCATGGAATTATAGCCAAAAAGTGGAGGAGTAGTAACTTTTGGTGACAACTCCAAATGCCACATTAAAGTTATTGGCTCCATAGGTAATCACTCTTCCATACTTATTGAAAATGTCTTGTATGTCAATGGTCTAAAACACAATTTGTTGAGTATTAGTCAATTATGTTATAAAGGGTTTAATGTCATGTTTGATGTAAATGGGTGTAGAATAGTAGACATTAAATCTAACAAAACAATGCTCATTGGTCATCGCTGTAGAGTGTCCATGAGTTCTATATTTTGTACACATTCTTGCCCTTATTATTGTTGTTCTTAAGCTCATTTAGGCATATTTAAGTGCATTGCATGCATTACAACAACATCTTCTCTTGTACCACGCTTTTATTGAATATTTTATGTTTGGTTGAGAAAAGTTACTGTTTTAGTTTAGTTTATATTTTCAGGTGCTATAGCTAGAGAGGAGAGGGGAGGATAGGATAGGACAGAAAGCTGGAACCAAAGGAGTTGTACTGAAGCAGCTCAAGATGCCACAAAGGATGCTGCCGAAGCAGCTTTGCCGCCAAATGACACTCGGGCAGAAGTTACACCAACTTAACCAAGATAGGTCACGATTTAAAGAAGGCAATGTCCTAAGCCCAATGAGCCCAGTCTTGAAATTTTCTAAAGCATGTAGCGGCCGGTAGAGCTGATACAAGACCGATAAGTAGGAGCACTTATCCTTACTTGCGGAAGAAGGCAACGTCCAAAGAGTCCATATTTAAGTCAAAAAGGAGTCTGTATTTAATGTAAATATACTTTAAGAACTTCTACTTTAAGGAGGACTCAAACCTAGGTCAAGAGCTTTATATATACCCAATGTATGTAAGGGTATAAGGGCATGCATATACATAGGCATATCTCGGATAGCTCCTAGCATATCTAAGTACGAGAGGATAGATGGAAGATAGTTAGGTAGGTTGGAGATGTTGGGGGTCGCGACCCAACTCTCCTAAGGTTTAGATGCGTGTATGTAAAGTAGTTTGAGGGACAAAGTTGTATAGTTTTGAGTTTTTTTCAATAAATTTCTGAGTTTGCTTAATTTATGCTCTTTGTTCGTTCAATTAGTCTACACCAGTCAGTTGAAGAGAAAATCCATTTGTCGGGCACAAAAGTGCAAGGCTCACGAAAGGGTTAAGCACGGTCACAACTTACAAAGGCGTGACTAACTTGGTTCCACACTAGTCCACAAGTTTCAGCGGCTAAAAGGGATTACCAACCGAGTTGACTAATTTGGTTCCACACTAGTCCACAAGTTAGGACATCGAGCTTCCTAACCTAGAAATAGGAGGGATCACTGTCGACTATCCTGCCGAACTTGGAATGTCTGCCAAACCTGCTGCCAAGACTTCTTTCCATTCCACCTACTGAGGCAATACACTCATGCAGTAGTAGTGACCTGTTGCAGCCACGTGTCAGGGCCGTAGTTTTCCGCCCGCCATCCCGCCAAGGAAGCAATTCATGGCAGCATAAAACATGCTCAGCCTATACAATACAGTCCACAAGCTACTAAGCTGCACTTGTCTTACCCAACCTATTGCCCAAATCTCTCCCTATCATCTCTCTCATCATTATATTTCTTTTATTTGTGTTTTTATGTTTCCACATCATGAGATTTGATTACACATTTACTAAATATTTGTGCAGGAGACCATTCATCGGAGCTGCTCCAATCCCTATGGGAGATGATATCTTTTATACTATAACTTGACAAGAATGTGCACTTGCGCTCATAAATGGAGAACACCTCAATGCTCTACACTTTTGGCGTCGTTGCTGGGGATTGGCAACAACAACTACGTTTGAATTTCTGCACTCCTATTTAGTTTTTGCACATTAAATCTCTTTTCATTTATTTGCTTAAAAAAACCTCTTTGTTCTCTTAGTGTATGTCCAGCCAGGGCAACAAGGTTGGCAGCAACATCCACCTGAAGAGGGGAAGGACATGCCTAGATGAATATCCAAACACAAAGACCCTCAGGAAGTGGTTATGTTTGGGAAAAACGCAACCCGACATAGCATAATTTTTATTTTTTTTATTTTATATTTATCTTTAATTTATTTTTAAGCATTAGGATTAGATTTAATTTTTATTTAATTTTTGTATTTAATTTATTTCAGGTTAATAATGCAGTAAAGATCAAGAAAGATGAAAGAATAAAGGAAAGACCCAACTAGCGGCAAAGGCAGCCCAAGGTAGAAAAGCATAACATCTAGTGGCTTCATAACGGCTAGCCGCAACGGCTATATTTTGCCCCAGCGAGCGGAATGGATATCTGTGAAACATAATCGTCCCACAAACTATGGCCTCATCACAGCAACCCGCCGCCACCTCCAAAACTTCATAAAAAAGGTTCTTGAAACCTACTGTCGAGGAGACCTACAATAAGTTCTATAGAGAAAGGCAACTATAGAAGGAGATGGGCTTCCAATACACCCAGTCTGATGGGGATTTTGGGTTGGAACCCTTCCTATTTGAAAGGATCCACAATATGGGCTGGGACCAATTCGCACGACAGCCAAAAGGAATTAACATCAACCATGTGCAAGAGTTTTATGCCTACCGGCCAAACCAAGAGTGCCCTTTCGTCTACGTCCGGGGAGAAGGTGTCAAGTTCACTACTAACATGATCAACAACTTTTACAGCATAGAGGTCAGCGGCAACCCGCACGGAGAGTGGGAATCATATCTAACAGGGGCTGACTACAACAAGATCAAGAAGAAGCTCTGTAAGACAAACACCAAATGGTTGACAAACATATCTCGGATAGCACCTAGCATATTTGAGGACGAGAGGATAGATGGGGGGATAGTTAGGTAGGTTGGAGATGTTGGGGGTCGCGGCCCAACTCTCCTAGGGTTTAGACGCGTGTATGTAAAGTAGTTTGAGGGAAACAATTGTATAGTTTTGAGTTGTTTTCAATTAAATTCCAAGTTTGCTTAATCTATGCTCTTTGTTCGTTCAATTAGTCTACACCAGTCAGTTGAAGAGAAAATCCATTTGTCGGGCACGAAAGTTCAAGGCTCACGAAAGGGTTAAGCACCATCACAACTTACAAAGGCGTGACTAACTTGGTTCCACACTAGTCCACACGTTTCAGTGGCTAAAAGGGATTACCAACAGAGTTGACTAATTTGGTTCCACACTAGTCCACAAGTTAGCATATCGAGCTTCCTAACCTAGAAATAGGAAGGATCACTGTCGACTATCCTGCCGAACTTGGAATGTCCACCAGACTTGTCGCCAGGACTTATTTCCGTTCCACCTGCCAAGACATTACACTCCTGCAGTGGCAATGACCTGCTGCGGCCGCGTGACAGGGTCGTAGTTTGCCGCCCGCCATTCCGCCAAGGCAGCAATTCATGGTAGCACAAAACATGCTCAGCCTATACAATGCAGTCCACAAGCTTCTAAGCTGCACTTGTCTTACCCAGCCTATCGCCCAAATCTCTCCCTATCATCTCTCTCATCACTATCTTTCTTTTATTTGTGTTTTTATATTTCCACATCATGAGATTTAATTGCGCATTTACTAAATATTTGTGCAGGAGACCATTCATAGGAGCTGCTCCAATCCCTGTGGGAGACGATATCTTTTATACTATAACTTGAAAAGAGTGTGCACTTGCGCTCATAAATGGAGAATGCCTCAACGCTCTACAATCGCATAGGCAATATTTATATGGTGCATCTAGATGACATTCATACATCCCATGCATGCTTAGTTGCACAAAAAGAAAATGATGCATGGTTATGGCATATGAAACTAGGACATGCTAGCATTAGCGTTTTAGAAAAATTAGTTTCCCTAAATCTAGTTAGAGGCCTACCTAAGCTCAAGTTCTCAATAGATAAAATTTGTGATGCATGTGCTAAAGGTAAACAACATAGAGCCTCTTTCAAGTCCATTAATGATGTTTCTACAAGTAGATGTTTGCAATTGATCCATATGGATCTCATTGGGCCAATTAAACTACTAGCTTGGGTGGAAAATCATATGCATTTGTACTTGTTGATGATTACTCTAGGTATACTTCATTTCTCTTTTTAAGAACCAAAGATGAGGATTTAGAAAACTTTATCACATTTTCAAAAATAACCCAAAATGATCTTGAACTTAAAATTTCACATTTTAGAAGTGATCATGGAACCGAATTTCAATATATGGGTTTTGAAGATTTTTGTAATGAAAATGGGATTAGCCATAATTTTGCAGCTCCTCGCACTCATCAACAAAATGGGGTAGTTGAGAGGAAAATAGAACTTTAGAAGAAATGGCTAGGACTATGTTTTGTGAAAATAATTTACCTAAGTATTTTTGGGCAGAAGCCACTAACATCGCTTGCTACATAATATATCGAGTAATGATTAGGCCTATTTTGAAGAAAACTCCTTATGAGATTTTAAAATCTAAAAAGCCTAACATTAGCTATTTTCATCCTTTTGGTTGCAAGTGTTTTGTTTTAAACAATGGAAAAGATAATTTAGGTAAATTTGATGCAAAGAGTGATGAAGCTAGTTTTCTAGGTTACTATTTAAACTCTAAAGTCTATCGCGTGTTTAACAAAAGAACTTTAGTTGTAGAGAAATCTATTCATGTGGTTTTCGATGATAACCTCCTTCTGAGGAAGAATTCTTGTGATGATGATGATGTAGGGATCATTGAAGCCAATGATGGTGGAGAATCATCAAAGGTGAATTAGATTCCAACCAAAGAGGAAGAAGCACAAGAGCCGCCTCTAGAAGCATTGCAAGACATGTCTCTTGAGGAAAAGAAAGTGAGCTACCCAAGGGAGTACAACTATGTCAAAGGTGGTGAGATCTTGGGTGATCCATCCAAAGGGGTAACTACTCATTCTTCTATTAAAATTCTTAATAATGTTGCTTTTATCTCATGCATTGAGCTTAAGAATGTTAAAGAAGCATTAAAAGATGACTTTTGGATTATGGCCATGCAAGATGAGTTAAACCAATTTGAGAGAAGTAAAGTATGGACATTAGTTGATAGGCCTAGAAACAAATCTACCATAGGAACTAAATGGGTCTTTAGAAACAAACTAGATGAGAGTGGTAACATAGTGAGATACAAGGCTAGGCTTGTTGCTCAAGGTTACACTCAAGAAGAAGGAATTGATTTTGATAAAACCTATGCACCTGTAGCTAGATGGAAGCAATTAGGATGCTACTTGCATTTTCATGTTATCATGATTTTAAGCTTTTTCAAATGGATGTCAAAAGTGCGTTTTTAAATGGCTTTATAAACGAAGAAGTGTATGTGGAACAACCACCGGGTTTTGAAGATCCCATTTTTCCAAACCATGTTTTCAAATTGTCAAAAGCTTTATATGGTTTAAAACAATTTCCTAGAGCTTGGTATGAAAGATTATCAAGTTTTCTAGTTGAAAAAGGTTTTGAAAAAGGAAAGGTGGACACACCACTATTTATTAAAAACAATGGAAAAGATATCTTAGTAGTTCAAATTTATGTTGATGATATTATTTTTGGTTCTACTAATGAGTTGCTTTGTCAAGATTTTCTAACTTGATGCAAGGTGAATTTGAAATGAGCATGATGGGGGAGCTCTCATTCTTTTTGGGACTCCAAATCAAACAAATGAAGGATGACATCTTCATCAATCAAGCTAAGTACATCAAAGATATGATCAAGAAGTTTGGCTTGGAGCAAGCAAAGCCTCAAGCTACACCAATGAGCTCATCCACAAAGCTTAACAAAGATAAAGGAGGTAAGTGTGTTGACTCTAAACTTTATCGTTCTATGATTGGGTCTTTGCTTTACCTCCACAAGTAGACCAATTATATTGTTTAGTGTTTTCTTGTGTGCTAGGTTCCAAGCTAGTCGTAGAGAGTCACACCTTATAGCCGTTAAAATGATCTTTAGGTACCTTAGAGATACTCCTTGTTTAGGTCTTTGGTATCCTAGAGACTCAAACTTTAACCTTCATGCTTATTCGGATGCGGATTACGGGGGTTGTAAGATAGATAGGAAAAGTACTTCCAGAACTTGTCAATTCCTAGATAGTATGCTCATATCTTGGTTCTCTAAGAAACAAAATAGTGTAGCTTTATCTACCACCGAAGTGGAGTACATATCCTTAGGGAGTTGTTGTGCTCAAGTTATTTGGATGAAACAACAACTCTTAGACTATGAAATTGAGGTAGACACCATACCCCTTAAGTGTGATAACACTAGTGCCATATGTATTACAAAAAATCCCATCCAACACTCTAGAACGAAACACATAGAAATAAGGCATCATTTCATTAGAGATCATGTTCTTAAGGAAGATGTTGTTTTAGAGTATGTAGACACCTTAAATCAATTAGCGGACATCTTTACCAAACCTCTAGATAAAGAGCGTTTTTGGTCTCTTAGGAGAGAGTTAAGTCTAACTAGCCCATCTTGACCTTTTAGGACCTTTGTGTTTAAAATTGCTTGAATTATTGTTAAATCTCATGCTTATGTGTTTTTGATCCTAATTACATCCTTGCTTATAGTTAAGGGGAGTATGTTTATGTTGTGATATGTTAAACTTGGTCATTTATCTCATTCATGCATCTCAGATCAATTAACGTTCGATTTTTCTGCATTTTAGTGCCTAATCTGCTCTTCCAGGGCTATTGGTTCCGAAACGGGTCACCCAGTTTCGATACGGGCTACCTCTTAAGAAAGCAAATAGATCAAGCTATTTCAAAACTCCCCCAAAGGGTTTCAAAACGTTTTGGTTCTGTTACAACTTGTATCGAAACGGGCCCTATGAGTTTCGATACGGGCAAACTCTTGGGCTTCGATACAGTCAAACCTATATCGAAATGGTCAATATGTTTCGGAACGTTCGAATGCGTTTCGGTATGCCTGTTTCGAAATGATCTCTCCTGTTTCGAAACGCGTATCCGAAATAGCCAAATTTAAAAGGTTTTAAATGCTAAAAGACACTTTTTATTAAACACAAAAAACCCTAGATCGAATTCTTCTATAAAAACCCTTCAAATCTCTTTGTTTTTCATCAAAACATGAGGGCTTTTACTCCTAAATGTCAATCTAAGCAACTCCATCAATTTTGTACAATTTCATCCATAAATTCCTCCTAAAATCCCATCTTTGAGGTATTTTCTATCTTTTTCTTTTTATTTTGTTCGAATATTACGTTCAAAAATTATAGTTTTGTATAGTATACTTGTTTTACATTATGGGTTTTCAAAATCGTGTAAAAAAATTCAAATCTCATTTTTTTGGTTCGAATATATTTTATTTTAATCATATTTTTAACACTGTTTTTCAAAAAAAAATTCATCAAAATTTTATTTTTATGTATATGCTTTCAAAGTGTTTTTAAAAACCTTAATCAGATTCTTATTGGGTCGAATTAGGATTTAATGCATACACTTAAATTTTATTTCTTGCTTTGTTTTTAGGTGTTTTTAATGGATTCTAAGAAAAGAAAGATTGAAGGGGGTGAAGGTTCGAACCCCGATGACAATATTCGTCCAAACCTTACCCTCCTCTATTCCAAGAGTCTTAGAAATCAAGAGGCTAGGAATCGCTTTAAAATTCTTCAAGATGCCGTTGTTCGACAAGAGCGAGTTGTAGACATGGCATTCCTTGATTTCGAGCGTTTCTACTTCAAGTACCTACCTCTTTTGACACACTGGTGTTTCCTAAGCTTCATGAGTATTCCGGACATTATCTACAAAAATATGGTATTGCTTTTCTACTCCAATGCCAATCTTATTAGCAATGAAGATCGTTTCTAAGTTATTACTATTGAATCTTACATCTTGGGAAAGAAGTTTCAGATTGATCCATCCACCTTAGTGAACATCCTTGGGCTTGTTGACGAGGGTATTGAGGATGAAACCCACTTTGGATCTCAAACTGGATCAGTTCTTACTTTGGATGCTCATGTTCGTTTCTTGCACGTGATCATCTCTTGGTTCTTTCGCCCATCTAGAGGAAAATTTGCCTACATCCGTCAAGTTGACACTTTTTGGCTAGAGTGTTTTCGACAAGCACAGCAACCCAACTTGGTGAAGATAATGTTTGCCGAGATGGTCAATCAAGTAAGGCATCGTCTATCTGACTCCATCACCTCCTTCACCTATGGGACAGTTTTGAGCTACATTTTTGTTCGCATTGGGCTTGATGTCTCATACGATTTTTCGGAACAATAAAAGAAAGCTTGGCGAGTCTTCTCTTGTAAGATCCGGATTTCGTTACACACTTGGTGAATGGGTTCAAGTTGATCGTAGAGATCAAGCACCTCAAGTAGAGCCTCAACCATAAGTTCAAGTTCCCATTGTGGCTCCTAACAATGATGCTCTCATGGCCTTCCTCACCGAGAGGTTCAACACTATGGACACAAACATGGCTTCCGGGTTTGCAGCTATCAACACTCGTTTACAATCCTTGGAGGATCATGTTCTTGGCAACGAGAATTGTCTTACCTATCTTGAAACCCAAGAATCATCCATGGATCTCTCCTTCACCAACTTCTATGGTGATTGGAGGCGTTTTCGCAAGGATCAAGAGAAGGACAAGGATGATTTCTTGGATGACATTGGAAGCGATGAAGATGATGAAGCACCTTAGGCTTTTTGCATATCATTTTATTTTGACATATTAGGATTGAGTTTATGCACCTATCTATGTTTGTTGTTTTAAGACCTATGTTTTGATTTCATGCTTTCTAGGATTGAGTTTGATGTTATGTTTGGATTTGTTTCATGAACTTAATGCTATCTATGCTATTATGTTATTTGGTTTATGATCTATGCCTCTTTTATTCTCATTTAGCTTTGATTATATGTTTGATCTAACAAAAAGGGGGATAAGTAATTCTAAGAGCCTAAGTGTTTTTAAGTTTGTTTTTAAGTTACAAGTGCTTTAAATTTCAACTTTTCAAAACTTTAAAACCTATCTTAAATTGAGGAAGAGTTAATAGATTTTCAAAGATTTCAAAACACTTAAAATTTTATACTTGGTTTTTTTATATCAAAAACATGGAGATTGTAAAACCAAAGAATTGATTTTGATTTAACAAAGGATTTAAGGACAAATCTGAAAATAGAAAATAAATTTTTAAGTCCTCAAAACTTCCCAAAACTTTTAAGCAAAGTGGTCAAGTCAAAACCAAATGTTTATACAAATTTTTCTAAGTGTTTTCCAAGTCAAAACATTGATTTTTGATTCACCGTTTCGAAACAGCCCTTGAGCGTTTCGGAACGTTTTGAAACTGTTAACATTTGTTTCGGAACGAGTCTTTCCGTTTCGATACGATAGTATCGACTGTATCGAAACGATTTCAAACTTTTCGAAATGATATTTGAACTTGGATTTAAATTTTATGATCGTTGCAATTTATAATTGATTTTGTAACCCCCTCGTCCCGGTCTGGTCGGATGACCGGTCCGAGTGAGCTACACGGGGAAAACCGAGTGAAAACTCCCAAGGGAATTCCCCCTCGGTTAGCAACCCTATTTTTTTATTTTAAATCTTGTCTAGATGAGTATTTAATCCTATGTGGTCATACAGCGGAACATCAATCACGAGACAAACAACCGAACTCAACCTAACATTTCACAGTGCAATTTTTAACTTGATCTGCAGGCGGTATCGATACACTTAAGGGGTGTATCGATACCCCTTGACCAGGTCAACTAGTCAAAGTCAACCCGTGGAGACCGTATCGATACACCCTAGGAGCGTATCGATACCCTCCCCAACTGTTGACTTCCCATGGTCAACGCTAAGGTGACCGTATCGATACACATGAAGGCCCGTACCGATACCGAACTGGACAGTAACTCCAGTGGCCAAAATGGTATCGGTACGCCCCCTCGCGTATCGAAACACAAGGCCTGAAACATGAAGGTCGTATCGATACGGGACCAACCGTATCGATACCCCTGCTACGAAATCACAGGTTTGAGCTGGTTTAAGGCACAAGGTGGCCCTTAAATCCCTCTCAAACCTCAACCAACACACTAACATATATCCTATGTCAAACCAAGAGTATAGGCATGCTTAAACTTGAAACTAAAGGCACATTTCAACACAAGGTGATGATTCAATCATACAAGCAACATAAGCTTTCAAGCAAGGCATTCCAACAAGAGGCATTTCAACATTTAAAGTCATACAAGGAACTCAAAGCCTTTAAGGCACAAGACAAGCATATAAGAGGTTTACACCCACATCAAGGCAACCTAACATTGATAGGCATGCTAACACACACAATGTTCATCATAGCATGTCATGCTTACAAACCATAGTCAAGTTAACATCAACACATATAAATGAGTCATACAAGCTCATACACAACCCTTGCCACATTGCTAACTAATACAAAATTAACCATACTTGAGCAACAACTTGGAAAGCCCTTCTTGCCTTGCCTCGAGCTAACACCACGCTAATGATCTGCATTGTTGAACATAGAGAGCGTAAGCTATAAGCTTAGTGAGGGTGCTCTAAAACGAAAAACATCAACAATGCAGGGTTCAAGCATGTTAATCCTAGTCTTACATACATCAAGCATAGGCATTAAAATCAAGTAGACCTAACTAGTCTTTCAAGTGGCATATATGGTCTCTCAATCCTATCAAGCTCAAACATCAATATCAACATCATGTAGCAACACGTATAACACAACCATATATCACCATCGCATATCACAATACATGAACAAGCTTAATTGGCCACTTTAATTACCCCGATTATGCGGATATAAACCTTAACAACACTTTACCTCGGTGGGATTTCACTCATCACCGGACCTTGCATGTGCGAGATTCCACTCATCGCCACATGCCCTACGGATGGGATTCCACTCATCATCCCGTAGAAATAAATAAAAGCTTCCGGTGGAATGTTACATCACCGTACTCCTCCTTGACGACTTAACGCCATCAAGGCCACGTACGTTTTGACTCAATTTGTGTGCACACTATCCTAATGATCGATCATTTACAACCGGTAATTATTTAGTGCCAATTATCATCATCAATCACATATCATCAACACACTCATGCTCAACACATATATCCACATCATGATATATATACATGCACCATATAATCACAAGTACAAGAGCATAGTCATTAAGCACATTAGCATTTAAGGAAAACAAGACTAAACTAACTACTTGGATTATAAGAAAGTGGCCTACCAAGCACACTTTACACACACACACTACTCATGCTCGAACCAAACTTTAAAACAAGTTAAGACCACTCACCGCCCTTCCTTAGCAATTCGAACCAATCCTCCTACGAACCCGGATTCGGTCCCAAAGCCTCCTCAACGTTTCCTCTTGCTTCTAGTCAAACAAAACACATACATTACTTCCAAAATCAATGCTAAACCAACCATCAACTTGCTTTGCAAACACAAACCAATTTCCACAAATTCCCAAACAACATAACATCTCAAAAACCCAATTTTCGTACTCCAACAACCATTGGCTGAAATACCCATTTCCAAACATCAAAATGACTTCCTAAACATCCCAAATCACCCCCCTAACATAGGTAGACCATCAGCCCTTCAATTTCAACATTAAACCTCCCAAAAACCCAAGTTTTCATACTCTAAAATTTGCCCTAAGGACCCACTACGTATTTCATCCAAAATCAACCAAATTAATATATGTTGTGTATTTCATTATGTTTAAACAAAATCCCAATACAATTTATCAAAAAAAATTGAAAAACCCCTTAAAAATCCAAACTTTAATATAAACCCTAATTTCCAAAACTCTATATTTTTGAAATCTAAGACAATAGATAAGTAGAGGATAGAGAGGAGGTTAAGAAAACATATTTACCTCTTAATTTGGTGTTGAAATTGAGTGGCAAAATCAATGGAATAGTAGCTAGGGTTTTAGGAGAGTTTGAAAATGGGGGAGAGGGGTTTGAAGTTGGGAAAGGGAGGATGAGAAAGAAGATGACAACTTTTTCCTTAAAGTTGTCTTGCTTTATTTAAAATTTGGGTAAATTACAACATAGGTCCCTCCCTTCATTTTAAAGCTCAATTTGGTCATTATTTGTAGTTGAATTGTTTTAATTAAATTTTATTTGACTCGAACTAAAACCCGGTTAACTCCTAGGCCCAAGACACGGGTGTTACAACTCTCTCCCACTTAAGGAATTTCGTCCCCGAAATTACCTGACTGAAAGAGATACGGAAACTGCTTTTCCATATCCTCCTTCCTCTCCCAAGTGGCCTCGTCCACACCTCTACGTTGCCACCGCACCTTCACTAACTCAATCGATCTACCCCTCAACACCTTACTGTCAGAAGCTAAGATATCCACCGGTTCTTCCTCGTAAGTCAAATCCGGATTCAATTCAATTTCTTCTACGGGCATAACATGTGATGGATCGGACCTATACTTGCGAAGCATCGACACATGGAACACATCATGTATCTTCTCAAGCTCGGATGGCAAACGCAACTGATAAGCAACGGGACCAACCCTCTTCACAATCTCATACGGTCCTATATACCTCGGACTCAACTTCCCTTTTTGGTCAAATCTCATAACCTTCTTCCACGGAGACACTTTCAAGAACACCTTCTCGCCCACTGAGAACTCAACTTCCTTTCTCTTCAAATCGGCATAGGACTTCTGCCTATCCGAAGCAGCCTTCAAACGCTCACAAATCAATTTTACCTTTTCGGTTGTCCCCTTGAGCAAATCCGGCATAGGTAACAACTTTTGTCCTACCTCGGCCCAACAAACTGGAGTCCTACACTTCCGGCCATACAAGGCCTCATACGGAGCCATCTGAATGCTCGACTGAAAACTGTTATTATACGCAAACTCCACTAGAGGCAAATGCTTCTCCCAAGTACCCTGAAAGTCTATGATACAACAACGCAGCATATCCTCTAAGATCTGAATAACCCTCTCTAACTGACCATCTGACTGAGGATGATAAGAAGTGCTGAAGTTCAAACGGGTACCCGAAGCTGTATGCAGACACTCCCAAAATCTAGAAGTAAACCGCGGATCTCTATCTGACACAATGGACTTCGACACACCATGTAGCCTCACAATCTCACCAATGTACAAATCGGCCAATCTATCTAAGGTGTAAGTAGTGTTGACTGCCAAGAAGTGAGCACACTTCGTAAATCGATCCACTATCACCCAAACCGAGTTCTTCTTCGTAGGAGTCAAAGGCAAACCCGAAACAAAATCCATGGTGATGTTCTCCCACTTCCATTCCGGAATTCTCAACGGCTGTAACAAACCTGAGGGAACCTGATGTTCCGCCTTCACTCTCTGACACACTAAGCACTTACTCACAAAGTCGGCTACATCTCTCTTCAAGAAAACCAAAAAGTAATCATTCTTCAAGTCACGGTACATCTTCGTACTTCCAGGATGCATAGCAAACGGACTACTGTGGGCTTCAGTCAAGATTGAACGTCTCAAATCACTGTCTTCTGGCACAACTATTCTGTCTTTGAAACACAAAACCCCATCAGTGCTGAAACTATAGTCTGAAGATCTACCTTCGGCTATATCTTGCACGTGAGGTGCCAAAGATCTATCTAAGAGCTGTTTCTCTCGAATCAACTGACCTAGAGTAGGTCTAACCTGAAGCTCGGCTACCAAGCCACCATCTCCGGACAAACTCAATCTAGCAAACATAGCTCTCAAGTCTACGGCCACCTTCCTACTCAATGCATCGGCCACTACATTGGCTTTACCCGGATGGTACTCAATAGTAAGATCATAGTCTTTTAGCAGCTCTAACCACCTACGCTGTCTGAGATTCAAATCTCGCTGAGTCATAATGTACATCAAACTCTTGTGGTCGGTGTATACTGTGCATTTCTCACCGTACAAATAATGCCTCCAAATCTTCAAAGCAAACACAACTGCAGCTAACTCTATGTCATGGGTCGGATAGTTGCGCTCATGAGTCTTCAATTGTCTTGAGGCATAAGCCACTACTCTTCGGTCTTGCATAAGAACACATCCTAGCCCTACATACGAAGCATTACTATAAATCACATAGTCCTTCCCGGACTCAGGCTGAATCAGAATCGGAGCTTGGGTCAAAGCTTCTTTCAATTTCTTAAAGGCTCTCTGTCTTGCATCTGTCCACTCAA
Organism: Hibiscus tridactylites; assembly: GCA_958450335.1. Taxonomy (NCBI): domain Eukaryota; kingdom Viridiplantae; phylum Streptophyta; class Magnoliopsida; order Malvales; family Malvaceae; genus Hibiscus; species Hibiscus tridactylites. The sequence goes on along the minus strand of OY288281.1, from coordinate 17,781,153 downwards.
ACTGAACACTCTTCTGAAGTAACTGTGTCAATGGTGCAGCTAATTTAGAGAAGCCCTCTACAAACCTCCTATAGTATCCGGCTAAGCCTAGGAAGCTACGTACCTCTGTCACAGACTTCGGTTGCTTCCACTCAACAATGGCTTCAATCTTCTACGGATCAACTCTAATGCCTTCAGCTGACACTACATGTCCTAAGAAGACTACCTCACGAATCCAGAATTCACACTTGCTGAGCTTCGCATATAACTGATGATCTAACAAAGTCTTCAAAACAAGTCTCAAGTGTCGGTCATGGTCTTCTTCAGTTCGCGAATACACCAAGATGTCATCAATAAACACAACTACAAACTGATCTAGATACTGATGAAAAATCCTATTCATCATGTCCATGAAAGTTGCTGGTGCATTAGTCAACCCAAATGGCATGACTAAAAACTCATAGTGGTCGTATCTAGTCCTAAAGGCCGTCTTCGGTACATCAACCTCTCTAACCTTTAGCTGGTAGTAACCTGATCTCAAATCAATCTTCAAAAAGACAGATGCTCCTCTCAACTGATCAAACAAGTCATTGATTCTAGGCAACTGATATTTGTTCTTCACTGTCAACTGATTTAACTGTATAATCTATGCACATTCTCATACTTCCATCTTTCTTCTTCACAAACAACACTGGTGCACCCCAAGGTGAAGAACTAGGTCGAATAAAACCTCTATCTGTCAATTCTTGCAACTGAGTCTTCAGCTCTTTCAATTCTTTCGGTGCCATTCGATACGGAGCAATCGAAACAGGAGCTGAATCAGAATAAGTCTCAATGCTGAACTCTACCTCTCTGTCCGGTGGTAATCCTGGCAATTCTTCCGGAAACACACTAGGAAAATCACATACTGCCCGGATGTCCTGAGGTCTAACCTCACTCATGTTAGGGTTCATCACATACGCTAAGTATGCTTCACACCCCAACTCAACTAACCTCTTAGCCTCTAACACTGAAACCACATTGGATAAGAACTTCACGTTCTCACCCACCACTACAATCTCATAGTCATCTGTGAGCTTCAAAGAGATCCGCTTAGTTTCAAAATCTGTCCTAGCTCTATGCTCCGTGAGCCAATCCATACCCAGAATCACGTCAAAACCATAGAAGGGAAGTTCCATCATATCCACTGGAAACACATGCCCCTGAACCATCAACGGACACCTTCAGTACATCTTCCTAACCACTACCGTGTCCCCAAAGGAACTGGTAACACTAACTCCTACCTCTAACATTTCACAAGGCAAATTCAAAGACCGTGCATGCTCACTCAATATGTAGGAATGTGTAGACCCAAAGTCAATCAAAGAAAGCAAAACTAAAGACTGTATCGAGAAGTTACCTGCGATCACATCGGTGTCATGCTGATCCCCGCGCTGAGCATAAACTCTGGCCTGACCTCCGCCCACTGGCTGAACTGCAACTACATGTGCTAGGTTCCTCTGACCATCATTCCTCGGCTGGAAGTTTCCTCTACCGCGCCCGCGGCCTCTCTGGAAGTCACTGGCTCGAGCAGGAGCCTGAGCTGGTGCCTGTCCCACCTGATGTGGACAGTCACGTCTAATGTGATCTCTAGCACCACAACTCCAACAAGAATGGTAATTCCCCCAACACTCACCGGTGTGGTTCCTCCCGCAAGTAGCACATGTGGGAAACTTCCCATCAGCTCTCTGACCCTGATGGCCCCTATCGTGGTTACCGCCACCACGCCTATGATCATACTGATGCATGTTGTCCCGATGCCTCTTGGCATCACCTCTATCAAAGTTGCTGGACCTCTTACCCGAACTAGATCCACCTGACCGCCTGGTCAAACTCAAACTGTGCTCTAAGTCCTTGGCCCTCGCGACCAAGACATCAAAATCAGTGTAATCTGAAGCTAGAGTATAAGTCTTGATCTCCTCACTCAGCTCATATCGGAAGCGGTTACAACGCTCCACCTCAGTAGGTACAAGCTCGGGTGCATACTGACTCAATCTGACAAACCGAATCTCATAATCAGTCACGGACATACTCCCCTGAAGCAAGGCCATAAACTCCCTCTTCCTCTTATCAAGGTATCGCAGACCCAAATACTTCTTCCGGAAAGCTGTCTCAAAGAACTCCCAAGTAATCTCGGTCTCATCCATCCCCGAAGTAACGGTGACCCACCAAGTGTAGGCATCTCCCTGAAGCAAAGACTCAACGCATCCCAACTTGCGCTCACCAGTACATCCCATCTGAGCAAGAATACGGACGGTCTTCTCAAACCACAACTCTAACCTCTCCGGAGTAGCACCTCTAAACTCTTTGGCCCCAAGGCCCCGAAGTCTCTCTAATGGCAATCCGGTGCCCTCACCCTGATGATGAGCCTGAAATGCCCCGGCCACCTTGGCCTCCTTGTGGTCCCACTCCTTCGGGCCCAGCCTCGCCTCCCACTCCCTGTGGAGGAGGTGGTGGTGGTGGAGGTGGTGGAGGAGCTCCAACTCCAACCACTGGCTCTCCCACTTGAGCCTCAACTCTCACAACTGGCTCAACTCTCGGTGCCTCTGCCCGTTGTTCCGGTCGAACCATCCTAGGCCTCCCACGTGGTCTCATGCTATGGCTAGCAAGGTAAAAACTACAACAAGAAACAGATAAGGATTATGTTAGTCAAAGCAAGGGTCCAATAGTGCTCAAGTACTCCTTTTTCCAAAAATCTTTTCAAATTAAGTAATAGTAGCAATGGGCACACACTCACACCAGACACGATAATTCATGCTTCAAAACATCATACGAACAGTCAATTATTCAAGAATTCATGGCAAGACATGCATCGAACAACACAATCATTTAATACATCAAGCTTACCTCACTTACCTGCCCGAGGTCTCGGTAACCTCAGGCTCTGATACCAACAAATTTAACCCCCTCGTCCCGGTCTGGCCGGATGACCGGTCTGAGTGAGCTACACGGGGAAAACCGAGTGAAAACTCCCAAGGGAATTCCCCCTCGGTTAGCAACCCTATTTTTTTTATTTTAAATCTTGTCTAGATGAGTATTTAATCCTATGTGGTCATACAGCGGAACAACAATCACGAGACAAACAACCGAACTCAACCTAACATTTCACAGTCCAATTTTTAACTTGATCTGCAGGCGGTATCGATACACTTAAGGGGTGTATCGATACCCCTTGACCAGGTCAACTAGTCAAAGTCAACCCGTGGAGACCGTATCGATACACCCTAGGAGCGTATCGATACCCTCCCCAACTGTTGACTTCCCATGGTCAATGCTAAGGTGATCGTATCGATACACATGAAGGCCCGTACCGATACCGAACTGGACAGTAACTCCAGTGGCCAAAATGGTATCGGTACGCCACCTCGCGTATCGAAACACAAGGCCTGAAACATGAAGGTCGTATCGATACGGGACCAACCGTATCGATACCCCTGCTACGAAATCACAGGTTTGAGCTGGTTTAAGGCACAAGGTGGCCCTTAAATCCCTCTCAAACCTCAACCAACACACTAACATGTATCCTATGTCAAACCAAGAGTATAGGCATGCTTAAACTTGAAACTAAAGGCACATTTCAACACAAGGTGATGATTCAATCATACAAGCAACATAAGCTTTCAAGCAAGGCATTCCAACAAGAGGCATTTCAACATTTAAAGTCATACAAGGAACTCAGAGCCTTTAAGGCACAAGACAAGCATATAAGAGGTTTACACCCACATCAAGGCAACCTAACATTGATAGGCATGCTAACACACACAATGTTCATCATAGCATGTCATGCTTACAAACCATAGTCAAGTTGACATCAACACATATAAATAAGTCATACAAGCTCATACACAACCCTTGCCACATTGCTAACTAATACAAAATTAACCATACTTGAGCAACAACTTGGAAAGCCCTTCTTGCCTTGCCTCGAGCTAACACCACGCTAATGATCTGCATTGTTGAACATAGAGAGCGTAAGCTATAAGCTTAGTGAGGGTGCTCTAAAACGAAAAACATCAACAATGCAGGGTTCAAGCATGTTAATCCTAGTCTTACATACATCAAGCATAGGCATTAAAATCAAGTAGACCTAATTAGTCTTTCAAGTGGCATATATGGTCTCTCAATCCTATCAAGCTCAAACATCAATATCAACATCATGTAGCAATACGTATAACACAACCATATATCACCATCGCATATCACAATACATGAACAAGCTTAATTGGCCACTTTAATTACCCCGATTGTGCGGATATAAACCTTAACAACACTTTACCTCGGTGGGATTTCACTCATCACCGGACCTTGCATGTGCGGGATTCCAATCATCGCCACATGCCCTACGGATGGGATTCCACTCATCATCCCGTAGAAATAAATAAAAGCTTCCGGTGGAATGTTACATCACCGTACTCCTCCTTGATGACTTAACGCCATCAAGGCCACGTACGTTTTGACTCAATTTGTGTGCACACTATCCTAATGATCGATCATTTACAACCGGTAATTATTTAGTGCCAATTATCATCATCAATCACATATCATCAACACACTCATGCTCAACACATATATCCACATCATGATATATATACATGCACCATATAATCACAAGTACAAGAGCATAGTCATTAAGCACATTAGCATTTAAGGAAAACAAGACTAAACTAACTACTTGGATTATAAGAAAGTGGCCTACCAAGCACACTTTACACGCACACACTACTCATGCTCGAACCAAACTTTAAAACAAGTTAAGACCACTCACCGCCCTTCCTTAGCAATTCGAACCAATCCTCCTACGAACCCGGATTCGGTCCCAAAGCCTCCTCAACGTTTCCTCTTGCTTCTAGTCAAACAAAACACATACATTACTTCCAAAATCAATGCTAAACCAACCATCAACTTGCTTTGCAAACACAACCCAATTTCCACAAATTCCCAAACCACATAACATCTCAAAAACCCAATTTTCGTACTCCAACAACCATTGACTGAAATACCCATTTCCAAACATCCAAATGACTTCCTAAACATCCCAAATCACCCCCCTAACATAGGTAGACCATCAGCCCTTCAATTTAAACATTAAACCTCCCAAAAACTCAAGTTTTCATACTCTAAAATTTGCTCTAAGGACCCACTACGAAATTTCATCCAAAATCAACCAAATTAATATATGTTGTGTATTTCATTATGTTTAAACAAAACCCCAATACAATTTATCAAAACAAATTGAAAAACCCCCTTAAAAATCCAAACTTTAATATAAACCCTAATTTCCAAAACTCTATATTTTTGAAATCTAAGACAATAGATAAGTAGAGGATAGAGAGGAGGTTAAGAAAACATATTTACCTCTTAATTTGGTGTTGAAATTGAGTGACAAAATCAATGGAATAGTAGCTAAGGTTTTAGGAGAGTTTGAAAATGGGGGAGAGGGGTTTGAAGTTGGGAAAGGGAGGATGAGAAAGAAGATGACAACTTTTTCCTTAAAGTTGTCTTGCTTTATTTGAAATTTGGGTAAATTACAACATAGGTCCCCCCCTTCATTTTAAAGCTCAATTTGGTCATTATTTGTAGTTGAATTGTTTTAATTAAATTTTATTTGACTCGAACTAAAACCCGGTTAACTCCTAGGCCCAAGACACGGGTGTTACAGATTTTCACAAAACAGTTAAGACGTATTGAAACGATTTATGCATGTTTCGATACGAGTTTTGACAGTTTCAAGCCGTTTCGGAACGGATGTCAAGCCATTTCGGAACGGGCTCTTAGCGTATCGAAACTATTGTGTCTATTTCGATACGGTCTCTTAATTACACCCCAACGACTATTTCTATTTTGGTCTGTTTCGAAACATATACAAGTGTTTCGAAACGAGTAGTTGCAGAAGTGCATTTATGGGGAGAATGTTGCATCCCAACGGCTATATTTATGATGGCAACCACCCCAACGGCTAGAATTGAATGAGAAGGTATAAAAGGGAATCCAAAAACAACCAGCATTAACTATTGATCCTAAGAGAAACAATCCTACATCAAATCCAAGCTCAAGTGCTAAAATTTCAATATCTTTGTAAAACTCCAATTGTCATTCTTTGTAATTTCCTATTTTTCAGATTCAATTGGGTTGAGTGCTTGTAATTTGGGCAATATTTGTCTTGAGAGATACTTTGTAATTGTCATATTCTTCTTTGTAAACTTGTGAGAGAGTTTGGTCAATTTTGAGTAGAAAATTGACCATTTGTGTAAAGGTTTCCTCCTAAGCCTAGAAAAGGGAAAGATCAACTAGCGAAGTTGTTTGGAAAATCCTTAGTGAGAGCTAAGGTAGTGGATGTAGAGTTCATTTGGAACTTGAATCATTATAAGTGTCTTTGTCTTCAATTTTTTATTTTACCACTTCACCACCAACCAATTTAAAAACTCAATTCACCCCCTCTTAGCATTTATCGATTCAACGATCCACTCAACAATTGTTTTATTTATTATATATATATTTTATGTTCTGACATAGTTAAATTTATCCTTATTTATTTTTATGATTATATGTTCCCCGTTTTAGGTACAAATTCCCTAAGCATGTTTCTTTAGTTAGGATCATTAAATAATTAATATCATTAGCCCAGGTTTCTTTTAATTAATTGTAGGTTTAATACTACGTGCCTTAGGTTTGAGCACTAAATTAATTTCATAATAACTTAGTTTCCTAGGATAGACTTTCTAAATAAATTCATAAATCACACTTTACATTTAACTAATTAGGCTTTAAATAACTCACCCTTAATATCTCATCAAATGCTACATCACCTAAGTCACTTGTAAAATATTTGTGACCAAATAAATGACATTTTACAAACTTTATGAGTGCTAATCCTTCCACTCACGTAACCGTGCTTTCAAATCTAAAATTTCGTAGTCTCTAGTTTATATTAAGTTTCCGGTCCGTCTATTTAAAAGGACAGGTAGCGACTCTGTCATCACAACAATGCTTCTTCAACTATGAGATCCCACTTGTTGGTAATTTTCATATAATTTGAGCCACTCCATGAATTCCATTATAAATTTATTCTATTTAAACAATTTATTGACCTAATTAATCTTGCAGGATAATTACTTTACATGATTTAATGTCACTTAAAAAAAACGTCTTAAATGTTCATGAATTAAATTATTTAATATTTAAAACGGATAGAATGAACGGACTAACTAGTAGGTGGTTCAAGCTTAGCATCCTCCGTTGATTTCTTTGACTAGTTGGCAATTTTTTTAATATTTAATAATAAATAAAATATTTATTTTCTTGGTAAAACAGAAAAATAAAAACTATTGACTAGTTTGATAACTTCTCGAAGTTTAATTAACTAAAAATAAAAATGAAATAGCTACAATCAAATATATATATAGTCCAAAAAATTTATCGAAATGGAAATTCATTTGTTGTTTACTAAGAAATACATGTAAACGTCCAGAAAAGATATCAAGCAAATAAATTTGAAGTCGTCCATGGGCCATTTACTAAGAAATTCTGGGATGCCATTTTTGACTGATACAAATTGTATAAATATTAATAACAAATACTGGATATAGTTGCGATTAAAAATTCAAATAAATTAAAAAAAATTGATCCGACAAATAAATTAAATTCATAAGCTCCAAGATCAGTCTATAAATACCATCTTTAGTTGTCATATTTTCCCACACCTCAAAACGCTCATTCAATCATCCATCTTTCCTCTTCTTTTTAGTTTTCTTAAACTCCCAAGTAGTTTCAGCAGCATGGGTGTTGTGACTTATGACTTTGAGGTTACCTCCCCAATCTCCCCTACCAGACTTTTCCAAGCCCTTGTTCTTGAAGCCGACAAGCTTTTCCCCAAGGCTGCTCCTCATGCAATCAAGAGTGTTGAGCTCGGAGGTAACGGTGGCCCTGGAAGCATCGTCAAGATCAACTTTGCGGATGGTTAGTTCTTTCATTCCTACTTTCTTTCCATATTTTATTTTTTTTTCAGATGTGTTCGATACGAGTATGTTTGATGAAAGTATTTTATATTTTTAGGCCTTCCATTCCAGTATGTGAAACACACGGTTGAAGGACAAGACAAAGACAACTTGTCGTACAGTTACAGTTTGATCGAAGGTGGTCCTTTGGGAGAGAAGCTTGAGAAAATCTCATACGAGAACAAATTTGTGGCAGGTGCAGATGGAGGAAGTGTGTGCAAGAGCTTAATGAAGTTTTACACCGTCGGTGACTGCACTTTCACTGAAGATGAAATTAAAGAACAAATTCAGAGGATGGACGGAGTTTACAAGGCTGTTGAAGCTTACCTCATTGCAAACCCTGATGTCTGCAACTAAGATAAGATTGGTTTAAAGAGCAGTGTGATTTTCATATTTTCTTTTTCGTATTAAAGCCAAAACTGTATTTGGTTGTTCGAATAAGAGTGGTATGGTTATGAGGGTTTGATCATCTCTAAGTTCATTATAGTTAAAGAATTTGAGTTGTATCATCTTCGATATATACATAATGAATAAAATAAACGTATAAACTTCAGTATTTTGCATTAAACTAGAAATGATGGACTCCAAATCCCTTGTGTACAAATTACCTAAAATCTCAACTACTAAATTGATATACAAGAAGACCGAGTCTATAACTATATTTATTTTACGTATAACACTTATTTTTAAATAAATACCTGAGTATGTTCTTTTCAAAAAGTAAACATTAAATTATACCGAATATAAAACCACATCTAACATTTCCCTAATTCAATTGACAGATTTCTATGGAAATATTAGTAGAAATATGCAAAGACTTAGGTAGATGAAAATAAGTGTCGTAGCCTTTGCAAATCGATAGTCATATATGGCTGAATTTCCACAACCGAAAGAACCCACATTTGACTATATTATTTAATTTTTCCTTTTCATGAAAGTTTAGCCCGACCATAAAAAAAAACTCCTTTTGTTAAGATTTTATTAGATTTCTTTTATCACAAGCAATGCGGGTGAATTATTAGCGATAACTAAACCGTAGGTATACGCTTGTGCACGACAGTTATTGTTTTCGTCGGTAAAAATCCAAACCAACATTACATGTAACAACAATATTTTAAGTGTCGGAATATACTTTTTAATGATCGGTGAAGTTTTTTACTTGTGTCCACGAACTTTGTGCAACGGTTTTGACACCGTCGTTATATGACAATTTATTATATATTTTTAATATTATTAGAATATATATATATATTGTTAAACAAACAATTATAAGAATTGTAATTTTAAGATAAAACTCAGTTTCTTCTTTATTCGTCAAGCTTACTTTTACAACTTAATAGAATAAGCTTTATATACGCCAAGCTGAGCTAAACTAAGCTAGCTACGCGCCATTCATAACTGCCTGGAATAACAATTATGCAAACTACTTACTAACAACAATCTATTACAATTTGTTATAGATGTACAACTTTCCATTAGGTGTAAGCTATCTCTAATATTTCCCTTGCTTCTTCAAGCTCTGAAAACTTTCAAACACAAAGTTGATGCCGAAATTTCTCAAACTTAGCAATGCCTATTGGTTTGGTGAGGGCATCTGCTACCTGACTTGATGGTGGAACACAGTTCACTTGAAGAGATTGAGACAACACTTTCTCTCGAATGAAGAAGAGATCAAGATCCACGTGTTTCATCTTAGCGTGCATAACTGGATTAGCTGCCATTGCAACAGCACCTGTATTATCACTCCAAATGACAAGAACAATATGTAGTGTGATAGACATGTCCTTAAGAACTGCTTGTAAACAAAGAACATCAGAAGCAACGTCTGCAATACTCTGACATTCAGCTTATGCAATGGATCTTTACACTGAACGTTGTTTACGAGAGCTCCAGGATAGAAGGTGCATGTCAAGATAAGAGTAATACCCAGGCACTGACCGTCTGTCATCAAGGTCATTACCTCAGTCAGCATCGGAAAAGGAAAACAGCTCCACGTCACACGTAGCATGAGGAGAAAACCATAGCCTAAAGTCAAGCGTGTCTTTCAAGTATACGAGAATGCGTTTGACCGTTGTCCAGTGTAGTTCAGAAGGTTGATGTATGAATTGGGCAACTTTGTTAACTGAAAAAGATACATCTGGCCTTGTATAGCATGTGTACTGGAGAGAACCCACTATGCTTTAATATTCATGAGGATCATGCAGCGGTTCACCATCATTCTCGCTCAGTTTGGGTGTGGTTACCATGGGTGTGGGCACATCAGTGACATCCCTTTTGTCAGTCTTAACCAAGAGCTCAGTGATATACTTCTTTTGAGTTAAAAAGAGGCCTCCATGTGCACGTTTAACTTCAATTCCCATAAAAATAAAATTCAAGTCCCCAAGGTCTTCCAGGGAAAACTTCTTATCCAAAAGCTTTATAATTGTGTTGACATGGCTTTGAGACATTCCAGTGATCAGAATGTCGTCCATATAGACTACCATGTATGTGATTTCACCATCTTTGTTGTAAATAAACAGTGATGCATCTGCATTGGAGGATTTGAATCCTAGAGATTCCAGAAATGCTTTCAACTTGTCAAATCAATTCTTTAGTGCCTGTCTAAGCCCATAGAGAGCTTTCTTGAGTTTGCATACCAGCACGCTACCATCAGTTGCCTTCTTGCGAAATCCCTCGGGTTAGAGCATATACACATCTTCAACTAAGTCATCTTTTAAGAACGCATTATCAACATCAACCTGATGAACGGGCAAAGCATTAGTAACAGCAAGGGACAAGAGTAAATTCACAGTAAACGATTTAACTACATGAGTAAAAGTCTCCCTGAAATCTAGTCCAACAAATTGAGAATAACCCTTAGCCACCAATCGAGTTTTGTATCTCTCGATTGTGCCATCAACATTTCGTTTAATTTTAAAGAGCCATTTGCAGCCAATGGTCTTACCGTCTTATGGTAAGGGAATTAGCTCCAATGTATCATTAGCCAATAATGCATTATACTCAACAAGGACAACTTTACACCAATCAGGATCTTGTAATGCCGCATTAACATCCAAGGGTGCTTCATCTAGCTGTAAATGAAAAGCTTTGGGTTTGAAGATCCCGACCTTGCTTCTAGTCATCATGGAGTGAGTGTTTGTAGGAGCAGACATAACACTGGAGACATGGTTCTGAGAATCCAGAACATTAGTTCTTGGTTTTGAAATCAATGGAACCGTAGGTGCAAAAAGAGGAATTTATGTGAAGATCTCATCTTGTTGAACATCAATTGGGTGTGGGATGGCATCAATGGAACCAACATCCTCACTATGCTGAAGGAGCAGCTAGGGCACATAATCACTAGCAGGAGTAGAAGTGTGAGTTGTTGCTCCATGAGATACATGTTCATTAGTGGTAGGTGAATTTTGAGTTGTTATAGTAGGATTCTCAGGCATAGTGCACAGTTTAGTAGCCTCAAGAGCTTCTAAAGTTGGCACACCAGACAACGTTGGACTAGAAGTGCAATTAGAATCTTCAGTAGGCAAAGGCTGAGTAGTATCATCCACAGACTGAGCTTTATCAGATGTGGAATCGGAAAACACAACAAAAGGCTAAGAGGGTGCAAAGTCACAAGAACAAGTTGTTGTAGAGCTTTGTTCACTATAGGGAAAAATAGTCTCATTAAAAACAACATGCCTGAAAGTAAAGATCCTACCACTTTTCTGATCAAGACACAAATATCCATGATGACTAGGAGAGTATCCAAAAAAAATGCATGACCTAGATCGAAAATCCATCTTGTGCCTATTAAATGGTCTTAAATGAGGGTAACATAAACACCCAAAGACTCGTAGGAACTGATAGTTTGGTGTTTTACTATACAAAACCTGAAATAGTGACATATTAATAAGAGTTTTTGAGGGCATTCTATTAATTAAAAACGTTGCACTCAGCACAACATAAGACCAGTACTTAAGTGGCAACGACGCTTGTGCTAGTAAAGTGAGTGCAGTCTCGACTACATGCCTATGCTTCCTTTCAGCCACACCATTCTGTTGAGAAGTGTTAGGGCATGTAATTCTTAGCTGAACACCTAATTAAGCCATTTGATTTTCAAGAAATTTAAACTCTCCACCACCATCGACTTGTACAACAAGTAAATTTGGATTAAACTAATTTTTTATTAAATCATAAAACATCTAGAAAGCAATACAAGCATCTAACTTCTTCTTGAGCAAATACAACCAAGTGTTTCGAGAAAACAAATCAACACAAGACATATAATATCTATATCCAAATGAGGCAAATGGAGCTAGTCCCCAAACGTCCATTTCTACAAGTTGAAATGGCTTAGAATATACTGTGGAAGAAGCTTGAAAAGGGAGTGAGTGACTCTTGCCTAACTGACATGCATGGTAAGGATTATTTCTATCAACTACAACTCTTTTATGTAAGACTAAACTCACTACATCAGCTGAAGGATGACCCAATCTGTTGTGTCAAAGACAATAGTCTGATAAAGTGGCTGAACAAGTGAAAATAGATGGACGAGGAGGAGTAACGTCAGGAGCAGTATGAAACACATACAAACCATCTTTTTGAGGACCTCTTAACAACTCTTCACCTGTCCTTTCATCCTTAAGAAAACAATAGGAGGAGTGAAACTCAAAGTAGACACAATTGTTAGTGGTGAATTTAGATACATGCATCAAATTATGAGTTATGCCAGGGACATGCATCAACTGATTAAGAACTAATGGTCTAGTCCTAGTAGTCAATACAAATTTCCCAATATGAGTAATAGAAATAGATGAACCATCACCAATGTGAACCTTACCCTGACCTGTGTACTTCTGTCCAGTGTAAAGTTGAGATTTGTCATTAGTGACATGGTGTGTAGCCCCCGAATCAGGATACCACGTGGGTGGTGAAGCAACGAGAGTGTTAACTTGTGGTGCATCGATAGACATAGGGGAAGAGGACTCAAAAGTCACATAAGGAGTGTAATTGCCTTCAGGATTGTCGTGTGTACAACAACATGTGTAAGCTTTAGTAGTCGGCTTAGACTGATTCGAAATCCTTGATCAAACCGGTGCCAACATCGATCTGCAAGGTGGCCAAGCTTGCCACATATTTGACATTGGAGCCTGGGCCTCCTTTGAATCTGTCACCAGGTCCTGAACGACCTCCATGAGCACCACAATTATACGCATAATCCGGACGAGAAGCATGGCTAATAGATCTGGATCAACCGTGGTGTTGTTGATGCCAATTGACAACGGTAACAAATCCTCCAGTCATGTTTCAGCATTAGTAAGCAACGAGACTGCACCATCGAAAGAGTAGGGATCTTTACTCACTAAAATAACTGCCATAACCGACTCAAACTTCGAGGGAAGTCAATTAAGGATTGTTGCAACCTACTCAATTTCAGAAATAGGGCTGCCACAAATAGCCAGTAGATCGTAAATTTCTTTTATCTGAGCGGTATACTCACTAATGGAAAGATTTCCTTTCTTAAGCGATCTTAGTCTACAGTGTAAATGCATGTCACGAGTGGTTTACAACTTCGAGTAGCGAAGAACAACAATTTTCCATATAGAAGGAGATGATTCTGATCCAACAAGATGAGGAAGAACACACGTAGTCACCGTTTTTTTGATAAGAGATTGGCCTCGTTAAAAACCCCCTCATATCAACCGTCACGAAGACGGTTAATAGCGGAAGGAGGAAAAGAGTGCTCTCAAAATATTATTCATCCATCTCAAATTGTTCAATACAAAACCATATAGAAATCAAAATTTCCAACATTCGACCTTGATATCTACTAAACAATTTCGATTATCCTATACCAGCTTTAGCTAAATTATCTGCCTCTATATTACTTACCCTTGGGATAGCTTTAAAAATACACCCCACCGAGCCATCTAACGAAACAATACTGCAGACCAAATCTCTGAACGTTGTAGGGCATGTCCCTGGGTTCTTCACCCATTTAACCGCAATCTCCGAGTCACTTTCCAATATAGCTCTGGACGCCCGACATAACGGATTTGAAGTGAACTTTGTTAGCCCCATTTTCATAGCGAGCAGTTCTATTAGAATTGGAGGCCCCGGGCCTACTGATTCCGAGAACGAGAATAAGCAATTTCCAGACGAGTTGCGTGCTAAACCACCGATGCCTCCAGTCGACCGCTCCCTAGAGGTAGCTCCGTCAGTGTTGATGGTGATGAAACCCTGTGGAGGGGGAAGCCAACCTCTGTGTATCCCGATCGTCGAATTAGAGTACCCACCATTTTCCACAATAGTCGGATCAGCCATAAGTTCATCAAAGGAAACCAAGCAGTCTTCATTAGCAGCTTTGAACCAGGATACCAAGAGGAACTTAGCAATAAAACATAAATTCATAAAATCCAACGAACCATCACGGAAAACCAAGTCGTTTCTTTGCAGCCATATGGACCAAAGAACAACTGCAGGAACAATGTTACCAAGGGACACTCTATGCTTTGATTGAAAAAACTATCCCACATCATAATGATCGACGATACATTATCGGGCATGACCAAGTTAATCTTCCAAATAGCAGCAAAAAACATCCACAACATCCAAGATATCCGACAGTGTAAGAGTAGATGTGTCGGGGTTTCCAGTGAATCACGACACAAGGGGCAGCAAATGTTAATATTCGAGGGGATCCCCCTATTAATAAGCAAAGCTCTGACTGGAAGTTTCTGGTACGTGGCTTGCCATACGAAAAAGCTAACCCGAGGGGGCACCCTGTTGTTCGAAATCATATTTTTCCAGAAAGAGGAAGAGTTAGCCTGTTGTATGAGACAATTGTATCCACCTTTAGCTGTGTAGATTCCTTCACTCGACTCTTGCCATGTGAATCGATCGCTATTGAAACCTTTATCTGAAAAAGAATTTAAACAAGCCATCAATGCTTCCCACTGATGACATTCCCAATCGAACAAGTCCCGCCGGAGAGTGATATTCCAGTTCCAATCTGAACCAGTTTTCTGTCCAAACTCAGAGACGGTGCCCTCTTTATTATTTGAGAGTGCGTATATCCTCGGGAACACATGTTGAAGAGGGGCCTCCCCAATCCATCAATCCGACCAGAATTTGATTGCGGAACCATCTCCTAAATGCAAAATTAAATTGTCTTCTAGGGACACACCCCGTGAATTTTTACAAGAAAAAGATTTAGTAATATCCCTCCACACCCACGAAGAGAATCGATTAATTGAACTGGTAGGGGCGATGGAGTTAGTATCCCAGTTCAACTTACTGCACAGAGTCGTCTTCCATAAACTTTCTTTCTCAGTTACAAAGTTCCAGACCCATTTCCCTAAGAGAGCTTGGTTTTTTATCCGAAGATCGCGTATCCCTAAACCACCACAATTTATCGGTTGGTATAGCATACTCCATTTCAACCAATGAATGGCCTTGTGGCTATCCGAGGAGCCCCAAAGGAAGTTTGCCATTAAGCTATTCAGTTTGTTTGCAATGGTAACCGGCAGCTTAAAAATAGAAAGATAATATAGGGGGAGGGCGGCAAGCACTGATTTGATAAGCACCAACCTTCCACTAAAAGACAAACAGCTTGATTTCCAGGATGCTAATGTTTTGTAAAACTTTTCGACCACTGGTTCCCAAAGTGATAGGGAATTTCTTTTCTCTCAAAGCGGAAGGCCAAGATACTGCGAGGGTAGTTGGGCACTCGTGCATCCGATTTGGGCAGCCCAATTCGCCACTACGTTCTCCTCCACATTAATGCCGAATAATCTACTCTTACTTAAGTTGAGTTGTAATCCGGCAGCTAATTCGAATATCCTCAATATCCTTTTCACATTCCTAATCTCTCCAATATTCGGGGTACAAAAGATTATCAAGTCATCAGCATATTGGAGATGAGATAGCTGAAAATTATTTTCCTCGCTCCCCATTATGAAACCTCGGAATAAACCAACAGAAGTAGCTTTCTCAAGCATGAGATGAAGAGCTTCGCCGAGAAGATTAAATAGCAGTGGGGATAGGGAACAGCCCTGTCGAAGCCCTCGGGTAATAGAGAATTGCGTGGTTGGGAGACCATTTACCAAAACAGATATGGACGCGGAAGAAACACAGTGATGGATCCATTTGCACCAACGATCACCAAAAACCATCTCTCGTAAAACTCTAAAGAGGAAAGCCCAATCCACAGAGTCGTACGCGCCTTTAAAGTCTATTTTGAAAATCAAGCCCTTCAGTCCCTTTTTGCGGATATAGTCAATCCCCTCGTTCGCTATTAAAGAACATTCAAGAATACTTCGGCCTGGAATAAAGGCGAATTGCCGTTTGCTTACCACAGTGTCCATGCACGAGCTAAGCCTTCTTGAAAGGACTTTGGATATAATTTTATATACGCCTCCTACTAGACTAATGGGTCTGAAATCCTTGGGACAAGTAGGGCCCAATTTCTTCGGAATAAGCGAGATAAAAGAGTGGTTGATACCACTGTCCCACTTTCGGTGGACATAAAAGTCTCTGAACACTTTTAGCAACTCATCCTTCAAAACTGGCCAGAATTTTTTGAAAAAACCCATAGTATAACCGTCTGGGCCAGGGGCTCTAGAGCTATCAGTAGAAACAATTGCGGCCCAAACTTCTTCTTCTGTGAACTGGTTCTCCAGCCTATTACTCTGCTCTGAGGACAGTTTCGCAAAACCCAAATTGATCTCATCGATAGGGAGAGTGTTCGACTGATTATATACCTTATGGAAATGCTCATAAAAACCATTCCTTATCTTCTCTTGATCCGAAGTGGACTGCTCTTCAATAACAAGTGTATTAATAGCATTAGAACGACGCCTATTAGAAGCAACCATGTGAAAATAATGAGTATTTCTATCGCCTTCTTTGAACCACTTCAAACGCGAGTTTTGTAACCAAATACTTTCTTCCTTTCGCAGACACGACCACAACTTTTTCCTGAGTATCGGAAGTTCTGAACTTGCAATGCCTTGTTGGATGTTCTTTTCCTCACTATCAATCTGTGCTTCCAGTAATCGAATCTGATTTCTAACATCTACAGGTTTCGCTGTAGACCACTGCTTAATGCCCTTTTTGAGTTCCTTCAAAGTAGCGAATATACCTTTGTTTCTTTTACCCTTGGAAAAGGCAGCCTCTACTAGGCTATTAAAACCGTCTTCATCCATCATATAATTGAACAATTTGAATGGTCTCGCATATGATGGCGCCTTAACATTTTCCAAGCAAACCGGGTTATGGTCAGATATAGACTTTGCCAACAATAACAGTTGTGTGTTTGGAAAAAACTCCAGTAGCTGCCTATCCACTAAGAACCTATCCAGTCTAATAAAAGTGGGCGGATCCCGATTATTAGACCATGTGAACGATCCTCCACTCATCGGCAAATCGACAAGA
Organism: Hibiscus tridactylites; assembly: GCA_958450335.1. Taxonomy (NCBI): domain Eukaryota; kingdom Viridiplantae; phylum Streptophyta; class Magnoliopsida; order Malvales; family Malvaceae; genus Hibiscus; species Hibiscus tridactylites. The sequence continues at coordinate 17,763,730 of OY288281.1, read as the reverse complement.
GCTGAGTTCTGAATAAAAGTTCTGAATAGATTAATAGTATGTGAGTTAACAGTGAACCCGATTTTCTCCTCAGCCCCTAAATATGCATTGAAATCACCCCCAATACACCATATAACCTTATGTGAATTTATGAATTCCAGTAGTTCAGTGAAAAAACCTTCTCTGTCAGCTTCAAAAGCAGGTCCGTACACGTTCAAGAAACCGCAGATATGTTGATTACCTTTAACCGTCCCCAGAACAACAATGAATCTAGGATAAGTGAAAACCTGAGATACCATCAAAAAATCCGAGTCCCATACTGACAATAAACCTCCAGCCGAGTGATGAGTGCTCAAATATGACATATTTCATTTGTTATTTTTCTAGCTATTGGGACTTCTTGCTGCTTAATACATGTTGTTTTTGTTATATTTTGTGCAGGAACCCAATTCTGGAAATAGTAGTGAAAATGAGGCATTTCTGCAGTTTTTATTATAATTCTGTCATGACTGGCATCATGGGCACGACACCGGGCACGACGCATCTGACGTGGCAATGACGTGGCGACTTCTAGAAGCTTCTGGAACGTTCTGAAAGATGTTATCAGCTTATCCGATTAGATTCCTGCATTTAAATTTCAAAACATTTAAATTGTTTTATCTTTTGTTTATTATTTTAAATTATTTCATCACTTTATCTTTGTAAATCTAAGCCTATAAATACCACCCTTGGTAAAGGCTTAGATCCATCCATCATTTTTAGTTTTTATCTTTGAAAACACTTTTTAGTTTTAATTCAAGTTCATTTTCCTTTAATTTCTTGTTTTCATTTATTTTATGTTATTCAATTGTTTTTCTAAAATTAAGTTAAGTATGATAATCAATATCATGCTTAGCTAAATTTCTTTAGCCAAGAGTTAGCCAAATCAATTCTAATCGTGAGAATTGAACATTGCCTAAATTCCTTCGGGAATACATTTTTATCTTTCTGTTTAGATAGTTTGGCAATCGGCCTTACTAAAGTTTTTAATCGTTTTTCAAATCAAAAAGAGCTCGTTGATCTGGAATCGTTTAAAGACATAGTTGGGAGGAAGGATCGGCCTGTGGCAATTTCGACTTCCTGTGAACACTCTTAGCGGCGGTCCGCTAAGGAAAGATAAAATCAGAAGCGATTCTTTTTAAGACAATTTCTGAGTCGGGCTTTTCCTGCTTTCAAAACTAAACATTTTAACGGCAATAGACGTGGCTAATTTGTTTAAGAATCAACCTTCGAAGATAGTCTTGGGAGGATTGGTTACTCGAGAGAGAAGCAAGTTGCGATGGGTTGGGCCTCGCAGACTGTAACCGACATGATCCACGGAGTAAAAATCTATTTCAATGATCGAAGGGATTGACAAGGCTAGCTCGAGGCTATTTCACATACTTGATTTTTCTTATTATTTTTTCTTGCATTTATTTTATTTCTTCATCCAATATCAAATCACTCCCCCCATTTTATTTAATTATTCTGCAGATATTCCTGGAAGTAGTAATCGAAGCAATCTTCAGTCAATAGTTCCAGCTAATCTCCTCGTGGATCGACCCTCTTTCCTTATACTACTTAATTTCTTTATTTATTTATTGTTGAAAGAGGTTAAATATTTATTTATTTTTTACCGGTTAAACGACGACTTGTCAAAATTGGCGCCGTTGCCGGGGAGATTTATTTTCGGCAATTTTTGACTGATTTTTTGTTTTATTTTATGACCAGGAAAAATCCGGGTACTTTAGCTCCATATAACCCGGAAATCGAAGCAAGCGCTCGTAGAACTCACGGCGAAACCCTTCGACGAAAGAAACAACAAAGCACACGACAACCCGAACAAGAATCCACCTCCGAATCTACACCAATCGAAGAACCTACACAGGAACCAGAACCGATGGCTGAACAAACAATTCGAGAGCTGAACGCAGCCCCTACTGTGCAACAACCCCTTTGTATCGCCTTTCCTCACGGTGATACCCCATTCCAACTCAAAACAAGCCTAATTCACCTATTACCCACCTTTAATGGCCTCCCTACTGAAAGCCCACATAAACACCTTGCCGAATTTCACATGGTGTGCAGCAGCATGAAACCGCAAGGAGTTTCGGAGGATCAGATAAAACTAAGGGCTTTTCTATTTTCCTTAGCCGGAACGGCTAAAGAGTGGTTATTTTATTTACCTTCGAATTCTATTAATACATGGGTTGATCTTTCTCGTGTTTTCCTTGACAGGTATTTCCCTGCAGCAAAAGCGACTGAACTTAGGCGAAGCATTTTGAGTATCCAACAAATGCACGACGAATCCCTATATGATTATTGGGAAAGGTTCAAGAAGTTGTGCGCAAGTTGTCCGCAACATGGCCTATCCGAGCAAACACTCCTTCAATACCTATATGAAGGAATGTTACCAATGGACAAAAAGATGGTAGATGCAGCAAGCGGTGGCGCGCTTGTTAACATGACTCCTACTGCAGCGAGAACATTAATCTCCACAATGGCTGCAAACTCGCAGCAATTTGGTTCTACAAGTGAACTCAGCCGACGGGTTCACACAGTAAGCACAATTTCATTAGAGAATAAAATTGATAATTTGACTAATATTGTGTATTCTCTTGTTTCAGGGGAGATAAAAGCTGCTAAGGTATGCGGAATATGCACTATGTCAGATCACGCAACCGACTTATGCCCATTATTGCGAGATACGTCTAGCGCCCAAGTTAACGCCATACGCAACTTTCCCGGACCTCCCCAAAGACCCTATAACCCACATAGAAATACATTCAATCCCGATTGGAGAGATCACCCAAACTTGAGTTACGGTAATCAGAACCAAAATTACCAACCTAGGCAACAACCTCCCTACCAAAACCAAGCACCCCAAAAATCCTCGCTTGAGTCTATTGTTGAGAGATTGGCAGTTTCGCAGGAAAAATTCCAAACCCAAACACAATCCCACCTCCAAAAAATCGACAAACAAATAAGCCATCTAGCTCAAGCCGTTAGCCGTATAGAATCCCAGGGAAAGTTACCATCCCAAACCGAAAACAACCCAAGGGAAAACGTTAGTGCGATAACTTTGCGTAGTGGAACGGTGATAACGCCTAAACCGCCCAAGGAAGATGAGCAAAAATCCGACGAGCAAGGAAACTCTTCGAAGGACCAGAACGAAAAGTCTCCACCCATTGCAGGTAACTCTAAATCCAATATTTTTGTTTCTACTTACGAACCTGTTCCTCCTTTTCCAGGTAGATTGGCAAAACGAGATAAAAAGGAGGAAGAGAAGGAAATTTTGGATGTATTCAAAAAAGTGGAAATCAACATTCCACTTTTGGATGTTATTCGGAAGGTCCCTAAGTACGCAAATTTTTTGAAAGATCTATGCACAAACCGAAGGCGATTGTCTGGGAATGAAAGAGTTAACCTTGGTGAGAACGTTTCGGCTATTCTTCAAAGACCATTGCCGCCAAAGTACAAGGATCAAGGTATGTTTGTGGTTCCTTGTAAAATTGGGAATGTTGGGATGAAAAGGGCGATGTGCGATTTAGGCGCAAATATCAACGTCATGCCGTTAAGCGTTTACAACAAAATTTCAACTGAACCATTGAAAGAAACGCGAGTGACGGTTCAATTAGCTGATCGATCAATCATCTACCCCGAGGGAGTACTAGAAAACGTGTTGGTACAGGTAAAAATCTCATTTTTCCTGCTGATTTTTACATTATTGACATGGAAAATGATCGCAGCAATAACGGATCCGAAATCTTGCTTGGCCGACCTTTCCTATCAACTGCGCATACAAAGATTGATGTCCGCGACGTCATCTTAACTATGGAATTTGATGGGGAAGTAGTTAAATTTGATATGTACAAAGCTATGAAGTATCCTGATTCGGTCGCAAGTTTAAATTTCGTTGATATTATAGATCCGTTAGTTGATGATTTGATCGAAACTGATTTGTGTTATGAATTTTGTAGGGAATTTGCGGATCTCGGCAATATAGGCGAAATCATTTCAACTCTTTCTCCCCTTTCTGATTTTCGATTAATTCCAATTCAAACTAAACATTTTCCATCAATTTTGCAGGAACCAAAGCCAAGGTTGGAATGGTTTGATTATATATTTTTAGGCGACAACCAAACTTTGCCAAATATCATCTTGAGTAAGTTGTCGTCTTGGGAAGGAGGTAGAAGCTTAGTTGTTATTTTGCGCACAAAAAGAAAGATGAAGGAAGACGTTAAAACGACGCGCGATGGACATTATCGATTATTTGAAGACCTTTATTTTGAAGAGCCAAAAATTTAGCAAAGGTCGTCGAGCTAAACGACGTTAAACAAAGCGCTAAATGGGAGGCAACCCATTCTTTTTTATTTTTGTTAATTTTAATTTCCTCTCTTTTTATATTTTATTTATTTTCCTTTATTTTTCTTTTTCTAATTACCTTAATAATTTTTCTGCAGGACTTTTTTTTTTCTCACACAGCAGGCACTCTTCGACCATAAGCTGCAGTTCCATTGAAAGTGGTGCACAGTAGCAAAACCCCTTCCACTTAATGGCGCATGATAGCAAACCCCTTTCCATCTATTTTTAAAACCCTTTGACCGGTTGCATAGGAATAAAATAAAGTAAGAATTGTTTTCAATTCTTTTCTTTATTTTTCCCCCTTTGAAACCTTTTCCCTTTTCCCTCTTTCCCTCTCCGATAGCCCCCTACCCAAACCAGCCATGGTCCGAACCCGACGACAAGGAAGAGCAGCATCCCCTAAACCGGCCGCCGTTCAACCCACCATCCTTGTAGTTGGGGGACGGCGCCGCCTTACACAGAAACACACCATGTCCCCGCGCCTCCGCCCTATTCCCCAACCGTCAGCCGCCATTTGCGTCTCTCCAACAGCACCGCCGGTTCAAGGCCCTCTGCCGTCGTTGATCCGAGCCACTCATAGTGTACCATTCCCATCGACTCACTCTACATCCACGGGGAGTATCTTTTGCCCTTATTATCTTTTTATTTCCTTAATTTTTATGAATTGGGGCAATTCACTTAAGTGAGGGGGAGGGTAATAAATTACCACTTGTCTGCTTGTTTGATTATATGTTTGACTTTGATTAAACTTAAGATGAATTTTTCTTGTCATTACTTGTGTCCAGCATGTTGTACTTGTTCTAGTGCTTAGGAATGATTGAATTGGAGCATTTTTTATAATCAAATGATATGGGTAATCTGCAGCTTGACATTTTCTTTTAATTACTCTTGATAGTGTTAATTAAATTTCTCGCCTAGCTTAATCAAATTAGCCCAATTTTGGTAAGATTTGAGCCTCGAGCATGCATTCTTCATATTATGCTCGTTTCTTTTGCTTGAGAGTGTCATCCTGAATTTTAGGAATCTAGAACTTGTGGCTTGCTTACGATTCGAGACTACACTAAGAACGAGGTGCTTTAAAATGATTTAGGCATTAGGCTTTAAACCTTTTCCTTCCCTTTCATTTTAATTTACCCTTTCTCATCGCCTAGTGAGCCTTTGTTAGCCTTACACCCCATTTCCTTGGCTTAACCACTTTTTGATTGATCAAATGCTAGAAACTATATTACTAGGCAAATAAGGAGTTGCAATTCAAATAAGGGCATAATTTTTCCAGAAAAAAGTGAAAAAAAACAAAGAAAAAAGGAAAAACAGAATAAAAGGAAGCAATTGCTTCGGGAAAAAAAGAAAAGAAAAAAAAAGAGAAAAAACAGTTTCGAAATGAAAAAAATAGAAGAAAAAATGCGTGATTGCTTGCCTTTTTTAGCTCCTTTTTTGTCTTCACTGTTTATTGCTTGAAACTTCTTGCATTGATCACCTTCTTTTGCCTTTTCTTTCCATCTTTCTACTTTTTTTTCTAAACCCACATTACACCTTGAATAAAAGACCTAATGATTTTTGCACCTCGATTCTAATAAGTAGTGGAGAATTGAACTTGTTACAAGCCTATGGAAACCTTTGTTCATGCATGACTTTGAGTGTTTCTGCTTCAATTTTACCTTTAAAAACACTTCGAGTGCTCTTGAGTGTATCTTGGTGAGGATTAAGACTAGGCTAAGATTTGATTAATGCTTGATAGGAAATTGAAAGGAACAAGAGCTGCTCTTTGCTTGTATCTATATGGTTTTAATTATGTTTCTTTCATGAACCTCCTTTCGTGCTAGAACTCTTATGATTATGTTTGATGCTTGTAATGGTTGAGAAATGCATTCTTGGGTTTATGATTTTTTCGGACATACTTGAGGACAAGTATGAGACAAGTGAGGGGGAATTTGATGAGTGCTCAAATATGACATATTTCATTTGTTATTTTTCTAGCTATTGGGACTTCTTGCTGCTTAATACATGTTGTTTTTGTTATATTTTGTGCAGGAACCCAATTCTGGAAATAGTAGTGAAAATGAGGCATTTCTGCAGTTTTTATTATAATTCTGTCATGACTGGCATCATGGGCACGACACTGGGCACGACGCGTCTGACGTAGCAATGACGTGGCGACTTCTAGAAGCTTTTGGAACGTTCTGAAATATGTTATCAGCTTATCCGATTAGATTCCTGCATTTAAATTTCAAAACATTTAAATTGTTTTATCTTTTGTTTATTATTTTAAATTATTTCATCACTTTATCTTTGTAAATCTAAGCCTATAAATACCACCCTTGGTAAAGGCTTAGATCCATCAATCATTTTTAGTTTTTATCTTTGAAAACACTTTTTAGTTTTAATTCAAGTTCATTTTCTTTTAATTTCTTGTTTTCATTTATTTTATGTTATTCAATTGTTTTTCTAAAATTAAGTTAAGTATGATAATCAATATCATGCTTAGCTAAATTTCTTTAGCCAAGAGTTAGCCAAATCAATTCTAATCGTGAGAATTGAACATTGCCTAAATTCCTTCGAGAATACATTTTTATCTTTCTGTTTAGATAGTTTGACAATCGGCCTTACTAAAGTTTTTAATCGTTTTTCAAATCAAAAAGAGCTCGTTGATCTGGAATCGTTTAAAGACATAGTTGGGAGGAAGGATCGGCCTGTGGCAATTTCGACTTCCTGTGAACACTCTTAGCGGCGGTCCGCTAAGGAAAGATAAAATCAGAAGCGATTCTTTTTAAGACAATTTCTGAGTCGGGCTTTTCCTGCTTTCAAAACTAAACATTTTAACGGCAATAGACGTGGCTAATTTGTTTAAGAATCAACCTTCGAAGATAGTCTTGGGATGATTGGTTACTCGAGAGAGAAGCAAGTTGCGATGGGTTGGGCCTCGCAGACTGTAACCGACATGATCCCCGGAGTAAAAATCTATTTCAATGATCGAAGGGATTGACAAGGCTAGCTCGAGGCTATTTCACATACTTGATTTTTCTTATTATTTTTTCTTGCATTTATTTTATTTCTTCATCCAATATCAAATCACTCCCCCCATTTTATTTAATTATTCTGCAGATATTCTTGGAAGTAGTAATCGAAGCAATCTTCAGTCAATAGTTCCAGCTAATCTCCTCGTAGATCGACCCTCTTTCCTTATACTACTTAATTTCTTTATTTATTTATTGTTGAAAGAGGTTAAATATTTATTTATTTTTGACCGGTTAAACGACGACTTGTCAAAATTGAATACATCCAAAATTTCCTTCTCTTCCTCCTTTTTGGATGTTCTTTTCATCACTATCAATCTGTGCTTGATAGGAAATCTACAAGAAGGAAATTGAAAGGAAATATGTCCGAACTTGCAATGCCTTGTTGGATGTTCTTTTCCTCACTATCAATCTGTGCTTCCAGTAATCGAATCTGATTTCTAACATCTACAGGTTTCGCTGTAGACCACTGCTTAATGCCCTTTTTGAGTTCCTTCAAAGTAGCGAATATACCTTTGTTTCTTTTACCCTTGGAAAAGGCAGCCTCTACTAGGCTATTAAAACCGTCTTCATCCATCATATAATTGAACAATTTGAATGGTCTCGCATATGGTGGCGCCTTAACATTTTCCAAGCAAACCGGGTTATGGTCAGATATAGACTTTGCCAACAATAACTGTTGTGTGTTTGGAAAAAACTCCAGTAGCTGCCTATTCACTAAGAACCTATCCAGTCTAATAAAAGTGGGCGGATCCCGATTATTAGACCATGTGAACGATCCTTCACTCATCGGCAAATCTACAAGAGCTGAGTTCTGAATAAAAGTTCTGAATAGATTAATAGTATGTGAGTTAACAGTGAACCCGATTTTCTCCTCGGCCCCTAAATATGCGTTGAAATCACCCCCAATACACCATATAACCTTATGTGAATTTATGAATTCCAGTAGTTCAGTGAAAAAACCTTCTCTGTCAGCTTCAAAAGCAGGTCCGTACACGTTCAAGAAACCGCAGATATGTTGATTACATTTAACCGTCCCCAGAACAACAATGAATCTAGGATAAGTGAAAACCTGAGATACCTTCAAAAAATCCGAGTCCCATAATGACAATAAACCTCCAGCCGAGCCACTCGACGGTGTGAAAACTCTCTCAAAATTCTGATTAATTCCCAATCTTCTAAACATCGAGAAACTAAAATCCATAACTTTTGTTTCCTGAATGAACAACAATTTCGGTTTTTTCCTCACAAATAAGGATCTAACAGCACGAATTTTCTCCGCTCTCCCTAGACCTCTTATGTTCCACGTGATTATTGACCATTCCATATTCAATTGAATAGAACCAGAGACAGAACAGAAAATGAGGAAAGCTTAAGAAAATCAAGGTTTACCTCCATCACCCCTTTTCTCTAAATCCACCACCTTCTCAATCACTGCTTCTTTCCCACGAACAAAAGACACGCCCAATAGGTTACTGACCCCCCAAACGGCCAAAGCTTCCTCCACGTAGCTGATATAATCCGACTTTTGGCTAGAATCTGATTTTGACAGAAATTGCCTTACAATGATGTTTTCCGCTGAATCTCGAGCTTTACTGCGAATTGATCTTCGGAAACTTGTGTTGAAGAAATCTTCGATTCCTTCATAAGTTGCCGAGAATCTCATTGCTTGATGCAACTCGCACGAATTATTTCTGGCAAAGTTTATTCCGGCACCCTGAAGCTCTGTAGATAAACCAACAGAAGAGCCCAAACTATTTCCCAGACTATCTGGGACCACTTCCTTCAACAATAGATCATTATCTGAAGATTGGGACGAGCCCACCGAAATAACCGGGCCCAAGTTCCTGACTTGATTATTATCATATTGGCCCAATTGAAAATTTTCCCTAGGCCCAAATGGAGGTAGGTCTTGCTCTGGTGATACCGATTGAGAATTCAACTGATCCCTCTCAACGTCTAGAGCCATGCATCTTCTTAGCCCCACGTCAAGTGGACCACCCTGAGCCTCGATATTCTCCTCATTAAACTGAACTGCAGAATTAAGGTTATTGTTCTGCGAATGTGACTATTCAAATTCTGCTTGCACTCTGTCATCAATGATTGGTTCCTTATTACACTGTTCCCCAAAAGTTCCTGGATGATTGGGATTCCCCGCCGCCGGAACGGAGACCGGTTGAGACTGCACCACATCAGAGGCAACAACAAAATCTTCCTGGCCCTCCGAAGAGCTATCAACCCTGAAATCTTCCACATCTCCATTGTCTTCTACTTCACACCCCGTCAACAACCCTCCAGTATTGATAAGGACCAGAAAGGACCTACCATTAACACCGATATTTAAAGATTTTGGAACCACAAACTGATTTGGAACCCGAAGAAGGAACTTGGCTGCGGACAGGTCTGTCTTCTCCACCGTCTCCTTCCTAATGTGAATAAGCTTACCCCACCTTTTTACCAGATTAACAAAAAACTCCTCGTACCAACATGAAAGAGGTAACCCTATTAATTCAACAGAGCAATAACAATGAGGGCAGTCCTCAATTACTATATCCTCTTCCAGAAAATCAAACCAAAAACCCAATTCATTCTTTTTGTTTCGCCATGCATCCTCTTTGGCGATCAATGATTCAAACGTTATTAGACAAGCGTTATCCGCACAACCCCACTTAGCTATTTTAGCGACAATACCATCACTGCCAAGCGCTCTTTGGATAAAATCTAAGTCGAAATTCCTCTTAGCAACCCCAGTAGAAGAATTCTTAATCCATGTCAGGGTCTCCGAGGGAATAGGAAAATCAAACAAGTTCTTTGATCTAGGGTTTGGGACATTTTCTGCTCGGTCTGTATCCGCCGGAGGTGGGTTGTCTGCCTTGTCTTGATTATTTACCAAAACTTCTTTAAAGGACCGACCGTCCCATGCATAATTTCTATTCGAAACCGATGCCCCTGGTCCCTGATTTTCCTTAGCCTGTGTTTTATCAGAGACTTGCCCGCCATAAAGGGGCCTATCCTTTCTAGACTGATCATCATCTGTCTTTGGAAACTTCGCCTTAGTGACGGATACCTTCCTGCTATCGACCAAGTATTATTAACCCTAGTAATGGCTCTATTCATATCCATCTCCGTAGCAAAATGAACTAACGCGAAAGTACTGAAACGATACTTTGGTTTCTTGTTCATAGCCGGAATGTACACCCTGGTTACTCGACCATGAAAGTCGAAAAGTTCTCTAAGAGAACCCCTTGTTACCCTTCTACTTAGATTGTCTACGAAAATGACCCAAGCCTTCTTGTTCCTTGAAACTGTCGAGTTTGTAAGATGCCGGTTATGGACCCTCGACCACTCCCCGTGCGCCGGCTGACGGTGGCACCCCCCATCTCTAAAACCATGCTCCCTCTCAGTCTCTCTCTCTCTCTCTCTCTCTCTCTCTCCATCTTTTTGAAATCACTACACACGTAGTCACCGTAGAAAGCAACCAGAAAGCAAGCGAACTATCTTGCTTGAAGAAACACTGGTAGGCATGATTTGGTACTTTGATTCCATCGGCACCAACAAGAAACTTCACCGGCGAAGTAAATTCATCATCAAGACAGTGCTCTAGTCCTTTCCTTCGAACCATCAAGAGTACTTGTTGTCGACAGAGGATAAAGTTACTATCATCGAGACGCACACTGATCTACTTGTTGAAGAATCCTTGACCTGACGTATCTTCAACAGTGAGTTTCCCAGGCTCAGAGATGATCAGATCGACAGACATGGTAACAGAAGATCACTAAAGAAAGAAAGGAGAAAAGTAATGAAATGCAAAGAAACCTTAAAGAACCAAGATAGACACGACGAATGATACGATGTTAAACAAACAATTATAGGAATTATAAGAATTGTAATTTTGAGACAAAACTCGGTTTCTTCTTTATTCATCAAGCTTACTTTTACAGCTTAAAAGAATAAGCTTTATATAGGCCAAGCTGAGCTAAACTAAGCTAGCTACGCGCCATTCATAACTGCCTGGAATAACAATTATGCAAACTACTCACTAACAACATGTTACAATTTGTTACATATGTACAACTTTTGATTAGGTGTAAGCTATCTCTAATATATATCACAGGGGCTAGTTTTTCAACCTAACAAACCGCGCGATCTTAATCGATGTTCTCGAGACAAACGACTAAGTTAGTCTGAAATCACTCTACGAAAGATAAAACTCTTTCAAGGCACGCGAACAAAGAATCATTATAAGTGAAAGAAAACTATGAGAAAGGGAAATGCAGGACAATTGAAGAACATGAGAAACAATAGAGAGCTTTTTAGAGTAAATGTCTTGTATTAATTAATGGGTGAATGGCTATAAATGAGGTGGGGAGGCCTCTATTTATAGTTGAATCTCATACAATGAACGTACGAGATCGATTTACAATAACGACTCAGATTGAAAGCCACCTACCAAATCCATGGTAACTAAAGAAAATATATCATATTGGAATATTTTCTTAGGTTTGAATTCACATCTATAGATATTTTGCTCTACTGGAATATTCTTGGGTAAGATGTCATCTATTAATTTATCAGGTTCAATATGCTCGGGTTTTCTATCAGTGTCCAACGGCCAGGCCAAATCAGGTGGTCTTCTAAACAAGTTCAAGATTTTACAAAAAATCTCTTAGGCAGTCTGTTGCGCATGTGTCTCAGTTGTTAACTCGCGAGCTGTGACCTACATAAAATACGATGATTATATAAATATTACTCATATATTTACACAATATAAAAATGCATAAATAATAACTAATTTAATTACGAATTATTCTAAAAAATAATTTAATTACACACCAATATAAATACATCAATACCCAAAATATTTATCAGAGACGAAAAGGACGGGCAAGTTGGAAGTCAAAGAAATCAACGGAGAATTGCTAAACTTGAATCACCGATTATTCTTTTAACTTTATCCATATTTAATACTATTAATTCATGAAGAAGACTTATAAATAAAAAATTATTTAAAAATAATATTGGATTCTTTTATTAAATATAGAGATTTTAATTCTCATGACAATATTTAAAATCATACAAAATAAAGCTGTATAAATATATTTAATCACTAGGCTGTATAAATTAAATATACTTTATCCATATTTAATACTATTTGATTTATGAAGAAGACTTGGAAATAAAAAAAGTTAAAAAAATAATATTAGACTTTCTCACTCAATGATGTGGGTGAAAATCTTTTTGATCCACCATGAGCTCATCTCTGTTTTGAGAGGGATTGTCGCCATTTTCCTCCCCTCTTTTACGAGATTTTCTTCCTAATCTCTGTCTTTGAAGAATAAATTATCTCATGCCAAGGTTTAACTTCTGTTTTAGATTCGGAGTAACCGCCTTTGACAAATCTGTTGGACTGCCTTGATATGGGGGACGATGATTCAAGAGATTTAGATTTATCTCCTTGATTTGTGTTTGAAAAATTATTAGGGAAACGAGGACCATCAGCACTTTCCTCAACTAGCCATTTGCAACCTCCGCTGGCAGCCCTTCTCGGCGGTGCATGAATTGACAGGTCCAATTGTAAAGGAAATTCCTGCTGCGGGTGCTACACCCTTATCGGGCAAAATCCTTCACCATGTCTCAGCCTACCACATAGAAAGTAGAAGAGAGTAAGTTTTTCAAATTCAAAACGTGCATGAGCGAGAAAACCATTAGCCAAACCAAACTTTTTCCTCTTTTTCAAAGGGCTGTGGATGTTTAGGCGAACCCGAATGCACATAATTCGCTTATATTGCATAAGAATAGCCGATGTATCATACTCTAAGAACAAACCGAGAAAATTTCCCAACTGTTTTGCAACCTGTTCCGACATGAACTCGTGTGGGAGATCATGAATGAGAACCCTATACCTATAGTTAACCCAGTCCAACGGAATTGTGAGAGAATCTTCACCATCTGAAAAGTCCCTACAAATTCAAAAACCAGGATGAACGAATAAGGTGTCTTTGACAATCTGAAAGAAGGTCTAGGGTATCTAGACATCCTTCAGTATTGTATGGTGGGATGAGGGAATCGGACGCTAAGGATTAGTGAATTGGCTGGCAAACTAAAGAATGAGGGTCTACAGGGTTGTTCGATAATCCTGTTTTGGGTGGGAATGGGCCTTGAGATGAATTTATAAAGGGTCTTTCCTTGCCTTCCTTGTTGAATGCTAGAATTACAAGGCCCTTGCACGTGGGCACCGCCAATAACGCTAACTCGGCTTGTGTTTGTATCTTTAACACGTTTCGTGCGCGTGTTATCTTTTTGGAGAAAATCTGTAAAGATTTTTATTTATGTTTAATGTGAAAGAATTATTCACATTACTATTTATTAGCTATCAATATGTTTTAAGTTCTATTAGTACATTGAACAAAGACTATTAATGGATTCAAATTTTTAAAGTGGTACTAAATGACTATTAAATAGCTTTAATTGTGAGTAGTTATTAAACGGGTAAATTGTCTGTCATTTCTAGGGATGGCAATGGATCGGATTTGGATCAGATTGTATAGAATCCAAGTCCGAATCTATTACAATCGGACTCGGATATTTTTTTCGGATTTGGATTCGGATTTTTTTCAAACGGATTTGGATCGGATTGTTTTTGGATCGGATTTTTTCGGATCGGATTCGGATTTGTTTCAGCCGCATTTAGATAAGAGTTTTTGAATTCGAATTAAATTGTCTTGACCCAAGTTTGAGGGGTAGATTTGCGAATTTTAGCGTATTTAGGGTATATTATTTTTTGGCCCTCTAATAATTTTATTTTAGTGCAAATCAGTCCATAATTTTATATATTTAATTTCTTACGCATTTAATTTATGTTATTTAATTCTACACTTGTTCATTTTTATCCCTTATTTGTTGACTACATTTAATTTTTTGTGTTTATTGTTTATGATTGTAATTTACTTTCTATTTTATTTAATAATTTTAGCATAATATATAACTTTATTTATCGATTGCACATTACTTACTATTTCATTCACTAACTTCCTTAATTTTTAGTAATTCATTGATATTTACATTTATTTGTTTCTCTATTATATTTATTTTATTGTTTATTTATCTATGACTTGATCTTGCATTTATCTTTTTCATATTTATTTATACATGCATATAATATAAATAGATATATTACACTATATTAAGGTTAATTAATATATATAAATCATAATAAATATTATTATTATTTAACTTACAATCTTAACACATTTATATTTTTATTATCACTTTTAATATATATATATATATATATATATATATATATATATATATATATAAAGTTAATTTTATTTTTACCATTATTCCAAATTACCTAATATATACATTTATGTTCTCGTTTAAAAAATATATGTAGTTATGTTTTTTTAATGTATTTAGTTTAACCTTTTTACTTTATTTATGTTGTCTTCTTGTTTTAATGTAAATATTATACATGATGTTTTGTTTTAAGGAATTAAAAGTCCTAAATGTTTTGATTCGGGCTCGGATATGGATCGGATGCGTCAGATTCGGATCGGACATCGATTTGGATCGGATTCGGATCAGATTCGGATCGGATCTTGGCATGATCCATATCCAACCCATCTCCTATTAGGACTCGGACATTTTTCTCGAATTCGGATTCGGATTTTTTTCAATCGAATATGGATCGGATAAATTCTTTCGGATCGGATCGGATTCGGATCAAATTGCCATCCCTAGTCATTTCTTTAGTCTTTAGTTTAAAACGATATAATATTCAAATGGATAAAATCTCTAAAATAAAGTGATGTCGATACTAAATGCTATTATTTTTCCCTCTTGTGTTGGATATACAATTTTTAATATTGAAACTATAAAGAATTATACCATTTAAGTAGACTGTAATTGATGTATTAACCATGTGTTTTGGTAGGTTAATACTGGATTAATATGTCATCAAGAGATTTTGATCTTTAAACTTTAGCAATAAATAGCATTTGCATCCTTGCTAATGTATTGGTTAAAATAATCGGCTGGTGTAGAGATAAGAAACCATTTTTATTTTTATGTGTGAACTAAAATTATTTAGCTCCTGGAAACTGTTGCGTGTAAGGGTGTACTATAATTGATACGCAAATAGTGCATGTATACACGTTGAGGCAAGTAATAAAGTGATGAGTGAGTATCGTCTCCACAAGGATTGAATGTATTTTAAGTCAAGTTTGAGCACACAAGTAAAGACTAAAATGTATAAATGAAATAGCAAATGGAAACGGTGAATAGATGTGATAGCAAATGGGAACATGGTAAGAAATGTGATAGCAATTAACAGAAGTAAAGCTAAACCAAAACAAGGATATTTCGAGGATCTTCTCACACTTAGGAAAGCCTCTAATGAAATGATAGGCTGGGCTTGCTAAGGACTTCTATGTCTAACCCTAAAGAATTCCTAGACTACCTTACCCACAACATGCTCGACAAAGTTTACTTAGGTGTTTCTAGACTATCTCTGGCAAGAAACCTAATAGCCAGAATGCTAAGGCAATACCTCTCAGCGTGAACCCTAGCAAGCTACTTATCTATGAAGTTCTACTCCTTTTAGTCATTGAAACTCTATCCTTATCTCTAAGGTGAGTTAGGGTTTTGCCTCTCAGCAACAAACCCCCATTGTCCACGTGGATCAAAGCCTAAATCTCTCGAATATTAAGCTGTATAACACCTAAACTAAGTCTAACTCTTGAATATTAAGTTCACGTGTCAGGCTGCACAGTGTCATCGTTTCCTTG
Source organism: Hibiscus tridactylites (assembly GCA_958450335.1). Lineage (NCBI taxonomy): Eukaryota > Viridiplantae > Streptophyta > Magnoliopsida > Malvales > Malvaceae > Hibiscus > Hibiscus tridactylites. The sequence continues at coordinate 17,747,565 of OY288281.1, read as the reverse complement.
TTCTCTAGTGCTCCCAGAAATGCTATCCAACATGTTGTAGCATTCTGCCTTTGCCCTGGTTTGCGCCTCATTTCCCTGCATACCATCACAACAACCCAAACCTTCCCAAGGAGCATCATTCAAGTAAATAAAAAAAGAAAACTAAACAAGAAACACCAAATACAACTACATTAACTAATGAACTAAATGCACCTATATGCTATGAAATGAGACGAAATGGGCTTGATTTCTTACAATAACCTAAGTAAAGAGGCGTAAAATGTTAACCTTTTGCAAGGTTAACACACCCCCAAACTTAAGCTATTTCTTGTCCTCAAGCAATGAATAGAAACAAATAGACAAATGATGCATCATAAAATTAGATTACGACAGAGCTATGGCAAAATTACAGTCCTCAGAACATATAGGCTTCAACATGTAAGACATCTTAAGATTTTAAGAACTACTCCTTTAGGGAAAGGTCCTAAGGTTTGCAAGCGTGATGACTACATCCTCTTCAAGCTTAATAAACTTAGAAAATAATTGGTTAAGTTCTCAAGTCTGCCCTAGCTTTTCAAGTTTTTTTTTGTGCCTTGAGGGGTGTCAGCTCATCACAACTATTGTCCCTAACTCTAGATGAGTATGGAGCAAACATCTCACCCCTGAGTCAGTAAATAGAGTAAACTCGTGACAATTTTAATTCACTCATTTGATGTTGTTGCCATTTATTTAAGTACGAAATCCAAGCCAAACAACTCAAAGTTAAATGTCCCTCTTAACGATGCTTTAGCATTTATTCATACTTCAACATATAGAGAACTACTAAACTTTAAGCTTTCATATTTCTTTAAAGTTCATTCTATACGTTTTAATTTAAGGCATATGAGTGTTCTTTCGCCAAAAATCATCTAACCTCTATAAGCATAAAGATCATGCAATCGTGTAACACTTACATAGCAAAGAACCAAGTCCTATAGGATCTCAATACTTATAAACATTCAATCAATTTATAGCCATAATAGTTAAGTTCTCATCATCGGACATCCTCAATTTATTCATAGAACTGGCATTGACCTAACTAAATGTTATAGGAAAAATCTGTTCATTACTAAATGCTAATGCAAATGTATAACTATGGGCACTAAAACACCCAAACTTGAAAGATGCAGTGTCCTCAATGCTTAAAAATAAAATGAACTAATCTAAAATGCAAATGCAAATGCATATGCAAGTTACCTCCTAAAAATCTACTTTGGTGTTGCCGTCCTGGTGGCTTTGTGCTTGATCTTTGGTTTCTTCCTAAGTGCTTCAATGGGATCATCGACCTCATCTTGTGGGTTTGACTTGCTGGGTGGATCCTCTTCAGTTGACTGGTCATCAATAGCATCATTGGCATCGTCATTAGAGGGGGCAGTCCATGCACGCCATGTCGTGCGCTTTAGGCGACTCTGTGGTTTTTCTGTAGCATCCGGAGTCGGGTCAGGTTGCGATATTGTAGCATCTTCAGCTATCTTTTCACCGTCATTGTCAACATGGACAGGCGCTTCGATTGGAGGTTCCTGTGGTGGCAGGGTACTTAGGGGAGCTTTTCCTTTCCTTTGCCTCGTTATCCGAGGGCTTTGTCTCACAATGACAATTGTTGTTTCAGGAGCATGTGTTTAGTACATAAAAGCTTCTCGATGCGGGGTAGGTGGTGGGTGTTTTTTCGTAATTCCTTTTGGGGCTGGTGTAGCTTGCGAGCCTGGCTGGTCCTTCTTGGGCAGAAACAAATCATCAGGGAAGGGTAGGAAATCGATTTCCATGTGCGGGAGCATCTTCTTGAAGTAAGAGTTGAGAGTCGCATCCCTTTCCTTGACATACTTGAAATAAGTTGACAGGCTTCCATTCATCTCATCCATCTTGTCTTGTATGCGCTTAGCGGAGGCAACGACGGCTGCTATTCTTGCTGCAACAATAGTTTTGGCTCCTCCCTCCAACGTTTTCTGTTGGAGCATCCTCATAGAATCCCCTCAACCCAGGAATTTGGTCTGGGGTTATAGGACCCTTGCCCTTGTCGATCTCGTCCTCTTGAGGGTCTTGGAAAACCTACTTATTACGGCATCGTGTCGTGATAAGGTTGAGAAAGATGAAAGGGCTCGATTTCCTTTTTAGGCAAGAATAGACTTCATCAACGATGGTTTTGCCCACGTATATCGGTCGGCCGTTGAGAATGGAATGCAAAAGAAGCAGCCTAGAGATATGTACAATGGTCGTATGTGAAGTGAGCATCAAATGTGTTTTGAGGTAGTGATTCTAAACCTTGGCCTTAGGCTTCAAGCGTCTGCGCTCCACCAATCTAGTGGCTGGGTCTAACTCTGTCCCACTGAAACACAAGTCCTCAAGGACTTCCTTGTATGTTTGGGCGTCGGCTGCTTCAACAAACGGAGTGTGTTGATCCACTACGTTCATCAGGCCATAGGATTTGTTGATTGTTGTAGTAGTGAAATTCACCTAGTCACCTCGCACATACACGCTAGACTGGGTAGGGCTCGTTAGGTGCGCGTAGAACTCCCTCACGAGGGGCACACATATATCGCCTGGGTGTTTGACAAAGGACTCCCAGTTGTGCTTAGTGATGACATTCATCTCTTTATCATCGAAGCCCGCTTCTCCGTCAGTAGGGAACTTGAAACCTCGCTCAGCAAGGGCCTTCTTTCTTTGATCAACTAGAATCGTTCCTTGGCGGCATTGTAGAAAAACTTCTTTATCTCGATGGGAGGTGGGGCTTGTTCACTACTCGAAGCATCGATGACGTTCTTGCAACAAACCATGGTTGTAAGGGGGAGAAGACAAGAATTTTGGTAAAAGTTTTTGAGGTTTTGGTGAAGAAAGAAAAGTATAATGGAGTTGTGAGAAAAAAGAAAGAAAACTTGTGAAGAAGATGAATTTGAAGAAAGAGAAAAATGGAAGAAGGAAGTTATGGGGAATGGCGTTGAATGGTTTGGTAACTGTCACACGCGATTGGAGAGAGAGAAGGTGATGGGGACGGTTATACAGTGTAGGAAAATGAGAGAGGTAAGAGGTATTTAATGGAAAGGTGGAGAGAGAATGTTTAGGGTAATGATTAATTAGGGTTTTACATTTATTAAAGGTAACTCCCCCCTTTTGCTTTTTTAATGTCACTTCCCCCTAAACCTAGGACATTTTTGTTTCTTTGTACTTTCCTTAATGAGATAAAACAACCCTAACCCTCATAGGAAAAAACTAGCTTTCATGCCTTAGCATGCCACCTGCAACCTGGGGACAATTCAGATGTTAGGCGATAAAGACAAGCATAGGATAAAAACAAGAGGATAAAATTAAATAAGATAACGAATAAGGTACTAAAAAGACTAAATTATTTATATACATAAAAACATGCAAATGCTATAACATAATTAGTAAGGGTAGAGAGATGCAACTCTTTAAGGATCTTGAAGAAGCATGGTTGATTTGTCTCGCATGATAGGAGCTCCATTATAGACCTTCAACCTTTGGACGTTAACCTTGAAGAACGTGTCATCATTAAGCTTCTTGATGTCCACCGCACCATGAAGATAAACCTTATACACTAGGAAAGGGCCTAACCATCGCAATTTCAGCTTGTCTAGGAAGAGCTTGAGCCTTGAGTTGTAAAGAAGCACTTGTTGGCCTTCAGAGAAATGCCGTGGAAAAAGATGCTTGTCATGCCACTTCTTTGTTTTCTCCTTGTACAAGCGGGCATTCTCATAAGCTTAGGCTCGAAACTCATCCATCTCGTTCAACTCTAACAACCTTCTTTCTCCAGCTATTTAGGCATCTATATTGAGCTTTTCAATGGCACAATATGCCTTATGTTCTAGTTCCACGGGAAGATGACATGCTTTGTCATAGACGAGCTTGAATGGAGACGTTCCATATGGTGTGTTGAAAGCTATCCATAAGCCCATAATGCTTCATCGAGTCGTGGGGACCAGTCCTTCCTCTTGGGATTGACCACCTTCTCTAGAATTTATTTTATATCTCGATTGGAGATTCAAGCTTGGCCATTGGTCAAAGGGTAGTATGCCGTAGAAATTTTATGCCCCACTCCATACCGCTGCAATGCTTTAGCAATAAATTTGTTGTCAAAGTGGGTGCCTTCATCACTTATGATGGCTCTTGGGGCTCCAAACCTTGTGAAGATGTTCATGTGCATCTTTGAAGAGTATGGGCCAATAGAATCATGATTGTAGGACCTTTGCAACCGTCCTAGCTCCTCCAAAATGGCCTCCACACAAAGATGAATGGCAATGGAATAAGATCTCCCTTTGCTCTTCTTCAGGGACACATCTTCGAATCATTTGGTACGTACATTGCTTGAACAAATAAGACTCGTCCCAAAAATAGAATTACACATCATGCTTGAATTTCTTTTTGCTCTGGCTATTCAAATCATGAGGAAAAATAGCAATAACAAGATAGTTAACAATATCAGCATACCATGAAATTGCTATAGCATATAGGATTTTCTAATTAGGGAAATCCTCCTTAATTTCTAGGTTATCCTTACTTTCAACCTTGTTTTCTAGCCTAGAAAGATGATCGACAACTTGATTTTCACAACCCTTTCTTTCTCTAACCTCTAAGTCAAATTCTTGCAAGAGAAATATCCACCTAATAAGTTTAGGTTTAGCATCTTTTTTAGTCACTAAGTACTTAATAGCAGAATGATCGATATGTACAATGACCTTAGTGTCTATCAAGTATGCTCTAAACTTATCAAAGGAAAAAACAACAACAAGCACTACACCAGACTTGTTCTATAGCGGCATTTTTTGCGGCGTTTCCAAGAAAAACGCTGCTACTATTTTACTTATCCCGACGTTTAAATGACAAACGCCACAAGTTAACAAATTTAGTGGTGTTTTGGGAAAAACGCTGCAGTAGAAAAACAATTCGCGGCGTTTGGTTACATAAATGCCGCTATTAGTTCACTTATTCCGGCGTTTGGTTTTATAAACGCCGCAAAAGTGGTGCAAAAAATACTTAGTATATGTTAAGCAATGTTAAGATGTTATCCGTGGGCTATGTTCTGGTGGCCGACCACCAGAGTTGTCGTACACCGGTACCCCTACCGCATGATTAGGGTTTTGCACACTAGTTGCGAGCATTAGGGTTTTAGTATATGTTCTTTTTTGTGGAAAGGACTAAAAATTATTTTCTTAAATATGATCCCCGCGGTAATACTTTTTCTAATGATATTTTAATATAGTGTTCGGATTCACTACACGGTAAAATATTAAAAAATTTACATTAATTTATAATAATTGGATGAATGCAAATTTATAGTCCAATGACCCACTATGTGTAAATTTTAAAAATTTTACATTGTGATCAGAATCTTCTGAAAATCTCTAGTCGCTTGAAATCCTAGTCCCATTAATTAAGGATAATAATTAGAACACAAAACATGTGAAATATCATTCAAGAAGTTAGGAAATACATCCATTTTATGGAAGGAAAATTCTACAACGGGCGACGAACATTGATGAACACCACTAACGATGAACACCGATGAACACTATTAAATTAATTAATAAAAATTAAAAATCTCAAAGACTCAACATACAATTAATAATTATTTAAAATAAAATTTTAATATAATTATTTTTCATATATATTTTATTTTTTTAATTTTTATTTTCAAATAATTGGATTCAATATCAATCCCTAAATTAAAAAAAACTAAATCCTTTTCTCCTCATTGCTATTCCAGCCGCTGCTATCGTTAGCCCCCGTCCGTCGGCGAGATTGTCGCCGCCACGCCTCTGTCCCTGCTGTATCCTGATCGCCGTTCGAGCCTGGTCGTTGTTCCCAACCGTTTGCGCTGTAAATCCGGTAAGATTTCTGTATCTTTTATTTTGGAAAATTGTCTTTGTTTCTACTTAATGATATACAATTTGGGTGCGGCGTTGTTGCTTTCACTGGATCTTATGCTGACATTTTCTTTTGTTCTTTCTTCTTTTAGATTTTGATTGGCCAAATAATTAAGTGAGTTGGACGAATGGGGGCTTGTTGTTTTGAGATTTGTAGGGATTTTTTCCTTGTGAATTTGTGATTTGGGTGGCAATAATGGGTTGTTGAATTTGGGGAACATTAACCTTCGAGCGGTGGGATATGGCATCTAGAGAAGGCATAGGCGCCCTAGTCATGAACTGGTGCCTTTGGCAGCATTGATAAGCAGAGAGATGAAGAATGAAAAGATGGAGAAGCCGAGTGTACAATATGGCCACACCGCTCAGTCTAGGAAAGGAGAAGATTATTTATTGTTAAAACAGATTGTCACCGAGTACCCAACAATACGTCATCTACCTTCTCTATTTTTCCGATAAGTGATCGTTTCTTTTTGCGAATTTTGGGTCTCATCGATGCTGATGTTCTTAGATGATACGCAGTGTTGATTAGCTTAGGAATTGGTTTGACTTAGGAGAAAATTCATGCTTGAGGATGATACATATATCATTGAGGTTCCTTCCTTGGGGTTGATAATTGATACATATAGAGATTATAAACAAGAGTAGCATTATACATTTTCAAATGAAATGTATTAACTATTTTCTTCTGCCGTCAGATCTTCGATAGGCACAACGGTAATGATGCAGCTATTTATACGAGGGAGCATCTTTTGAATCATGTATTGAGTGTTGTTCCTCGTGGCCTTGGGCGGGAGGAGTGCTTTCAAGCTTTACCTCGAGCGTTAGTTGCTGGATTTTTGAAGATCGACAAGGAATTCCAGAGTAGAAGCATGGAAATTTGGCCTTCTTCGATCTTTGTGTTGTTTTTCCAATTCATACACAGACCAATTTCATATAACATTGGTGTTCTCTCTCCTTATTGAATTGTCTGCATGTGAAACATCAGGTACTACTGCTACATTCGTTATAGTTGATGCGTGGACGGTGACTATTGCTTTCGTTAGGGATTCTCGTTGTATTTTAGATACCCAAGGTGGTGGAATCTCCACCTAAACCGTTGATCACAGACTTGAAGAGAACATGAAAGAGCGTGTCTCTATCTCAATAGATCTCCTTTCTTCTATTTCTGTGAACAGAATTCTTAATTGGTGTTGGACTTTCATTATTGCAGGAGGAAACATGTAACTGCTAGCGGGGGTGAAGTTGGAAGGCTTAGCATTGCTGGCGGTTCTGAGGTTGGTGTTTTTAAAGCGCTTTAACTTTTTTTTCCTCTCCTAATAACATGTAACATATGTTTATGCAACTTTTTTTTCGGATCGTGACAGATTGGTCCTCTTGGATGTTGGCTGGGAGGTTTATGCCTTTTTAGGTCAATAAAGATATGGATGTTGGAGAGTTTATAGTTCCCGTACCATATATGAAGCAAGTAAAGGTAAGCTTCTTAGACCTTTTGCTACGTTGCTATCAATGTTATGGTAACTTTCTCATTTGAAACTGAAGCCCATGTGCACACATTTAAAGTTTGTAAATGAAATGGATGATGTTTCTTGTTGTTTGTTAAAGCTCTCAAATGCATGTGAGAGGCTTATAATTGCTTCGGGTGGCATTTGGGATGCCTTATCATCGAAAATGGCTGTTAAATCTTGTCGTGGATTTCCAGCTAAACTTGCAGCTAGACAAGTTGTTAAGGAAGCATTAAGGACACGAGGGTTAAAGGATGACACGACATGCATCATTGTCAATATAATTCCCCTCGAAAATTCACCGCTGTCTTCGCCTCCTCCCAAAAAGCCGAATAAACTGAGATCTTTTTTATCCTAGAGCAAGTCTCGTGATTTCGCCAATAAATTAGCGAAGAAGCTGTCAGCTGTTGGTATAGTGGAAGAGTTGTTTGAATAAGGCTCAACAATGCTTGCTGAAAGGTTAGCACTTAGCACTAAACATCAAATGATCAAACAAATACCTATAATTTCTCAGATACGAGTGTCGGATTCAAATATTTAGAAAGTAAATAATGCATCGTTTTCACTTATTATTGCAGATTAGGAAACGAAGAGTGGACGGGGCAAACAACATCAGGTATATTCACATGCGGTGTATGCCAAGCGGACCTCGCTCTGAACGAAGGCATTTCGGTTCATGCAGGCTCCATATTGTCAACCAGTTCAAAGCCATGTCAAGAGCCCTTCCTTTATGTCGGTTGCCGCAATAAAAAGGATGCCATGGAAGAAAAACTCCCCGGTGGTGTTAAAGTGGCATAGCTTTTTAGTTATAATAATAGTATTTGCCTCCTTCAAATTCTAATTCTTTTGATAGCAGTCCTTTTTTAATAAGTTAGGCAATTGTTTCAATCATACTATGTTGTGCAAATGTATATGTATTCCTACTCATTAATTTATAAATCTAAAAATATTTGGCATCTAATAAAAAGCATGAATGCAAAATATTTTTTGTTGGAATTTCAAACAAAATGAAGTCATGGTTCAGTTTTCATTCTGACAAAAAAGCAAGAGAACGACCAAAAACCAAAATTTTTAAACCAGAATTTTCTATTACAACAACAATAGTACTGATAATATACATCTTAATGGTAATAGAATTTGTGTGTTTCAAAACAAACTCTCATTGATTCTGCTTTCTTACATGGTTCCATACTTTATTGAAGAGCTTCTTTGAAATAGCATTTCTCTTGCTTGACTTGCCTGCAGTTTTTGTATAGGTGGGAGAGTACCACATGTAAAGTGCAAGGAAAATCGTATTCACCCAATTTGAGATACTAATTGCTAAAGCTCCTCCTATATTTTCTAATCCAAACTTGAACACCAAAGCCCAACATAGAGGTATATGTACTAAAAGACTGGCACAAACAAGAGTATAAGAGCAAGGGAGTGATCAAACTTTGTGTTTGAAAGTAGCGAACAAGCGGATGATACGTAGCGTAGGCAAATAGTGCCGGAATGAGCCACAGAACGAATTTACTGGCTTCGTGTGAAATCAAGGGATCTTGACCAATGAAAACAAGTAGCCTTTCCATGTATAGCCACGCTAGCGATAGGGGGATGCATACTAAGGTCAAACAAAATATAGTAGTGTATGTATGGATTCCCACTTTTTTCGTATTGTTGAGCTCCATAAGCCTGTCTACACAACCTTTCCAATGCAGAAGCCATTCCCAGCTGACGATCACATACAAATTACAAAACTTAGTAGGTTGAAATTCTATAAGTTCTTATAGTAGTGACAATCAAGAACATTCATGGTTTATCGGTTATAGTATGTTGGTTAACTATAATGAGATGAACATATTATATTTAGACATTAAAAGAACCTACAAGTTAACTGTGGTAGTATGTCGATTAACTATGAACACCCATAGTGACAATTACTGTCATTAGCATGACCGAAGTCTTGCTATTGCAGATTTAGTAGAAAAAAGTCAAAACTAAACTAAAGCTTGAACTTTTCCAGTTGAAAAGGGTTGGATCATATGTCCATTGTACAGTGCTTAAAGATTGATTAGGCAACGTAAGCCGGAAAGGTCAAGAAACATTAAATAGAAACTTACATATATAAAATAATGGAGGACATGGAAGTAGTTGGGAGTCAGTCCAAGGATACTATTTCCTCTCCATCATCTTTGCAAACATTATTCTCGCAGTTCTGACACTTGCTACCTTCGTATAATCACTTATCATTAAGGTTTCAAACATTATATTCATAACTGGCATCCTATCGAAAAGACATCTAGCTTTTGATTTTATTGCATTTTGCATACATATCAACTAATGCATTGCCAAGACAATGTCATCTCTCAACTTATTGTATTTAACAACACGATCATGAATCTGCTTGCCTTCCTTGATCTCTGACAAGCCAACACAAGCACTAACCATGCTGGCAAATGTGATCTCATCTGGTTCAATCCCACAATCCATCATACTCAAGAAAACCTGAAGAGCCGCACTAGCCGGATCATTTTGCTCATAACAAGTGATCAAACTATTCCAAAAAACTCTATTCCTCTCACTCATATAATCGAAAGCTTTTTTGCCCACAGCTGACATTACCACATTTCTCATACATATCAACAAGAGCCGAGCTCGTATAAACATTGGAAAAGAACCTAGTTTTTGATATTAAAGCATGGATTTGAGCACCGAGTTTAATGTCTTTCAACCCAGAACAAGCGCCGAAAACACTACCAAACGTGTACTCATTAAGAACAAAGTCCTCTCCATGCATCCTAACAAAATAGTGAAGAGCTTCATCGAATCTATCTTGTTGAGCAAACCTGGAAATTATCGAATTCCAAGAGCATTGATCACCCTCAGACATCGAGTAAAGAATCTTCGCTGCATCATCAACATAGCTCAACTTCGTCAATACAGATATGACCGAGTTCCAAGAAAAAATGTTTCGTTGAGGTATTTTGTCAAACACCTTCCAGGAATCCTCCAAGGAGCCACACTTTCCATAAGCATCAATTAGCCTGTTAAGGATAAAAGTCTCAAACGCAAAATTAGATTTGATGATCCGTACATGTAGGCGATTTGATGTAGCCTAAATTTTGATACATAAATCTTACCGGATTTGCTGCGCGAAAAGAGGGGAACGAGGGTCAGGCTGAAGCAGGGACGGAGGCGCGACGGCAACAATCTCGCCAGCGGACGGTGGCTGGAATGGCAATGAGGAAAAAATAAAGATTAAAAATAGATTATGTATGAAAAAATAATTTAATTAATTTTTTTAAAAATAATTATTAATTGTACGTTGAGTCCTTGAAATTTTTAATTTTTATTAATTAGTTTAATGATGTTCATCGGTGTTCATCGTTAGTGGTGTTTATCAATGTTCGTCGCACGTGGTAGACTCATCCTTTATAGAAAATCAAATTCTGGATGATCTCCTCCAAACAAATGGCGTCAAACTTTGAAGAAGAGTGTAGAAAGACTAAAATAGAGATGTTAATGTGTTTAGGAAAATATCTGGAAAGCAAAAGATTTAGAAACATAAGTTGATTAAAAAAAATCCATTAGAGTTTAAGAAATCATAGGAAAATAAATTCTAGGAAATAAGAAGAAAATAAAAAACAAGTGTTATTGCTAATTTTGGTAATCGTAAAAATAGATAGGAAATTATAGAAAGTCAATTAAAATACTAAAAGCTATAATCACCACTTCAAAAATTCTTATATTGTGTTATTTACAAATCAACCCTTTTAATTTAAAAAAAAACATCACTAAAACATTTTGTAAGCACCAAATTTATCTGGGCCCAACTACTAGGCCCAAACTTAAATCCAAACCGAGACCGAATTTAACCACATCCGAAATCAATCCAAACCCGATTCAAATTAAGGTAACAACCCGGTTAACCAATCATCCCTTTTCTCAGTCAAGCCTCCATCAACTAATAATCCCTAAAATTTCTCTAACTACTCACGTATACAAAAAAAATCTTCTCACAATCCTATGAATTGAGGTATTGATCTTCATTGTGATTATAAAAGGCAACAAAGAAACATAAGGGGGAGAGGACGGGTTAGCCACAATTAGCTTCAAAAAAGGGAAAATGGCAGGGGCCATTTGGCCATGGCTCACTAGAGCATCACCACCCTTTTTCAACACCATCATGGCTCCACAAGTCTCACCATACATAGGCCTCTCGGTCACTCCTCATCCCCCACCACCCGTGACCACCTCCATTACATTTAAATATCCAACGCCTAGCGTACACCATTGAGCCTTACGCGCACACTGCCCACCACCAATCTGAAACCCAAACTGAGTACAAAAGGGAAGAAGTCGGTCAATGCGAAATTGAAAATGAAAAAGGCAAAGGAAATAGTACTTACCCATTCGGCCGGAGTTCGTTACTGGTGATCGAAACCTCATTTCGCAAAACTGAACGGTGAGGAGGAAGCTCAGACAATGAAGAGTGACATACTCTGAAATCAAGTCGATCCGACGGTGGAGGATGGAAATCGACGAGAAAGAAGCCGAAGAGTTCAATGCCGAATTCGAGAAGTTTGAAGCGTTTTCCGAAAAAAATAAACCCAGATTCGAACTTGGGGCATTGAGTCGAGTTTCCTAGTAAAATTTAAAGTTGACTGGTTGCCTTCGATGGCCAGTGACAACGACAAACGGTGATCAGAGTTGTGGCCGACGGTGTTGGTGTGTTGTGTACGCTGAGAGAGAAAATGTTTTAAGTTTGGGCTTGATAATTGAAAATGAATGAATAGAATGTTTTTAAACTTCTTTTAATTTATTGTGAGAACAGTGTTGGTGAGAAACTAAAACCCGCACTTGATTTTAGCTTTAGGTTAAATTACCTTTTTAGTTCCTTTGAGTTTAGGTGTATTGCATTTAGATTCTATTTTTTGTATTTTGAGTCTAGATTCATTTGATTTTGGTCATATTTTAAGTTTGATCTGATTGGTTTTTGGCAATATAGATTTTGATTTCATTCAATTAGGTTATGCTTCATAAAATTAATTAATATTTAAGCCCTTTTAATTTGCTTTAAATCTAATTTGGTCATTGTTTAAAGATTTGGTAATTAATTGGCTTTGATGTTTGGTTAATTTTTGAATTGGTTTCTAATTAAAATTAAGTTTGGTTAGATCTAGTTAGGTGAATAATTTTGAACTTGATTAATAATTTAATTTTAACTTTTGATTAGGTTCGATTTTGTTCTTTTCTGATTTAATTTATTTTGCTAATTAATTCTTCCTTCCCATGCATTTGCATTTTAGATCATATCACGTCATTTTCATATTTTTAGCAGCATAATAATTTTTTTTAAGTAGTGCTATTAACCCCTTTTTTGAGACTCATCTTTTTAGACAACCAAAACCTTTAGGTACCAATTTTGGGCGTAGTGGGGGTGCTATAACCTTCCTCACTCATAACCGACTCCCGAACCTGACGACGATCTCGGTGTTGACGCAGATCAATTTTACAGGTTTTCGGTCGTACCCAACCCAAAACGACCGATGGCGACTCCAAGTGTTTGATGGGTTTTTGAAGGCTCAATTTATTTCGACCCGGACGAAAAACGGTGTCTACAGCTTGGCGACTCTGCTGGGGACATTAGAGAGTCAAGCCACAAAAGGGTAAATGTTGTCTCAAAAAAAAAAGAAAAAGGAATTTGAAATATTGGTGATCGCAAAAATTGAAGGTTTTTGTATTTTTACGGAAATTGTTCAATATTGGTCACCTCGTGTTTAATGTTCCTTTGCGCATGAGCATATCATAAGCTCTCAACCCGAGCTTCGTCCCGCTTAAGTGGTTGCAATCGCTACCCTTTGAGAGGTTAATCCTCCGTACAAGAATGCGTGTTGCTTCCAGGTTTTACATACTTTTTGTCTTCGAGAGGTCAATCCTCCGTACAAGCTTAAAGAAGTAAGCCCCCCTAAACTAAACTCGGTCCATATAAGCCTATAATGGGTGAAGATCGAGGTCTTTGTTGACCTTCGTAGGTCAATAAGGACAGTTTGGGTACCTTTTTAGAATCTTGAACCACATGTAGTGAGCCGTAGGAGCCCACCCGATTAGATCCATGACGAACCCGAATTGTTAGTGGTCACCTATATATGTACACGCACATTGCATTTGTACATATTCATTTGTTTATGATGTACTAGCCATGTTCTTTTTATTTTTTTTCTCACACGCATCATGTTTAGAATGTCTAATGAAGGGATGTTGATATACGATTAGCCTATTAAATAGAAGGTTTTCGTAATTGAAGTTCTGAAGATTGTTCTATGAATGGTTAATTCTAAAGCAGCACCTTTTATGCATTTAATCATTAGCATTGCATTTGCATGCATTCATAATTCATATGAGTAGATAATCGAGAAGCGATGTATGGTGAAGCATAAGAAGGTTCAAGAGGAACAATTTTCGGCACCTACACGGAGAAGACCCTTGTCATAATTTTCTCAATTTCTTTTGAAATTTCAAAATTTGAGAAACCATCTTTGTAAACAACTTTTGAGCAATGAATAAATGGTGGTATTTTCAAAGATGAGCTCTCAAACTATAGCCATGAGCATTGAAATAAATTTGTGAAATTTTGAAGTTCTATGAAAATCAAACAAATCAAATGCTCTCTGGAGAGTTAAGATTATGGACCTTTGACATATGACAAGATTAACCTTTCACTTGAAACAAAAAAAACATGATCTCTTGATCTTTTCATCTTAAAATCCTCATGACTAGTACTTGAAAATCTAAACATGATGCAAGGTAACCTTCCGAGGAAAAAGATCTTCGAGTAAACACCTTTGTTTGAAAGTTTGATCGAAAGTCAACTTTTTTTCGCTCGCAAGATTATCTTTTTAAAGAAGACGAAAACCAAGTCACTCCTTGATTTTTGAAAGTTTGACCTAAAGTCAGTTTTTTCCTCGATATATACCTCAAACGCATGAAAAATAAAATGTTCATTGGTGTATGAATCTTCCAACAAGAAGACAAGGTGGGGCATCCCGTGTTGATTCTGCGAATGAGATCAAATAGTTGGGGCATGTATGAAGAAAAAAGAAAAAAGAAAAAGAAAAAGGAGAAGAAAGATTAACTTTATCATCCATTATTTGTTTTTAGATGATTCTATGAATAAATGAGTTAATTCTGAATACCTATTATTCTAAAGGTAACTCTTTTGCGAAAATATCTATGTATGAAATGACATTTGGCATTCCTTCATCATTCATTCACAAAAAGAGAAAATTATCATTTGTTGTCCCCATTTGAGCCTTATAATTTTCTTTGATTTGAACCCTAACCAAGGATCACCCTCCACACTAGGGGGCAAAGGTGAAGAAATGTCTGCTTACATGAATCATACTATGAGGATGAAGCCTTATGGACCAGGGGTCAAGAACAAAAAGACGTGTTTCAGCCACAAGAGGTGATTTGTGCTCAAATCAAAACAAAGTTCTGAATTCATGAAAAAGAGAACAAAAAAGAGAAAAAAATAAAAGAAAAGAAAAAAGAATATGAAATGAATAGAATAGAAAGAGAAGCACACATGTGGAGTCCCTCTTCAAAAAAGATTACCTTGAGTCTAGTTATCTTCTAGATGAAGCGTGCGACACAATATTGTTCGAAGTTTTGGTTCCAACATTCGCGGAAATATCATGAATCTTTGAAGATAAAAATGAAATAAAGGAAATGAACTCTGGGGTGAAAACCCAAAAATGGGCAGTCTAGAGTGATCCGAAAAAGAAAATATGTGGAAGCAAATTTAAGTCGAGCAAAGTGGGATTCCAACGAAAACAATTGATCCTTGGTTATTGACCCTTAAACACTTGTTTGAGCCTATGTATCCTTTCTTTCATAACCCTAAACCATAGCCTACGTTACATGCCTATAAAGTCCATTTTGATCATACATGGATATTTGAGTTGAGGAGTCTATTTTTAGAATTGATACCTCCTCTTAGAGTTAACTCGTTTGTTTGCATATGATTTCTAAACCTTATAATGCATGATGAATAATCAAAAGAAAAAATAAAAGAAAAAAAATAAAATGAGGGTTCTAAATAAAAACCCGCAAAGGGCATTTTGAACCAATGGTGAATTTGAGTCAAAACTTGTAAAGGCAGCTCGAATATGAAGTCAAATATACATGATTTGCATGCGAGATATGATCCCCTATAAGTTTAATGAAGTTCCACACACCCTAAAATCATAAGAAAGGGTTTGACGTTAGTGAACAGTTCCAGAAGTCGCACACGAAGCTTCTAAGATCATTCGATCATTTCTGAACAAATCAATGAACATTTGAAGAATCATGTCTCATTCAAAACAACCGATCCCAAAACACATTGTACTCTAAACAGACTCATACCTTAAAATCACCAATAGTCTTGACACATGTTAAAGAGCTATAATTTTAAAAGATTGAAAGAGTAATTGATTTGTTTGATCTTCAATGAACTTAAATTTTTATGAAATGTTTCAGTTGTGAGCCATGAGTGTGGGGTACATTTTCCTTTTGCAAAAATATTTTCGAAAGATCTTTATGATTTGAAAAATATTTTAAAATAAACTCTCTTGAGAATGAAAAAGATTCTTTTGACAAGGTTCACTCAGATTTGAAAAGCCTAGAATCAAGAATGAGGCAAGGAAAAGAAAAGACGAAAGTTTAGAAGACAAATTTGTTGGGGCAAAACTGAATTGTCACATTCTGGAAGTGATGAATTTACACCCAATTGGAGGAAAAAGGAAGTCGAGGTGATCAAGCTTGGTTCGAGAAGGAAGACTTCCCAAGCATCTTTGCATCACCATTAACTATGAGAGCATGCATTTACATCATTGATATACATGTTTCCGTACGCATTTTTTGCACATTGATTATCAAACAGGTACAAACAAAACCTGGTCGCAAGCACGAATGAGTGGTTCTACATCCAATCCAGACTCAAGAACGAATCAGTGCATCTTCATTTATCGAACCTTGCCCTAATCACGAGTAAGCGATTTTACATCAATTCCCGCTTAAAACATGAATGATCAGATGGAATGCCACCCTAAAGCCTTTAAGATGAAGTGCCACCAATACCACCGAGATTGAGTGTCATCAAGTTTCCAAGATGGAGTGCCACCATTTTCCTTCAATATGAAGTGTCACCATTTGCCTTCAAGATAAAGTGTCACCATTTTCTTTCAAGATGAACGCCGCCCTTGATACGAGCGGGGTACATCTTACAGTGCCCTTGAGACGAGTGGGGTGCATTTTACATCAAGAAATGAATTCTCAAATCCCAGTGCCCTTGAGACGAGCGGGGTACACCTTATAGCACCCTTGAGACGAGCGGGATGCATCTTACATTGAGAAATGAATTCTCGAATTCTAGTGCCCTTGAGACGAGCGGGGTACATCTTACAACACCCTTG
Organism: Hibiscus tridactylites; assembly: GCA_958450335.1. Taxonomy (NCBI): domain Eukaryota; kingdom Viridiplantae; phylum Streptophyta; class Magnoliopsida; order Malvales; family Malvaceae; genus Hibiscus; species Hibiscus tridactylites. The sequence goes on along the minus strand of OY288281.1, from coordinate 17,730,729 downwards.
AGACGAGTGGGGTGCATCTTACATCGAAAAATGAATTCTCGAATCCCAATGCCCTTGAGACGAGCGTGGTACACCTTAAAACGCCCTTGAGACGAGCGGGGTGCATCTTACATCGAGAAATGAATTCTTGAATCCCAGTGCCCTTGAGACGAGAGGGGTACATCTTACAGCGCCCTTGAGACGAGCGAGGTGCATCTTACATTGAGAAATGAATTCTCGAATCCCAGTGCCCTTGAGACGAGTGGGGTACACCTTACAACGCCCTTGAGACGAGCGGGGTGCATCTTACATCGAGAAATGAATTCTCGAAGCCCAGTGCCCTTGAGACGAGCGGGGTACATCTTACAACACCCTTGAGACGAACGTGGTGCATTTTACATCAAGAAATGAATTCTCGAATCCCAGTACCCTTGAGACGAGCAGGGTACAACTTACAATGTGCCCTTGAGACGAGCGGGGTGCATCTTACATCGAGAAATGAATTCCCGAATTCCAGTGCCCTTGAGACGAGCGGAGTACATCTTACAACGCCCTTGAGACGAGCGTGGTGCATCTTAGATCAAGGAGTGAGTTCTCGATCTTCAGTGCCCTCAGGATGAGCGGGGGCATCATCTTTGTAGGTTCAATATTCATCGTATAAATTTGTTGCTTTTTAGTCTTTGCTCTATTCCTCTCATACGAACAATGAGCAAAGAGGGGTAGCTGTAAGCACCAAATTTATCTAGGCCCAACTACTAGGCCCAAACTTTAATCCAAACCGAGACCCAATTTAACCACATTCGAAATCAATCCAAACCCGATTCAAATTAAGGTAACAACCCGATTAACCAATCTTCCCTTTTCTCGGTCAAGCCTCCATCAACTAACAATCCCTAAAATTTCTCAACTAGTCACGTATACAAAAAAAATCTTCTCACAATCTCATGAATTGAGGTATAGATCTTCATTGTGATTATAAAAGGCAACAAAGAAACATAAGGGAGAGAGGACGAGTTAGCCACGATTAGCTTCAAAAAAAGGGAAAATGGCAGGGGCCATTTGGCCATGGCTCACTAGAGCATCACCAACCTTTTTCAACACCATCATGGCTCCACAAGTCTCACCATACATAGGCCTCTCGGTCACTCCTCATCTACCACCACCCGTGACCACCTCCATTACATCTAAATACCCAACGCCTAACGTACACCATTGAGCCTTACGCGCACACTGCCCACCACCAATCTAAAACCCAAACTGAGTACAAAAGGGAAGAAGTCGGGCAATGCGAAATTGAAAAGGCAAAGGAAATAGTACTTACCCATTCGGCCGGAGTTCGTTACTGGTGATCGGAACCTCGTTTTGCAAAACTGAACGGTGAGGAGGAAGCTCAGACAACGAAGAGTGACATACTCTGAAATCAAGTCGATCCGATGGTGGAGGATGGAGATCGATGAGAAAGAAGCCGAAGAGTTCAATACCGAATTTGAGGAGTTTGAAGCGTTTTCTGAAAAAACTAACCCCAGATTCGAACTTGGGGCGTTGAGTCGAGTTTCCTAGTAAAATTTAAAGTTGACTGGCAGCCTTCGACGGCCAGTGACAATAACAAACGGTGATCAGAGTTGTGGCCGACGGTGTTGGTGTGTTGTGTACGCTGAGAGAGAAAATGTTTTAAGTTTGGGCTTGATAATTGAAAATGAATAAAAAGAAGGTTTTTAAATTTCTTTTAATTTAATGTGAGAACAGTGTTGGTGAGAAACTAAAACCCGCACTTGATTTCAACTTTAGGTTAAATTACCTTTTTAGTTCCTTTGAGTTTCGGTGTATTGCATTTAGATCCCATTTTTTGTATTTTGAGTCTAGATTTATTTGATTTTGGTCCTATTTTAAGTTTGATCTGATTGGTTTTTGGCAATATAGATTTTGATTTCATTCAATTAGGTTCTGCATCATAAAATTAATTAATATTTAAGCCCTTTTAATTTGCTTTAAATCTAATTTGGTCATTGTTTAAAGATTTGGTAATTAATTGGCTTTGATGTTTGGTTAATTTTTGAATTGGTTTCTAATTAAAATTAAGTTTGGTTAGATCTAGTTAGGTGAATAATTTTGAACTTGATTAATAATTTAATTTTAACTTTTGATTAGGTTCGATTTTGTTCTTTTCTGATTTAATTTATTTTGCTAATTAATTCTTCCTTCCCATGCATTTGCATTTTAGATCATATCACGTCATTTTCATATTTTTAGCAGCATAATAATTTTTTTAAGTAGTGCTATTAACCCCTTTTTTGAGACTCATCTTTTTAGACAACCAAAACCTTTAGGTACCAATTTTGGGCGTAGTGGGGGTGCTATAACCTTCCTCACTCGTAACCGACTCCCGAACTTGACGACGATCTCGGTGTTGACGCAGACCAATTTTATAGGTTTTCGGTCGTACCAAACCCAAAACGACCGATGGCGACTCCAAGTGTTTGATGGGTTTTTGAAGGCTCAATTTATTCCGACCCGGACAAAAAACGGTTTCTACACATTTAATTCTAACCCGATCATTTCAATCGTAATTATACGTATTAAAATAAAATATAAAAATTCTACATATCTTTTATAAGATATTTTAAAATATCGTATTTTAACCTGGATTTTGAGATGTTACACGTAAATTCTTATCCGAAAAAATTGGTGTCCAAAATTTGTCTGATGACGTCGGTGAATGAACTGAATCAGTTTTCATGTTGGTTACATCAAAAGCACTAAATATTTTGAAGCTCTGAAAACAAAAATGTTCGAGCCATTGCGTAAGCGGAAGTGTCTTCAGTGTTTTCTGAGAGTATGGTGCCATTGGAGGAGAATGCGGTTATAGATAGCAAACAAAAATAGTTTGGTTATATGCACGCATGGATACAAACATCTCTTTGATTGAATTAGCAATGCCCTGGGTATTAGTCTATTAGATGAGCGAAGACAATCTTCTGCCAAGCAGGCAATCTTCGTTTTTATAGATAGCAATGCAGAGACACTTGCATAAGTGGAGGGGGATAATGCGGTATTGTCTAGGAAAAATATGAAAACAAGCTTCTTCGAGTACCCATAATCATTAAAACCCCTAAGCCTAAGTAGAAGAAAAGAGTATGCATAATCATGTAAGAAACAAAAGAAGAACAAAACACCTGAACAAATAAACAACCCCAAACATATTCAAGCCAAACCCAAAGCATAACCCCGCTACCAAAACAAACGATCTCCAGTACCGTGCCCTTCAACCAGCACCATGCACAACAATCCCACTCAACTGGGACTAGAATCAAAACGTCCCAAATCAAACATCCCCTTGTCCCAAGCATTCAACAAAGAACCTTTATACCACAACCCCACCGGCACCCAAAACATCCAGCCCCTCAAACAGATTTGACAGTTAGCTCTACACCATGGCAAAACTATCAACAAAAATCGATTCTCTATCCACACCGTCCTTAGCAAGCACATTCGCGAATCCATTTGTGTTGCTCAGTCTATTTTAAATGCAAGAGTTGGTTGTGGTATATATGGACTTTTGGTAGGACTCTGTTAGGGAGAGATTTGTTTTGTACTTGTTGTAATGTAGTGTTTTTGTTCTATGAGATTTTTTCATTTCTATTATAAACAACGTTTGCGGAGCAAAAAAAATATCTGTAAAAGATAAGTGTTATATGTAAAATAAATATAGTTGTAGAGTCAGTCTTCCCATGCATCAATTTATTAGGTGGAAAATTTAGGTAATCTATTCATATATATGCATAAAGAAAATCTCTGTAAAAAAATCTCTTTAGGTTCATGTCACGGGGGGATTTGGAGTCCTTCATTCCTAGTTTAGTGCAAAAGAATTCTTGGAGAAATATTTGTTTTTGCAATATATATATATATATATATATATATATATATATATGCACACATGTTAAACTTTTTTCAGGAAATTTATATATTTATTCAATTCATCATATATATCATAGATGATACAACTCAAATTCTTTGACTATAATGAACTTAAAGATGATCAAACTCTCGTAAACTTCATTATAGTCATCTTTAAGATGAAAAAGAAAATATGGGATTTGCAGACATCGGGGTTTGCTATGAGGTAAGCTTCAACAGCCTTGTAAACTCCGTCCATCCTCTGAATTTGTTCCTTAATTTCATCTTCAGTGAAAGTGCGGTCACCTACGGTGTAAATCTTCTTTAAGCTCTTGCACACACTTCCTCCACCTGCACCTGCCACAAACTTGTTCTCGTATGAGATTTTCTCAAGCTTCTCTCCCAGTGGCCCACCTTCAATCAAACTGTAACTGTACGACAAGTTGTCTTTGTCTTGTCCGTCAACCGTGTGCTTCACATACTAGAATGGAAGGCCTAAACAAATAAATGCTTTCACCAAACATATTCGTGTCGAACACACCTCGAAAGAACGTCGAAAGAGAATAGGAATGAAAGAACTAACCATCAGCAAAGTTGATCTTGACGATGCTTCCAGGGCCACCGTTACCATCGAGCTCAACACTCTTGATTGCGTGAGGAGCAGCCTTTGGGAAAAGCTTGTCGGCTTCAAGATTGGAGAGGAAACCTCAAAGTCATAAGTCACAACATCCATGCCTACTGGTTAAAAAGGCATCCCAGAATTTACTTTATTTGAATTTTCAATTGGAATTATATGCAATACCTACTAGTCAAAAAGGCATCCCAGAATTTCTTTGTAAATCCAAATTGATGACTTCAAATATTGTACCGGTTTTCAAATACTTATTTCCTTTATATTATTTTCAAAAAGTGTGTTTATATATCAATATATTTTTTATTAAATTCAAGGAACAATACAATACTTGCGTAAGTTTTAAAAATTTGCAGATTTAATTCCATCATAGGTAAATATATTAATAACAATTATTTGATTTGTGTGAAAATCTATCTTATCTAGGTTCATAAATATATAATACAATTTGTACATAAACAAGTTTTGCAAGTGCATTAGTGAGAAAAGAAAAAAATATATATAGTCAGATGTTGGGAAGACTTGGACTATCTAGAAAACAAGTAGTCTGGAAGAGAAGTAATTGAATAGATAATATAATATTCTATATATCAAGTTATGACATAATTTTAGATTCTTATAAATTTTTTTTGGTAAATTGTATAAATCATCGTTAAACTGTAATCTCAAATCTATTATGTTCATTAAAGTTTTAGAAATTTAATTTACTTACTGAAATTTAAACATTGAATATTTTTTGTTACCAACGTTTAGACACAACGTTTTTTATCACTCAATTGTTCATTGTCGTCGGACGCACATTATATATGGTGGTCGTTTGGTAACAAATTTCACCATTTGCTTCTTCTTGTCCTCTTAAATTCGAATCCGACCTCTATTTCGGTGGAAAGTGTCCCGAAATTTATGGTACAATGTCGGACATACTCCTCACCTTTCGTTTGCCTCCCTTGAGATGTATAAGCTTAGACCCATCCACACTATATGGATTCGTTCCAGCAAGAACAAGGACATCACCACCCTCCACAATCGGTAATTCTTGGGACTGCAATTGGATTCCGTATCACATACTATGTCCTCTAGTCAGGGCTGTTAGAATCAAATCATAATAGATATGAAATTTAAACCCTAGGATCTATTATGTTAAATCATCAAGAACAATAAACCGAAATAATCTGAATGCGGAAGCGTACCTGAATTTATTGATAGATTGAAAATCTTGAATCTTGACGTTGAAATCTCAAACCTTTGGTATTGATCTTTCAAGAAGATAGATTATCTCTTAAAGTAAAACTCTCTGACGGGGAAGGAGAGAAAAACAAGTTAACCTATTTCTTGGGGACCACTACCTCTTTATATAGTTGATTTATTAAATCAACTATTAAATATTTATAACTCTGCCCCTCATTGAATTATAAATATATCTTATGGTATCTACACTTTTATTTCCATGACATTTTAATACCTATGACACGCTTAACTTAATTGGTCACTTTATTTTTGTGTCATACTTTATAATAGCAACATACATTTTACATATGTGCCCACAATTACGGATTTTAATCCAACAATCTCCCACTTGGGCAACATATGTTTCTTGATAAATGTACAACCTTATGAGCTCAAAATTTTGCTATTATATAATAGGTATTCTATAACAATCTCGTCCATCAACTATATCCACATAGGATCAAAGCGGTCTTCGCCATATCAATCATGACTGGACCCATCAATGGTCACGTATACAAATATAGTCAAATGACATAGATCAATCATGGATGTGTAGCATGGAAAATTACATGAAATGTGAACCATACATGTCTATTTCCAACTGGTCCTCCTAAACCTTAGTGAGATCAACTTTACTGAATTCAGAGTGTGCATAAACCAAAAGAACTTAATTCTGCAGAAAATAATCTTAAATAACTTTAAACTGAAGAAACTGAAATTGTGTCTAAACCGAATGAGCATTTTTCAAAATTACAAACTCCCACTAAAACCGAATATCCTTAAATAACATTACACCCACATGAGTAGTATGCTCATGAAAGACCTAGGGTGACAATTTCTTAATATGCGCGCAATTCTGGAGTTTGTACCAACATGCTCTTTAAACACACAAACACTCTGAATTTTCTTTAACAACTAGGAACGTAATATTTATGTGCTTCAAGTTTGAAGTGTTCCTATTGTGTATAGAATAAATGAATGCATATTTATTGTCACAAAATAACTAAAGTTGTCTTTTTATTCAATCTAAAATTAGCAGCTTATGTGACAAAATTCGTTTGCATCAATATTCTATTAGAATCGAAGTCTGTAAACCTAATGATCTCTAACTTACCAGAACTTCGACATGTGAGCATGTAATTTTTGTTCTCTAAAGATATCTCATAACTCTATTGGCTGCTATCTAATAGTCCATACTAAAATTTCTTAAATATCTATATAACATTCCAACAATGTACACAATTTCCGAACGCATACACACTTAAGCATAAATTAGATTCTCAATAGCTTATGTATAGAGAATCTTTTGGAATTTCTAAATTTTCAAGGTTACTTTTAGGGCATTGAGCAAGATAATACTTATCTACTTTAGCAATATGAGTGTCACTTGGTTTACTCCCACTGAACTTGTAGTATATACAAGTGCCAACCAAATTTATCTCAAAACCGAATGAGATAATCAACATGAAATTTATAATTTCATTAATGAGAGTCCTACTTAAGCTCATATATAGATTTCTTTAATTTACATATCATTGATATTGTATCATAAGACACAATTTTATGATTGTACCATATAAATAGTTTCTTCAATGTCGCCATTGAAAAAAAACAAGCTTAACATCTATCTAATGTAGCTTAAGACTAAAACAAGCAACAAGTGTAATAATTATCTTGAAAGAGTCTTTCAATAAAACTGAAGAGAAAGTCTCTAAAAATCAATGTCTTCTTTTAGAGTATATCCTCTAGATACAAGACGTGTTGTATACTTATCCACATTACCATTTTCATCCCTATTGATTTTAAATATTAATTTACAACCAATTGGTTTGCACCTTAAGGTAATGAGACAAGTTCTTAAACTTTATTGTCTTGCATAAAATTATACTCTTCTTGAATGACATCAATCCACTTTTGAGAGTTAGAACTTTTATGGTCTGATATAAATGATTGAGTCATTTTCTATCATTCCATTATTGCCTTATTTTCTTGAAGAAATACAATAAAATAATCTGAATAGTATTTCACCTTCCTCTCGTGGACCTCTTTAAAGGCACTTATTTTTTTAAGGTTGTTGAGTTTGTTCTTCTGAAACAATTACCTTATCTTGAATGAGAGTTGTTCAACATTATTTTGTTGAGGTACTTGATTCACTTCTTGATTAATGATAGGTGTGAAAACCTAAACATCATCAAAAGTGATAGTATGAATTAAATTATAATTCAATTCCTCCTCAATAACAATGTATCTAACCTTATTTCTCCCTCCAAACTCGACATCTTAAAAAAATTATAAATCTCTCCTTAAAATAATTTTAATTCTGGGATCATAAAATTTACAGTCCATTGATCACTCAAAAATAACCGAAGTAGTTGCTCGCTTTTAAAGTTTAATTTCTTTACATGTGTCCTAACTTATACAAAAGAATCAACACTTAAAAACTTATTGTCGTTTCTTTTTTGGCTAGAACCCTTAGCAACTTTATTTAAATATTTTCTTTATTGCCCTTATTCTTAAAGACACTAACTAAATGAGCACTAAAAAAATAATTATTTTTACACTTATAATGCTTCAACCTTTCTTCCTCCTGAACACGATGAGAAATGAACCCAAATAGAGTATATTTCTCCCTTTGACAGTTGTAACTTGAATTGGTTAAATTGTATAGGAAGCGATATCAAAACCATAAGAACAAACAATTGTTAGAAAGTTCGATCTTATGTGCCTTAAATTTTAAAGCAATATAAAGAATTTTTATAATCTACTCTCTCACATTTCCTTGACCCTTACACTTCATAGACATCAAAGAAAGCATAAGTGATGTCATCTTAACCTTAATGTTTTGGGTAAAACATTTCTTAATTTCATCAAGGAAATTCTTAGTATGAATAATCTCTTTAGATTTGTGCTCCTAAAGGCATCTAGAATGTTGTGTTTTATGATCATTAGACTCATGCAATTCGAACGATCTCACCTCTCAAAATACCTTTTATGGGTGCTTACCGCAGTGAGAGGTGCAAGTTGTTCATTCCTTAGTGCAAAGTCTATGTTCATACATCAAAATACTATATTTAAGTGTCTTTTCTATTCCTTGAAATTAGTTTCACTAAACATGAGTGTAGAATGTATTTAACAGATATTGTGACAACAAAAATAAATTACTTAAATATAGAACAAAAATAAGTAAATAAAATAGAAACAAGCTCACATAATATTCATAAGTAAACAAATAAATTCAAAATAATGACTAGTTCCCCTCAAGATACTAAGCACAACATTAATATCAAGTCTTTGGACAATAATATTAATTGTAAGCGGTACTCTTGTTGTAGCAATCAAACATTGACAATAAACTATGTCAAACAATAGGCTAATCTTTGGACTAACGTATTGCTCACATAAAATACCTTATAATTGTCACACATTTATCGCCACAGTTGTCGTTGTAATTCTGCCAAATATTAACTTTCCTTTGGGCCAATTAATAAACGCATGAATTACAAAAACCCATAATCATCTAATATTTTAAATAAACTAATCTACACAAAAGCGGTCACTTTGGTGACATTATGTTTCAACTAATCTATTAAAATATTAGATGTCCGAAGCCAAAATATGAATTTAGTTATTTCAAAAAAAAAATTCTTAATTTTTTTATCTTTCAATTAAATTAAAAAGATAATCAAAATAATAATAAATTTGAATAAAGGTAAACCTCATATTAAGATATCGAACACTCCATTAATATTTCATCGTTGGACAAAACATTAACTTGCAAGTGATATCTTGGTATAGTAATCAAACATTGATAATAAGAACATGTCAAACAGAAATCTTCCTTTGGGCCGATTTGTTGCTCACATATAAAACTGAATAATTATTACATGTTTATTACCACAGTTGCACATGTAATAATGTTAATTATTAACCTTCCTTTGGGCCGATTAATACTAACATAATCCGACTTACATGCACAAAACCTTATATATTTTAAAATAAAATAATTTCCACAATAGAGGTCACTTTGGTGACTTAATGTTTCAATTAAATTATCTTAAAATATATACTATAAATATACCGATATTCAAATTTAAAATTTTGTAACAGTTAAAACTGAAATTTCTGATAACACTTGAGTTTCCGAAATAACCCAAAATAATGTTGTCTAAATGGGGCTATCAGAAATTGAATACCGAAATCTTTGACTGTTTCTCAAAAAAAAATTCTTAAGCATGCATTTGCCGAAATTAAAGTCGAATTCAAAACAATCAATCTTTAACTAAAAGTCAAAATCAAAAGTATCATATAAATAAATAATTCATATAATGATCACATAAAACTTTAATATATATATTCGTAATAACCTAACGATCAAAATTAAATTTTTTTTTGATCAAATCGAATTGAATATATAACATTACCAAACATATGTTCTATAATTCATAACAATAATAACGCGTGATCGAAATCAAATAGAAAAAAAATAATGATTCAAACCCCAAATAATTGCTTACAATAAGAGCAATATACTTGAACCATTGTAATATATAATACGAATATACTTTAAAGATAACATATTGTAACTTTAGTTTTTCCATTATAATTGAATAATCAAGACCGTTGTTAATAATGATCAATAATTATAATAGACAACAAGAAACTGCATACAAATCAAAAGAATCAAAACGAAACTAACTCAACCAAATTCTTGAAAGCAAAATAGAAAACCCAAATCTATTCTACTGTAATAAACGCAAGAAAAATAAATAAATCCAAATTCGGATCCAAAATCAAGAGAGGGATGTACCAAGGCTGTAACAAAATCGAGATCTCTCGATGCAAAATTTTTATTTTTATTTTATTTTAAAAAATAAAATCCCGAATATAGCATATAAAAAATACTTTAATCGCCAATCGAAATTAAAACCTAATTTGACAAAACATATCACAGCATATGAATAATTTTAATATGCCGAACTTAAAAACAATGATGCATCGAAAGCATAATGACACTTAAAGAGTAAAAACCTAAATACATCGAACTGATTTCATAAAAAAAATATAATCCAAACACCATATCAAAATATCAATACCATACAATTAAGGACGATGAACCCGAAAACAAAAATAATAATAAATTGATTGTTTCCTAATGATTCAACATGAGGAGGCTCTGATGCCACTTGTTATAATCAAATCATAATAGATATGAAATTTAAACCCTAGGATCTATTATGTTAAATCATCAAGAACAATAAACCGAAATAATCTGAATGCGGAAGCGTACCTGAATTTATTGATAGATTGAAAATCTTGAATCTTGATGTTGAAATCTCAAACCTTTGGTATTGATCTTTCAAGAAGATAGGTTATCTCTTAAAGTAAAACTCTCTGACGGGGAAGGAGAGAAAAACAAGTTAACCTATTTCTTGGGGACCACTACCTCTTTATATAGTCGATTTATTAAATCAACTATTAAATATTTATAACTCTGCCCCTCATTGAATTATAAATATATCTTATGGTATCTACACTTTTATTTCCATGACATTTTAATACCTATGACACGCTTAACTTAATTGGTCACTTTATTTTTGTGTCATACTTTATAATAGCAACATACATTTTACATATGTGCCCACAATTACGGATTTTAATCCAACAATGGCCGCCCGAGACGCCCGCCCAGGGCTCCCATCTTGTCCATTTTTCCCTGAATATTTATAGTTAAGGTTTAATATTTTGTAATATTTATTATTTAAAATTTAATTTTTTTTAATAATTTTTATTAGAGTTCAATTCTTAAAATTTATTTTTTTGATATTTGTTATTAGAGGTATAAATGTTTTCCAATACTTGTTATTATAGTCTCAATTTTTCGAATACTTGTAATTAGGGGCCCATTTTTTATTAATTATTGTTATTTCAATACTTGTTATTAGGGTACAAATTTTTTCAGTACTTGTTATTATGAGGTCAATTTCTCAATACTTGTTACTAAGGGCCTATCTTTTCTAATATTTGTTATTAGGACTGTACTCTTAAATTTTATTTGTTTCCGTTACTTGTTATTACGAGTCCAATTTTTTTTAATACTTGTTATTTATGGCCTATTTTCCATAATATTTGTTATTACATGCATACTCTTAAATTTTAATTTTTCAATACTTGTTATTAGGGTTCCATTTCCCCCTATATTTGTTATTACAACTTAAAATTCATTTTTTTTTCAAAATTTGTTTTATAGGGACCCATTTTTATATATATCACTTGTTACTAAGGGTCTAATTTCATTTTTTTTCCAATACTCGTTATTAGGGGAAATGATGAGCAAAACTCCATTCGACTCGAAAAATCTGATTTTTTTCGACTCGACTCAAAAAATATTTCAAATAAAGTTTGAGTTGTAAAATAAAAATTCTAATAACTCAAAAATTTAATATTTAGTAGATAAATTTTTAAGTTCGAGTCGTAAGGACTCGTAAACTCGCATAACTTGAAATATTTTTACTCAACTTAACTCGATCTAATGCTCACTCTTAACTAGGGGCATATTTTTTAAGTTTGCCTATGAGACATCAAAATCTCAGAAACGAGTCTGCCTCTAATAATTTTGGTCGAGGATCCTCCACATATCCTGTTACCATCCCCACTTCATTCGACATCCAAGAATTGAGGCTATCATTCATTTCTTCCACATTGTTGGCTGTTCAAGAAGTATAGAAGTGGGCCATGCCGTTGGGCTGGTTTGTTATAAGGTTGTTTAACCCGTTAAGGGTATAACTGATTGGTTAATCTATAACTAATTTCAGTTATCTCTTTGGGCTATATTAATAGTGGGTAACCCGACCCAGGCCTGTTATCGTGTATCAGGCCAACATTCCTCTATCAGATTCATTCTTTTCTTTTTCATAATTTTGTAAATCTAATTAGTGTTTCATTTTCCGTCTTTTGTCTCTGTAATCCAACATGGTATCATTCGCCGGTGAGATTCTGGTGAGGTTCCGGTGAGTTTTCTGTTTGTTTCTGGGTTCTCGAGTGTGTGTTCCGGTTTTCTCTTCGTGTGGTTGTCCTTTGTATGCGTCTATGTCGTCCGCCGCCATGCCTTCCTCTGGTGATTTGAGTTCTGGCCATGGAGATTTTGATTCGACGACGAAATCTGGCAAGCCATTCACGAACAAGAAGGTGAATGTTCTACTTGACGAGTCCAATTTCTTGGTTTGGAAACAACAGATCTTATTCACGGTGCGAAGCCATCGGCTTGAGGGTTTCCTCACTGGCTCTCGTAAGGCTCCGTCCGCCACGGTGCGTCGGGTTGATGGGACGGAGGTTGCCAATGAGGCCTATGAAGATTTCGTGGTCCAAGATTCGGCTCTTGCGTCGTGTCTCCTTTCGACGATGAGTCCTCATCTTCTGACTCAGTTCGTCGGAGCTGAAACGTCGACTGAGATCTGGTCTCTTCTCACTGGATATTACAGTAGTCACTCCACCACCACCATCACGAGCCTTCATTTCAAGCTCAGATCTATTCGTAAAGGAGAGTTATGGATGTGTGCGTATATCGCAAAAGTTAAGGAAATTTGTGGTGCCCTTGCGTCTTGTGGGAGTCCTGTATCGATGACGAAGCAGATTGCCACTATTCTCAGTGGTCTTCCGGTGGAATACAAACCGTTCGTTGCTGTGATAACAGCAACTCACGAGTCTTTGTCTGTTGACACGGTTGCCACAATTCTTACTGACGCTGAGGCACAATAGGGCATTTTTTATCAGGATCAGTCAAGTCCTATGAGTGCTCACAATGTACACTTATCTTCTGGTGGTTCAGATCGTTCCAGTGGCAATTCTTCTCAGAGGCCCTATCGTCAATAGAGTTCCAATGGTCAACAGAGTTCCAATGGTCGTGGTCGTTCACAGAATAGATTTCAATGCCAGTTATGTGGGAAGTTGGGGCATTTGGCTGATCGTTGCTTCAAATGGTTTGATCAGAAATTTGCTGGGGTCTCTGCTAGTTTGTACAAGTCGACTGGTAACTCTGTGGATGGTTCTCCGGCAGCAAATCTCTGTTCTCTTGATGATGCAGCTTCTCCAGGGTGCAATAGTGTCTCATCTGGGTCTCCTGAGTCACGCCGATCTGGATCTGGTTATCCTCAGTGTCTACATGTCTCTACACCTAGTTCATTGGGCAATGCTAGTGTGTGGTTTGCTGACACAGGTGCTACTCACCATGTGACATCTGAGCCATCCAATGTTCATTCGGGCACTGACTTTACTGGTCCAGGTAAGCTTCTTGTTGCTGATGGTAAGGGGCTTTGTATTTCTAAAATTGGTAACTCTATTGTTCTATCTACTTCTCATGATTTAAATTTGTATAACTTGTTGCTGGTACCTCAAATCACTAAGAATCTTATGTCTGTTTCGAAGTGTGCTAGAGATAATGGCGTATTTTTTGAGTTTCATGTTGGGTTCTGTGTGGTTTGTGATGAACAATCTGGTGATGAGCTGCCGCGGGGCACTGAAATTGACGGGCTATACTCCTTTGATACCTCTTTACCTTCTGTTAATGCTGTTGAAGTTTCTTTGCATTCAAATAAACGTGATCTGTACACTGTGTGGCATCGTAGATTAGGACATCCTAATCATGCTTCTTTGCTTAAAGTGTTGAAAGATTGTAATGTGTCTGGCATTAATAAATCTGATAGTTCTGATATTTGTGTTGCCTGCCAACTTGGGAAAAGTCACAAGTTGCCCTTCTCTGACTCTAGTACTTTCTATGATACACCATTTCAATTGATTTTTACTGATCTTTGGGGTCCTGCGCATATAAAATCAGGGTGTTTTGCGTATTATGTTTCCTTTGTTGATGCATGTACTAGGCATACTTGGGTGTATCTGTTAAAAGATAAATCTCAAGCTATTTCAGCCTATAGATTATTTTCTAAATTTGTGCTTACTCAATTTGGTGCTGAGATTAAAGAGGTTCAGAGTGACTGGGGTGGGGAGTTTCGTAGTCTCTCACGGTTGTTAGCTGAGTCTGGTATTCGTCATCGTGTGACATGTCCTCACACGTCCGAACAAAATGGAGTGGTTGAACGTAAGCATAGACATGTTCTTGAGACTGCCTTAACTTTACTTGGACAAGCTTCTATGCCTTTGAGGTTTTGGTCATATGCTGTTGTGTCTGCTGTTCATTTAATAAATAGACTTCCTACTCGTGTCCTAAATGGTGTTAGTCCTTATGAGAAACTGCATAATAGTAAGCCTGATTATGCCTTCTTAAGAGTCTTTGGGTGCCGCAGCTATCCTCACCTTCGACCATTTCAGAGTTATAAGCTTGATTTTCGAAGTCATCCTTGTACCTTTCTAGGCTATAGTGTGCAACACAAGGGTTATCAGTGTTTAACTCCTCAAGGGAAGGTTGTTCTCTCGAGACATATTGTTTTTGATGAGTCTCTGTTTCCTTTTGCTGAGTCACATTCTGCTCCTTGTGATTCATCCCCTGTTACCTTTAAGTCTCATGCATTGTGTATCCCTTCTGTTACTTGTGGACATCAATCTGGTGGTTCTAGTTTTTCATCTTCTGTGTCTGTGCCCAGTTCTTTGCCCACTCCCCCAGCAGGTGCTAGTCTTGATGGTGAGGTGTTCGTGTCTCCTCAAAGTTCTTCTGTTGATGTTATAGTACCTTAAGGTTCCCCTGTTGCTGTTGTCGAACCTGTATCATTTCAAGATGCTCCTGATATTGTTCCTGAACCTGAATCTCCTCAAGGTTCTCCTGTTGCTGATGAGTCTGCTGCACCATCTCTTCCTGTTGAGCATCATTCTGTGTCTCATGATGCTGCTATCTCTGGTGGCAGTTTGCATGGTTCCACCAGTGCTAATGCTAGTCAGCCTACTGTTGTTGAAGGTCCAACTTTCACTGTTGTTCAGTCTTCCCCTGTTGATATTGGTTGTGATTCTTCTGCTCTTAATGCTCATCACATGGTCACTAGGAGCAAAAGAGGTATTTTTAAACCTAAAATTTTTACTGCTACTTTGAGCGAGGAGTCAGTCCCTACTTCTATTGACCAGGCCTTGCAGCCTCCTGCTTGGAAAGGGGTAGTTTTAGTTGAGTACAATGCACTTGTTGCAAATGGGACTTGGACTCTTGAGTCTTTGCCTGAAGGTAGACGTACTGTTGGGTGTAAGTGGCTTTTTCGTGTCAAGCACAATCCAGATGGGTCCATCTCTCGATACAAGGCTCGCTTGGTAGCTAAAGTATTTTCTCAAGTGCCCGGCCAGGATTTTGGTGATACCTTTAGTCCTGTGGTGAGGTTCTTCACCCTAAATATTCTATTGTCTTTAGCTGTGTCGAACAAGTGGCCTCTTAGACAAGTGGACATCAACAACGCCTTCTTAAATGGTGGCCTTGATGAAGAAGTGTTCATGGTGCAGTGATGAGTGCTCAATTTTGACATATTTCATTTGTTATTTTTCTAGCTATTGGGACTTCTTGTTGCTTAATACATGTTGTTTTCGTTACATTTTGTGCAGGGACCCAATTCTAGAAATAGCAGTGAAAATGAGGCATTTCTGCAGTTTTTATTATAATCCTGTCATGACTGGCATCATGGGCACGACACCGGGCACGACGCGTCTGACATGGCAGTGACGTGGCAGTGACGTGGCGACTTCTAGAAGCTTCTGGAACGTTCTGAGAGAGCTTATCAGCTTATCCGATTAGATTCCTGCATTTAAATTTTAAAACATTTGAATTGTTTTATCTTTTGTTTATTATTTTAAATTATTTTATCACTTTATCTTTGTAAATCTAAGCCTATAAATACCACCCTTGGTAAAGGCTTAGAGGATCCATCCATCAATCATTTGAGTGATCATCTTCTTAGCTTTGAGTTTTTTTAGCTTTTCCTTTGTAAATAGTTTTTAGCTTTAATAAAAGTTCTTTTCCTTTATTTTTCTTGTTACATTTATTTTATGCTATTTAATTACTTTTCTAAAAACCAAGTTAAGTATGATAATTAATATCATGCTTAGCTAAATTTCTTGAGCCAAGAGCTAGTCAAATCAATTCTAATCGTGAGAATTGAACATTGCCTAAATTTCTTCGGGAATACATTTTTATCTTTCGGTTTAGATAGTTTGGCAATCGGCCTTACTAAAGTTTTTAATCGTTTTTCAAATCAAAAAGAGCTCGTTGATCTGGAATCGTTTAAAGACATAGTTGGGAGGAAGGATCGGCCTGTGGCAATTTCGACTTCCTGTGAACACTCTTAGCGGCGGTCCGCTAAGGAAAGATAAAATCAGAAGCGATTCTTTTTAAGACAATTTCTGAGTCGGGCTTTTCCTGCTTTCAAAACTAAACACTTTAACGGCGATAGACGTGGCTAATTTGTTTAAGAATCAACCTTCGAAGATAGTCTTGGGAGGATTGGTTACTCGAGAGAGAAGCAAGTTGCGACGGGTTGGGCCTCGCAGACTGTAACCGACATGATCCCCGAAGTAAAAATCTATTTCAATGATCGAAGGAATTGACAAGGCTAGCTCGAGGCTAATTTGCATATTTGGTTATTCTTATTATTTTTAATTCTTGCATTTTTATTTTATTACTTCACTCAAAATCAAATCACTCCCCCCATTTTATTTAAATACTTTGCAGATATTCCTGGAAGTACTAATCGAAGCAGTTTTCAGTCAATAATTCCAGATAATCTCCTCGTGGATCGATCCCTCTTTCCCTATATCTACTCAATTTCTTTATTTTATTTATTGTTGAAAGAGGTTAAATATTTATTTATTTTGACCGGTTAAACGACGACTTGTCAAAATTGGCGCCGTTGCCGGGGAGATTTATTTTCGGCAATTATTGACTGATTTTGTTTTATTTTATGACCAGGAAGAATCCGGGTACTTTAGCTCCATACAACCCGGAAATCGAAGCAAGCGCTCGTAGAACTCACGGCGAAACACTTCGCCAAAAGAAACAACAAAGCACACGACGATCCGAACAAGAATCCACCTCCGAAACACACCAATCGACGAACTTACACAAGAACCAGAACCGATGGCAGATCAAACAATTCGAGAGCTGAACGCAGCCCCTACCGTGCAACAACCACTCTGCATCGCTTTTCCTCAAGGCGATACTCCGTTCCAACTCAAAACGGGATTAATTCATCTACTCCCTACCTTTAACGGTTTACCTACTGAAAGCCCACATAAGCATCTTGCCGAATTTCATATGGTGTGCAGCAGTATGAAACCGCAAGGAGTTTCAGAGGATCAGATAAAACTAAGGGCATTTCCTTTTTCTTTAGCCGGAATGGCTAAAGAATGGCTATTTTATTTACCTCCAAATTCTATTAATACATGGGTTGATCTTTCTCGTGTTTTTCTTGACAGATACTTCCTTGCGGCAAAAGCGACAGAAATTAGGCGAAACATATTGAGTATCCAACAAATGCACGACGAATCCCTATATGATTATTGGGAAAGGTTCAAGAAGCTGTGCGCAAGCTGTCCGCAATATGGCCTATCCGAGCAAACACTCCTTTAATACCTATATGAAGGAATGTTACCAATGGACAAAAAGATGGTAGATGCGGCAAGCGGTGGCGCGCTCGTTAACATGACTCCTACCGCAGCGAGGACATTAATCTCCACAATGGCTGCAAATTCGCAACAATTTGGTTCTGCAAGTGAACCCAGTCGACGGGTTCAAACAGTAAGCACAATTACATTAGAAAATAAGATTGATAATTTGACTAATATTGTGCATTCACTTGTTTCAGGGAAATTAGGAGCTGCCAAAGTTTGTGGAGTTTGTACCATGTCCGATCATGTAACTGATCTATGCCCCTTACTCCAAGATCCATCTAGTGCCCAAGTTAACGCCATACACAACTTTCCCGGACCTCCCCAAAGACCCTATAACCCACATAGCAATACATTCAATCCCGGTTGGAGAGATCACCCAAACTTGAGCTACGGTAATCAGAACCCAAATTACCAACCTAGGCAACAACCTCCCTACCAAAACCAAGCACCCCAAAAATCCTCGCTTGAGTCTATTGTTGAGAGATTGGCAGTTTCGCAGGAAAAATTCCAAATCCAAACACAATCCCACCTCCAACAAATCGACAAGCAAATAAGCCAACTAGCTCAAGCCGTTAGCCGTATAGAATCCCAGGGAAAGCTACCATCCCAAACCGAAACCAACCCAAGGGAAAATGTTAGTGCGATAACTTTGCGTAGTGGTACAGTGATAACGCCTAAACCGCCCAAGCAAGATGAGCAAAAATCCGACGAGCAAGGAAACTCTTCGAAGGACCCAAACGAAAAGTCTCCACCCACTGCAGGTAACTCTAAATCTAATATTTCTGTTTCTACTTACGAACCTGTTCCTCCTTTTCCAGGTAGATTGGCGAAACGTGATAAAAAGGAGGAAGAGAAGGAAATTTTGGATGTATTCAAGAAAGTGGAAATTAATATTCCACTTCTTGATGTTATTCGAAAAGTGCCCAAATATGCAAGGTTCCTGAAAGAGTTGTGCACAAACCGAAGGCGATTGTCTGGGAATGAAAAAGTTAACCTTGGTGAGAACGTTTCAGCTATTCTTCAAAGACCATTGCCGCCAAAGTACAAGGATCAAGGTATGTTTGTGGTTCCTTGTAAAATTGGGAATGTTGGGATAAAAAGGGCGATGTGCGATTTAGGCGCATCTATCAACGTCATGCCGTTAAGCGTTTACAACAAAATTTCGACTTCCTGTGAACACTCTTAGCGGCGGTCCGCTAAGGAAAGATAAAATCAGAAGCGATTCTTTTTAAGACAATTTCTGAGTCGGGCTTTTCCTGCTTTCAAAACTAAACACTTTAACGGCGATAGACGTGGCTAATTTGTTTAAGAATCAACCTTCGAAGATAGTCTTGGGAGAATTGGTTAATCGAGAGAGAAGCAAGTTGCGACGGGTTGGGCATCGCAGACTGTAACCGACATGATCCCCGAAGTAAAAATCTATTTCAATGATCGAAGGAATTGACAAGGCTAGCTCGAGGCTAATTTTCATAATTGGTTTTTCCTATTATTATTTTTAATTCTTGCATTTTATCTTATTACTTCACTCAATATCAGATCACCCCCCTTTTATTTCCTTGTTTTGCAGATATTCCTGGGAATTCAAATCCGACAAAATTTAAGTCAAGAATTTCGACTAGTCTCCCTGTGGATCGACCCTCTTTCCTTATACTACTTAATTTCTTTATTTTATTTATTGTTGAAAGAGGTTAATTAATTTATTTATTTTGATCGGTTAAACGACGACTTGTCAAAATTGGCGCCGTTGCCGGGGAGTGACGGTTCAATTAGCTGATCGATCAATCATCTACCCCGAGGGAGTACTAGAAAACGTGTTGGTACAGGTAAAAAATCTCATTTTTCCTGCTGATTTTTACATTATTGACATGGAAAATGATCGCAGCAATAACGGATCCGAAATCTTGCTTGGCCGACCTTTCCTATCAACCGCGCATACAAAGATCGATGTCCGCGACGGCATCTTAACTATGGAATTTGATGGGGAAGTAGTTAAATTTGATATGTATAAAGCTATGAAGTATCCTGATTCGGTCGCAAGTTTAAATTTCGTTTATATTATAGATCCGTTAGCTAATGATTTGATCGAAACTGATTTGTGTTATGAATTTTGTAGGGAATTCGCAGATCTCGACGATAAAAACAAAGGCGAAATCATTTCAAATCTTTCTTCCCTTTCTAATTTTCGATTAATTCCAATTCGAACTAAACATTTTCCATCAATTTTGCAGGAACCCAAGCCAAGGTTGGAATGGTTTGATTACATATTTTTAGGCGACAACCAAACTTTGCCAAACATCATCTTGAGTAAGTTGTCGTCTTGGGAAGGAGGTAGAAGCTTAGCTGTTGTTTTGCGCACAAAAAGAAAGATGAAGGAAGACGTTCAAACGACGAGCGATGGACATTACCGCTTATTTGAAGAACTTGCTTTTGAAGAACAAAAAATTTAACAAAGGTCATCGAGCTAAACGACGTTAAACAAAGCGCTAAATGGGAGGCAACCCATTCTTTTTTATTTTCATTAATTTAAATTTCCTTTCTTTTTATATTTTATTTATTTTCCTTTATTTTTCTTTTTCTAATTACCTTAATAATTTTTCTGCAGGATTTTTTTTCACACAGCAAGAACTCTTCGATCATAAGCTGCAGTCCCATTGAAAGTGGTGCACGATAGCAAAATCCCTTTCCACTTAATGGCTCATGATAGCAAACCCTTTCCAACCATTTTCAAAACCCATTGACCGGTTGCTTGGGAATAAAATAAAGTAAGAATTGTTTTCAATTCCTTTCTTTATTTTCCCCCCTTTGAAACCTTTCCCCTTTTCCCTTTCTTTCTTTCCCGCAAAACCACCAAATCCCTAAAACACAACTCACTCAGCTGCAATGCCCCGCACCACTGAAAGCCCCCATTCCTACGGCTTCCACAACACCTCCGCCTTCACCCCCAACCATCGTCCGTCGTTCGCGTCTCTCCAACAGCACAGCCGATTCAGCCACACCGACTCCACCATGCCCCACACCTCCTCCTCGCCGTGGTGGCCGACGACCAGCAACCATTCGACGGGTGCCCAAAAAAATGCTGAACCACCCTTCGCTGCACCCTCTTTCGCACATCCGGCAGCTCCGTTCAAAGCCTTCTGCCGCCGCCGATCCGAGCCACTCACAGTGCACCTTTCCCATCGACTCACTCTACATCCACGGGGAGTATCTTTTTCCCTTGTTTTCTATTTATTTCCTTAATTTTTTCTGAATTGGGGCAATTCATTTAAGTGAGGGGGGGGGGGGGTAAATTACAACTTGTCTGCTTGTTTGATAATATGTTTTGATTTTGATTAAACCTTAAGATGATTTTTTTTTCTGGCCATTGCATTATATCCAGCATGTTATAATTGTTCTAATGCTTAGGAATGATTGAATTGGAGCATTTTGATAATCAAATGATATGGGTAATCTACAGTTTGACATCTCTTTTAATTACTCTTGATAATGTTAATTAAATTTCTCACTTAGCTTAATCAAATTAGCCCAATTTTGGTAAGACTTGAGCCTTGAGCATGCATTCTTCATATTATGCTTATTTCTTTTGCTTGAGAGTGTCATCCTGAATTTTAGGAATCTAGAACTTGTGGCTTGCTTACAATTCGAGACTACACTAAGAACGAGGTGCTTTAAAATGATTTAGGCATTAGGCTTTGAACCTTTTTCTTCCCTTTCATTTTAATTTACCCTTTCTCATCGCCTAGTGAGCCTTTGTTAGCCTTACACCCCATTTCTTTGCTTAACCACTTTTTGATTGATCAAATGCTAGAAACTATATTACTAGGCAAATAAGGAGCTGCAATTCGAATAAAGGGCATAATTCTTCGAAATGAAAAAAAAACAGAATAAAGGAAGCAATTGCTTCGGAAAAAAAGAAAAGAAAAAAAAAATAAAAAACAGTTTCGAAAAGAAGAAAAGAGAAAAAAAAAAGAAAGAAAGAAAAAATGTGTGTTTTGCTTGCCCATTTTTAGCTCCTTTTTAATGTCTTCACTGCTTATGTTTGAAATATCTTGCTTTGATCATCTTCTTTTTCTTTCCATCTTTCTACCTTTTTTCTCTAAACCCTCATTACACCTTGAAGACCTAATGATTTTTGCACCTTGATTCTAATAAAGTAGTGGAGAATTGGACTTGTTACAAGCCTATGGAAACCTTTATTCATGATTGACTTTGAGTGTTTCTGCTTCAAATTTACCTTTAAAACACTTTGAGTGCTCTTGAGTGTATCTTGGTGAGGATTAAGACTAGGCTAAGATTTGATTAATGCTTGATAGGTAATTGAAAAGGATAAGGACTGATCTTTGCTCGCATCCATTTGGTTTGATAATGTTCTCTTTCATGATACTCCAATTGCGCTAGAACTCTTATGATTATGTTTGATGCATGTAATGGCTTGAGAAATGCATTCTTGGGTTTATAATTTTTTCGGACATACTTGAGGACAAGTATGAGACAAGTGAGGGGGAATTTGATGAGTGCTCAATTATGACATATTTCATTTGTTATTTTTCTAGCTATTGGGACTTCTTGTTGCTTAATACATGTTGTTTTCGTTACATTTTGTGCAGGGACCCAATTCTAGAAATAGCAGTGAAAATGAGGCATTTCTGCAGTTTTTATTATAATCCTGTCATGACTGGCATCATGGGCACGACACCGGGCACGACGCGTCTGACGTGGCAGTGACGTGGCAGTGACGTGGCGACTTCTAGAAGCTTCTGGAACGTTCTGAGAGAGCTTATCAGCTTATCCGATTAGATTCCTGCATTTAAATTTTAAAACATTTGAATTGTTTTATCTTTTGTTTATTATTTTAAATTATTTTATCACTTTATCTTTGTAAATCTAAGCCTATAAATACCACCCTTGGTAAAGGCTTAGAGGATCCATCCATCAATCATTTGAGTGATCATCTTCTTAGCTTTGAGTTTTTTTTAGCTTTTCCTTTGTAAATAGTTTTTAGCTTTAATAAAAGTTCTTTTCCTTTATTTTTCTTGTTACATTTATTTTAGGGTAAACTACATAAATGACCATCATACTATTAGTAAAGTCGCGATTTGACCACCTTACTTTTTTTCGAAGCAATAAAACCACCAAATTATTTAATTGGTTGCAATGTGACCACCAGCCGTTAAAAACTAACGGAAGGAGTGACGTGGCAGTTAATAAAGTTGGTATAATTACACATTTAGTCCCCGCTATTTGTACATTTTATCAATTTGGTCCTAATTTTAATAAATAAAATAATTTTATTATTTAATTAGACTACGACACGTGTCGCCATATTATTGGAGGATTTTATTTATATATTTTTAATTTAATAATTTTTATTTTGCTCCTCCAATCAGGTGGTGACACGTGTCACCAGATTGAAGGAGCAAAATTAAAGAAACAAGCAATTTAGCCCCAATGAGGATCGAACCTAAGTCAAATGGGTTGAGAGTGAGCTAACTTACCACTAGGCCAAAGCAATCCTTGTAATTCATTTTACAAAATACAATATATATGTTAGTTTTTTGTTTGCTCGAATTGAAAGGCCTTAAACCCACTGTCATCCTTCGCCCCACCATCATCACCAGCACTTACAAAGAGCCCTTCCCCGCTGGGTCGAAGGAACCGGGTTGCTCCATTCACTTTCCATTTTTTGCTTCAAATTTTCCGTATGCAGCAACTTCCTATATAGGAAGATAAATTGGCCGCAATAACTTCTTCTACTTTGCTGAAATGAAATGATTAAGAAGAAGAAAAATGTGCGTAAATTAAACTCAGATGTTCATTGATATTGGGAGAATCACTCTGTTTTAGAAATGAGAATAAATTCGGCTTCAACTGTCAAACTATCTTTCACCATATATCCCATTGAAGACTCGTAAACATCCTTTAATGACACAAACTTAGAATAACCCCATTCTTTTGCAGAGGAAGTGAACCGAACCTCAGCTGTAAGAAATTTGAAGCAAAAAATGGAAAGTGAATGGAGCAACCTGGTTCCTTCGACCCAGCGGGGAAGGGCTCTTTGTAAGTGTTGGTGATGATGGTGGGGCGAAGGATGACAGTGGGTTTAACGCTGTTCAATTCGAGCAAACAAAAAACTCAGATATATATTGGATTTTGTACAATGAATCACAAGGATTGCTTTGGCCTAGTGGTAAGTTAGCTCACTCTCAACCCAGCTGACCTGGGTTCGATTCCTATTGGGGGAAAAGTTCTTGTTTCTTTAATTTTGCTCCTTCAATAATAAAATTAAAAATATATAAATAAAATCCTCCAATAATACGGCGACACGTGTCGTAGCTTAATTAAATAATAAAATTATTTTATTTATTAAAATTAGGACCAAATTGATAAGATGTACAAATAGCAGGGACTAAATGTGTAATTATACTAATTTTATTAACTGCCACGTCACTCCTTCCGTTAGTTTTTAACGGTTGGTGGTCACATTGCAACCAATTAAATAATTTGGTGGTTTTATTGCTTCGATAAAAAGTAAGATGGTCAAATCGCGACTTTACTAATAGTATGGTGGTCATTTATGTAGTTTACCCTTTATTTTATGCTATTTAATTACTTTTCTAAAAACCAAGTTAAGTATGATAATTAATATCATGCTTAGCTAAATTTCTTGAGCCAAGAGCTAGTCAAATCAATTCTAATCGTGAGAATTGAACATTGCCTAAATTTCTTCGGGAATACATTTTTATCTTTCGGTTTAGATAGTTTGGCAATCGGCCTTACTAAAGTTTTTAATCGTTTTTCAAATCAAAAGAGCTCGTTGATCTGGAATCGTTTAAAGACATAGTTGGGAGGAAGGATCGGCCTGTGGCAATTTCGACTTCCTGTGAACACTCTTAGCGGCGGTCCGCTAAGGAAAGATAAAATCAGAAGCGATTCTTTTTAAGACAATTTCTGAGTCGGGCTTTTCCTGCTTTCAAAACTAAACAATTTAACGGCGATAGACGTGGCTAATTTGTTTAAGAATCAACCTTCGAAGATAGTCTTGGGAGGATTGGTTACTCGAGAGAGAAGCAAGTTGCGACGTGTTGGGCCTCGCAGGCTGTAACCGACATGATCCCCGAAGTAAAAATCTATTTCAATGATCGAAGGAATTGACAAGGCTAGCTCGAGGCTAATTTGCATATTTGGTTATTCTTATTATTTTTAATTCTTGCATTTTTATTTTATTACTTCACTCAAAATCAAATCACTCCCCCCATTTTATTTAAATACTTTGCAGATATTCCTGGAAGTACTAATCGAAGCAGTTTTCAGTCAATAATTCCAGCTAATCTCCTCGTGGATCGATCCCTCTTTCCCTATATCTACTCAATTTCTTTATTTTATTTATTGTTGAAAGAGGTTAAATATTTATTTATTTTGACCGGTTAAACGACGACTTGTCAAAGCCACCAGGGTTCGAGCAGTTGCGAGTGATGGCTCCCCCTTGTTTGCTCATTGAAGAAGGCCTTGTACGGGTTGCGACAAGCTCCTCGCAACTGGTACTCCAAATTACGTGACTTTCTTGTCACTCTCGGGTTTAAGGAATCGGCAGCATATACGTCTTTGTTTGTTCGCAATTTGGAAGGTGTTTTAACGTATTTGTAAGTCTACGTTGATGATATCATCATCACGAGACCTTCCACTTCGAGTATTGAAGATGTTATTGCTCAGCTTCACTCTCAATTTTCTCTTAAGGATTTAGGACAACTGTCTTTTTTTTCTGGGCATTGCTGCATATCGTACTGACGATATGTTGGTACTAAGTCAGAAGAAGTTTCTTCTTGAGCTGCTTGACAAAACCAAAATGAGGCAGGCTAAGCCCTCACCCACCCCGATGGTTTCCACTAACAAACTGGTTCAGGATGCTGGCAGTCCCATTGTTGATCCATATTTTTATCGTAGCACTGTAGGTGCTCCGCTTTACCTTTGTCACACCCGACCTGATATATCATTCAGTGTTCATCGGGTTGCTCAGTTCTTGCGTCGACCATGTGAAGATCACCTGGCTGCTGTCAAGCAAATCCTGCGTTATTTGGTTGGTACCATTAATTATGGGTTGGTTTTCACTCCTTCTGACTTGGGTATTGGTCACATTGTTGCATTTGCGAATGCTGATTGGGGCAGCAACCTTGATGACCGTCGATCAACCACTGGATACTACGTTTATATTGATAATTGTCTCGTAGCCTGGTCTTCTAAGAAGCAAAAGTCAGTGTCCCGGTCGACGTCCGAGGCAGAATATCGAAGAATTGCTGATGTGGTGTCCGAAGTGACATGGATTCGTACAGTGTTGACAGATTTGGGTATTTCTACTACAATGCCTATTGTTTGGAGTGATAATACAAGCGCGGTTGCTATGTTCGCAAATCCAGTCTTTCACTCGCGTTCCAAACATGTTGAACTCGATATTCACTTTGTTCGGGAGAAAGTTGCCGATCGTCAAGTTCAGATTAATTATGTTCCTATTGAACATCAAGCTGTCGATGGTCTCACCAAGCCTCTATCTAAGTCGTACTTTCAGTCATTTCGTCAGAAGATGAGTGTCCACAACTCTGATCTTATAGTGTAGCTGTTCTCGAATCTCTGCTTTTGTGCTCTAAAGAAGGGGAGAAGCAGGGGGAATGTTGGTTGTTCAAGAAGTATTGAAGTGGGCCATGCCGTTGGGCTGGTTTGTTATAAGGTTGTTTGACCCGTTAAGGGTATAACTGATTGGTTAATCTATAACTAATTTCAATTATCTCTTTAGGCTATATTAATAGTTGGTAACCCGACCCAGGCCTGTTATCGTGTATCAGGCCAACATTCCTCTATCATATTCATTCTTTTCTTTTTCATAATTTTGTAAATCTAATTAGGGTTTCTTTTTCCCTCTTTTGTCTCTGTAATCCAACACACATGCACATGGTTGGAAAAATATATTGTTGCAAAACAAAGCATTGGCATTAACTGGAAAACATTCAATAGAAATAAATAGGCTTAACTGTGTCGTGCTATAAAACCAATGCCTTAAAAGTTAATTCGTCCCGATAGGTGTAATCGCTGCATTGGACAATACCTCTGAAATTAGCATAGTTTTTTTCAACCCAAAAACTAGAGCGGACGATGGTGGTATTACTCTTCTATAAAGAACGGAAAATAGCACTCGAAATTTTCTATAGTAAACCCGTAGAAGAAAAGATAACCAAACTTGAGAAAAATTATATTTTGCAAGTTGTTGCGATATTTCAAATGAACCAAAATACTATATTTATAGGCTGAAATAAGATGATAAAATCGTCCGTTTGCAAAATATGGAATTAAAACAACTTTAGTTCATTGTCTAAAACAGTCACAAAAGATTTATTTCAGCAATTAAAAGCGTTCATTAAATATGCTATGAAGGTTGGATTAAAGCTGCAATAACAACCAAATAAAAGACTGAGAAATCCAATTCATTCCTGGATTAATTCTGCAGTAAAATCCAAATTTAAATCATTCAACAGATTTAAATTTTGGCCTAAAGTGTTTCAAATCTGAGGCTTATAAATAGTCAAGTGAATAATTCTTTCATATTAAACATAAAGAAAAATGTTTACTAATTTTCTCCAAAATGATAATACACGTATGAAACATGTCAAAGACACAAACACAAACCGAGCTAGCTGCATTGGCGCTGCGCACATGCAAGGGCCTTGTTATTCTATCATTCAAGAACAAAGGCAAGGAAAGACCTTTATAAATTCATCTCAAGGCCCATTCCCACACAAAGCGGGATTTACATGCTTTACACCCTTGAGCATTATTAACATTCCCCCACTAATGCGAAATAATTCTTTTATAAGATTAAGAGACTTTTGAAGTTAAAATGTAAAAAGGGAAATAGCGAGACAAGCCGCTTAAACGCTAGTGAACGTATTTGGAGCTAGTACAAAGTGAAAATGAGTAATTCTTCTCTTAACGAGTGAACGAATCTGGAACTTGTTAAGATATGAGGGAACTCATAACACACGATTAACCTCATTCATCCACCAAAATCCTCGATTAATCAATTTATATATATAGCTACAATACCTCAGAATTCTAATAAGTTTACTAGAAAGATGGCCCAACGTCTTTCAGAAAAGATGACTAATCCTTCTCACTTACATAGGTAATTTCATCAAGTTTTATCTAAAAATAAACTACCTAAATTAGGGCTATGAAATTATTTTCAATAAGCTCAACTTCTCAAAAAAAAAAAAAAAGAGAAGAAGAAGATGAATTCTTCAAGTTCACTTTGAAGTGAACCACTCAAAAACTGGATAAGAATTCATTGAGAATAAAAGCTCAACCTCTATATTGTTGAATTCAATAAGTCATTCTCAATAAGATTACCCAAGCTTTTGAAAATTGAATTCATTAAGAGTTAAGAAACTCATCATTTCTTGCGATAAATCTATAGTCCTTTTCAATAGGACTACCAAAACACTAGAATATGGACTCATTAAGAGTAGTTTTTCAACCAGAACGGTAAATTCATCAAGTCTGTCTCATTAAGACCACTCAAAATCTTGGCTATGGGTTTATTAGGAGCAAAAAGCTCATCCTAGTATATCTATATTATATTATTCGTCATAGGGATATGCAGTAATGTACACCGCGAGTCTTTTCATGGTTTCCTTTCCACATTGAACTTAGATAAATAATGTTGGGTTTTCACTTGGAATTCTTCAACCAATGGGCTTTAGTCCCATTCCCTCGACAAATCCACA
Organism: Hibiscus tridactylites; assembly: GCA_958450335.1. Classification (NCBI taxonomy): domain Eukaryota; kingdom Viridiplantae; phylum Streptophyta; class Magnoliopsida; order Malvales; family Malvaceae; genus Hibiscus; species Hibiscus tridactylites. The sequence goes on along the minus strand of OY288281.1, from coordinate 17,701,644 downwards.
ACTAATTTTTGACTTAACCTTTGATAAGCGAATCAACTAGGTTCCTTTTTGACTTTTCATACTCTAAAGAAAGTATTATGATCTTTATTAAATGTCTTATTGATTTATGTCTTATTCAATTGTGTCTTGTCTTACCATTGTAAGTTTGGACTATGAGCAACACAAATCGTAGTTCGCGAGTCACTTAACAAGGACACCAGTGGAGTCTATTTGTTTGGCAAAGAAATTCCTACCAATAAATTTTCGAACCACTTGACTTTCTAACATTAAGGTTCAACTAAGTCCTTTCGTACACCAAAGTGAGTACTTCATTTTTTTTTTCATTTCATAAACTCATGCCTTCTGTTATAGGCTTGTTATTATACTTCACATTAGGTAGTTATGAGTTTAGAAATGGCAAAAAAATATAGGAGTTTCTCATTAGAAATTTCTATAAATTTCAACACTACTTGACTTTTTACCTAAGTCAAGAGCTATAAGCTCAGACCCCTTAGTAAAGCTAATAAAACATGTCTTACAAACTTTTACAAAAGTTTCTCTACTAAAAATACATACTCACTAGTAAAGTTGCAATGCTATATTATCGTTTACCAGTTTCTATCGCGAGATTTGTGTAGGATTTTAGGGTATTATAATTGATAAATTATAAACTCCAAGTTATAATCTTCTTTAAAAACTTAAGTAAATACTTAAGATTTATTTATATTCTTATTAATTGGATTGTGGGCATGTCAGTTGTAATCAACTGGCAAGTTAAATATAAAAGGCTTAACTCAGAAATAGGTGCTCAAACTATACACTTTTTTTTTGAGATAGGTGTTTAACATTTTTTTTTTGCTGAAATAGGTGTCTAAAGTTATTTTATTAGTGTTTTAAAGTAATACCATTAAAAAATTCATCAAACAATTATAACTTGACACGTGACTTTATTTTTATTTTTTTTAATTTTTTTATTAAAAACTGTAAAAAATAATTAAAAAACAAACTAAAAATAAATTAAAAAATATCCTAATTTTTTTCAAAATTTATAAAACCGTCTCAATTCCCTAAAACCCCAAACCCCAAATTTCAAAATTGGTGCCATTGCCGCCGACGATATCCTCGCCGAACCCCAACACCGCTGTCGCCGAAGTCCCCAGTTCATTTCTTCCAACCACCCATCACCGATAGCCGTTGAGAGGCGTGCCAATCAGACGTCGAACGATTGTTTACTATGCTAAGTTTAAAGAGAGTTATTAAGCAATCGCATTATTACTAAAATTTCTCTAAAAAGAGTTTAACTCAAATAATGTCTTTTATCAATTTTAGTAACTTTTTAACTCATTCCATTTCTTTCATCCAAATTTAAGAGGACAAAAGTTTTCTTAGTCTCATGCAGTTTTCAAAAGCATTATATTAATGTGTATATACCACATACTGCAAGTAATTATTAACATCACTCTCAGACACCCACACATTTTTAACTTTTTAGGGTAGAGATCAATCCCTAATCATAAGGTATCTCAATTAATTTCATATAAGACATGTAATCAAACTCCCCATTAACTTTCTCAATCATATTAGAGTAATATCATAAAATGTTTCAACAAAAAATCCTTCGCTTAATGTAGACTTATTCCGTTTACACATGTCTATATTTTCAAAGTCATGAAATTCCTTTTATCACATTTAGAATATAATAGAGTCGTTTAGGACTATTTCATTCAAAGGGAATTTCAATTTTCCTAATAATTCGAAGAATCTAAGCTAGTTCAAATATTAAGAATATTATCTCAAATGACTTTATAATGAGGTTTCATTACAACTCCTATGATAGACAATCTCTTTACATACTCTACTAAGGAGTAGACCTCATTAAAAGGTTACAAAAATATTTTGTAGCACTGGTGTCTATTTTTTTCCTTTTTCATAATAGTCAAACTTATTTACATATAGAGACTATAAAATATTTTCATTTACTATCAACAAAAGTATTTATCTTAGTAGGATTATCCAATTTTACTTCAACTTTTGCACTAAGTTAGAGTGTGTAATTTAGTCATAAAATTTTATAAATTATAATACTGAGCATATTAATAAATAATGCACCAAGTAGGTTAAGGAAAGAGAGGTGGTGCACAAGACACCCTCAAATACCAAGTCTTTTATTGAACCAATCCTAAACATGCACTTTCATACTATCACACTACTTTCAAATTAGTCATTTTGTGAATTTTTCTTCTTTATCATTATGGCCTCTCTAGAATTTTATGCTTCATACGTTTTATTCATAATAGTATCTTATTAAGCATACTCAATATAAGGCTTAGTGCTTAGAAAAGTCATTCATTCTAACTTTAGTCTTTTATCTCAATCTTAAAACATTCTCACTAAGTTTAAAGACTGGCTTACCCATTCTTTAATAATAAAGATAAATTCATGTGATATTAAAAAAACATGAATTAACAAACAATAAATCTAAATAATTTGACCTTATATGTAGGATCATAATTTTTTATGTAGACTTGTCCATCCTCACCATGCATGTAACTGTAACACCCCTTACCCGGTTTAGGAGTAAATTTGGTTCAAAAAGTGTTATACACAAACAAGTATTCGAAACATTGCATTAAAGACATAGAAGTGTCTTATGTAAACATGAAATTTTTTAAGGTAATTTCAAACTTTTAATCTTATTCACAATTCATGCTTCTAACTTCATTACATATACAAACAAGAATACAAACATTATGCAGTTCACTTCAACTGTTAACTTATAACATACACCATATTGATACCCTAGTACACAAAGCTACCATATTACTTGTATAAACTCATAAGATTATATCCTTATTCATAAACTTTATTCTTCTTAAACCAATTACCAAATTTGGTATATTTCTATCCCCTTTAAGACATATAGATCAATGCTTAAGATCATTCGAGATATCAGTAACCCATTATTTAAAGACCTTTAAGTCTACATGTTTGCATCATTTAATCTTCAAATCTTATTATTAAGACTGCTAAGACATTCAACAAGTTCTCATTTTCTTTTAAGACATTAAGGAATAACTTCCATTGCTTATCTCAATTTTTCTCAAGACAATATATGTACTTATGTTTTAACCATTCTTGGTTGAACCCTAAATTTCTTTACTATAGATTTGTATCTACATCATGTATCATAAGGGTTTCACCTTTTTAAGGCCTAGTCTCAATTACTAGGTTAAGTTCATATAGTAAGCATCACTTCTCAAATGTCCAAGACATAATTGAACATTCATAACTCAATCATGTATTTCCATTCAATTATACACTAGTATTAACTATATTCTTTACTTAATCCTTCTTCCATTCATTCATTCGAAACATGGATTAAATCATTCATACAAAGTTCCTTAAATTATTTACCATCATTGACCAATTATGCATATTTGTTTCTTATCACAATCTAGCAACACATGTAACTTATTATTCTTATAATTTATTCATTCATTCTTCTATTGCTCCCTGAATTCACGTTCTTGGATATATTTTCAAGGTCTTAAAGAACCAATATTCTATAACTTAAAGGGTCTTTAAGAACAACATATTAAATTCCCAAATCAGATTAACCTTTAACAAGTATTACATATATAGTTCAAAGCTATACCTATTACTCATATCTTTAAAAGTTTGCTTAACCATCCTTCATCATTTAATCTCTAGTACTAATTTATTACTTATCCTATATCAATGCAACTCCTGCTTATCAATAGATTAATAGTTTAGCCTAGTCAGACACATTATTACCTAACATATCAAACATTCATAAATCATACCTACTCAATCATATGCAAACGATAATCTAAAATAGAATTCATTCTTATCACCCATATACTCAATCCTAAGCACACAATCAACTATCTTAGCAAGAAACCATGCTTCACACATATGCTTATTAATAATACAATCTTGTACCTTCTTCATAAGGTACTTTAAACATTACTTAAATGCACAAATATATTATCTAACCAAATAGATAACATAAACTTTAATCATGTATTGACACTCTAGGAATTTAAAACATAAAACTACTTATCACATACGCTAATCTTAGATCTTGTGTGACTTGTTGATGGAAGTTGACACGATCCTCGATTCACTGATTAGCTACCTGAAGGATCAATCATTCAAACACCAATAAGTTTAGAAAAAAAAACTTAGTAAGGTAACTAAACCAGTCCAAACATACAATGATACAAGATGTATTTGCATTACAAGATCCTTACAATTTAATTTTAATTAATTCCTTTCATTTAGTCAAAGTTTATTCTACTTACACATTCTTTAAGCCATTTCATATTTGATTCACCAAGAACCATAAAACTTGAGTTTTCATTTTATGACTTCCATACTTCACATAATAGTCCACATTTTAAACTTGCAAAACAATCCGTCAATTAAGGTTACAAAACAGTCGACTCTGGTTACAAAGCAATCCCATTTTTAATTGCAAAATAGCCCTTAATTAAGGTTACAAAATTGTCCCATTTTTAATTGCAAAAAAGTCCCTTAATTAAGGTCACAAAATAGTTCACTCTGGTTACAAAACAGTCCAATTTTCAATTGCGAAACAGTCCCTTACTTAAGGTTACAAAACTGCATATATTTTAATTTACTAAAACAGTCCCCAAACAATTTAGTTTACTCATAGAACAGTCCACATTCGGTCACTAACAAGCAATGTGACCGTATTCAAGCTTCAAGTACAAATTTCACAATCAAACAATGGATCAAAACTATTCCAAAGATTCCTAAAACAGAACATGATAATATCAACCACTTTTAGTTTCATACTCACAAGCATATAAGTTTCCTTCACACACACACACACACACACACACACACACACATATATCTTTCAAGGACAAAGCATAATAATTAATATCATATCTCGTTTCCTTATTAAGCACATCGTATAAATCTTTCATATATATTTAAAGAATCACACAAAGCAATCAATTGCAGTCTTTCAAGGTCATAAGCATTATCATTCATTTCTTTATCTTATTTACCTCAATGTCATTAGCATATAATGTGAAAACATATTCATTTTCATAGATAAGCATCATTTGTACTTACTTATAAGTTCCTTATCATCTTGTCATTATTATTTCTATTAATTTCCTTGGACTTAGACAACATACAGACACTCGAATCCCCAACCAATCTGTCACCAATAAACATTTCACAATATGGTCAACCCTCCTACTGTCGCCAATGACATTTCACAACACATACCTCCTACTATCGCCAAATAAGGACCTCAATTGTCCTGGACCGTAGTCCCTCATAAACAAGAGCTCAATGGATCCTATGGCATGCCGATTATGTCCTAAGTTAACTCAAATACATGGATTTACATATTTACACATTATTATCTTTCAATTCATAATCATTTGCAAGCATTGCTTGCCACTTAGCAATCAAGCCTTAGCTCTCTTTCATTCATTAAGCATATTACTTATATAGCATACATCTCTTTTCATCAATCATGATCATTATACCTTGCATGTCACTTAATTAGTATACTTCTAACCGTTTATCATTATCCTATAGTTCACCCACTAGGCATATCATTTTGTATAACATTTAAACATATCATACATATTATTTTTATATAGATCATTCAATACGCATAGTGCTTCCCATGACACACGAACACATCACTCAAATCAATCAATAATCAGTATGAATAACTTACCTTAAGCTTACCATAAACTTACATAAAGCTTTCATGCGCATTCATCATTTATCCATACAATTGCTCTATGTGAGCTTTAAAGTTTAGTATACAAACATGTATGAAATCAATCAAACTAAAACATTATCGACAAGGCTAATTGCCTATCTCGAGGTTAGAGCTACACTCACCTTATATCCCAAAGTTACAAGATATCCTGATCCACTAACACATCCAAGCTTCATCCATTCGGTACTTGATTTGCCCAAGCCTTTTATTCCAAACTTTCCTTCTTCTTTAACCTTACTTCCAACATCCTCTTCCAAACTTTAATTCAAGTAATCACAAGTACATCCATTAATAAAGATGCCTTTCATCATACATTTACTCTATATGCATAACCAATATTATCATTCAAGCAATAACCATACATGTACTAATCATTTCTCAATTACATTTTCACTTTAAGCCCTTATTTCCAACTTTTGGCAACTTGAGTTATCATCAAAGATATGCGTCTCCAGAACAAAGTATACATTGTAATTTTAAGATCTTTACACCTTTACAAACTAGATTCAAACATGGTTTTAACGGTATAAGCCTCATAATTTAACAAGTTCTATAAGAATTAGGAGAATTTTTAGGAGTTTCAAAACAGAAACTGTTCAGAGCAGAATCTGCCTCCATATTTTCTGCACTACCTTCACTTAAAAATTCATAACTTTTGATTTAGAGCTTGAAATCAATCACCGTTTGTTGGAGATTAAACTAGAATCATACATGGATCTACACATAAAATTTATCCTCAAACTCAACATTTCAAATTTTCTATGAATTTCTAAACTTACTGCCAGAACAGGGTCTTCTAGGCAGATTGCATTTAATCTATGTTTTTCAATAATTTAAGTACTAGCGTCGTGTATTGTCAAATAAATTCCTTAAACTCAAAAGAAATAATTAAGTAGAGTAGTGAGAGTAATGGTCGATCCACAGGGACTAAGGAGTTCCCAGTATCTATTCGATTTTGATGTTACCAAGTGATATGCAAAAAATAAAAAAGGGAGGTTAAGCGAAATAATTTGAGAATATTAAAATAAATAAAAAAAGAGAATATTTGAAATGAATAATGATAAGAGTTAGCCTCCAGCTTCGCTTTGCCTTGACTTGTCTCGATCACTGAAAGGGATATTGCCTCGAGTTCTTGCTGGTTAAAGTCTACAAGGCCCAAACCTTGTAGCTTGTTTTTCTACGATAAACTAAATCCCAAGGCCAATCTTTGAAATTCAGATTTTTGTTTGATTAGCTTCGTCAATTGACACTAATGCAAATTCTCTGCTTAGTGCTGGAAAAGCCCGTGCTCGGATGGATTATCAAGATGAGAGTAGTATCTGATCTTGATTCTCCTTAGTGGATCACCACTACATTTGTTCTTAGGGAGTCGAACATGCTACAAGCCTATTCTTGTCCCCAACCGTGGATCAAAACAATCATCAACCCGATGCGCGCTTTCGGAAAGAAGAAGTCGTGAATCCTAGAGGAAATGTTGATTGCCAGTCCTATTTTTCTGAGAATCAAGAAAGAAATCGAAGTGTTTGAAGTGCCTTGTCTATTCTCACGAGGTAAGTCAGGTTTGGCTTAGCTTTTGGCTTAAGGGAGTTTAGCTAAGCATAGCTTGGCACGAAACCATACTTAGTTTTTAGCAGAGAAAAGTAAAGAAAGTAATTGGGAGAAAGGAAATTTATTAAGCTCAAGTAAAAATGAGAATGAAAAACAACTGATGATTTGAGTTTCACCCCCAAAGGGGTATTTATAGCATTCTAAAACCCTAAAAATCACTCCAAAGTGATAAACATAAATTCTAAAATAATTCAAATTAATTACATAAGATAATGATAAAGTTTAAAGTTTAAATTCCGCTGATAAGCAAGTTGATATGCAGATGATAAGTTATCACGCTATTGATGTTGGCTTCTAGAAGGTGCTGACGTGGCGTCCAGTCAGCATTCATGCCCCAGTTCATGCCCAACATCCCAGCCACGGATCAAGATATTCTGCAGTTCCCAGCCTTTTTCTGTTTGTTCTGCATCCACCAAGTCCTTCATGAGAAAACACGAAATATCCTACAATTAAGATCCACAAATCATCAATTTAAGCAAAATTAGGAATAAAACGACGACTAAACTAGCTATTCATCATACTCTAAACTTAACTACTTCATCCCACAACTCATATCAATTCAATCATCATAAATTCAAAATTCTAGCATACTTTCATTCACAAATCAAAGCAATCATATCATTGAATTTCAGCAAGCTTTCATCTATATACATCCTTCTATTTAACCTCTTACCTTCTCATTCATGAACCCATTCAAGCATCTTCAAAAACCAAATTTCCAAAAAGGTATTGATCCCTTAACAATGAAGAATTTCAATCATTCAACCAACTAATCATTCCTAAATCCATCAATTCAACTCAACTTTAATAACAACAATTTTCATAATAAATTCATAGTTTAAGATGAGCTTACCTCTTGTAGACTTCCTCCCACAAATTTTTGCTTCAAATTTCACTAATTCCTCTTGAGATCAAGCTCAACTATGCAAATATCCCATGGTGTTTCTCTCAAACACCCACTCTCAGCAATGTGGAGAACAAAGATGAAGAAAGCTTCAATTTTCCCTTTCTCTTTCTTCCATTACTTGGCTGGTCATCACTCAATCCATTTGCCATGTGTGAAATGGCTTTGCCACATGTTTTTACACTATAACTTTGTTTTCTAAATACACATGCAAACTTATTGTTTTACCCTTGTTCCAATTTGATCCCTTGGTCTCAACTTTAAGCTTCTTTCATTTCGGTCCTTCAAGAGTAGTTTCAAATCTTTTACAATTTTATTCTTACATCTTACAATTCAATCGTTAATAGTTCAAGTCATATACTAAATTATCCTATAAATACTCATATATGCTCCTTAATAATCCTTAAAATATAATTATTTCACTCATTAGATAATTGATCTTTAGCTCAATTAGTCTCTTTCACCTTCAATTCCATTGTCTTACCTATTCAATTGAATCAAATTGAATCTTTAGTAATTCAAAGATAACATTCTCAAGCATGTGATCACTTTGTAAAACTCCTAGCCCGGTTTTAGGGATGTTACAATAACATTGATCTTCTTACAATGACTATAAAATTTTTCGTGATAGATACTTCATCTGAATTAACATCTCTTTAAATACCAGTTAATGCTAGAACCGAAGAAGATTCCATAAGGTTAGCCTTTGAGAAATAATTTACTAACAATAATAAAATTTCTTAAAAAATAATTTACTGATAGTGATAGTGACTCTTATCTTTAAATATAATCAACAAAATATTGAAATCATATCAAAATTTGAATAGCTCTTTGATATGAATATTTTCTTGGAAAGCTTAAATTTTATCATTTTTCAGATATGTTCATCTTCTCCAAATGAATCTTTATCCCTCTTGTTGACTTATAAGTTTCTTAAAATTGAACTATTAGTACGATAAAAATAATTCTCAACCATTCACTTATTTTTCTGTTAACCTTGCAAATGGTTAACATTTTACGCCTCTTTACTTAAGGCATGCCCCTATGTGTCTTGCCAGATTTCCCTGCCGATGTCTTTTCCAACGATGAGACCATGCCAGCCAGTCCTCAATTAGTTCATACCCCATCAAATGCCATAGTCCCGTTGTATTCCGTTCAAGTTGAATCTGCCAGCTCTAAGTCCCTAATTGAGTCGAAGAAACCCAAAACCAAGTATGCGAAAGCTAAGCCTGTTAGAAAGCCTGCCACTGCACCTAGTGCACCTGCTCAGTCTGATGCCACTGCTACTCCTACCGCGTCGGACCATGTCAAGATTGTGGAGGAAGTTCTCCGAGATGTTGGAGCATCTAATGCTGCCACAAAGCCAAGCATGAAGGGAATGAAAAAGGATGGCCCCTGATCGTAGGACCTTTGTGAAGAGAAAGACCCGTGTCACATGAGAAGTATCATCCGAAGGGGAGTCCTCCTCTTCCTAAACTCCTTTGCATTCCATTTGCATTTTTATGACCATACATTTTTTTCTGTTTTATTGTATATATGTGTTGTTTTCATGCATTGAGGACAACACACATCTTGGGTTTGGGGGTGTGCATTTCCTCACATTGATGCCATGCAATGCATTCCATGTTTAAATTTTTGTTGCCATGCCATGTAGTTCGTATAGTTTAGTTGCATACCGAACCATAAAAAATTGAAAAAGAAAATTTTGTCTCGGGCAAATTTTGAATATTGTTACAATTAGTTAGGGAAGCTTAATTTGATCTAGTTGTCTGCCCGATGAAGAAATTTTAAAATCTTTAGTTTTCCATCCCAACAGAATAGTTATGTCAGGTTTGCTTGATAGTTGATCTCTAGCTTAGGGAAATGAACTTTCACTTAACACATAATATGCATCTAGTTCCCTAGCAAACTTAGACTTTTTGAAACTAAGCTTAGATTTAAAAAAAATAAAAAAAAATTGATGCCAAAGTAAAAAGAAACTAATAAGGTAGCAATGTTTTGCCATGGCAATGAAAAAAATGAACTCTCCTCTACCTTAGGGATATAAGTTACTTGGGGCTTCGTGTTTGCTCCCTCTTAGTTCTTAAGTCCAAAACTTTAGGGCATGAGTTGAATAGAAAGTCTAGTGATATTTGGATTAACGTGAGGGTTCGTGGTATGCTCCCTCTTATTTCTCACGCCAAACAATGTCACGAAGCAAGCTTAAGTTAATTCCAGCAGAAAACCCTTGGCAGGAATACTTGATGCATATTGCTTACACATTGTGCACTTTTTCATGAACTTAGACTAGAGTTATATTGTTGCACTTGAATTTGTAACCCCCTCGTCCCGGTCCGGACGCTTGACCGGTCCGAGTGGGCCACACGGGGAAAACTGAAGCGAAACCCGTTAAGGTTCCCCCTCGGTTAGCAACCCTAGAAAAATTTTCTTTTATTTATCTTGTCTAAATGCATCAATTAGACCTAAACGAAAGCCCAACAGAAAACAAGGCCTAAGCCCAACATTTGGAACCCTTTAGAGATGTCAAAAACCCCAAAATTAGGCCTGTGTTTCGAAACAGTCAAAGCCTGTTTCGAAACACCAGCTTCATATTCAAAATGCCAGACGCCCGTTTCGAAACGCATCCACCCCGTTTCGGAACAGGGTCTCATTTTAGCCTAGCCGTTTCGATACCAGTTTCGGAACGACAATTCCAGTGGCAAAAGTGTTTCGAAACTTGTTTTGAAACAGGAGCTCACAGTGGCCAAAACGTATCGAAACGAGTTCCGATACGGGGGCCCTGGAACTATACCCGTTTCGAAACAGGACAACTCGTTTCGAAACACCTGCTGCCTGTAAACTTCCAAAATCAGTTTTAGACATTCCCAAGTGATTCGAAACGTCCGAAACGACTACACGAAGCATACAAATCATACAAGTACATTCTAGAGGCATGCTCCCTAGCAACCATACTCGACATACACATGATATACAAAAAGGCATCCATTCCAAAGACCATACATGGCATTGCAAAAACATGCTTCAACCAAGTCAACACTTAGACAAGTTTAAGGTAGGCAAATACCAACATGGTTTACAAGCAAGGCATACATCCAAAAGCCAAATTTAACAAACATATAGAAGGAGTCTAACATGCCCCTAAACAACAACATCATACTTCAAAAGGCATCACACCACAATCACATGTCCCATTGCTTGATCATTACATCATAATTAAAAATATCCATACTTGATAGCTAACTAGCCACACGAACCACACTTGGAGGCCCCTTTCTTGCACTAAGCAACCCACGAGCTACTGATCTGCATTGTCAAACAAAGAGAGCGTAAGCAATAAAGCTTAGTGAGGGTGAGCTCTTTAAAAACAAACCTCGACAATGCAGGGTCCAAGCACGATCTCAACTAAGGTAAATGCATGATCATACCTTCGATCCTCAAGAGCCAAAATGTCAATGATGCATGAACAAACATCCAATAACATGTCATGCTCAACAAGCTCATTTCCTTAACACATGTAAGCACATATAATCATCCAAATAGGAAACACATTTCCAACAACCACTTTGGAACTCACATCCAACAACCACTTTACCTCACGGTGGGATTACACTCATCACCGGTCTCGCGGAGGGGATTCCACTCATCCCCACGCCCCGTCGATGAGATTCCACTCATCATCGACTAATATATAAAATAATTTCCAGGCGAACCCATACTCCTCCTTGGTGACTCAACGCCACGCGCGAATTTGACTCATGTGTGCACACTAACATCCTAATGATCGATCATTTGTACTCAAGCATACTAGTGCCAACATTTAACTCAATCCACATTATCAATTACAACCAATTCCGTGCTTAGCACGTACTCACCATGATCACAATCATGAACAATCCACATGCATATCACAATGCATCACAACCATGCCTCATCACACATGTATAACACATTATACATAAATCATCATATCATGAACATCACGAGGCATAAACATCAAGTAAGAGTTCAACCAATGTCTCTAGTTTAAGCTTAGGATTAGGCTACCACCCCCAATCCTAACTCTATGTGGGTCTACCTAGCCCGACCTAGTCCACATGCTCGAACCAACCACTTAGAAAACACTTAGAAAACATTAACCACTCACCTTTACTTCCAAGCTCAATTACCAAGCAAGCAACCACCTTCAAGCTTCCGAATTCACTCCCGATGCTTCACTAACACAAGTTCTTGCCTCTAAACAACCTCAACAGAAACCAAACAACTTCCAATCAGCCCAAGCATCAAAGCAGCTAACCCGGAACACAATTCAAACATCAAACTCAACATTTCAAGTCATGAACAAACCCCAAATTTACCAAACTCGTGCAGCCCATAAACCTCAATCAAAACCCATGTTTCCAACACTTTTTATAACCACAAATGATCCTAAAACAACCCCAACCATAGTACTAACATTAGCCCACCAATTCCAACCTAAAATATCCCTCAAAACTCATCCAAAACCCTTCAAAAACCCCCTTTAAACCCAATTTCGGGAACATGTTCAAAACCATGTAAAATTCATTTATGTTGCATCATTTGACTCATAGGCTTCATAACTAACAACATTAAATCGAAATTTTAAGTTAAACATAATAAAGTTATCATTTTTAATCAAAATCTCTAAAAACTCAATTTCCAAAACATTGAGGAAAATGAAAACCATTTGTACTTTTGAAGAGAGGAAGTTGAGGACAAGTCAAAAATGATATTACCTTTCAAAAACGAGTTGAAATGAAGAAGCAATGTGATGGAATAGTGGAGGGGATGAGAGAGTTTTTCTTCACGTTGGTTTTTGTTTTGGAGAAGAGAATGAATAGTAAAAAGATGATAAAAGGGGTTTTAAATTGAAACTTGTATTACTTACAAGTTTGCCATTAATGAATGGCTATTTTCCATTTTCTTTAAAATCTCTCCAAATTGTATTTCATTCATTTTAGTCCAACACAAAAATATTTTTTTTGAAACCCGAGGCCCAAAAGATTATTTTATTTATAGAACCGAACCCAAAATAATATTAAAATATTATTTTCACCCGACCCCTATACCCGGGTGTTACAAAATTACTACCTGCTTGGCATTGTTGCACTGAGATACCTAAGGGCGGAAATAGAGCCAAATTTTGCTTGCCAACACTTGTTGGCAATATGATCAAAACTTTGCCGAGGTACTATTTTCACAATTTTTTTGTTTTTATTTTTCTTTGCATTACTTGAGGACAAGCAATGAGCCGGGTTTGGGGAGTATTACCTCCTCAAAAGTACTAATTTTTATGTCATTCTTACAATGCATTTGCTTGCTTTTGAGTACATTTATTCGCACTTAGATGTTAAATTCATGCATTTGCATAAGGAGTTTAGATTTTTTTCTATGCCAGTGTGAAGGGTTGTTTTGTTGGCAATTTTGCAAGTTTGGCATAGCAATTGGCAGAAAAGAGCAGCGCATGAAGGAAGGCTATAGAGATTGTCGAGATGTTGTTGGCACAGATAGACCAATCAATGACAAGCATCAGTTGGCAGAGAAGAGGAATTTGATGCTATGTCAAGTAGCTGTTGAACCCGAAAAAATAGAACCATATCAGGCTGTAGCGATTGGATCAATCTCTAAAAAAATAACGGATAAATGGTGCCAAGCTTGGTTGCCAAACGATGACGGCAGATGACGTCAACCCTAGCACATGATCAACTTATCACCTTATTAGCCTATCACTTCAAATCTAGATAAAGGTGATCACAAGCCTCATCTCTTGCGCATTCAAATTTCAAATGCAAAGGCATATCATAGTCTTCCTTGCACGCCTATTTAAAGACCGGTCGAGCAAGCAATGAGGGAGACTTGCTTTGAAGAGTGATGATCGACGACCGGATGCATCAAGGAGACGTGGTTTGACCCACTTGACCAAGGGCCTGGATCTTGAAGGGATGCATCGAGAGACCCCTTCTCACCCATTCTCTTTGTCTAGTTATTTTATTTTTAATGATGATGTTTTCTCAAAACGTTGAAGGTTTTTTGGTTGATACCCTCACCATGAACTAATTTAATAGTTGGCGGGAGATGTTTGCGTTGAACGCTATTTTTATGTTAAGTTTTTAATAATGAAAATGTTTCGACATTGTTTCTTCAATCTGGCATACTTTACCGCTTTCTAAATACTATGCCAAGCGAGAGCTGAGACTGTTGGCCTATTGCACCTCAATATCTTAACAGACTTGTGTGGAAACGATCAAGTTATTGGATACTAAGACGAGATGCTTGGAGAGAAGATGTTCAAGTAGATAAACTTACTTCGAAAGTGAAATCTACCCCTAACGAGTATATATTGGATCTTAATCAAAATTGTTTCTGAATAAAACATTCACTATAGAGATATAGGGGTTTTTACATAATCAATTTAGGGCAATGACCATTGAGAGAGGCTTTTCCAATTTGAATTTGCTCGGAAAACAATGCCAAGGCATGACATTATTAGAAGTTGGCATTTCATGAATAGCGTGAAAACCAGACATCCCTTGACAACGCTAATCATTCATTTGACACTCTCCTTGACAACATTGTTTTATTTCTTTTCTTTTAAAACTGTTTTCAAATCCACTTTCAAAAAAATCAACTTTTTCCTCAACAAGTGAATATTAAAAGCAATTAAACTCTTGACCAATCCTTGTGGGATCGATACTCAGCTTACTACTATATTACTTGTCAACCATGTATATTTGCACGCAAAAGACTCAACCTTTGGCATTGTTTTTACTACATTTCCTATACATTTTTGCCCCTTTTGCCAACACTCACACGATTCAACTGTAGCCATCCCCTCTTATACCATACAATCAGTTGTCTTACCGCGATGAACGTGTATGGAAATTGAAAGACTAATTTGACACTTTATTTTGGGAATTATGGAAGACCGTGGAGGTGTTCACTTAGTGAAGTGGGCTGCAGTTTGTGTGCCATTAGAGTGTGGTGGTTTGGGTTTCTGAAAGATGGAGTCTCAAAATGAGGCGTTCTTAATGAAACTAGTGTTTCAATTGGTTACACGGGAGGATGCGCTAAGCGTCCATTTCCTAAGTTGGAAGTACAAGTGTATGGAGAGAGTACCAGAGTCTTTATCTCGTGGGTGTTGTTCCAATCTTTGGAAATGTCTCAGTCTTGTGTGGCACGATGTTCGTCATAATATCTATTAGATTGCTGGTAATGGTGCAGGTGTTAGGGTTTGACATGAGGAGTGGATTTGAGATCTAGGGCCTTTGAGTCGATATATAGCACCTGATGCTATTGGCAATTTGGGGAATCCAACAGTTGTTGATATGGTTAATGAACACGGGGAATGGAGGTGGGAGCTAGTGCAGCATGTGTTTCTGAATTTAGTTCTCCTTCATATCGTTGCGACCAAAGCACCACAGCCCTGGTTTCCTAATGATATATTGGCTTGGTCGGGGGAAGCCTGTTGAGTGTGTATAAGTTCTATTATTTACACCCTTTTTAACCCATATTTCTGCTGCATTCAAGCATCATTGCATTGCATTTAGGTTAGTTTTCAATAAAACATCACATTTATATAAAAGGCACGGATTCTACTGAAAGATGGCTATTTTTGCAGGTATCTGTCACAGTAGATGTCGAAGGCAGGCGCAGGGCAGATAAGCAGGAGAGCTGAACTGGACAAGCAGCTGAAGAAGACGAACCTGTCATGGACCTGTCGTGACAGCATGGTGACAGCAGACTTATGAAGAGGAAAAGTAAAGTGGACCTCGACAGATAGAGAAAAATCTGCTTGTCTGTCGTGTGAAAGCCAAATATTTTTCCAAGCCCCGGATCGAAAGATATGTCAAACCAAAGCTCACGGAGAGGAAATTCCCACAAAATAAGGATGCGGCTGGAAAGTAGGAGACTTTAGAGATTTAGTCTTTATTAGAATCTTACTTTTAATTAAAGTTGTAATCCTTGTTACCTTAGATAACTTGAGCCCAAAGCTTATATAAGGGCATAGATTTAACCTAGGACGATAACGGATTACCCCATAACCGAAACCTAAACCCTGTCGTTTACCTGTCACCGACATGTTCTAAATTCCCCCTAGGGCTACGGGTTGTTTTGTAAAGTAGTTGCAAGGGTTGCTTTGTTTTAGGATTTTTCAAAGTTCAATAAAATAAACTTCAAGTTCTTTTATCTTGGTTTTAATATCTTGCAAGAGCATCGGGAGAGCATTGTGAGGTTATCCATTTACTTAGCATCGGGAGAGTTAAGTATACAAAAGAGATAAGAGCGCGTTCTCTAGTTTATAGTTGAACCATCTCGTGCCTAGGGATAGGGCGAGGTTAAGTGGCTAAGGAAGAATTCATACACATCGGTGTTCATCCTTCGATTCACGCCGGGAGGTATCATCAAAGACGTGACCATCGACAGACTTGTGCCTAGGGATAGGGCAAGGCAGATCTGGGATTCTTGCCAAGCTTGAAGTACTGAGTTAGTGTTCGCTGCCGCGACAGCTAACGGACAGACGCCGCGACAGGTGCTGTCGGCGACGGGTGCGACGACAGAACTGGAGATCCTAAGCAATTCAATACCTGCACTACTGAGCAATTCAATACCAGCCCATTCTCTCTATCTTGATATCTCAAATCCTTTTATTTGCGTTTTTACATTATTATTCGTGACAACTTCTCATAATTATTTCCTTTACTTCGTGCAGTGAATTTAGGTGAAGCTATTAGCCCAATCCCTGTGGAGACGATATCCGATACTTCGTATCACTTTACTACTTGCGTCGTGTATACTTGCACTATAATTGCGATAAACTATTTTACACGCAACAAGTTTTTGGCGCCGTTGCCGGGGATTGGCAACATAACTACACCTTTCTTTCCTTGCACTTTTTGTTTTTATTTTCGTTTTTGTTTTTGTTTTTATCTTTATTTTTCTTTAATTTTTCTTTTGTGTTTTAAACCCTTGCTTTTCACAAGGTCTTCCTGTTTATGCGCAGACCGAAAAGAGGTGAAGATCCTGAGTATAAATTAGATCCGGAAATCGAACGTTCCTTCAATCTCAAGAAACAGATTCGCCACCTCTTAGACCGGAACGAATACCTTGAGAAACAGCTAGAGCAGATGGCCCGTAATCAGCCTGCCGGTGGAGAAATCCCGCCTGTCGGTGACCCGCCCGCGGCAGGTGGACGACGGTCATGTCGTGACTACATGCTGAACGATCATGTAGAGCTGGAGACCACGCTGCCGGATATTGATGTTGACAACTTCGAACTTAAACCTGTCATGTTTAGTATGATCAACAACGCCGGGCAGTTTAGTGGTTCTGCGACAGAAGATGCCAGGGAGCATCTCAAAACGTTCCAGGAGATCTGTGGTTCGTTTAGACTGCCAGGAGTTAGTCCGGAGATACTGAGGCTTCGGTTATTTCCCCATTCATTGAGGGACAGAGCTAAGACTTGGTGGAATAAACTTACACCGGGTTCTATTATGACTTGGGCAGATTTAACTCGTGAATTTTTGTCTCGTTTTAATCCTTCACATTTAGTTGAGCGACTACGTAATGAAATTGCTACTTTTCAACAGGAAGATGACGAGCCGATGCACGAGGCCTGGGACAGATTTACAACTCTTCTTCGAAACTGCCCAGTGCATGGATTCCCCGTCTGGAATCAGGTAACTAAGTTTTATAATGCTTCTAATTTACAAACTCGCATTCGAATTGATTCTGCAGCGAATGGACTATTATTGGATAAAGATCCGGACGAGGCCCTGCAAGTTTTGAAACATCTGGCTAAGAATGAGGAGCAGTTTCCAACCGCAAGAAGAGGGGGAAAACGGGTACTTGCTGTCAAGGACTATGAGGCCGACAACACTATGAAATCACAGGTAGCATTCCTTACTAAACCATGAAAAAGTTATTGAATGATGATGAATTACAAGGATTTGCTGTCGAGGAAGTTTGTGCTACTTGTGAGGGAAATCATAGTAGGGATGAGTGCCCGATAAATATAGAAAAGAGAAAATATGTTGGAAATTACAAGCCAAACTACAATTCCAACAACTATAATCCCAATTGGAGGAAGGATCCCAAATTCTCCTGGAGTAACCCAAACAACGCCCTGAATCCACAAGCGCATAATCAGAATCAGGGGGGTCCTAGATTGTTGACGCGACAGAACCTGCCGCAGAACCTGCCGCCTCAGCAGCAACAGCAGCCACCACCTGCCACGAGTAGTATATTGGAGCAGACTCTGGCCACCTGTATGTCTCAGACTGGTACGTACATGGAGAATATTAATCAGTTTGTCAAGAAGACGGAAAACTTTATGGATGAAACCAAGATGAGAATGACAAACCATGAGGCTACCTTGAAATCTCTAGAGACACAAATGGGTCAGGTGTCGCAGCATATTAAGCCACGACAGAATGGAGGATTCCCTAGCAATACTGAAAATGCTAGACCGCCCCCACATGAGCAATGTAAGGCGATTACTACTAGGAGTGGGAAAAAGTTACCAGGGCCGGAAAAAGAAGCTGAAACAGAAAAGGAACCTGCCTTGGATAAACCTGCCGAGGAAGCTGCCCCGACAGGTGATAAACAGACTGCTGCCGATGAGCCTGTCACGACAGCAGAAGCGATAGAGGAGAAAAAAGATGAGTATCGTCCTCAGATTCGCATGCAGTGGGAAGGACGCATTGCTGATTACCGTCCTCCACCACCTTTTCCGCAACGGATACAGCAAGCTAAGCATGAATCTCAACTTAAAAAGATTTATGATATTTTTAAACAGGTTCATATTAATATTCCGTTGTTAGATGCTGTTAGAGAGATGCCCGGTTATGCTAAATTTCTCAAGGATGTTATGTCGAAAAAATCTAAACTTGGGGAATTTGAAACAGTAAGGATGCAAGAAGGTTGCATGAGTATTCTTCATCGGCAGCCACCCCAAAAAAAGAAGGATCCGGGGAGCTTCATCATACCTTGCGTAATTGGCGACAGATTTGTGGGTAAGGCATTATGTGATCTTGGTGCTAGTGTTAATCTAATGCCCAAATCTGTTTTTCAGAAACTAGGTATTGGCAAGGCGCGGCCCACGACAGTTACCCTACAGCTAGCCGACCGCTCTTACGTTCACCCCGAGGGAAAAATTGAAGATATTTTGGTAAGAGTGGATAAGCTTATATTTCCTGCTGACTTTCTTATTTTAGATTGTGAGGCAGATGAGAACGCACCAGTCATCCTTGGGCGACCCTTCTTAGCCACGGGCAGATCATTGATTGATGTGGAGAAAGGAGAACTCACCATGCGCGTGAACGATCAAGAAATTAAGTTGAATGTTCTCCAAGCAATGAAACATGCTGATGTAGATGAAGAATGTAAGGCCATCATTGAGGTGACCTTTGATCAACCCTGCATCAGGTCGGGCTGTCGTGATATAAAATTTGGTCACTGCTGCGACAGCCATCTACAGGCCTGTCACGACAGCAACGACGACAGCACCGACGACAGCGACTCCTCTGATTCTGATACATCTGATACTGAAGGTCATGAGGAGGTAGACTGGTTAGACCATCGTCCAGGTAAGTTATTCGAACCTTTGAATTACACTTCGGATAACCATTTAATCCAAAAGCCATCTACTGTTGAACCACCTGTCTTAGAACTTAAGCCCCTGCCAGGGCAGCTTAAATATGCTTATCTTAGTTGTGATGACACACTGCCCGTAATCATCTCTGCTAAGCTGCCGCAGGAACAGGAACGACAGCTGATCGACATGTTAAGGCAGCACAAGAAGGCGATTGGATGGACGATAGCAGACATTCAAGGCATTAGTCCGGCATTATGCATGCACAAAATCCTCCTTGAGGAAGATCATAAGCCGACTATAGATGCCCAAAGGCGGCTAAACCATGCGATGAAGGAGGTAGTGCGTAAGGAAATCATTAAATGGTTAGATGCTGGTATTATTTACGCCATCTCCGACAGCAAATGGGTAAGCCCGATGCAATGTGTTCCCAAGAAAGGAAGCATGACCGTGATAACCAACGAAAACAATGAGTTAATCCCAACCAGGACTGTGACCGGTTGGAGGGTTTGTATGGACTATCGGAAGCTTAACAAAGCTACCCGAAAGGATCACTTTCCTTTACCCTTTATTGATCAAATGCTTGATAGATTAGCGGGTAAACCTTACTATTGTTTTCATGATGGTTACTCAGGTTACAATCAAATTGCTATTGCACCAGAGGATCAAGAGAAAACGACTTTCACCTGCCCCTACGGAACATACGCATTTAGGAGGATGCCGTTTGGACTCTGTAACGCACCTGCCACCTTCCAAAGGTGCATGATGGCTATATTCTCCGACATGGTTGAGGATTTCCTTGATATTTTCATGGATGATTTTTCTGTCTTTGGAGACGATTTTGAGAGCTGCCTCGGCAACTTACAAAAGGTACTTGAAAGATGTGAAAAAGCTAATCTTGTTTTAAATTGGGAAAAATGCCACTTTATGGTGGATGAGGGGATAGTTCTTGGCCATAAGATTAGCTGCCGTGGGATAGAAGTCGACAGGGCCAAAATAGAGGTAATTGAGAAGCTGCCGCCGCCAACCACAGTCAAGGGCATTAGGAGTTTTCTAGGGCATGCTGGTTTTTATAGGAGATTTATTGCGAATTTCTCAAAAATCACGAAGCCCCTATGTCATCTCTTAGAGCAGAACCGACCCTTTGAGTTTAACGAAGAATGCACTGAAGCATTCAAGGTTCTGAAGGAAAAGCTAGTGACAGCCCCCATAGTACAGCCACCAGACTGGACACAACCATTTGAGATCATGTGTGATGCCAGTGACTATGCTGTCGGGGCAGCACTTGGGCAGCGCAAGGACAGGCTGTTTCATGTCATATACTACGCCAGCAAAACATTGAATGATGCCCAAGTGAACTATACCACCACAGAAAAGGAGCTGTTAGCTGTGGTGTTCTCCATCGACAAGTTTCGTTCTTATATACTTGGAACGAAGGTAATAGTGCACACCGACCATTCTGCCCTTAAGTACTTGTTCGCAAAGAAAGATGCAAAGCCTAGGTTGATACGATGGATCTTGCTATTACAAGAGTTCGACCTTGAGATAAAAGACAAAAAGGGGACAGAAAATCAGGTGGCAGATCACTTGTCGAGGTTGGAGAAGGGACAGAGTCTACCATTTGATGAGACACACATACTGGAGACCTTTCCAGATGAACAGCTCTTCGCTGCCGCAATCGCTGTCGCGACAGCCATGGCGGCAGGTAAGTCTTCTGACCTTCCTTGGTATGCTGATTTCGTTAATTTTATAGTTAGCGGAATATTACCTTCTGATCTTAATTATCAAGCCAGGAAGAGGTTCCAAAATGATGTTAAACATTATTATTGGGACGAACCTCTTCTTTTCAAAATGTGCGCAGATCAGGTTATAAGGAGGTGTGTACCACAAGAAGAGCAAGAAGACATTCTCCATCACTGTCATGCTTCACAATATGGAGGACACTTAGGAGGAAACAAAACTGCTGCCAAGGTGCTGCAGTCAGGGTTCTACTGGCCGACACTATATAAAGATGCACAGGACTTTTACAAGAACTGTGACAGGTGCCAGCGGACAGGTAACATCTCGAGGAGAAACGAGATGCCACTGCAGAACATTTTAGAAGTCGAGATTTTTGATGTTTGGGGGATTGATTTCATGGGACCTTTTCCATCTTCATGTGGAAATCTTTACATCCTCCTAGCAGTGGATTATGTCTCCAAGTGGGTAGAAGCAATCGCAACTCAAAAGAATGATGCCAAAACGGTCCAAAAGTTTTTGCACAAAAATATATTTTCTAGATTTGGCATCCCTAGGGCGATTATCAGTGATGAAGGGAGACATTTTGACAATCGGGTAATTGCTGCCGCCTTGAAGAAATATGGTGTCAAGCACAGGATCGCGACAGCATACCACCCACAGACCAATGGACAGGCTGAGATTTCCAACAGGGAAGTGAAGAACATTCTTGAAAAGATGGTTAAACCAACTAGGAAAGATTGGTCTTTACTTCTGAATGATGCATTATGGGCATACAAAACAGCTTTCAAGACTCCATTGGGCATGTCTCCATACCGTTTGATTTATGGGAAAACCTGTCACCTGCCTGTCGAAATAGAGCACAAGGCATATTGGGCAATCAAGGCAGTAAACATGGACTTGGATAAGGCAGGCCAGAAAAGGCTGTTAGATTTGAATGAGATCGATGAAATACGGACAATGGCCTACGACAATGCAAGGATTTACAAGGAAAAGACTAAGAAGTGGCATGACAAGAAGCTGCTGCCACGTCAGTTCTGCCCAGGGCAGCTTGTGTTGTTGTTTAATTCTAGGTTGAAACTCTTTCCAGGGAAGCTCAAATCTAGATGGTCTGGCCCGTTCCAAGTGGTTCAAGTTTTTCCCCATGGTGTCATTACAATTCAATCATTAAAGGACGGGCACCAATTCAAAGTCAATGGACAACGCCTCAAGCATTATCAGGGGACTGAAGCCCCAGGAATACAGGAAGTGGTTACTTTAGGTGATGCCCCACAAGGCATCCCTAATTTAACCTAATTTTTATTTTTATTTTTTTATTTTATTTATTTATTATTATTAGGAAATTAGGTTTATTTTATTCGAATAATGTTTTATTTTTCTAATTTTAGTTTTTAGGAAATAAAGGAGTCAAGTGAGAAAGAAGAAGTGGCCCAAGACCACCGCCCATCCACCAGCCCAATAAAGCCCATTTATGATAACCTGTCGTTTCAGCTGCCGGCGCAGACGGACTTGACATGCTGTCAACAGGTTGACACTGCAGACGCAGAAGCGTGCGGCAGACGCCCAGCAGACGCATAAATGCGTGTCAGACGCGTCAGACACGCTACATTCAATCTGCCACCCCGTTATTCCCGCCTGCCGTTGCGGCATTAAATGGGCAGATCCCCAACAGCTATATAAACCCCTTCCCATTTTCATTTTTCATCACTTCTGATTTTTCTCCTCTAGTTTTATCTTTTTTCTCTTTTTTTTCAGCCCTTGCAACCAAAATGTCGTCGAGACAAACCCGTCAGAACGCTGCTGCCGCTTCTTCTTCAGCAGCAGCATCCCCGTTCGCTAAAAAGGAACTATGGGAGGAGCGTGGCTTCATTTACAACAGAGATGCCCCCCATATGGGACTCCGGCCGTTCATCATGCAGACCATAACAACACAACTTTGGGAGGACTTTGCCGAGCAGCCGGCGGAGTTAAATGATACTTTGGTCCGAGAATTTTACGAGGCCATCGACAGCAAAACGGCGACATCTGTCACCGTCCGAGGAGTGGCAGTACCCTTCACCGCCAACAGCATCAACCACACGTTCGGCCTCTTCTTTGGCCCCAATGATGATGCTCACCAACAATTTTGGGACACCCTCGACGCTGCTGGACATGATGCTGTCATGAGGGAGTTGACAGAGGCGGGAACGACATGGAGCACCAGTAAGAAGAACCCCCACTCCGTCAATAGGGCGCAGCTGCTCCCTGAAGCAAAACTATGGAAATCTTTCATCAAAAAGCGTATCCTGCCCTCGTCTCACCATACGACAGTCAACAGACAGCGGTTGGCTCTCATACACTCCATTCTGCACGACAGGCCCATAAATGTGGGCAGATATATGAGGGACAGCATCCTCGATTGTGCTTTCCGCTCAGACTCACGACTCTGCCTGCCGTTCACCATCACCGCCCTCTGCCGCTGTGCTGCCGTACAAGAGGAGCCCTCCGACAAAATCAAGAAGGGAAGCGGCTGGACAGACAACAACATCTCCAGCCTCATGGAGGTCATTGTTGTATCACCCATTAACGCCTTCGATCCAAACGCCCCTCCTGCTGATTCCGATAATGAACCTGCCGCCGACCCTGCCCAGGATGCTGCCGCCGACACCGCTCAGACAGATCAGTCTGCACACATCCTTGCTGCCATCCTAAGGATAGAGGAGCGCCAAATGGGTTTGATGACTTTTATCCGTGACTTCTCAAATGCAACAGTAAATTTCATCACTAATACTTTGAATTATTCGGATGTCATTTTCCCCACCTTCCCCGCCCATTATTTCAATATCCCCTCCCCCACTCCCACACCACCTGTCTCCCCCCATACACAATCTACCACTTCCACACCATCCCCTGCCCCGATGGCAGCTGGCAGCCCCCCGGCAGACACCTCCCCTCGAGGAACCAAAAGACCTGCCACTGCCGACAGCCCTCTCATCCGAAGGAATTTGGAGAGCGACTTCACGCGGGTAAAACAAATTAAGCACGTGGCAAACAATAGAAGGCTGTCCAAAGCCATCACTAGTAGCAGCTGGGATAGTGGCAGCAGTTCAGACGTCCGGCTAGTGGAGCAACCTGCCTCTCAACCTGCCGATGCCCCTGCCCCTCCACCGGCCGATGAACCTGCCGATGCACCTGCTCCTGAACCTGCCCAGCCCCCTCCACAGCGCAGACGCCGCCATCAGATCCGCGTCAGCAGCAGCGAGAGCAGCGCTTGAAAATTTAAGTCTTTATTTTCCTCTTATTGCTGCCTGCCGTTATATTTTGTGATGTACTTTGTTTTTCTTTCTTTTATTTTCCATGTCATTTTGCATTGAGGGCAATGCAACCCTTGAGTTTGGGGGTGGCAACCCTCCATCATCAATGGAGTTTTAAGTCTTTTTATTAATTGTTGTGTTATTTATTTAAGTTTTCTTAAAAAAAACAGAAAATTTAAACTGTTGGCTTAAAACTGTGAAGTTAACTTACCTGTCATGACGGCTCTGTCGTGGCAACATCTTTAGGACAGGTTAAAGAAAAGTTTAGAGCCTTTCTATAGTTCTGAAAACTTAAACACTTTTGTGACTGTTATATTGCTTAGATTTCTTTTAGCCAAACTAGAATAGGAAGCTTAGAACTTGGATAGCCCCTAGAGGTGCCTAACACTGGCTCTAGGAAAGAAGTTTAAGAAAATTAAAAACCTAGAGGTGCCCGAAACCGGCTCTAGGAAGCTAACTAGAGGTGCCCGAAACTGGCTCTAGAAAAACTAGCTTGAAAATAGAAGAAAAAGAAGCATGAAAATGTGCCTCCTAAAAAATAAACTTTGGCATAAAAATTCGAGTTAAGAAGTTGAATATTCTAGTAAAACTAAGAGAGTCTTAGCATATAACTGTTCACAAGCATGCACACACTGCACGAGAGCTATAGGGAGATTCCGGACAGATCCTAATCTTTTCCGACAGGTTGCTGCCGCCATAGAGAATGAGCGACAGGTAAGGGACAGTTCACTGTTTGAAGGCCAACACAAAAATTTTCAGTTTTCTTTTAAGTCTTCATTGCTTGAGGGCAAGCAAAAACTTGAGTTTGGGGGTGTGTTGAGTGTGTATAAGTTCTACTATTTACACCCTTTTTAACCCATATTTCTGCTGCATTCAAGCATCATTGCATTGCATTTAGGTTAGTTTTCAATAAAACATCACATTTATATAAAAGGCACGGATTCTACTGAAAGATGGCTATTTTTGCAGGTATCTGTCACAGTAGATGTCGAAGGCAGGCGCAGGGCAGATAAGCAGGAGAGCTGAACTGGACAAGCAGCTGAAGAAGACGAACCTGTCATGGACCTGTCGTGACAGCATGGTGACAGCAGACTTATGAAGAGGAAAAGTAAAGTGGACCTCGACAGATAGAGAAAAATCTGCTTGTCTGTCGTGTGAAAGCCAAATATTTTTCCAAGCCCCGGATCGAAAGATATGTCAAACCAAAGCTCACGGAGAGGAAATTCCCACAAAATAAGGATGCGGCTGGAAAGTAGGAGACTTTAGAGATTTAGTCTTTATTAGAATCTTACTTTTAATTAAAGTTGTAATCCTTGTTACCTTAGATAACTTGAGCCCAAAGCTTATATAAGGGCATAGATTTAACCTAGGACGATAACGGATTACCCCATAACCGAAACCTAAACCCTGCCGTTTACCTGTCACCGACATGTTCTAAATTCCCCCTAGGGCTACGGGTTGTTTTGTAAAGTAGTTGCAAGGGTTGCTTTGTTTTAGGATTTTTCAAAGTTCAATAAAATAAACTTCAAGTTCTTTTATCTTGGTTTTAATATCTTGCAAGAGCATCGGGAGAGCATTGTGAGGTTATCCATTTACTTAGCATCGGGAGAGTTAAGTATACGAAAGAGATAAGAGCGCGTTCTCTAGTTTATAGTTGAACCATCTCGTGCCTAGGGATAGGGCGAGGTTAAGTGGCTAAGGAAGAATTCATACACATCGGTGTTCATCCTTCGATTCACGCCGGGAGGTATCATCAAAGACGTGACCATCGACAGACTTGTGCCTAGGGATAGGGCAAGGCAGATCTGGGATTCTTGCCAAGCTTGAAGTACTGAGTTAGTGTTCGCTGCCGCGATAGCTAACGGACAGACGCCGCGACAGGTGCTGTCGGCGACGGGTGCGACGACAGAACTGGAGATCCTAAGCAATTCAATACCTGCACTACTGAGCAATTCAATACCAGCCCATTCTCTCTATCTTGATATCTCAAATCCTTTTATTTGCGTTTTTACATTATTATTCGTGACAACTTCTCATAATTATTTCCTTTACTTCGTGCAGTGAATTTAGGTGAAGCTATTAGCCCAATCCCTGTGGAGACGATATCCGATACTTCGTATCACTTTACTACTTGCGTCGTGTATACTTGCACTATAATTGCGATAAACTATTTTACACGCAACAAAGCCGATGGGAGGTTCATGGTACGTTCGACGTACCAAGTTCGTTGTGGTCTAGGGTCGGAAGCTTTGGATAAATTAAGGTATTTCTTTTGTTTAGTGTGTTGTGATAAGTTAATGACCATAGCAGATGTCCGATTTGTAGCCATGGAGTGGAAGACATTAACCATGTTTTAAGGCAGAGTGACCTTTGACTTGGCGGATCTGGCTCCAAATAATTAATCCTGTAGCTCTTCAGGATTTTTTTCATGTTGAATTTGAAGGAATGGGTTGTTCAAAACTTAACACAAGCGACACAATTCACAGAGCAACAACAAGATTGAGATTTATATTTTGGCGCGATTGTGTGGAATATTTGGCTTACGCGTAATGTCGTTGTCTTTGATTCGTCAATTGCTGGGGAAGGATCATTGTTGGATCGAAGTAGACACCTTGTAGAGCTTTCACAACGTGCAATTGCTTGCAGCGGTCGTATACAACAAGTTCACGTGAGGTCTGTGTCGACTAGGCAGTGGACTTTTTCGGAGGAGGGTTGGCTCAAGTTAAATTCCGACGACGTGCGGCGTTCATTGGATGGTTTCACAACTTGTGGGGAATTTAATGGGATCACGCCGATGCTTGGATATTCAGTTTCACAAAGTTTATTGGGATTTGTTCCGCTCTTGAAGCTGAACTATGGGGGTGCATATTTGAGTCTTACAATAGCATGGGAACGTGGTTATCTTCAGGTTATCCTTGAGGTTGATAGTTTGGATGCAATGGGGATTCTTCGGCATGATGTGGTGTCGGTAGGCAGGTGCTCTACCATGTGGTATCTTTCGGAATTGAGTAAGTGTAGTTGGGTAGTACGTTTGAATCATATTCCCTGGGAACGTAATATGGTTGCGGATTACCTTGCCAAACTCGCTTCACCATCTATTTTAGATGTGGTGTTCTTTGATAATCCACCTAGCTCTTTGGTACAACGAGTTCATGGAGATCTAGGTGTTTAGGCATTTAGTTTTAATTTATCTTGTTTTATTTTTTTCTTTGGTTGGATACCATATGGTTGTCAGTTTATTTTGATATCTTTGTAACTACTACCATATGTACTTTTTTCCCTTTATTTTGGTTTAGAGAGGTTTTTTAATGAGGCATGTTGTCGTACCCTTTTTCACAAAAAAAGAACATATACTATGTTAGAAAAGATGGGTGTAGTAATAATCCAAATATAATAGAATACCGTAATAAAATAAATAACAATAAATTAAAAACAGAACCTAAAATCGGACAGAGTTAAAAATCAGAATAATTTTGTTGAGGCATGTATAAACAGTTTCCTTAAGACAGATCCACTCTCTACTCGGTGCTTGAGTAACGTTGGACGTGTATCTCCCAAGATACAACAACAAACATTCACAGCAGTAGCACAATTGCATTGAACAATCGAACACCTCATTTGCCTTCCTCTATCACTAAAAGCCCAAAAACGTTTTTCTATGTTGGTTTTCAAAGTTGTTGAGTTTTC
The DNA here is from genome assembly GCA_958450335.1 of Hibiscus tridactylites. Classification (NCBI taxonomy): domain Eukaryota; kingdom Viridiplantae; phylum Streptophyta; class Magnoliopsida; order Malvales; family Malvaceae; genus Hibiscus; species Hibiscus tridactylites. Next base: position 17,673,031 of record OY288281.1, on the reverse strand, counting down.
CATATTTGATGAGTTGTTGAATTTCAAAGATGTTTTGGAAATGACTCTCAACTAGTCATTATATAGTGGTTGAAAAAGCAAACCGTTTGATGGAAAAATTTGTTGAAAAGTTAATAGATACGATTGAATGGATGCAACTTTAAACAAAAAATTAATAAGACTATTCACCAAGTGACACCACTTATTATTAACATGTCTATTCACCAAGTGACATAACTTAGCATCAATATTATTCAACCAATATATATAATTTTCCAACATACTATGTGGACATTTGTTTAACAGTCTATATTGACATTTTTGAACTGTTAACAAAATTTAAAATTAAATTATTGTACTTTTTAATTTAAAAATTTTACTCTTTGTTGTCTTCATTTCTATTTTTCACGGTTGATTTGAATTTTGTTTTGACAAAATATATTATCGATGTCGATGCTTGATGATAATTTTTAAATGATATTTTTTTTAATTTTTTTTACTACAGAAAGTAAATCTCACTTTCATTCGTGTGACCGACGACATATTTTGAAGTTGATGACAATGTTTACAGAAATCGAATTCTTAAAATAAGAACTCTTAGTCCGAATAAAACAAAAGATATTAAATAGTCAATCTCGTGCTATACCGTTTTTTGAATGAAATTCTATTCTAAGCATCATATGAAACCAAACATAAAAGTCAAACAAAGTTTGTAATACCTTTATAAATTATAATTAATATTAGGTTAAATTACGTAAATCATCATTGACCTTTACTCTTAAACTTTTTTTTATAACTGAAGTTACAAAATATCCAATTTACTCATTGACTTTAGACATTGAACCTTTTTTGTCAGTCCTTCGTTAATTTTTTATTGCGTTCATTTACCGGCAAGCGAAGGAACTTTTCGAAGACTGGAACAGTAGAAAATTTCATCGACACGAGAGAAGAAATGTACTGAGAAACAAGCTCAATCTGACAACGAATAAGGGAGATCGACGAGAGATATACTAGAAGATTTTCGGTCGATTTTCAAACTTCTGAGCACTTTCTTACAAAATGGAAGTTAAATTCAGACTCAAGTATCCGAGACAAAGTGATAAATGGTGAAATTTGGAACCAAACGACAACCATCTATGACTGTTTGGGGTTTAAGAGTGACAAAAAACGTTCAATGTCTATACTTTAGTGACAAATAAGTTCAATGTCTAAAATTCAGCGAGTAATTAAACTTTTTGATACATTAGTGACCAAAATAGGTTTAAAAGTAAAGTTTAGTGGTAATGTACGCAATTTACCCTTAATATTATCTATTAGATTGCGTTTTCAGCAGGCTATCTGCTTTCTACATATAGTCCAAGACTTCCGAAAGAATTGACTGTTATTATATTTGTATTATTTTCTCCTCCACTTGTGAAAAGAACTTTGTAACCAAACTATTTTCTTATATCAATACATTTGTTTAATTATGATCAAAATCAAACAAAAATATACATAATAAAATTATATATTCGAATTTATATTTTTTATATAAATCACTAGTTTTATTAAAATGTGTAAATATCTTAAATTGCAATTAAAGTTTACAACTATGAGCCTAAACTAAATACATAATCTGGATATTTTCCTATAACAATTAAATAAAAAAATTAATTGATTGTGATCATACAAGGACCATACAATGAAAAGGTTAAAAAAACCCATGCAAAAGACTCGAACAAAATATAGATACGGACTAGGGGGTGAGCAAAAATTGACTCGACTCAAAAAAATTGAATTTTTCGACTCGACTCAAAATTTTTTAAATAAAGTTTGAGTTGTAAAATAGAAATTCGAATAAATCGAAAATTTTAATAATTAGTGTATTTATTTTTAAGTTCGAGTCGAGTCTCTTAATTTTTCCTGATATATATATATACCGATATAAAAAATATGAACAAATATATGTCTCATATGAAAAGTATGATGAAAGATATATAAACATATCTCATATAATTAGAGAAAGTCGTTTAAAATAGAATCAAATCATACTATAACATGATAAATAATCACAATTAAATTTGTATAAGAACTCGAAAACTTGACTTTAAAAAATTCAAATAAAGTTTGAGTTGTAAAATTTGACGCGTCAACTCGAATAACTCGAAATTTTTTACTAGACTCGATTGAACGTTCACCCCTAATACAGATAACGCCAGAAATCGACGATTGAAGGATAAAACAATCAGTACTAACATTAAAAAAATTGCATACAACCTTTATGAGACGTTAACAAAACGATCGCTACTACAACTCAATTGCAAAAAAAAAAAAACAGTTATTGCGAACATGTATTTAGATCCACTTCAAAATTTCAAAGCATGAAAGATTAATAAAATAACAAATAAGTATCATCTTGATCATTTATGTGATTATCAAATTCAACCCTGAAAAAATAATATAAAACGCAAATAACGGTACAATATATGATTCACACATAATTGACACTATCATAAATATAAATTGAGAATTCAAACATAATATTAAAATCTGAACCTAGACACTAAATGTTTGAATACGTCAGCCTTGTCAATACAGCAATAACTTATTGACATAAAAAATAATTATACTAGTCTGAAAAATCAAAATTGGTGACATATTACATTGAAATTTGTTTACAATTTTTTTAGAATTTATGTAAAGTAATCTACCTTGAATTGATAAAAAGTACTAATATATTACTGTATGGGAATTTTTTAAATATAAAAGTAATAACTACGTATCTGGAAACTGGTACAATATTTGAAGTCATCGATTAGGGATTTACTAAGAAATTATGGGATGCTTATTTTGACTAGTAGACATTGGATATAATTCCAATTAAAAATTCAAATAGAGCAAGATCGTAAGCTTCAAGATCAGCCTATAAATACCATCTTTATTAGTCATATCTTCCCACACCTCAAAACACTCATTCAATCCTCCATCTTTCCTCTTCATTTTAGCTTCCTTAAAACTCCCAAGTAGTTTTAGCATCATGGGTGTTGTGACTTATGACTTTGAGGTTTCCTCCCCAATCTCCCCAGCCAGACTTTTCAAAGCCCTTGTTCTTGAAGCCGACAAGCTTTTCCCCAAGGCTGCTCCTCACGCAATCAAGAGTGTTGAGCTCGAAGGTAACGGTGGCCCTGGAACCATCGTCAAGATCAACTTTGCTGATGGTTAGTTCTTTCATTCCTACTTTACTTTATGTCAACATTTTTCAAATGTGTTCGATACGAATATGTTTAACGAAATTAGTATTTTATATTTTTAGGCCTTCCATTCCAGTATGTGAAGCACACGGTTGAAGGACAAGACAAAGACAACTTGTCCTACAGTTACAGTTTGATCGAAGGTGGTCCTTTGGGAGACAAGCTTGAGAAAATCTCTTACGACAACAAGTTTGTGGCAGGTGCGGATGGAGGAAGTGTGTGCAAGAGCATAATGAAGTTTTACACCATCGGTGACTGCACTTTCACTGAAGATGAGATTAAGGAACAAATTCAGAGGATGGACGGAGTTTACAAGGCTGTTGAAGCTTACCTCATAGCAAACCCTGATGTTTGCAACTAAGACAAGAATGGTTTAAACTTTAAAGAGTGGCGTGATTTTCATATTTTCTTTTTCGTATTAAAGCCAAAAACTGTATTTGGTTGTTCCAATAAGAGTGGTATTGTTATGAGGGTTTGATCATTTTAAGTTCATTGTAGTAAAAAATTTTGAGTTGTATCATCTTTGACATATATAATGAATAAAATAAACATATAAATTTCCTTTAAAAAGTTTGAGATGCATCTATATATGTATATATTGCAACAAAAAAACATTTCTTCATAAAATCTTTTGCATTAAACTAGGAATGGTGACTCCAAAACCCCCCATTGTGTTTGTTAGCTGATTAATTAACAAGCTGTATGTTTAACAGATTGTTAGTTAGTTGGTTTAAGGAGTGGTTATAGTTGTTGGGTCTGTTAGTTTGTTATTGGGCTATTAAGCTAATGCCCTATAAAAACAGCTACATGGGCTTGTATTTTGTAACCCGATTTAATACAATTTCATATTCTCTTCTATATTCTTTCTTTGACTATTCTATTCTGTTAAGTCAAAATCCCTAACCGTTTCTTTCTTCTTCATTCTTCACCGTTCTATCATTGAGTTCATCGTCTTCTAAACTTCCGGTGAGGTCACCGTCGTACATGGTATCAGAGCTACTCGATTCACGTCAAGAAGGTTTCCGATTTCGCTAAACGAAGATGAGTCATCAATCAGGTCAATCTGGTCAAGGAACAAACGATGCTGATTCAACTGAATCGATTTTTTCTTCGAAAAAATCTACGCTGTTCACGAACAAGCGTGTTAACATTGTTCTCGACAATTTCAACTTCTTACTGTGGAAACAACAGATCTATTTAGCAGTTCGAAGTCACCGCCTGGAGAAACTTCTACTCGGAAAGGTGAAGGCGCCGCCGGAGATGATTCGCGGAGATGGTGATGAGATGATAGAGAACGAAGAGTACGAGTTGTTCGTTGCACAGGATAGTGCCCTGGCGTCGTGGCTACTGTCAACAATCAGTCCACAGTTGCTATCTCAATTCGTTGGTGCAGAAACTGCCTCAAGAGTTTGGTCGACGGTTACAAAACATTTTGCCAGTCAATCCACAACTACAGTGATGAGTTTACATTACAAGATGAAAACTCTCAAGAAAGGTGATCTTGATATGCGAACCTACATCTCGCAGGTTAAGGAGGTATGTGATTCGTTAGCAGCTTGTGGTAGTCCGATATCTGATTTAGAAAAGATTGCGACAATTTTAAATGGATTGCCTATTGAATATAAGCCTTTTATTGCTGTTATCACGTCTAGTAGAGAGCCGTTTACTCTTGATGTTGTTGTGACTGTGCTTGTAGATGCTGAAGTTCAACAGAAAGCGTTTGATCATCCAAACAATTTTTCGGGGAGTATCAGTGTTGCTCAGGGACCGTCAGAGAATCAGAAATCAACTGGTGATTCAGGGACGCATCCTCAGCAGTCGTATAATGCACCTCCTTATAGACAGTACTCAAGTTTTGGTAGAGGTCGAGGGAGGACCAGGCCTCAATGCCAAGTTTGTGGGAAACTTGGACATCTCGCAGATGCCTGCTGGCATCGTTTCGATCAGGCTTATCCAGGAGTGAATAATGCCAGAAGGAACAATTCTCGTGAAGATTCTGGTAATGTTAACATTTATGATGGTGGATCTGATGGTTTAGGCTTTGTGTGTACCTGTGCAGGGTGTTCAGGAACTAGTAATGCTAGTCAATCTCAGCAGGGACCTGGCATCAGTGATCAGTGGTATGTGGACTCTGGTGCCACTCACCATGTCACACTTGAGGGGTCAAAGGTGCTGAGTATACAGGACCAGGTAAAATTGTTGTTGGTAATGGCACTAGTTTACAAATTAATCAAATTAGACAGTCAGTTATATCTAGTAGTAAACATCCTGATAAGTCATTGGTTTTGAATGATTTGATGCATGTTCCTCAAATAACTAAGAATCTAATTTCTGTGTCAAAGCTTGCTAGAGACAATCATGTTTTCCTAGAGTTTCATACTTACAATTGCCTTGTGAGAGATGAGGATTCTGGTGCTGTTTTGCTTGAAGGAAGAGAAGTTGAAGGCCTTTACAAATTTGATTCTGTTGTTAATAAAAACAACTGTCAAGAATATTGTAAAAATGTAGAAGTCAATCTCTTAAGTAGTACCTATGATCTATGGCATAAGAGGTTAGGTCATCCTGCACATGAAACATTGTTGAAAGTGTGCAGAGACTCTGATATTGTACTTTCTGAAAATTTTAATAAGAACATTTGTGTTGCTTGTCAGATGGGAAAAAGCCATAGGTTACCATTTGATAATTCTAGTACAACTTATGATACACCTTTCCAATTAGTGTATACTGACTTGTGGGGACCAGCTCATGTGATGTCTGGAGGTTTTTCTTATTATCTGGCTTTTGTGGATGCTTGTACAAGGCATTGCTGGATCTATTTGCTTAAACATAAAAGTCAAGCTCTGGCAGCTTTTAAGCAATTTCAGAAGCTTGTTCTTACTCAATTCAACACTGGGATTAAAGAGCTCCAGAGTGATTGGGGAGGAGAGTATAGAAGCTTGACTCCTGTGCTTGCTGAAGAGGGTATTTGACACAGACTGACCTGTCCACACACCTCTCAACAGAATGGAGTGGTGGAAAGGAAGCACAGACATGTGGTAGAGCTGGCTCTAACTTTACTTGCTCAAGCTGCTTTACCACTTAAGTTTTGGTCTCAAGCAGTCTCTTCTGCAGTATTTATAATTAACAGACTGCCTACTAGGACTTTGAATGGTATTTCACCTTTTGAAAAACTTTATGGGAAGAAGCCTCAGTATAATCTTTTTAGAGTGTTTGGGTGCAGATGTTTTCCTCATATTAGACCATTCAACAGACACAAGTTGGACTTCAGATCCACTCCTTGTACCTTCCTGGGTTACAGTTCTCAACACAAGGGTTACCAGTGCTTGGCTCAAGATGGTAAACTTTACATTTCAAGAAATGTAATTTTTGATGAGCTGGTGTTCCCTTTTGCAGATAATCATCTGAAATCTGAGGAAAGGTCACCAATTCAGTCTCACAAAGCTTCTGATCTGGAGCTCATACCTGAGTTGGATAAAATAAGGAGGTTGTTTTAGACTTCTCCAGCTGATCCTGCTGCTTTTGAAGGAGTCACTGTTGCTGATAAAGGAAGTGAAGAAGCTGCTGGTGCTAATGCAGAACATGGAGGACCTGTTGCTGCTGATGCAGACCATGAAGAGGCTACTGTTGCTGATGAAGAACTTGAAGGTGCTGGTGCTGATGAAGAACTTGAAGGTGCTGATGATGATGTACATGAAGGTGCTGGTGCTGCTGAGGTTACTGCTGATCATGGTATTGCTGGACCAGAGAGAGGACATGGAACTGAGTATGGGCGTGCTGAAGAGGGTGCAGACTTGTCTGAAGCAAATGTTGAGGACATTTCACAAGTGGAAGGTAGTTTTGACTCAGTTGACAGAGTTTCTGATCATGAGGAAATAGATGGGCCATCTCAGGATCTAAGGGTTGATGTGTTGGATGAGCAAAGAGGTCATCCAATGGTTACAAGAAGCAAGAGAGGGATCTTCAAGCCCAAGATTTATTTTGCTGAAATTCTGGGAATTGATCAAGAATCTTTGACAATATATCAGGCCCTTGCAGATCCTAAGTGGAGAGAGGCAGTCATGGCAGAGTTTGAAGCATTGAAGAAAAACAACACTTGGGAACTTGTTGAGCTACCAAGAGGGAGGAAGATAGTTGGCTGCAAGTGGATATTTAAAATTAAAATGAACTCTGATGGCTCAATTGGCAGATATAAAGCAAGGCTAGTGGCCAAGGGCTTTTCTCAGGTACTTGGGCAAGACTATCATGACACTTTTAGTCCTGTGGTCAAACAATCAACAGTGAATGTTATCCTAGCGTTGGCTGTTTCAAGAAGGTGGAAGTTAAGGCAGATAGATCTGAACAATGCCTTCCTGAATGGTGAGCTCAGTGAAGATGTGTTCATGCAGCAGCCACCTGGGTTCGAACAAGTGTCATCTGATGGAAGTTTTCTTGTGTGCAAGTTACAACGTGCCTTGTATGGACTTAAGCAGGCCCCCATAAACTGGTATGCAAAGTTAAGGCAAAGCTTGATGAATATTGGCTTTAGTGGCACAGCTGCAGATGCCTCATTATTCATCAGACACAAAGAAGGTGTGTATCTCTATGTTTTAGTCTACGTAGATGATATAATATTGACTGGTGAATCTGATGAAGAAATTGATGATGTTGTTAGAATGTTAAGTTTGAATTTTTCTCTGAAAGACTTAGGGGAGTTGAACTATTTTCTGGGAATTGAGGTTAAACGCAAGGGAGATAGTTTGTTTTTAAGTCGGAAGAAGTACATTTTAGACTTACTTATCAGAACAAAAATGGAGAATTCGAAGTCAGCTCCAACTCCTATGTTGCCTTCAGCAAAGCTTGTTAATGATGCTGGGAGACACTTAGAAGATGTTCAAGGATACAGAAGCATTGTGGGTGCACTTCTATATTTGAGTCACACTAGACCAGATATTTCCTTTAGTGTAAATAGGGTTGCTCAATTCATGCAAGCACCCTGTGAAGCTCATTGGGAAGCTGTTAACAGAATCCTCAGATATTTGAATGAAACTATAGACTTTGGTCTACATTTCTGTGCTTCTAGTAATGGTCCTGAACTGGTAGCATTTGCAGATGCAGATTGGGGAGGAAGTCTAGATGATAGACGTTCCATCACAGATTATTGTGTATTTTTAAATCATAGCCTGGTTGCTTGGAGCTCAAGGAAACAAAAATCTGTTTCTAGATCAACCACTGAAGCAGAATATAGAAGTGTTGCGGATGTGGTTTCTGAAGTAACATGGATCGGTGCTTTGCTTGATGATATGGGAGTAAAGCAAGTGGTTAAGCCTGTGGTATGGAGTGATAATACCAGTACAATTGCCATGAGTGCTAATCCAGTATTTCATGCAAAGTCTAAGCACGTGGAACTTGACATCCACTTTGTCAGAGAGAAGATTGCAGATGAAAGTTTGAAGGTCTGCTATGTTCCAGCTATACATCAAACAGCTGATGGCCTGACCAAAGCTTTGTCTACTTCATATTTTCAATTGTTTAGACAAAAATTAGGTGTTGTATCATGGTCAGAAGTTGAAGAGAAGAGAGGAGAAAATCGGGAGAATGTTAGCTGATTAATTAACAAGCTGTATGTTTAACATATTGTTAGTTAGTTGGTTTAAGGAGTGGTTATAGTTGTTGGGTCTGTTAGTTTGTTATTGGGCTATTAAGCTAATGCCCTATAAAAACAGCTACATGGGCTTGTATTTTGTAACCCGATTTAATACAATTTTATATTCTCTTCTATATTCTTTCTTTGACTATTCTATTCTGTTAAGTTAAAATCCCTAACAGTTTCTTTCTTCTTCATTCTTCACCGTTCTATCATTGAGTTCATCGTCTTCTAAACTTCCGGTGAGGTCACCGTCGTACAGTGTTTACAAGACATGAACCTAAACACCTAAAATTTTAACCTATTAAATTATACCGAATATATAACCATATCTAACATTTTCCATAATTAGAATAATCGTTTTCTAGAACCAGCACATTTGGTCGGTTGACCAAGCTTCTTATCTTTGTTCTCTCACATTACCTTAGGTAATTGGTTATAGACTCACTAAGAGCATCCCTTTTCTTCACCTAAAGTCCTCATTCCCCTCCCTCTAGGTAGTTTTAGGATTTACCGAAAACAAAAGGAAAGTTTTCTATGGAAGTAACTCAGATTTGACTATATTATTTGATTTTCTCTTTCAGTCCATAGATCATAAATTCCATGCGTTATGGTTTTATTAGATTTGTTTTATCACAAGCAGTGCAGGTGAATTATAGGCGATAACTAAACTGTCGGTATAGAATTGTGTAAGACGGTCACCGTTTTTGTCGGTAAAAATCTAAATCGGCATTACATGTAACCACAATCTTTCGAATGTCGGAATAGCCTTTCTGACTGTCGATAAAGTTCTTAACCTATACTGACGAACTTATACAACGGTTCTCAAACCGTCGTTATATGACAATTTGTTTCTTTGCAGCTTGTCTCTTATAGTCGAAAGTTTTTTTTCTTCTATAAAATAAATAGTTATATATTTTTTAATATTCTCATAATCTTATTTATACACATACATAAAATACGATATTATATTACTAAAATATTAACCATATATTTTAAAAAATATAAAATACATCAACAATACTAATTTAATTACAAATTATTCTTAAAAAAATATTAATTTAATTACACACCAATATAAATATATAAATGTAATGTAACAATAACCAGAAACAAGAGAATATAGAAACAGAAGAAGAAAATAGACAGTAGATTAAGAAGTTGGAGAAAGATTCAAGGTTTACAAATAGTTCTTTTGCATTTCACATGCTCTCAAACTTTTGCCTAATACTTGGTTGTCCTTGGTGCAAGTGCTATCTCAACCTTTTCCTTGGTTGTCAAGGTTCTCAGTAGGTGTAGGTTGACGAAAATCATCCATCATCAACGGCAAGGGAGTAATTTGCTGGAGAGGTTGACCCTTACACGGTTTGAGTTAAGACACGTGAAAAATGGGATGGATGCAAGTGGAATCTGCTAACTCAAGCTTGTAAGCCGCCTGACCTATACATTTTATAATGCGATAAGGACTAAAGAAACGTGGTCCCAGCTTGTGATGCTTCCGCAGACGCAGTGACAATTGGCGATATGGTTGCAAATGCACAAACGCTCAGCTGCCTTCTTCGAGTTCTAATTCGCGTTGATTTTTGTCGGCCTGATTTTTCATGCGAACTTGCACTTGAATTAAATTGTCTTTCAACACTCGATGCCAAACATCCCGTTCTTGCAAATCATGATCTACTTGAGCATTATGAGAACTACCCTCTAGATAGTTGAGAATGGTGGGAGGGTCACGACCATACAAAGCTCGAAAATGGGTCATTCCTGCTGATGTTTGATACGTCGTATTATACTAATATTCTGCCCATGCTAAGTATTGTTCCCACTTGCTCAGATCATCACCAGCCATACAACGAAGATACATCTCGAGACATTGATTCAAATCTTCGGTTTGCCCATCATTTTGTGGGTGGTAGGCGGAACTAAAACATAGCTCGTTTCCTTGGAGTTTGGTTATCTCGATCCACAAATCACTAACAAAAATCCGATCTCTATCGTTGAAAATTGTTCTTAGAATCATATGAAGTTTCAAAATTCCTTGGACCATAATTTGAGCTACACATTTAGTGTCAAAGTGCTTCGGCACTGCTAAAAAATGGCCATATTTTGTGAGCCGATCAACCACGCCCATGATACTCTCCTTCCCATTAGATTTCGGCAATCCCACAATAAAACCTATTGAGATGTCTTCAAATACTTGATTGGGAATCGACAATAATTGAAGAAGTTCGACTGGAGACAAAGAAGCACTCTTCAATCGTTGGAAAATCTAGCATTCATTGAAAAACTTTCGAACCTCTTTTCGCATACCTTTCCTATAAAAATTCGCAGCTAATCTCTGAAAAGTACGTGTAATACGAGCATGTCCTCTTATCAGTGAGCTGTGAAATTCATGTAACAATAGTGATTTCAGTGCAGTTTCTTGAGGTGCCAAAATTTTACCTCGCACTAACAGCAATCCAATCTGCTCTTCTGACTTAGAAAACTCAGACTGTCCTAGTTGAATACTGGCTCAAATACGCTGAATATCAATGTCCGTCCTACTGGCTGCTCGGGTAACATCAAGAATACTAAACAATGGTCTAGAAAAAGCCATGAGAGTTGCTTCGTTTTCCATGGATAATGCATCAACGACATTGTTGAGTTTTCCCGGTCGATAACAAATCTCGAAATCGTATCTGATTAATTTTGATAACCATCTTTGTTGTTCCGGAGTTTCAATAGTCTACTGGTTCAATTCCCTCAACGACTTTTGATCAGTGATAATGATAAATTTTCCACCAACCAAATACTTACGTCAATTTCCCACTACTTGTGTAATGACAAACATCTCCCGGTAATTAGTTGAAGCACCTTGCATCTGTGTACTCAACTTTTGGCTAAAATAGGCCAACTACACTACCAAGTTAAAACTGCTCCTATATAAGTTCTTGATGCATTAATTTCCACATGGAATTCTTTGTCAAAATTCGGCAGCCCAAGCACTAGGGCAGAGCAAAGGCGTGTTTTCAAGTGGTCCACGGCACTTTGAGCTGCTTTAGTCCATTCGAATGAGTGGCCTTTGCGAATTAAATCAGAGATGGGAGTTGCTATGGTTGCAAACCCCTTAATGAAATTGCGATAGTAAGAGGCAATGCCAAGAAATCCCCGCACTTCTTTTAACGTTGTAGGTATCGACCAAGCTTGGATTGCCTCAACTTTTTGGAAATCTATGACCAATCCATTTTGTGAGACTATATAACCCAAATGCTAGATTACACAACTAGAGAACGAGAGAAGTGGTGGAAGAGAGACAATACTCTCAATTTTATTAATAAGTCCATAATATCTCAAAGAGACTGGACTGGGTATTTATACAATGTTGAGTGAATCAATGTGAGTTAGTAAACTAACAACCTTCCTAACCAACTCTTGCTGACTCAGCACAACATATTTGACTTTTACAACTGATAATAAACTAACTTCATTTAACACTCATAACATTCACTCAACTTCTGCCAAGCTAAAGACCGCTGAACTTTCATCAAAAACATTAAACAAACCTGCAACAAAACACAAGAAACACACATAATAAACCAAGGAAAATATACTTCAACCAGTCGAAGAAGAAGCAGGCACTATAACAAGCTTGTGACGAAATCGAGTGAAAACAGGAGCAGACAATGGCTTTGTCATAACATCAACAATTTGTTCATATGTAGGGACTTCGTTGACAAGAAGAGTGCCTGCAGCAACTTTTTCCCAGAAAAAATACAGATCAAGCTCAACATGCTTGAATTTGGAATGTAACACTGGATTAGCTGAAACCGCAACAACACTAGAATTATCACACCACAAGGTTGGAGTATCATCACACGAAACATGCAACTCCTGTAGTAAGGAAAGAAGCCAAAGAATTCCGGAGGTGGCACAGGAAACAACCCTGTACTCAGCCTCCGCAGTGGAACGAGAAACCACAGACTGCTTCTTCAAACCTCAGGAAACTGGACTACCCCCAAAAAATAAGCAGAAACCAGTGGTCGACCGTCGATCATCTAAATCAGAACCCCAATTTGCATCAGCAAATACAGTAATATTCATTCGAGAGGCCACAGTAAAACGCAAACCATAGTCAATTGATCCTTGTAAATAGCGTAGGATCCGTTTAACAGCCTGGAAATGAGTGTCAAGAGGGTTCTGCATAAACTGACAGACTCTGTTGACTGCAAAGGCAATCTCATGTCTCATAATGACTATATACTGCAGAGCACCAACAATGCTTCTGTACTCAGAAACATTAGAAATAGGAGAACCATCGGAAGTTGAAAGATGCAAACTCGTAACCATCGGATTCGGGAAACCCTTAGTAGTCTCTAAACCACTCCATTTCAACAAATCACGAATGTACTTTGTTTGACTTAAAACGACAGAATTAGTAGCATACTTAACTTCAACACCCAAAAAAAATTTAGCAAACCAAGATCTTTAAGAGAGAATTGCTTATCTAAATCAGAAATAACATTCTGTATGTCAGTACTATCACTGCTAGTAACGATTATGTCGTCGACATATACGAGTAAATAAACAGTGGAACCATTCTCCAAACGAACAAACAATGAAGGATCATATTTAGAAACAGTAAAACCAACAGAACGCAAATAATCTCGCAACTTTTCAAACCAGGCTCGAGGAGCTTGTTTTAACCCATAGATAGCTTTATTTAAATTGCATACTAACCTTTTGTCATTCCCTTGTTCGTATCCTGGAGGCTGAGTCATATCAACCTCCTCAATCAGATCACCATTAAGAAAGGCGTTGTTAACGTCAATCTGTTGTAAAGTCTACCCTTTTGTCACAACAATGGAGATAATGGTTCGAACGGTTGTGGGCTTAATCACCAGACTGAACGTCTCATGAAAGTCACACCCAGGTTGCTGAAGATACCCACTGGCAACAAGACGAGTATTGTACCGCGACACAGATCCACCAGCATGTCGTTTTATCTTAAAAATCCACTTGCACTGAACTGCTCGTCGATTGGTGGGTAACTCAACAACGGTCCAGGTGTTATTCTTCATTAAGGCATCATATTCATCTTGGGCTACCTGGTGCCAGTGTGGACATTGCATCGCCTCACGAATCGTACGAGGTTCTTCAGTATCAGGCAGAGAGACAACCGAGGCATGAAACACCATCGGTTTGCGAATACCATTCTTTCTCCGTGTGACCATCGTATGTATATTCGTCACAGGAGGAGAAGGATAATCCTCCGCAGAAGACAAGCCAGGCGAAGCAGCACCCATATCTGGCAAATGCGAAGAAGACACACTTGTTGAATCAGATAAAGTAGGTGAAACAGATGATGGTTGAACCATATGTTCTAGAGGAGACACCGATGAATCAAGACGAAAAGGAGAAATCGATGGCTGAACCATGGGCTCTTGTGAATAAGCCGACAAATCCCGACCCAAAGGAGAGACCGGCACTAAATCTGGAACAGAAATAGAGAAATCGAGAGACGGAACGGAAATCCCAACGGCAGATTGTGCGCCGAAACCACCCAACTGAGGATGCCCTAATTCAGGGATTGTATCAGTAACCATAGGTGGGTTTAACAACCCATGAGAAATATCTGGGCCATTCGCCTGGCCCAAAAGATTCGGTGAAGAGGCAGTCCATTCTACAAACACATCAGGTCGATGAGATTCAGGAACGTGACCTTCAACAGGTACAAAACCCACCATATGTTCTAGCCTATTAGGAGGAGGCCCAGAGACAATATCACCAGAGTTATGAGGTGGAGACCGAACTGGGGCCTCTACACACGGAGAGACTTCTCGTGGATCTGAGCGCCCGGCCTGTGTACGAGAAGACACCACACTGGGCCCTGGAGAAACCAAAACTAGAGGAAACCCAACACGCTCACCCGACTCAGAACATTGTGATGAATTATGATGAAACTGTGTCGTATTAACGTGAGGAAATTTATGTTCATTGAAGGCAACAAGACGAGATAAAATAATTTTCCCATCAGAATCCAAACATTTGTAACCACAATGTTGAGGACTATAGCCTAAAAAAGTACACTGTCGGGTCCGAAAATTGAGTTTATGTTGATTAAACGGCCTTGTCAACGGGAAACAAGCACACCCAAAAACCCGAAAATAATCATAATCAGGTTTACTTTTGTACAAAGTCTCATACGCTAACTTTCCACTCAAGACAAGTGTTGGCAAACGATTTATTAAAAATATAGCTGTGACAAAGGCATGACTCCAGTAGCTTAATGGCAACCCAGCCTGAGCTAAAAGGGTTAGGCCCATATCCACAATATGTCGGTGTTTCCGTTCAGCCTTGTCGTTTTGTTCGGATGTGCTAGAACATGAAATACGATGAAGAACACCATGTTCAAGTAACCATTTGGATAGACTCTTGTACTCACTACCCCCATCCGTCTGCAACACTTTGATTTTGCATTCAAACTGAACTTCAACCATAGTATAAAAATTAACAAAACAAATGGCTACATCAGATTTACGTTTGAGCAAATATAACCAGGTAAATCGACTGAAAACATCGATGAATGATACATAATACCAATAACCATCAGACTCTTCATGAGCTGGTCCCCATACATCAGAAACAACCAATTGAAAAGGAGAAGTATATTCAGTTTTCGATAAGGAAAATGGAAGTTTATGTGCCTTGCCTTGCACACATGAAGAACAAACATTAGGCAAGTTATTGTCACACATATGAATATTACAAGAATTTAAAACTGACTGAAGAACTGGAAGAGAAGGATGGCCAAAACGCCGATGCCACACTTTCAAGGGAAAACTAGATTTAGAAACAACAAACACCTGAGTTGAAGAGTCACTCAAAGAACAAGAACCATCAGCAGATCGTAGCTCACATAGTCCCTCAGGAGTGAGCTTCCCCTCCAGCAGAGGCATCCTGGTCTGAACATCCTTAACAAGACAATGACGAGGATGAAATTCAAAAAATACATTGTTGTCACGGGCAAACTTAGATACAGACAATAGATTTTTCCTAATGTCAGGAGCACACAAAAAATTATTTAATTTCATAGATCTATCCCCACACATCAACTTACCATGACCAACGTGAGAAATATGAGCCTCATTCCCATTTCCAACAAGAAGAGAATACATACCTGTGTAAACTGCCTCAGACTAAAGGTTAGCTCGATCATTGGTGATGTGGTGGGTAGCACCTGAATCAGGATACCACACCACATCCTGTGAACCAGTGGAACCACAGCCAGGAGATCCAGGGTACCTAGAAGAAACTGGAATAGATGGGAACACAACAGACACAGAAGAAAGAACACTAGAGGTGTTAGGTGAAAGAGTTGCTGGAACAGCACCAGTCATAAGAGGAACAAACGGTGTATAATTTGCAGGATATGTAGATGGTGGAGTGGTCATGAGTGTATGAGAGTAAGCTTGAATAAGAGAATGATTTGAACCAAAAGAATATGGCTTCGGACCAAAATTAGAAGCATTAGCTGAGTGAACATAATCCCCTCTCGTGTTAGGCAAACCAGTGAAGCTATGATCAAATCTATAGTAGCATTTTTGAACCAAATGGCCATACTTTCCACATAGCTGACATTGAGGTCGATTTGAGCCAAAACGACTCCTGCCTCTACCCTTGAAGAAGTTGTTTCCACGCTGTCCTCGAGCATACTGACCCGAATTCGAGAATTGATCCCCCACTAAAATCATCCTTATCACCAGAGTCTTCAGATTTAGAGCTGCTATGAGTCACCACATTATCTTGAATCGAGAAGTTATCAGTCATGAACTCCTTTTGCCTTGCTTCACAATCAAATAACATTTCAGAAAGACTCTCAAGAGTCTGTGTTTCACGAGAGGCCACAACAATTACTGATTCAAACTCAGCTGTCAACCCTGCAAAGATGACACTGACTTGTTCTTGTTCCGTGACAACATTTCCAGCTGCACTCAGGGTGTCACAGATCTACTTGACCTTCCCAAGATATTCACTAACTGAAAGACCGCGTTTCTTCTGGGAATGAAGACTATGTCGAAGAGAGGAAATCTTAGATGAAGATTTAACACCATATCTTCGTGCTAAAGTGTTCCAAATTCCTTGAGAGGTGTTAAGACCTGTAAGATATGGGAGAATATCTGCACTAATGGTGGACAAGAGCCAAGAGGCAAGAAGCCTATCTTGCTTAAGGTACACAAGAAATATAGGATTAGTAACTGTCACCCCCGTTGAATCCACAACTGTCTTGGCAGGAACCTCATGATCCGAGATAAAAGGTATCAAACCATACCCTTCAACAATTAGAAGAACTTGATGTTTCCATATCACATATGTGTTCTCACTTAATTTCACAGTATCAAGTTTCGGTAGTTGTTGAATGGAATAATTGCTCGTGGAGGAGGTTAAAGAAGCAGAAATTGAACTAGAACTAACATATGATTCAGTAGCCATCACCAAACCACATGCAGGCTACAACTCAGAGTAGAAGAAAAGAAACATCAAAGTAGGACACAGAAGAGAGTCCTAACGTCGAACAACTGATATGCACAATAAACCACTAGCAAACCATCACCAAACCACAAAAAACTAAGACAACTACTACCACACCCACTAAGACATTACAGCGAACTGTTGATATACACATAAAGAAACGAACAGAGAACCACAATAAAGACGATAGATCAGCAGGCCATAACCAAGAAACTAACACAGAAAGTTAAGCATAACCTTAACAAGCCATAGTAGAAATAATCAGCAACCAGAAAGCAAGTAAACACTGTGATGCCATAAAGATGATAACACATCAGAAGGCACAATTCTTGATCTAGAAAGTTCCCTCAAATCACTAGTCTGCTCTTGCAACAGAATCACGAGACAGATATCCTTACGATTGAAAAAGATAACTCTGAGAAACAGAGATTAAAGAACAGATGTAAAGATCAAGACACAGATGAGTACATGAATCTTACCACGATCGTATCAATTCCGACGCTATTTCAGCGGGAAAATCCTAACGAACGAAAGACAGATCAGGGCTGATTCTTGAGTCACTAGCTTGAATCCACAATCACAGTCTTTAGCAAGAACAACTATAACCACCAGACGTAACAACCAGAGCCAAACATAGCAGAGGAAATCCCAGAAAACAAGCGACTGATACCATGCTAGATTACACAACTAGAGAATGAGAGAAGTGGTGGAAGAGAGACGGTACTCTCAATTTTATTAATAAGTCCATAATATCTCAAAGAGACTGGACTGGGAATTTATACAATGTTGAGTGAATCAGTGTGAGTTAGTAAACTAATAACCTTCCTAACCAACTCTTGCTGACTCAGCACAACAGAATTGACTTTTACAACTGATTATAAACTAAATCTATTTAACACTCATAACACCAGATATTCAATTGTGGTTTGTCCGAAAGCACACTTGTTGCGCTACGATACAAAACCATTCGCCTTTAAATTTTAGAGCACCTGTCAGACATGTTCTTAGTGGTCCTGCCAATTCCGGCTGTAAACAAGAATATCATCCAAAAAATTAACACAAATATACGTAGGAATGGTCGAAAGAGACCGTTCATTGTCGACTGAATAGTGGATGGCGCATTGGTTAAGCCAAACGACATTACGGGAAACTCGTAATGTCCCTCATGGGTATGAAAAGTTGTTTTTGGAACATCTTCCGCCTTGACCCGAATATGATGATAACCAGCAAGTAAATCCAACTTGGAAAAAACTTTAAACTACCCAACTCATCGAAAAGTTCTTCAGCTCTAGGAATCAGAAATTTATCCTTAATTGTGACAGCGTTTAAAGCATGATAGTCGACACAAAACCGCCACTTACCATCCTTCTTCTTTACTAGCAACAATAGAGAAGAAAATGAGCTCTTGCTCTTGCGAATCAACTGGTGTTCAAGCATGTGTCAGACTTGTCATTCTACCTTCTCCTTTCAAAAAATATGGGTACCGATAGGGCCTGACATTTACTGGTTTGCTCATAGGTTGCAGATGAATTGCATGGTATGTTTCCCAAGTAGGAGGTAAATAGTGAGGAGCAACAAAAACTTTGTCAAATTCAGCCAATAATTGTTTCAAGTCTGTCATCAATTGTGCTTGTCATCGCCGGTGTCGTATCAATTTGCAAACAATAATAGGTAGCCACAACTTTAGTATCTTTCAAATACCGTAAGGATTGCAATTGGATTGGTTGAGGAGTCAACCTTGTTTCCCCTTTCCAGTAATGTTCCTTGTCCTGTTGGCGGAATTGAAATTGAAGTGTAGAAAAGTCCATAGTCATTGGTCTTATAGTGGTCATACAAGCATCACCGAGAAACATCTCCGTACCTTCTAATGGTAACACATAGAAGTCGGTCATCAATTGAATGCCTTGAACTTAAAGTTTAAGATCGTGCACACAACCCTCATTATGTAATTTCTCACCATTTCCCACAAGGACCTTGAAGTTCGATGTTGCCATTACCGTCAAGCCCAAATGTTTCACAACACAAGACTTTACAAAGTTGTGTGTACTGTCACCGTCGATCAAAATCTAAACCGCCCGACCTTTAATTTCCCCCATCACCCGAATGGTATTAGGAGTGAAGCAGCCCGCAAGAGCATTGTAGGAAACTAAAGATTGTGTACGCAAGGCTAGATCCTCGAAGCGTGTTTGATAATTTTCAACGGTTGTGGTTTGGAGAAGTTTGAAAACTTGGCCCTTCGGCGATTCAATCTCCAATATAGTAAAATGTCGTCGAATCGCTTCAACCAAATGATTCCAGTCGGATAGTTGTCGTTGGCGTTGCATACATAGAAATCATTTTTTGTTGTCTCTTCCATTTGAAAGGAAGTCATGGTGATGCGATGATGATCTTAAGTGCGATAGAACTCAAATAAATCATGTGTGGAGGTAAGCCACTCCTCTGGATCCTTGTCGGTAAATATAGGTAACTCAACTTGTACCAGTTTAGGAGAAAATAAATAAGCGTCATCTGAGTCAGTATGTACCTTAACCTTGCCACAATTTACCATGAAATCCTCAGTAACTGCACTGGCGCCAGACGTTTTTGCAGAGGTTCCAAATTGGGCTGATATCATTTGTAACTGGCGTGCCATATCCTGAAAGATAGTCTGAGTGCTTGCGTTCCATATTTTCTGATCCTCGGCGTGGTTTTTAAGAGAAGTAAGCAATTGTTCGTGTTGTGTGGTTGCATCCTGCAACGCCTTGATGGATTCAGTGTGATTTACCATAGTGGTAAAGTCATTGAAAGCACCAAATTGTAATGTAACAGTAACCAGAAACAAGAGAAGATAGAGATAGAAGAAGAAAATAGACAATAGATTAAGAAGTTGGAGAAATATTCAAGGTTTACAGATTGTTCTTTTGCATTTCACATGCTCTCTATTTATATTCTTAGAAACGGACAAAATTCGTTAAGGCTCGAGAAGTCCTTTTTTTCTCTCAAACTTCTACTTAATACTTGGTTGTCCCTGGTGACAGTTTCTTGGTTGCCAACATCCTCTGTGGTAACGTCCTCATTCCCTGCAATTGCTATCTCCACCCTTTCCTTGACAATAAATTCCCAATTTTTTTTATTATAGACGAAAATGATGGGTAAGTTGGAGGTTAAAGAAATCAACGTAGAATTGCTCAACATGAATCACTGATTAGTCATTTAACTTTATCCGTATTTAATACTATTTAATTCATGAAATAGACCTAGAAATTTAAATACAATATTTAAAACTAAAATTAGACTTTCTCATTAATGATGTGAGTGAAAATCTTTTTTTATATAAAAAGTATATTTACAAAAATTTATTTAACAAATGCTCTTAGATATGATAAAAAATTGTATATAAATCAATTGACTACGTCCATAAATTGTCACAAAAGTCAATCTAATCATAATAGACTATCAACTTTTCTTGATCAAGGACGTGTGTCATGATGATAGTTGTACGAACGCAAAACTGCTACAAAAGAAGTAGATGAGAACTGTGCCACAAAGCAAAGAAATTCGTGCCACAAAGGTTGGCAAAACAAATGCAACAAAATGTACGAAAATGAGGAAATTCAAGACAAAAGTTATTCTTATTGGGAACTAAATTAAAAATGAAAGATCATCATCAGTTGGCAATCAATAGAAGACAAATATTGTTCTCAATAACGCAAAGATAAACGAGGAAAAACGACAATAGAGAAAAAGAATAGAGAACAGCTACGATGAATCTGGGCATGTAATGGTGAATCGGGGTCTAGGCCTATCTAGGCCATGGTCTACCCCATGCCCAAAAAATGTAATTTGTTTTATATAAGAATAATATATATTGAGTTTTGGGTAAGTAAGAAAAAAGAAATGACCCAATAGAGAAATTTGGTATTTTTGCTCAGCAAATGAAATTTTTATTAAAAAGTCTGCGAAGTGTGCCTCATTAAAAACATCCTTAAACCTATATGGAAGAAAAGAGTACACATTTTTGGGGAAAAGAATTACAGTATAACACCATATAAACAATGTGTTATAGCAGTCAGAAGGAAATAGCACCATGCAAATTCACCTATTTATAATTAAGACATAGAAAATTCATTATAAATTCTCAGCAGATCACATCTACCACCACGCTTTGAAGAATTCCATTTTTTTTAATAAACTTTCAAATTACTTTCCATTTAATCTCTCTCTAGAATATTTCAACGCTAATTGTCGTTCATCGCCTTCATCAACACACTATCGACGGTCATCATCTCCGGCTACCATGGCTCCTTTCTCACATGGTATCATTCGCTACCAACGGTCCTAACGCCATTTGATCCGCTCCACTGCTGTTGTTCGAATCTGTTGTTGCTTCTTGTTTCGTTTCTGAGCCGTTTCGACTCCTTACCGATGATCTTGACGATGCTTCCTCAATCGAAAGAATGATGAACACCTTCAATTCTCGGTAAACCACCAAGTGAAAAGTACAAGTTCTTTTGTTTTGAAGGAATTCTGGATGAAAGAAAAGGAAGAAAAATGATACTTTCGATTCATTTTCAATGAACCAGTTCAAGTTCAAGTGCCAGTGCCAAAATTTCAAGCCTGAAATGTTGTTCACATTTGCACCTTGCATCTTTCACCTTTTGCTCGAGAATCATTAATCAGAAGAAAATTCAGAAGCTTGAAGAAGTAGGATGAATGTTAGAAGTTAGTAATTAGTTTGTTAGTTAGTTTAATTAGTTTGTTAAATAGAATTCCATTTTTAATAAACTTTCAGATTACTTTCCATTTAATCTCTCTAGAATATTTCAACGCTAATTGTCGTTCATCTCCTTCATCAACACACTATCGTCGGTCATCATCTCCGCCCACCATGGCTCCTCTCTCACATGATTCCATCTTGTGCTCAAATGACGCCACCACAACCTACCACCTTGTCCTTGGCAGCCCCGTCCACATTGAATTTAACCAAACCTTTTTCCAGAGGTTTCCACTCCAAAACACACTCTCCATTGATAGAGATATTTTCATTTTAAGGTGCCAGAACACTCATGGAGATGCAATATTGTTTGATGTTATAGACTGGTGATAGCATTGTTTAAACTTTGCTCAGTAAGGTTGTGTTAGAGCTCTTTAAGGTACAGGTGGTGTCGTGTTAGGAGACCATGCGATTACATGTTGTCTTATAGTAGGTAATGCGGGTATAGATGAATTTAGATTAAGGATTATGCCTGGTATATTGGTTGTTTTTTATGTTAGTAACAATGTATTGGATCTCGTTATATGAGAAGTCTTACATATTTCAAGGGGTTTATGTAAATGGTTACATTTATATATTTATATTGTATTGTATTATTTTCTTAATCATTAAATTTATTAGGATAAACTACACTAGTAGTCACTGAAGTTTTAGGGTGCTTTCATTACGGTCACTAAATTTTTAAAACTTTCATTATGGTCACCCAACTTTTATATCGCTTTCATTACGATACTATCGTTAGTTGCCGTTAAAAATGCTGACGTGGCACTTTATTTTTTATTTTCTCTCTTTTTTTCTCTTTTCTCTCTTTCCTCTATCGACATAAAATCTTATAAAAACAAGGTATTCATCTCTTGATTTCCTTTATTATAAAAACAAGGTATTCATCTCTTGATTTCCTTTATCTTCTTTCTCTTCGTTGAAGATTTTAAAAAACAACGAAAGAGGATTAGTGTTAGCAAACAATGATTGTTAGCATTTGGTTTTGCAACTGAATATTTTTTACTATTAGTTATGGGTTGTTAGATTTGGGCTATAAAAGCTTATCTCATGTATTGGGAAAAACACCCAATTTTTACTCAATAATATAGTAATACATCTATGCATCTTTAATATTTCGCAAATCCTAACTACAGTTCGCCTCCTTTTGTACGCCCATTGGCGGCTACTTATTCTGGCCACCACAATGCCTCCTTTATCACATGGTATCAGACATCGTCGATCCTGACACCGTTTTCTTCCGCTACTAACGAGTCATTCCGATGATACTAACATCTGTCAATTGTCTTCATCTCCCGTGAAGATTTGTTTTCTTTGCCATCTTCACCGCATGTCTTCTTTGTTGTCGTCTCTACTATGAGTTCATTTTTCTGCAGATTTGCTCATCTCCAAAATCTTCCTTTGAAGATTTGAGTTGCAATCCGACAAGAATCTCTATTTCTTGGGCTGTTGAAGAATCATTTCATTATAATCGCCGCAAATTCTGGTTTATGTTTGCTAATCGGTTCATCTTCTTGTTTCGGTTTAGAGCCATTTCAGCTCGGAGATTGAGTTCCTCAATTGCGAGTTTCATCTACACCGTCGATTGCTTCACATGTTGTTGTTGCATGTGTGATTCACTCTTTTCTTCCATCTACATTCAATGCTTATTAGATTCCAGATCTAGAAATTTTCTAAATAGATCAGATTCATTGTGGTCATTGTCTTCACATCGTCTACTCAATTCACCGTATCTTAATTCTTAAATAATATTTAGCTATCATGATTTGATTTGTTTTGCGCATCGTTTCATCTATGGTTTCTTCTCATCATTTGTTCATCGATGATTTCAATGATTCTGATTTATACGAGTCAAGATTTTTCTACTTGCCAGTGATTTCTTTTAGTGAGACCTCTCCATTCTATTAATAATTCTTCAACCGTCAGTTCTGATTTCTTTACTATTTGATTCTTGTTATTCTCTAGTGGAATTTGATCAGCTTCTTGTCTGGTTCATTTGAACTTGCTGAATTGTTTGTGCTAGATCAGTCCATTGGTCTATTGTGATGCTCAATTATTGTTCGATTGTTTCAGACTTCTAATTCTTCATACTAGTCTTTGTTGTGCATCTATTGAAGTAGTTTGGTTGCTGGTAAATTGATATGTCGATGATGAAGAAAAGGATATGAATTCAAGAGAAGTGATGGTTTTATTAGATATTGGAAGGTATTGAAGCTTGACATAAATTCATATCATTTCATTAGGTTTTTATTCTTTGCGTTGAGCTTGAGTTGAGAGATGTCCATATCATTTAATGGAAATGATGTGAATACAATGTGTACTATGTTGTGATGCTCATACATTGATACTTGAAGTTAGTCAATGTTTGTCAAATGTCAAAGGATTGTGCTCGGCTTGGATTGCAAACTTCATAGATTTTCAGATTTGGTTTAGTTTGGCAACAAATGGTGGCTTGAGTTTTGTTGACACGCATCGTTTTCGCGTTAAAATAATTTCTTCTTCTCAAATAATAAATAAAGGAAATTAAGCGTAGTAAGGGAGAAGTAAGGGTCGATCCCACAGAGACTAAGAAACTTCCTGATTTATGTTTTTTCAATCCATGAGCCAAGAAGAGAGTTGAATAATGTTTAAGTAAAAAGGGGATTTGTGGAATTAAGTAAAAATAAGAGATTGTAGAGAATATTTGAAAGAAGTGATTTAATATGATAAAGATTAGCCTCAGACTATTGCTTTGTAAACCGAATACCCAAGTGCCATCTTTGATATCGATTTTGCAAATTGATCAAAGCAACGCAATGTTGTAGATAAAATCGTTTTAAGTTCGTAAAAGACCGACTCAGATTATGTTGTTTCAATAATAACTGATCCGATCTCAGTTTCCTCTTAGCAAACAATTTTGCTAAGTGTGTTCCCAGGAAGTCGAATGTGCTTCAATAGTCGATCCTTCCTCACTCACAGTGAACCAAAACAACATCCTGGCCAACGTCAATCTTTGGTTTTGAAATCATTTTGATTTTGAAATTAAGCTTAGAAAACTGAGAGAGATACCCGAAGTTGATGAAGTGTTTTTCAATCCTCACGTTAGAATTGAGTCATTGCTTAAGCCTTTGGCTATAGAAAACTTAGCTAAGAATGATTATGGAAGAAATCATACTTAGCATTTTTCAAAATAAAATAGAAAACTAAAAGTAAATAAAGCAATAAAAAGAAGAGAAACTTTATAAACTTCAAAGTAAAACAAAACCAAGAACAAGAGATGATTTTTGAGTTCACCCCAAAGGGGGTATTTATAGTATCTCAAAACCGTAAAATAGCTCTAACATGATAAGAGATAAATTCAAAAAATATTTAAAATACAAAAGATAATTCCTAAAGTGATAAGAAATAAATCCTAAAGTGTTTAAATTAAATACAAAAGATAATTCTCAAGTATTAATCCAAATCTCGGAAATAAGTTATCTAGAATGCGACTGACAAGCTATCAAGCGATGCTGACGTGTCGCCCAGTCATCACTTTTATGCCCCAATTAATGCCCACTAATCCAGCCATGAATCCAGAAAAACCAAAATTGAACAATTTTATCAGTTTTAGCATCATTTCTTGAATCTACTGTTCTGCATTGAAAATGAACAAGAGTGCCCAAATTAGCAACTTAAAACAATCAATGTAACACCCCGAAAACCGGTCTGGTTGGAAATAGGTTCCGATGGTTGAATTTTTGGCATTAAAAATCTTAAATTTTGATTAGTTTATGTTCTGAAATTTTATGAAACCTAAAAGTCAAGATAAGTTTGTGTTATGTGCCCAAATTAACGTTTCTGGGCCATGTGTTTCGATACGCCTAGGACCCGTATCGAAACGGCCTAGCTAAGGCGTATCGAAACGGATGTCAGGCGTTCCGATACGGTCCAACGGTAATAACTACTTTTTTTTGGCATTCTGCAAGACCGTATCGAAACGGCCTCGATCGTTCCGAAATGGTACCCTGCAGAAAACAGGGCAAGTGTCCCAAAAGTCAAGGATTGCGGCCTTTGGTGAATCACCAGCTTGGTTGGCATGTTCTTCCACGTTTTTAGCTGGATAAATAGCTGAGTATCAGCTATTGGGTTGTAAGAGAGAAAAAGAAATATTAAATATGAATTCTTAAAGATGAAGAAAGTTTGTGATTGGATACTAGAGAGGTGTATGGATTTTAGTAAACCCTTAAGCAGGGGAAAGCTTTTAATTGGCTGATGTGGGAGGTGGAATTGGATATTTAATTCCTTAACCCTCTATAAATTGAAGAATAGTACTAAGGGCTTGGTTTTGGAATTCCCTACGAAAGCCTAAAACACCTTCTTCCCTAATTAAGCTAGCACCTCCATTGTTGTCTTCTACCTCAAGTTTAAGCAAGCACCTCCATGGAAGCTTGACCGAAGCTTTGCCTTTCCTTGTTTCTAAGTCTAGTTTGATCCGTACAATCGCAAGGAAGAGGACTCAAGCAATCAAGCAAGGTATTATCGACCCTAGGAGCCTTAGGCGATCAAGGTGAGTGTAGTAGCGTCTCGAGTTAGGCACGGGCCTATTCGATTATGTTGTTACCTTTGTTAATACTAACCTTGAGTTAGTAGTTTTACGCCATCGATTGCATGTTGGTAAGCACATGGTAAGGTTGCATCAATTCTTTGATTTACACTATGTTTATGGTTGTCATGTAATATGTATACTTATGATATGATGTAGATATGATCTATGAAATATGGTTAAGGACCTTGGATTCGAGGTATCGGATACGGTTGGCATGCCAATGAATTCATGAGCTCTATGGAAGAAGAATGACTTGGTGTAGTGGAGGGATGTGTTGTGTGATGGTCAAAATCGGTGTAGTGGAGGGTATGGACCATGTTGTATATGAATGGTGTAGTGGTGGAATTTCGTGTATCCGTATACAAAGAATCGATCCAAGGGATGTTATGGATTCATGATAGTGATGTGCCATGAGGCCATGATGACGTTTTATGTTATGTTATGATTATGATATATGCTATGATCTTATATGTTTATGCAAATGATCTATTGAGCATGTTGTAAGGCATGTTATATGTTATGCATGGTTATGTGACTACCTCACTAGACAAGTGTGTCTAATGCATTTCATGCATCCATTTCAGGTTAAGCAAGTATTGGGATCGAGATCGGAAAAGTTGGAGCGTTGCACAAGTCACATCCAAGTCCAAGTAATGTGTTTCGTCTTTCGAACTCCTAGTATGGTGGCAAAGTCTATGTATTAAGCTTTCCATAATAGTTTAGTATGTCTATGTGATGTGCAAGTGCATTTGGGACAAATAATATGTAATGAGATATGTTGTTAAGAGTAAAGCCTTAAAGTTTATGTTTATGTGCTAAATTGGTAAAACAAGGTAAATGGATTCAAATGGCCTTAAAACTTGGCAAGACTGTAGTTTACTCCCTTAGAATAACGTGTGTCAAGTTTCATTGCAATCGGTTCATTGTTGCTATGTTAAAGTTGACTAAAACCAGCTAAAATCTGTCATTTCTGGTCTTCCGTTTCGAAACGGGTTGGAGTGTTTCGAAACGTTTTGGCCACTGGAGACCCCTGTTTCGAAATGGGTTCCGAAACGGGTCTAAGTCAAGTCAAAGTCGGTCAACCCGTATCGATACGGGTCAAGCCGTATCGAAACGGTCAAGAAGGAAAAGTCAAAGTATTGGTTGTGGTCAAGCCGTACCGAAACGGTCTTCCTTAATGTCCTCCGTAAGATCCTTGTACTTTAGTGTGAGACTGAGGTACTCATCTACCTTCTTCTTTAGTGTTTCATTTTCAGCTTGACTGGCCTTCAGCTCGATACCAGTACCCTCATACATTTGCATGTACATTTTCATCATCTTGCGTTTAGCTTCGCTAACTTTTAACTCATCTATAATGACATTGCGTTGTATTTCCATGGCATGCAGATCACACAAGAGCGTGTTGACTCGATTCTCATTTTCCTTACAGTTCGTTTTCCAATACTCAGCTTCACGCTTCAGTTCTTTTAATTTTGTTCTTTGACTGTTCTAGAGTCACAGCCAAACCAGCGTTCTTAAGCATCGAACAAATTTCTTGATAATCAAATTGTAGACTTTTTAGCTCTTCATCCAGATTATCCTTCTCCTACCTTAGCTTCCTTATATGAACCTCATATTCGAACATATGCCCCTCTTTTTGGGTCCTTTGATCGCGTGTCTCCCACTCAGTCATTGAACCAGGACGGTTTTCTATCTCAAATTTCGATTTTTCGTGCTCCAAAAGAACTTGAACCCGACGCTTGAAAGCGATGCAATTTTCCAAAAGAATGTCCTTGGGTTCCATCATGATATTCATAGTGAGCCTTGGCGTCATACCATTTTGGGTACGAAGGTTGTAAAGGTGTGACAAATTGTGGGGTCACCAATCGGGCTTTCAGAAACTTAGGATATAGTTCTTTGTATGAAATAGGGATTGGGTAGTAAGACATCGATTCTGTAGTATATGTCCCTTATAACGGAGGCGTGGGCCCCATGACGCATAAGGTTAGTATACCGGAAGAAGACAAAAATCTGAACTCAGAGCTAGAGAGCATCACGTCGAATATTGTCTTACTCCCACTTAAGGGTGGAAAACCCGGGTCGAGGGTTTATGCATGAATGACAGATATAGCATACACAAAACTACCCCCATTCTTCCTGAAATCCATCGAACGATTTTTCAGAAAAAATTAAATTCAGATTAATGTTTGAAATGCCAAAATGCTACGTGGAATTAATTACCAAGCCTGACTCTCAACCTTGTCCCCAGCGGAGTCGCCAAGCTATCGCGACCTTTTTTTTGGCTCGTTTGTGGAAAAATAGCCTGACAATTAGAGTTTTGGAAATCAGGGCTTCTATTTTAATTTGATCTTGAAAATTAGGAGGTTTTTCAATTTTAGTCAAACTTCCTTTATTTTTTTAAAAATCGTTTTAGAGTCGCCACCGATCACTTTGGTAGACCGGACACCATAAAAAGCAGATGAATTTAGATTAAGGATTATGCGTGGTATATTGGTAGTTTTTTTATGTTTGTAACAATGTATTAGATCTCGTTATATGAGAAGTCTTACATATTTCAAGGGGTTTATGTAAATAGTTACATTTATATTTTTATATTGTATTGTATTATTTTCTTAATCATTAAATTTATTAGGGTAAACTTATACTGGTAGTCACCAAACTTTTAGGATGCTTTTATTACGGTTACCGAACTTTTAAAACTTGCAGAAGATTAGGTACCTCCCACAACGGTTGCAGAAAATGAAAAAGATTGAGGAAATTAACAGTTATGGAAGAAGAAATGAAAGAAATCAAGATATAAAATGCTATGTTTTTGCCGGTTCATATGTCCATGAAGGAAAGAGAAAAAAGAGGAAGAATAAAAAGAAAATGAAGAAATAATGTCCAACATCAGCATTTTTATCGAAAGTTAAAAGTAGTGACCGTAATGAAAGTAATATAAAAATTAGGTGACTGTAATAAAAAATTTAAAAGTTCAGTGACCGTAATAAAAGTACCCTAAACGTTCGGTGACTACTAGTGTAGTTTATCCAATTTATTATTTTAACATAGGTTTATGGATTGTTTTACATCATCGATAAAAATTATGATACGGTGTCCCTCAGTTAAACAACGTTAATATAACTTGATGACAGCATTTACAAAATCGAATCAGTAAAATCAGAACTCTTTGTCCGAATATAAAATAAGAATAAAAGAATTGATAATAGATGGTCAATCCCGTGCCGCAGCATTTCTAGAATGAAATTCTAAGCACCTTATGAAACAAAGAATTAAAAGTAAAAAAAAAAAAAAAAGCTTTATATGAATCTCAAACTTATGTCATAACTTGATATGTAATATTATATCATCTATTCAATTACTTTTTTTGCAGGCTGCTTGTTTTCTAGATAGTCTAAGTCTTCCCAACATTTGACAATAATTATATTTATTTTCTTTTCTCGCTAATGACTATATACTTGCAAATATCAATATATGTATTAGAAGACGCTCAAATTGAATTATATTTGAACCCAGATAAATAGATTTGGACACAAATCAAATATAATGAAATGATAAAAGAAAAATTATGTTTAGAATCCAAACGATATATTTACCCATGATGGAATCAAATTTGCAAATTTTTAAAGTCTATGCAAGTATTGTACTCTACCTTAATTTAATAAAAAAATATATTGGTATATAAACACATATTTTGAAAATAAAATAAAGCAAATTATATTGGTACTAAGAAAATTCTGGGATGCCTTTTTTGACTAGTAGACATTGGATATAATTCCAATTAAAAATTCAAATAGAGCAAGATCGTAAGCTTCAAGATCAGCCTATAAATACCATCTTTATTAGTCATATCTTCCCACACCTCAAAACACTCATTCAATCCTCCATCTTTCCTCTTCATTTTAGCTTCCTTAAAACTCCCAATTAGTTTTAGCATCATGGGTGTTGTGACTTATGACTTTGAGGTTTCCTCCCCAATCTCCCCAGCCAGACTTTTCAAAGCCCTTGTTCTTGAAGCCGACAAGCTTTTCCCCAAGGCTGCTCCTCACGCAATCAAGAGTGTTGAGCTCGAAGGTAACGGTGGCCCTGGAACCATCGTCAAGATCAACTTTGCTGATGGTTAGTTCTTTCATTCCTACTCTCTTTCCACATTCTTTCGAGATGTGTTCGAAACGAATATGTTTGATGAAATTAGTATTTTATTTGTTTAGGCCTACCATTCCAGTATGTGAAGCACACGGTTGAAGGACAAGACAAAGACAACTTGTCCTACAGTTACAGTTTGATCGAAGGTGGTCCTTTGGGAGACAAGCTTGAGAAAATCTCATACGACAACAAGTTTGTGGCAGGTGCTGATGGAGGAAGTGTGTGCAAGAGCTTAATGAAGTTTTACACCGTCGGTGACTGCACTTTCACTGAAGATGAGATTAAGGAACAAATTCAGAGGATGGACGGAGTTTACAAGGCTGTTGAAGCTTACCTCGTAGCAAACCCCGATGTCTGCAACTAAGACCATATTGGTTTAAAGAATGGTCTGATTTCCATATTTTTCTTTTTCGTTTTCAAGCCAAGACTGTATTTGGTTGTTCCAATAAGAGAGGTATGATTATGAGGGTTTGATCATCTTTTAAGTTCATTATAATCAAAGAATTTGAGTTGCATCATCTTTGATATATATGATGAATAGAATAAACATATGAATTTCCTTAAAAACAAGTTTGAGGTGTGTGCATTTATATGTATATATTGCAAAAAAAATATTTATAGGACCTAATGTAACAACCCTAAAGTTAAAAAATGAGATGAAAAAAAAATTAAAAAAAAAAGACAAGGTTTGCAGCCATAGGGGTTTGAACCCATGACCGTTGGATAATCATGCTTGTGCCTTAATCGTTCAAGCCAAATGCTTATCCTTGTTAAGTGCTGAAGTGAAAATTAGTCTAAATTAAAATTTTGGGGGTTTAACCCCAGATTAAAATATCAACAGACTTTTCACCTACTTGAAGGAATGCATTGG
The DNA here is from genome assembly GCA_958450335.1 of Hibiscus tridactylites. Classification (NCBI taxonomy): domain Eukaryota; kingdom Viridiplantae; phylum Streptophyta; class Magnoliopsida; order Malvales; family Malvaceae; genus Hibiscus; species Hibiscus tridactylites. The sequence continues at coordinate 17,641,357 of OY288281.1, read as the reverse complement.
ATATGAACTTTTAAGATCTAAAATTCTATAATAGTCTCCACCAACTTTCACCGGTCACCTTTCCATCTCTCTCACCGTCGGTCCGTGATCGTCACCGCTCATACCGACGCAACCGTCGCTCTGGCTCAATCAAACTTTAACTGGCACTTGTATCGTTAAATTACTGATCGCCGTGGAGAATAATTTTGAAGTTTGACGAAAAGCAAGCGTTGCTTCTCAATTTTTCAGCGATTTCGGCCGTTTTCCCCGGTAGTTCATTGCGCGACCACCACCACTAGGCACTCATGCAAACACGAGCAAAACCCCTATCACCTTTGGTGGTTCTGATCACTTATTCGAGGTATTCACAGTTAAGAGTAATGTGAATAAGAACTGAAAATGAAATTTGTGTAATTGATGGTATTCATAGTTCCTTGTAACCGAAATGTTGAGGGACGTCGAATTTGGGTTCGAGTGAGTGATCGAATGGGATATCATGGTTCGACTATTGTAGCTCGGAGCCAAGGTAATACATTACTGCCTCTTGTATGCTTTATGAACATATTGTTATTCAGTTAATGCGTGCACACTTGGTGAAGTGTATTGTTAACTTTGCTTAAGTCAAATTAGATACGAAATATAAGTATGATAATTAGCATAAGATTGGAGTACTCAAATCAAATGGATAATAAATTGAAAGGATATGAAATTCGATAAATAATTAATAAGGCAATTAATCTTCAAACTCGATTGATAGTGTTTAAGGACACAACGTTTAAATTATTTGGTTATAGAATTACGAACATGACCCTAAAATACTAATTTTTATGCATTTTTTATTAAAAATTTATTTTTGTCCTCCTAAATTTTATAAGTAGAATTTTATATATTCATTCTTGTTAACACTTAACAGAAAATCTTACATTTGTCCTGCTGATGTTATTAACTTTATCCATATTTAATACTATTTTATTCATGAAGAAGACGGAAATGAAAAATTATTAAAGGTAATGTGAGACTTTCTCGTTCAATGACGCGGGTGGAAATATTTTTTTATATAAAAATTATATTTGAAATAATTTATTAATAAAAGATTTTAAGAGTGATAAAAAAGTTATATATAAATGGATTAATTACGTGTTTAAATCTTAATAATATTTTTTTTATCATTTTATTTAAAGACTATATTAAATTATAATAAGACAAAAGATTTTTATAATAATATTAATTATAAATTAAGAAAGGATTTTCAGTTTTTTTTCACAATTGAATTAGTATTTGATTGAAGAGCGACAGTAATTTATCAAAGATTTAAATAATGGAGGACTCTACTGAAAATCTTACACACCGATATGTAGTATTAATATGACACATCTTTTAGTCTCAAAGTATAAAAATTACAAAATAATCATCCGATTTAAAAAAATAACAAGTTAATTTTGTACCGTTAAGTTTAATATTTTTCAATTAAAATAATGTTTAGTTAATTCATAACATCAATTCAATCAAAAATATTATATTTAAATAAAAAAATTCTAGCACGAGAGACACACGCCACTGCACACCACTAATACTGCACACATCATCAGAGATACAATTCGATATTTCTTATACTAACAACATCGTTGATATTCTTCTTATTGATAAAAATCAAATTATATAAAATATAAACATAATAAAATCAGGAAAAAAATCATAATTTAACATTATATTTTTCACATTTTATTGTCTTAGTGCCAAATGGTACCAACGATATTTAAGTTATGAAAAGAAAAACATAGATTTGGCATCGTAAGGGGATGTGGAAGACTTCATTTCTAAATTTGTTATCACAAATTTTCTTATCTTCTAAAGATTAAAAGGAAAATTCAAGTTTTAATTAATTTTTATTTTTTATTAATTAATGCATGTGTTATTAAGTAATTTATTTTTTGTTAATTTTTAACAACAACAGACTAATATGTTATTTTCTTATAAATCGAGTAATCGTTTTGTAACCTTTTGTAAATGGAGATTAAGAAAAAAAAGTGTCCTATAGATGGATGACTATTTTATATTTTACTCAATTAAAAAGTAGTGGCGTATATATGTGTCATTCATTATTTAAAAATAATAATATAGATAAAGAAGCAATATGTATATTAGAAGTAAATTTGTAAACCATCTATATAGCAAGTAATTAAAAGCTTTCGGTTGTTATTTTCTCCTCTCTTAGATTGTGAATTTTAAATCTATTATGAATAAATTTTTCTTTTTTCCTAGGGAAAATTTGTTCTAAAAAGAAGTTAATTTTTGTATTTTTTATTATATTTGTATTACTTTTTTCGTATATATAGTGTTAATCTCAAAATATGCCGCCGATTCACGTGCTTTAACAAAATTTGGAAGTAATTCATTTTACTTAAATTGTTTAAAATTAAATCATTTACTTTTTAATTTAAAATTTTTATTTTTAGGTCATGAGTTCTAGATCCACTAAAAACACTCTCCTACCTTCCCTTGGAGTCCCCCCTTCACTTTCCCTCTAAGTAGGATTAGATTTAAGATTTGTTAATTTTTTTACTCTTATAGTTGTCTTCATTTGTAATTTTCGCGGTTTATGTATAATTTAGTTTTGATAAAATACATTATCTATATTAATGTTTGGATGATAAATTTTAAATGAAAAAAATAATTTATTTATTACAAAACAAATGATAATATATACTCAATCTCGTGCTATACTGTTTTTTTTTACAATTCTTACTTAGAGAGGAGAACGAAAAAATTGCTCATAATAGGTCTAAAACTTACAACCTAAGGGAGGAAAAAGTGTCATCTCATAGCTTTAAACCACTTGTTCTAGAGATTGTTGACGTTATATTGTTTTGTTTTTTACCATATTTTGTTGACGTTGAACTTTTTTTTTGACAAATCTAAAATTTAATCCTAATCCTACCTAGAAGAGAGGGGAAGGGAGAACTCTAGATAAAAAAAATATGAGTATTCTTAGTAAGTTTAGAATTCATAACCTAAGAGAATACGAAGGAATAAAATTTAACAGCTTAGCTAACCAGCCAAATATATTTGTTCCATTATACTGTTTTATGAATGAGATTCTCTTCTAATCATCACATGAAACAAAATATTATAAAAGTCAAACAAACTTTGTAATAACTTTATAATTAATATTATCTATTAGATTGCGTTTTCAGCAGGCTGTTTGCTTTCTAGATAGTCCAAGTCTTCCCAAAGAATTTGACTCGTTATATATTTTAATTTTCTCTACCGCACTTGTGAAAATAATTTCGTAATCCAACATGTGTATTATTAGAAAAACGGATGTTCATTCAATGAGACACAGGTTCAAATCATTTTGTCTACAAGGTGTATGTAAATTGTAAAAGAGTTAAGAATATGTATGAACAAATATTACTTTATAATATTTTTATACCATTAAAATAAAGAAAGAAATAACTTTGTAACCCAAACTATTTTCTTATATACGATTATAATCAATATTAAAAAAGGAAATACACAAACAGAATTATATATTTAAATTTAATGTAAAACAGATTTATATGTGATCGCAATTCGCAAATTATTGATATTAGAATAAATATATATTAAAAGTTTAAACATGATATTCACATATAATATTAAAATTCGAATCTATACATCAAATGCCTGAACACATGTAACCCCCTAGACCGGCTTATGCGGAATGACCAAGTCTAGTAAGGCACATCAAAATTTAAAGCTCAAGTGGAAAACATGTTTGCAAACTAAGTGTTTATTTCGACAGCACAACGACAAGACTTAATGAAAACCATCAAGTTAAATAAACATGTTTAATACGTCAAGCAATAATATTTTCCAAAGTCATTCACAACATAGACATCACAAATAACATAGGTAGCCATGATTATTTAAACAAACCCATCATAGGATAGTTACAAAATAAGTATCAGTTAGCATATCAAAATACTTATAGTTTAATACCATACATAACAAAATATAGGCACATGTCACCCTGAAAGTACAAACGGTGGATAGAAACATTACAATAAAAAAGAATACCAAATGTGTCGATCCTCCAAGAGTCAGCTACAGGGTGGCCTATCCAAAATATCTGAAAGGGAAAGAATTTGGGGCGTGAGCTAGAAAGCTCAGTGTGTTCCAACAGTGCAAGTAAAACAGTTGCGTCAATAAACAATAAATCATGTTATGCAAAACATATCATAAAAAGGCATCAAAGTTTTCATGCAACCTATCTACCCTCCAACCGAACACCATGATACAGTTCCCCAGAACAATATCCTATACTGGCATTAACCCAAGCCCATTGGGCGGGGTACCATCCTAAGGTAATACCTTAGAATACGGGCGGCCCTAGTCGAAATTTAGGAACCGAAAACAGGCGGACCTGGCCAAAGCCTAGGATCCGAATACGGGCAGACCTAGCCGAAGCTTAGGATCCGAATACGAGCGGACCTAACCGAAGCTTAGGATCCGAATACGGGCGGTCTTACCAGCTGGATCAGGGCTGAGCCGATAGTCTCCACATCATACCCCCAAGTACCTCTACTAATTAGTCCGGGTAGTAACATAGTATGCAACAATAATAGTCATAGCAATGCTCAACAACATATTTATACACTGATAACCGAAAATTATAGGCATGCTTGTCATATCGAATGCTAGAGCATAATTCAAACATACAGTACAATCGTATTTCTTTCATAAACAGAAAACATGCTAGCTTTTCACAAAATCAAGTTTAGCAATCATATACACATAGTATGTTTTATTAAATCATGTGAAGCATGTAAAACAGTAAATGTGCAACAATCATATAGCACACAAGGAACACACCTCAAAAGATGAGATCGGTCAGTCAAAAGGTCTATCGAGCACCGGGATCACGCTCCGCTACAGTACTAGAACGAGTGACGATCGGATCACGAGGCGGTACGGATCGAGACGAGCTGGGCTTGGCGTAGACACGATCGGGAGATCCACGAGTACCCTTAAAATTCGAAGGTCGTCGGACGGTCGCCGAAACCTCGCCGAAAAAGTCTATTTCGCGTCGTTTTCGGATCTACCCTTAATAGATCGAACTCGTCGGAAAGTTGGCGTAGCTCCGATGACGGGGCAAATGACGATGAACGGTCGAACGGTGACCTGGGTTTTTACCGGCCTGCGATGGGGAGTCCAACGGCGGTGGTGGCGCAGCGAACGGACGTCGAACGGCGCCGGAAAACTCGAAGGAAGAAGCGGACCAGTTTAGCCCTAGGTTCGCGAATCTTCAATGGCCAATTGCCGGTGAAAGGGACGGCGGTTAAGCGCATAGGTTGAGGGGTTTTGCTCGGGGTTTGACGGTGAACACTTTAACGCCGGCGGTAAGCGTCACGGCGCGACGGTGAGGGCAAATCGACGGTGGTCGATTTGGTTCAAGGGAGTGAAATGTGAATGTCGGTGGGGGTGTTTCTGGAACTTTTGGGTAAATGTTCCCAATTAAAATTACTTTAAAGGTGGCAGGTAATATATTTTTATTATTTTATTATTATATTATTTTTTTTATTCTAATAAAATTTAATAATGGTGGCTTATTACCAAGAGCTTCAATAGCTCAATTGGCTCGGCACCCGACTTATACCCCTTGAGGTTGTGGGTTTGATTCCCACAACCCTCACTTCCTCCTCTTTTCTTTCTTCTTTTTTTCGTTTAATTATTATTATTATTATTATTATTATTATTATTATTATTATTATTATTATTATTATTATTATATATTTTTAGAGTGTTACAACACATCAACCTTATCAATACAATCAACTCCTTATTGGCGTAAAAAATTATTATAGAAGACTGATAAATCAAAATTGGATTTATTATATTGAGAATTGTTTACAAGTTTTTTAAATCAAAATTGGATTTATTATATTGAGAATTGGTATAACGTAATCGACCTTGAATTTAACAAAAAGTAGTATATTACATAGCATTTTTTAAATTTAAATTTAATTGCCACTGCAAAAATAGTACCCTCCAATGCTATCATTTTCAGGGGGCAGACTTTGTTTACGCCTTCATGATCAAGGGCGATTCAAGTTGAAATAAATGGTACGAAAAATCATTTTTCCGGCTAAGCAGTAAGCACCAGCCAAAAAAGGGACAAGCCCAAATGTACATAATAAAGAATACCAGGGAATATAGTAGAAAAATACAATCGCGATTCACCCTCCGAAATATTATTTCCTAAAATATTTCGAATCGTACCACTGTATGATACTTTTCAGACACTACAGCACTCCGTCCACATGAAGATGTTATAAAAGTTTGTACTTAGAAATTAGTCCCATCTCTGGTATGTCGGCAAAACACTTATGGTACGTTGACAAAATGATTATTACACAACTCATTCATGTAAAAGAAATAATGGTTTTGAACATATATCAAAATTTTGTTTGATGGTCCAAAACAGGAAAGATCAACATGATAACAAATAAGTGTCATCTTAATCAGTCGCATCTTCAATTTAAGCCTAAAAAATATAAAATGCAACAAAAGTAGAAAGGTAGAAAAAACGTGTAACAAAAGTAAAGTTACTCTTATTAAAAATTAATAAAAAAAATAAAAATTAATTATAATAATACAAAGTAAAAAGAAAGAGTATAGATGGTCAGCCGCCAACATCAAAACTAATATTTACGCCGACCAAACACAAATAAAAAGGGATGAAACTGGACGACCGCTTGAGATAAAATACAACAAGATCTTATAAATATAGATTGGGAATTCAAACTAAATGTCTGAATACCTCAGCCTTGTCAATACAGCAGAAACTTATTGGCATAAAAATAATTATAGAAAACTGATAAATCAAAATTGGTGACATATTACATTGAAATTTGTTTACAAATTTTTAGAATTTGTATAACGTAATCTACCTTGAATTTAATAAAAAAATATAGTACTATATAGGAATTTTTTTATAAATAAGATTAATAACTAAGTATCTAGAAACTGGTACAATATTTGAAGTCATCAATTGGGGGTTTACTTGGAAATTCTGGGATGCTTTTTTTGACCAGTAGACATTTGGATATAATTCCAACTAAAAACTTAAATAAATTAAGTAAATTCCTAAGCTTCAAGATCAGCCTATAAATACCATCTTTATTAGTCATATCTTCCCACACCTCAAAACACTCATTCAATCCTCCATCTTTCCTCTTCATTTTAGCTTCCTTAAAACTCCCAATTAGTTTTAGCATCATGGGTGTTGTGACTTATGACTTTGAGGTTTCCTCCCCAATCTCCCCAGCCAGACTTTTCAAAGCCCTTGTTCTTGAAGCCGACAAGCTTTTCCCCAAGGCTGCTCCTCACGCAATCAAGAGTGTTGAGCTCGAAGGTAACGGTGGCCCTGGAACCATCGTCAAGATCAACTTTGCTGATGGTTAGTTCTTTCATTCCTACTCTCTTTCCACATTCTTTCGAGATGTGTTCGAAACGAATATGTTTGATGAAATTAGTATTTTATTTGTTTAGGCCTACCATTCCAGTATGTGAAGCACACGGTTGAAGGACAAGACAAAGACAACTTGTCCTACAGTTACAGTTTGATCGAAGGTGGTCCTTTGGGAGACAAGCTTGAGAAAATCTCATACGACAACAAGTTTGTGGCAGGTGCTGATGGAGGAAGTGTGTGCAAGAGCTTAATGAAGTTTTACACCGTCGGTGACTGCACATTCACCGAAGATGAGATTAAGGAACAAATTCAAAGGATGGACGGAGTTTACAAGGCTGTTGAAGCTTACCTCATTGCAAACCCTGATGTCTGCAACTAAGACAAGAATGGTTTAAAGAATGGTCTGATTTCCATATTTTTCTTTTTCGTCTTAAAGCCAAAATTACATTTGGTTTTTCAATAAGAATAGTATGGTTTTCGTGTTTAAAGAATTTGAATTGTATCATCTTCGATATTTGATGAATAAAATAAACATATATTCTTCCTTAAAAAGGGTTCATATGGTAGCAACCAAACAAGTGAAAATTACCGCTCACCCAACCGTTGATAAAGATATAGATGCCCAGACAGAGATCAACAAAGAAATAAATCTTAGGTACATTATTATAATTGCAACAAGTATGGTCCTAGTAGTTACGATTGTAGATCATCTCCAAAGTAGGAAAAAAGAATTCATGCATCAACAGTTGAAGAAGGAAAAACCAAAGAATCTTTATTCCTCACTTACAAAGAAAATGAACAATTCAAGAAAAATATTTGGTATCTTGATAATTGTGTCACATGCATCACATGTGTGGTCGAAATGAGTTGTTTGTGGATTTAGACTAAAATATCTTTGGAAGAATAGCTTTTGACGATCATTCACACGTAGAGGTCAAAGTTAAAGACAAAGTCATGATTACATAGAAAAATAAAGTAAATAAGTACATATCAGATGTATACTATGTACTAACTTTGAAAAACAATATCATAAGCCTTGCCCAGTTATTAGAAAAAAATATGAAGTGCATGTGAAAAATTATGCACTTATCATTAAAATTGGAGAGTTAATTGTCCAAGTTGATATGACACGAAATCATCTCTTTACCATTGACATAGAGTTGGGAGAAGTAAAGTGCATGAAGAGCACGATACATATGATTCATGGTTATGAAATCTAATGTAATACCCTGATACGACCTGAATATCCAAAGTATCATATTGGGTCAACAAAGACCCATTAAAATTCAAACCATAATTAATTCATGAAATTTAAATTCATTTCCAACATAAAACATTCACATTATAAAAGACATTAAGCAATTATCATATAATTTACAAATCAAGAAGCTTCGTTTCAAAACCATTTATAAATAATTATTTAAAGTCTCGACTACATAAGGTCATATAAATATACAACCCATTAAATATAATTATTGTACTATAGTAAATACTGCTTGTTCGAGTCTCGTACTGATAGTGATCTTCAAGCCCACAATCAATCTACCGACCTACGCACAGAACAACGATTTCAAGTGCTAAGCTTAGAAAGCTCAGTGGGACACATATACTCTACTATACTTCATAAATATAAGCATGGAAACTAGTCGTCTAAACTCACGCTCACATCATGGAAGTCATCATACATGACACACAAGGCCCAACCATACCTGAGATCTCATCAGATCATCAAAGCAAAACATACAAGGAAAAAATGCAAACGTGGAGTGAGGCCCGGTGTCACATTACCTTGGGAACGTACATTCATACTCGAAATCCCCCCTGAATTATATTTGAATGAGGCTCGGGGTCACACAACATCGAAAACGTACATTTGGTGTCACTTACTATGTTGTTGCTACACGATCTTTGAGTATCTGAATCACATCAATCAAGGTGACTCAACTAGTCAAGTGCCTACACAACATGCAAGCAATGTGATCATAAGGATCTCCCTATTTTTACTTATAATCAACAAGTCATCAATTACATTACACGTTGTTTACGTTTTAAGCAAGTATACTTAGTCATTTTCATATTATCTTATTTAGGTCACCTCGTGTCATAATCAAGGCATTAGCCTAAACCTTGGGCACCGACGGCCCAAAACAGGTCAATTTAACATTACATGCCAAAATGTCCAATGGATAACGGTACTCGACCCTGAATATTAGTACGGTCCTTCTGGTACCGATATTCACCCGAATATCGGTACGGGTTGACTTATTATTTTTTCTAAAATATCGTCTAGTACCGATACTAAACCTTCAAGTACCAGTACAAATCCCCAGTATTGGTACTCATCCGAGTATTGGTACTGAATTAGCTTCAATGAGGGGAATAAATCCCAAAAATTCCCCGAGTACTAGTATTGATAAGCTCGTACCTATACTACCTTGCAGATCCGTCTTGGATATTCTCGGGGTCTTGAGCGAAAACTTAAAAATAGATCACATAGAATGAAATTATATCTCATTACTTTATATATTTAATTTAATATTTCATAAATAAACCATAGAAACATGATTCAACTCTATCAACCATATTATTTTCATTATTTTGTTAATAAAATTTGAAGGAATTGAATTGTGGGTATGATATGGAGCTTGATTTTGAAAAATAAATACAATTTTTTTTGAAGAATAGTACATCATTTTTTTGCCGTTAGATTATAGAAGAATAACATAGAAAATTAAATTTGAAGATAATTAAATTTTGAGAAACTAAATTAAATTTTGAGACTTGAGAAAGAGAATTGAATTTTATCATTAGATTAATTTATTCATTTGATAAATTAAAAAATAAAAAATAATAATTTTTAGGGGCCCTAGGCTGGTTGGGGGTCTTGAGCGGACGCTCATGGTGCTCCCCCTTCTAAGACCCCACTGATACCTTGAATAATGTACCGGTACATGTTGAAGCCGGTACCAGTACCCTACTAACAAGTTCAACAATCTTAGCAAAGTACGATGTTACCAAGCTTTATTCGATCTCTAGAACTTATAAAAGTTATTAGAGTTTGTTTATTATTGCTTTTAAATCAATTAGCAATCATTACAAATATTAAGTCATGTAAATAGAAAGTCCATCAATATCACCAAAGTGCATACCGTCTAGCACACAAAACATCACAACATTGCAACAAATAATCATTAATATTTATACGAATATCGAGTGACCCTACACAGTCCCTAAAGTTCATAGGAACCATTTCTTATCCTTAAACGTCATCATGTACCTAATTTGCAACAACTAACAAGCAAAGTAATCACACTTACGATGCTCATGAAGAATTTTGAAATTCTAAGTATACTAACCTCGAGAAATTATCAACATGACCTTATTCGAGCTCCTCAAATCATCTCACTTGATTCAATATTCGAATCCGTATAACCCTCTAATAATTAAAATACAATATAATATATATATATAAGCAATTTGCACTATCAAACTAATCTAGTGAATTAAACATGTAAAAATAGAATATCGAGTTCCAATTTAGAGAAACGGGTTGCGGAAACGGACACATGATGTCGATAACCCCCGATAGTGTCCCCGGATAAAGTCAACAACTGGTCAAAACTGGCCAAGGGTGTAGGGTGATCCAGTGCGGCATGATGTAGGGTACTATGGTGCAACTGGTCAAAACTGGCCAAGGGTGTAGGGTGATCCAGTGCGGCGTGATTCAATGTGGCGCGGTGCAAGGTAGCGCTGTGTACCTGTCCTCTATAGCTGGTGTACACCCACGTATAGGTGGCGGCGCATGGGGAGCGTATGATGGCCTTTCAATGGCCGGACGACGACAACGAGCTCTAGATCTACACTTCTCGAGCTGGGGAACTCCGTGGTGGCCTTGTCTTGCAAAGGTGGATGGCAGTTCACGTCGATCTAATGATTCTAAAATTTCTTAAGCTCTACCCCAAGGACGGTAACAACGACAATGACGACGACGAGGGGACAACCAACGGACTTGTCTCGTCGAGCTGAAGACAATGGTGGTAACGGTGTCACTCACGACGCCTTGGACATCGGCAGGTCGGAGTCAAAACTCCCCCTCTCACTTTTCTCTCTCTCCAATAATACCCTCTCTTACCTTTTCTACCACTTTTCAGTCACTTTAATTTAAATAACATCATTCCGAATAAAATGGGCAAACCAAGCATATGGTCATTGACCTTTTTGAAACTTTTCACTTAAGGCTCCCAACTTTATCCCTTATTCATTTTAGTCCTTAATTTCCTTAAATCAAGCTCCCAACTTTAATTCTTAATTCAGTTACCAAAAATAAAAGATACAAAACTCGGATCTGAGACTCGATTTACTAACCCAAAAATTAGGTTATTACATCTAAGGTATGTGCATCTTGGATTTTCTGGCTTAAAATTTTCATCAAAAGAAAAAATGATGAATGGATTGCCAACCTTCCAAATAAGTTATACAAGGCTTGCGTCAATGGAAAAACAACATATGCAAAGCTTTGAAGTTTGCAAGTCTTGGAGAGCTAAAAAACCATTGGAGATGGTGCTTACTAACTTAATCGGTCGTTTCGACATACATTGATCACTCGGTGGAAGCAAATATTATGTCATTTTTATTGATTATTTCAGCAAAAAAAGTTAGGTATATATATATTCTTAAAGAAAAATCATAAGCACTTGATAAATTTAAAGAATTTAAAGCATTGACAAAAAAAGCAAAGTGGTCAATATTTAAAGATACTCAGATATGATAGAGAGAGAGTATGCATCAAATTTATTTGAAGATTTTAACAAGCAGCGTGATATCATTCATTAGTAGACAGCTAGATACATGCCTCAACAAAATACGATTTCATAAAGAAAGAATGACATCATTCTCGACATGACAAGAAACAGGGTAAAAGGTAAGCATCTACCAAGAACTTTCTAGGCCGAAGCAATTTGATGTGCAGTTTACTTGTTGAATTTTTGTCTAACGAAGTGTGAGCAACATGACACCGAACAAACCATGGGTGGTAAAAAACGAAGAATTGGCCACCTCAAAATTTTCGAATACATTGCATATGCCCATGTACATGAGCATACAAGAAAGAAGCTTGATGATAGAGGAGAGAGATACATCTTCATTGACTATGATGAACGAAATAAGGCTTATAGACTCTACAATGCTCTCAATAAGAAGATGATAATCTCAAGAGATGTTGAGTTTGATGAAACATGACAATGGAGACGGAGGACAGAATGAAAGAAAGTCGAAGGATGATTTTTTAATGAAGATAAAGAAGATGAAGATCTCTTTAATCAAGAAGAACAATGTGATAATCAAGGTTATCAACAAAATTCTATTGCATGATCATTATAAAGCAGTAGCAATAGCACTAGAATAGAAAATCCTGAATTACTTCCAGCTAAAGTTTAAAGATCTACAAGAGATAAAAGAATATCAGAAAAGTATAAAGATTATGAATTAAAATCCGATAGTGTTTCACTTTTCTGTTTATTTATTAACAATGAATTACCAAGATTAAAAAAGTCGTAAAACAATCTTAATGCGTTATTAAAGAATGAAAAGCATAGAATGAAAAATCAAATTTGATGGGAAGTGTTAATATTCAAACTTGATTTATCTTTTAAGTCGGCAACATTGAAAACTTAATTTAAAGATTGTGTAAGGTGGCAAAAGAAAATAGCATGTATCAATTTGGAATTACTTGAAGAACGTGACAACAAAACCTAGAAGCTTTGAGTTGAAAATAAAAGAACACAAAGATGTATTGATGAAGAAGGTATATTCTCATTGAAATGAGAGTATGGCTTTAAATACACAATTGGAGCAACAAATTCTCCTGTTGGTATGAAGAATTATCTAAACAAATTAAACTCATTTAAATTTAAACGCAACTGAAACTAACTTATTCAAATCTTATCAAAACAGCAAAGTAAACTACAACTCCTTGATATTAGGAACATTTGACTCGTTGATATGTCCCCTCAAGCTGATGGGTAGTGGAACAACCTTCAGCTTGGCAAGATGACAATGAAAAGCGGGCCGAGATAAAGGCTTTGTAAGAGTATCAACGAGCTTATCTGCAACATGCAAATGTTGAACAGAAATTTGGTTGCTTTGAACTTGTTCACGGACATAGTAAAAGTCAACTTCAATATGCTTCATCCTACTATGAAGAACCGGATTTTGGCAAAGATAGGTGGCACCAACATTGTCACAATAGATGATGGGTGGAGAAATAATTGTAACTTGAAGTTCATTGAGCAGCTTTTGAACCCAATTCACTTCAGCGAGAGCAGTAGCAACTGCTCTATATTCAGCTTCCGTAAAAAAGCGCTACTACTACGTTGCTTCTTAGAAGACCAACTAATGGGATTTTGGCCAAAGTAAAGAATATAACTAGACGTGGGCATTCGATCAGTGAACTCTCCAGCCCAATCAACATCGGAATACATAGTAAGAGCTGAATTAGTCGTAGACGTGATCTGCAACCCGTGTGATTTTGTTTGCTGTAGATACCGAAAAATTCTCTTCACAAAAGACCAATGAGTTACTGTTGGAGCATGCATAAACTTAGAAAGTTTGTTCACTACAAAGCTAAGATCTGGTCGTGTGAAGGAGAGGTACTAAAGTTTCCCAAGAGCCCGACGATATAAGGTGACATCAGTTGAAGAACTATCATCTTGAATGGTGAGAGATGCATTAGAACTCATCGACGTCTGAACGGGTTTACAATCTGCCATATGAAACTCAAGAAGAAGATCAGAGATGTATTTTTCTTGAGAAAGTATAAGACCATCGGAAGTGGGAATAACTTCAACACCTAAAAAATAAGTGAGTCGACCAAGATCTTTTATCAAAAATCTGAAACTCGGAGACTGGATGATATCTTGAATGGAAGAGGAGCATGTTCCAGTTACAATGACGTCATCCACATAGACTAAAATGTAAATCATATTACCACCACGATGATAGATAAACAATGAGGAATCAGAGCTGGACGGTTGAAAACCAATATGAACAAGATAATTCTTTAATTCAGAATACCAAGCACGTGGAGCTTGCTTAAGTCCGTAAATGGCCCTTTTTAGTTTACAGACATAAGAAGGATAGTCAGGATGCTCATACCCAGGAGGTTGCCGCATGTATACTGTTTCAGCAAGGTGATCTTGGAGAAAGGCATTGTTTACATCCAATTGATTCAACGACCAATTATGTTGAACAACAAGAGAAAGAATGAAACGAACAATCATAGGCTTGATTACAGGACTGAAAGTAGAATGATAATCAACACCAGGTCGTTGGGTGAATCCTCTGGTGACAAGACGAGCTTTGTACCGATCAACGATACCATTAGGTTTGGTCTTTATCCTGAAAAGCCATTTGCAGTCTACAATATTTTGTGAAGCAGATGATGGAACTAATTCCCAAGTATTGTTTTTCACTAAAGCATCAAACTCAAGTTTCATAGCTTGTCGCCATTGTGCACTTTTCTGGGCTTGTTTATATGTGGAAGGGAGTGAGGTTGGTGTAGCATGCGCTAAATAATCAAAAATAGGTTTTGGTTTGGTGATATTATTTTGTGAACGAGTAACTGGGCGATGAGCAGGGCTAGTTGAGGAGCAATATCGATAGGGGGTAAAGTGGGAATCGAGGTGGAGAGCGGTGATACAGGTTGTGAGAGCCAGGAACGATTAGTAGATTTAGGGTGTCGGTGTTGACGATCAGAGTGTTGTAAAGGTGGAGAAGTAGTAGAAATTTTAGAGGAAGGAGATACTTGATTAGGTAGAGGGGGTGGTAGAGGAACTGTGGCGGGAGACGAGGTGGATGCAACTCTTTGTGTTGAACTTGTAGAGTGGCTGGACAAGAGTGGTGCTTGCAATTGAGGACCAACCGAAATTATTGGAGGGGTCTCATTAAAATTTGGTGGCTTAGTACAATGATATGAATTGTTAGGCGTAGGTGTAATATGATCCCATTGTAATTGTGAAAATTTTTTATGTTGTAAATGAGAAAATATGTCGGAAAAAGGAAAACTTTTTTCTATAGAAAACATCGCGTGACAAGAAAACCTTATGAGATATTGGATCAAAACACTGATGGCTATGATGAGTATATGAGTAGCCTAAGTAAACACATGGTGTAGATCGAGGTTCCAATTTATGTTCCACATATGGTTTTAACCAAGGATAACAGAGACATCCAAAAGTATAAATGTTTTTATAATTTGGTATGTCACCAAATAACATTTGATATGGGGATTGATTGTCTAAAACTTTGGTTGGAAGTCTATTTATGAGATAAGTGGCTTGATGACAGGCAAACGACCAAAAAGAAGAGGGTATTGATGCTTGATGGAGAATTGTTTTGGTTGTTTCAATTATATGGCGATGTCTGCGTTCGGCTAAGGCTACTCGTTGAGGTGTGTATGGTGGGGAAACAAGATGTTCAATGCCATTATTTTGAAGGAAGAATTTTAGGCCTGCAAACTCACCACCGCCATCGGTGTAAAATGAAAGTATTTTAGTTTGAAAATAGTGTTCATTTAGAGGTTTAAATTTTGAAAAAATTGATTGAACCTCATCTTTTCATTGGAGAGTATAAAGCCAAGTGTATCGAGTAAATTGGTCAACAAATATTACGTAATATAATTTTTTTATCAATAGATAAAACTGGCGATGGACTCCAGACATCACTATAAATAAGTTCAAATGGCTTTTTGATTAACAAAGTGTTTTGAGAAAAAGGTTGCCGATGGCTTTTATTTGAAGTACAAGAGTTACAATGATCAAAACTTGTCGAAGATGAGAATGGAATTGACAATGTTTGAAAATTGTTTGAGGAACTCTTTTATTTGGGTGTCCTAATTTTTTATGCCATAGATGTTGAGATTCCTCCTTATTAATGTAATAAGTGTGGTGGGTCGGTTCGCAATGACGACTCTCGGCAGGCCATTCATATAGTCCTTGTTTATTCTGGTCGCATGCCAACAACATCCCCGTGCGCAGATCCTTAACATGAAAAATAGAGGGAAAATTCAATGGATGTTAGATTATCTTGATAAAACTTGGAAACAGTGATAAGGTTACGTTTAATATTAGGAGCACACAAAGTATGAGAAAGCTGAAACTTTTTGTTTGATGCATTTAGATGAATTGAACCAGTAGAAGAAATGGGAATTTTATTACCATTACCCACTATAATCTCATCTGTGCCTATGTAGTCCTGCGGATGTTGGATATTATTCGCATTAGTTGTGACATGATGAGATGCTCCTAAATCAACTATCCATGGCATAGAAGCATAATGGACTTGAGCTTCTATGTGGTTATGAGAACATGAGCGACAAACATTGGTTGTGTGGCCAGGACGACCACAAAAGTTGACAAGCCACACGATTGCGTTGAGTATTGTCAGGTTGGCGTTGTTGCAGGTGATGTGTCCTAGAATTTTGAGATCGCCATGATTGATTGTTCTTATTGTTTCGAAAAGCATTATGGCCATATGAGGATCTTTGAGCAACTGCAGCAGTGATAGGAGACGAGAATTTTATGTTTTCTATGTGTGTGAGAAGAAGTTCCATGTTGATGAGTTTGTCATAAAGGTCATCATAAGAGATTGGGGAGTCTCGAGCTTGAATGACAACTGATATAGAATCATACTTGGGTCCTAGGCCACTAAGTATTTTAACAGCAAGTTCAGTATCCGATATAGGGGCACCGGCGGTGGCAAGTTCATCTGCCACATTCTTGATGTCACGTAGATATTCTGCTATGTTGTGAGATTGTTTAGTGATGGAGGCTAAGGTATTTTGCAAACTGAAGACTCTAGTGTGAGATTTATTCACATACATAGTGTGCAGCATATCCCAAGCTTCCTTTTGAGGTGGATGATTTTGCAATTGTAAAGGTGATAGTTTGATCATCTAACGCCATTAAGGCGTTACAAATTAACTGATCTTGTCGAAACTAGATTTTATATTTCGGATTGGAGGTTTGAGTATTGTCAACAGTAATGGTTCTTGGGGGGGACAGTCATGGTGTCATCTAAATAAGGATAGAGATCATGGCCAAACATGAGGGTTTCAACTTGAGTTTTCCAGGTGACAAATTTCATTGCGCCTGTAAGTTTCAATGGGAGTTGGGATCCTGGATTAAATTGAATTAGATGATTAGTGTTGTCCACAGACATAATGAAATCGAATGGATTTATCATGGATGGGGAATTGGCCATGAGGATGAGGGGGAAATGAATTGGGGAAAAATCTCGAAGGAGACTAGTGAGGCCCTGACACCATAAAAGAACACAAAAATGTATTGTTGAAGAAGGTATATTCTCATTGAAATGAGAGTATGGCTTTAAATACACAATTGGAGCAACAAATTCTCCTGATGGTATGAAAATTATCTAAACAAATTAAACTCATTTAAATTTAAAAATAACTGAAATTAACTTATTCAAATCTTATCAAAACAACAAAGTAAACTACAACTCCTTGGAACATTTGACTCGTTGATAAACCATGAAAATAGCTTCTTTTTTTTGACTTAAAATGTCGGTTGGAGTTTTATTGTAATTAAAAGAAGGCCACGTGGGCAATTACAAAACACACACATAAATGAAAGAAAGATAAAAAACCATTGCCTCAACCGGCAAATGGTCTAGCAAGGAAACCAAAAGAAACAAAGTTGCAGAGAAGCTCAACCGACACACCTCCATGCGAGAAGAAGAGAAACCCGATAGCTCTAGAAATGGAGGCGGAAATGAAGCGGGGGAGAGAATTGAGAGAAAACCCCCTGTCCGATGATGTGGAGACATGCCCTAGGGTGGCTCGTTAAGTCTTCTGTCTTGGTCCGCAACCCGACGAACACTCATCGGAGCGTCTTCAAGCCAGAAGCAATCTTCAGCGACTTTCGACCCCTCGGCGGCCATTGCATGCGCAGCTTGGTTCGCGTTCCGACTGATGAAGCGGAACTGAATCGGCGGGAGAGATACGGTGAGAAGTTTGATATCCCTAATTATATGCCCAATTTCAGAGTAATCTAGGGTTTCTGAATTGATCTTCTGAAATACTGACTTGTTATCCCCTTCCACCATGAATTGTTGAAGTCCTAAATCGATTGCGAATTGAACCCCTTGGAAAACAGCTAGGGCCTCCGCATGGAAAACCGATCCCACATTTGTATTTATCCTTGATCCAGCTGCAATAATAGCTCCCTCATAGTCTCGTATTATAAATCCTGAACACGAAGTCTTCCTGGAATCATTATAATGTGAATCCACATTCATTTTGTAGGATGGAGCTGAGGGAGCCTCCCAACGGGACCTGTCCAGGTAATGAGAGTGCTTGTAGGATGCCGACAAGATCTGAAGCTCGTTGCAGTAGCTCAAAATAAAGGTAAGGACGTCTTCGACCCTTTGGATAGTACCTTCATTGATGAGCTTGTTTCGAGAGTACCACATTGCCCACATTGCTATAATTATTTTACTGTGTGTACTGCTGCTGTTGGACTGAAAAACTTTAATTAGCCAATCTGCCAGATTGTTAATATGTAAGAGATTGGAGAAGTCAAAGCCCAAAGTAGACCAAATTTCCTTTGCATAAAAACAATCTCTAATGATATGTAAACTGGATTCACTGTCTAAGTTGCACCTCTTGCATCTAGAGTCAGAGATAATTCTTCGATAGGCTAAATTCTGCAAAGTAGGGAAAAAGTTTCTTACCAATCTCCAAACAGCAATTTTGATTTTTGAGGGGCAAGGTATCTTCCAGATATGTTTGAACAGAGCCTGAGATGAGAGATCTTGGGTAGGGGCCCCTAATAGAGCCTTATAGTCGCTTCGAACCGTGTAGATTCCCGTACCCTCACCATTCCACTTTAACAAATCACGTTGTGGAAAACTTGGGAGGGGAATACTCATAATACATTCAGCCTCCTCCTGTGAAAAAATCCCACTGATTAAGTTAGAATTCCAGCATTGCTTTCCAGGGATCAAAAGATCAGAAACTTTTGTAACTTCAGGAGCATAGGCCGTAGATATCTTTTTCGAGGGGAATTTAGGGAGCCAGTAGTCATTCCAAATCGACACACTCTGTCCATCTCCGATCTTCCATCCAATACCCATTTCTAATAAACGTCTAGAAGACCATATGCTGCGCCAAATCAAGGATGGAGCAGATCCTAAATTGTCCTGGAGGAAGGAGCCTTGCGGAAAATACTTAGCACGAAGAAGCCGGGCCATCAAAGACCCAGGGTTCGTGATAAGACGCCATCCCTGCTTCGCTAATAAGGTGATGTTGAATTTTCCAAAGTCTCGGAAACCCAATCCGCCCTCCTCCTTTAACCTACATAGCTCCTGCCACGTACTCCAATGAATGCCCCTTTTGTTCATGCTCTTCTGCCACCAGTATCGTGCAAGAATACCCTCTAGCTCTTTACAGAAAGTAGCTGGTAATAAAAAACAAGACATCGCATAGAGAGGGATAGATTGCAATATTGATTTTATAAAGACCTCTTTGCCCCCTTGCGAAAGTTGTCTGTAATTGCCTGAATCCGCTCTTCTGTTTAGTTTCTCCTTTAGGTACCGGAAAGCTACCTTCTTATTTCTCCCAACGATAGCTGGTAAGCCCAAGTATGTTTCAGGATTGGCTACCTCAGTCACGTTAAGAATCCTGCATACATCAGATCTGTTATCATGAAGAACATTGGAGCTAAATAAAACCTGGGATTTATCATAATTGATAAGTTGGCCGGAACATTCTCCATAGTGAGAAAGCAGCATCTTTAGATTATTGGCACTGCTAGCTAGTGCCTCCCCAAAAATTAAGCAATCGTCCGCGAACAGAAGGTGGTTAATCAAGGGTGCACCCCGGGTAATTCGCTCACTGCGAAGAGAACCATCGGCAAAAGCACGTCGAATCAGTGAAGAGAGACCCTCTCCGCAAAAAAGAAAAAGATAGGGACTGAGGGGATCGCCCTGTCGCAGTCCTCGAGTAGGAGTAAAAGAGTCACTTATCAGCCCATTTATAATAACTGAGTAGGAGACTGTTGTCACACATTTCAAAACTAAATCGGACCAAGCCTCACAGAAACCCAACTTCAACATAACTTTGCGCAAAAAGACCCACTCGACCCGGTCATAAGCTTTGCTCATGTCCAATTTGAGAGCAAATGAGCCCCTACGACCAAATTTCTTCTTCTTGTAGTGATGAAGAATTTCATAAGCTGTGATGATGTTATCAGAAATAAGACGCCCAGGAATGAACGCACTTTGCGCTTCGTCGATACAAGAGTCGATCACCAGCTTTAGCCTATTAGCCAACATCTTCGAATTATTTTGAAAAGAACGTTGCATAGAGAAATCGGTCTAAATTGCGACATAGTATTTGCCGATTGAGTTTTAGGAATAAGGACAATATGGGTGGCATTGATATCTTCAATCGGAAAATTACCTTTGAGCACCTCAATACAATACTCAGCAATATCATCACCGAGAATCCCCCAGAAACGCTGATAAAATATTGCGCCTAGACCGTCAGCCCCGCATGCCTTCAACGGGCTCATAGAATTTAGAGCCGCATATACCTCCTCTTTAGTGAAATCACGCATTAGGGAGCGATTTAAGTCATCAGAAATAACAGAATTAATGCCTTCCAGAATTGAACTCGGATCTCCAGATCCTTTCGAAGAAAATAGGTCCTTGAAATAATGAACGGCAGTTTCCATGACCTTGTCATTGTCATTAGAGAAAACTCCGTCATCCGCCACAAGACCATTTATCCGATTTTTCCTCTTCCTCTGACTAGCATAGCGATGGAAGAAGCTTGTGTTCCTATCGCCATTGCTCAGCCAATTCGCCCTGGCTTGTTGCTCCCAGTAAATTTCCTCCTTGTCTAACTCGATGTTCAATGCCAGTTTGGTGTCTACCAGTTCCCCCAATACCTCATCATTTGGATATTGCGAATTCAGTTCATCAAGTCTCCTTCTCAAAGCAGAAATGCTAATCTTCTTCTCCTTTTTAATTTTCCTAAACCATCGTTCAAGCCCCGTACTGAGAGCTTTCAATTTTTCTGGGACAGTACCCGTGGTTGAGCTCCACAGGTTTGAAACAACGTTCTCGCAAGAATCCTCCAATAGCCATGCTGCTTCGAAACGGAAATGCCAAATCCGTTGTTGATGTTGTTGGCTGACATCCGTATGTAGGAGGATCGGGCAATGATCAGAAAAAGAGTGCGAGAGGTGTTCGACCTGGTGGTCAGGAAACATATCCTCCCAGCTCTGTGTAGCTACACCCCGATCTAAACGGACTCGGATATTATTGGCAGACGTCCGACCCCATTCCCAAGTAAACCAGTTGCCTTTGTAGCCAAGATCCGCCAAATTACAATCGGCAAGAGCATCCCTAAAATTGTTAATCTGCCATTCATTTCTTACCAATCCACCTTGCTTCTCACGGATGCTCAGAATTTCATTGAAATCTCCTATAACACACCAAGGGATGTCGGGTAGATCATTTAAGCGACGTAAAAGTTGCCACGAGAGGATACGGTTCTGAACTTCTGGAGCTCCATAGAAACCCGTTAGCCTCCATTGTCGCTGTTCAACAATCTCCGTGACTAAAACATCAATGTGGTGGATTGAGAAGGAGCGTAGAGAAATAGAAACACCGTCCTTCCAGCTGAAAGAAAGACCACCACTCCGTCCATTTGCACTTACTTCAACACCAAAAGGAAAACCGCAACTCTTTCGGATCCTCTCCATTCGAGTAGCTGGAAGCTTTGTTTCCGAAAGAAATAGAACCGATGGACGTAAATCGCGCATCATAGCGCGAAAACGTTGAACCGTTCGAGGCATCCCGAGACCCCGAACGTTCCAGCTTATAATTTTCATTGTGTTCGGCTGGTCTCATGTTCGAGACCCGCCGATATAATTGGAGTAGCGCTAGATGAATCCTTCTTGGAGGAAACAGATTGTGGTAGATTCTGAACACGTGGCCGTTTGGACGTTTTGCTATTATCAATAGGGCTGTCTTCATCCAGTGAACCCATCACAGTATCAAAAACAACATTATAGCCCACCCGGTCAAAGCCCGGTGGAGGCCCAGAAGTAGCAGCAGAAGCGAGAATAGGGGGTTGTTGCTGTTGGAAATTAATTCCCCCCGAATTAATGGGATAATTTTGGGGATTCAGACCTGGCAGAAGAGATCCCCCAGATTTTGGATATTCCATGATTGGGGAGGACGGTTGACCAGGGAATAAATGAAGATTCCCATGTTTTGCCAAATCTCCCACCTGTAAATTTGCTGACATTACGGGAGGAAATTGGGGACGATCCAAACCTTCCTCAATTAGCCACTTGCACTGAGTCGAAGTGGAACGACGGGAAGGTGCCCGGAGGGAAGCATCCCACCCCGGAACTAAACTCGAGCCACCTTTAGTAAAACGAATCGGGCAAAAACTTTCTCCATGCCCAAGGATTCTGCAGAGAAAACAAAATAATGTAAGCTTTTCGTACTCAAAACGGACGTACTGCTGTTGACCATTCGCCAAAATCAATTTCTTGCGTTGTTTTAACGGCTCCCTTATATCCACTTTTACCCGGACTTTCATGATACGTTTGTAGCCAAGCGAGATAGCTTTTGTTTCGTACTTTACAAAAGAGCCTATGAAATTTCCCAGTACCATTGCAACTTTTTCGGACATGAAACCAAGCGGAACATCGTGGATGTAAACCCAGAAATCCACGTAGATGAGGGGAACAGTAAGGGGGTCGTCACCATTTCCTAGCCGGTGCAAAATTAGCAAATGATTGTTGAATGTCCAAGGACCACCATTTTCAATCCTCTCAACGTCCAGGATGTGATACAGTCGAAAAAGGTATCTACCTTCCCCTATATCCGTGATGGAGATGCCTGCCGGTGGATGCCAAATTGTTGCCAGTGTAGATCTCATCGATTGGAAATTGATTATGCTGGTTGTAAGAAAGGTACCGACAAAGCACAGATTGAAAGTCAAAAGTGAATCAGTCGCCTCCACTTCAATCTGAATCCCGTCATCTTCCCCTCCCGAGATTGTGAGATTTGCAAGATCATTCTCAACGTCAGCCATCAGAAACAAGTTTCAGTAAGAAAACGAACACAAACAGAGAAAAAACAAGGAACGAGGGCGTGCCACAAGAGCAGAAAAAGAGAACGTGCCACAAGAGCAGAGAAAGTTTCTTTACCTAGATTAAGTCATGTTATACTCAATTTTATTCAAAAGTCAACATATAACGCATACATCAAGTTAAAAAAATTATTATTATTTTTTTTTTTTTAAAAAAATAGCTTGTGTAGTAACTTGTGTATGTGAATAGAGAGAAAGAAATGAGAATATGAACGTATGTAATTCAAGAAACAAAGAAAATTATAAGTGTGTCGAGTGAAAATTAGCAAATCTTTGTGAGAAATAATTGTAAAACTAAGTAGCATTAATTTCCTTTTTCCAAGGTTTTGAAGTTTTCTCCTCCCTTAATTCTTTAAAAACGTCAGCAAAATTCTATAATTTATTCATCGGATCCCAAGTCTTTGTCACTTGTCACTTGTCAGCCACTTAGACTAATCCCTTTGGAAAGAACATCAAGCAAGTAGAAGCTGCAAACCAATACAATAATTAAAGTCGTCAATTGGCAATTTAGTAAGAAATTCTAAGGATGCCAGTTTTGAACAAAATTCTTCTATTTCTTTATTTTTATATTTTAACTCTAAAAATTTAAACCTTACACTCTAACCCTGATTTCTACATCATAAATCTTAAAGTTTAAATCTTAAAAATTAAAATTACACCTTAAATACTAAATTTTAATTCTAAACCTTAAAATCTAATTATACACCCTATTTTTAATGTTAGGACATAGATAGAACACTAAAAAATAGAAAGTTTATATTCGTCATTTTTTACTAATACAAATTCAAACAAGGATAATAATAATTGTATTGGATATATATTAATTTACTAAGCTTCAACTTCAGTCTATAAATACCATTTTTATTTCTCCCATCTTCCCACACCTCAAAACACTCACTTAACCATCCATTTTCTCTTTAAAAACTCCCTAGTAATTTTAGAATCATGGGTGTTGTGACTTATGACTTTGAGGTTACCTCCCCAATCCCCCCTGCCAGGCTTTTCAAAGCCATTGTTCTTGAATACAGCAAGCTCTACCCCACGGTTGCCCCTCAAGCAATCAAGAGCATCGAGGTCGAAGGAGACGGCGGCCCTGGATCCATCGTAACGTTCAACTTTGCCGAAGGTTAATTCTTTAATTCTCACTTCCTTTCTATGTGTTTGACACGAATATGTTTGTTCAAAGTGTTCTATTTGTGTAGGCCTTCCACAGCAGTACGTTAAGGTCGAAGGGGTCGATCAAAGCAATTTTTCATACAAGTACAGTATAATCAAAGGTGGACCTCTAGGGGACAAGCTTGAGAAAATCAGCTACGAGAACAAGTTCACAGAAGCTGCAGGTGGAGGAACAGTTTGCAAGAGCTTAATGAAGTTTTACACCGTCGGCGACTCCGTATTCACCGAAGAAGAAATTAAGGCTCTCATTAAAAGTACTGAGGGAGTTTACAAGGCTCAAGCTTATCTCTTGGCCAATCCTGATGTCTGCAACTAAGATAATTGTTGCTTTGAAATCTTTGTGCTTTTAAGAGTGCTCATGATCAGGTTTGATCATCTTTATTTTCACTATGGTCAAAAAGTTTAAGCTATAACTGGTATCATATATGAATACAGGTACCATCCTTTAAATATATAAATCTTAAAATTATCAAGTATATGTGTACATTAACCTGTCAATGTTCCGAATCTGACCCAATCTAATTTTGACAATAAAGATTCAGCATCTAGATAGTGGCGGAACTTGAGTAAGAGTTTGAGGGACTAAATTATTATTTTTTAAGTTTAAATGCTTAAACTAAATTTTTTTAAAAATTTTGAGGGTTTAAGTAAAACTTTTAATAATTTTGATAGATTTAATGAAAATTTTTAAAATTTATGAGACCAAAATTAATTAATAATATTCGAATTTTTAAGTTTAATATAATTTTTTTCCTAGAGGCAAAATATTTTTCTCTAATTTAAGGGTTAAATTCAAATTTTTCAAAATTTCGAGATACATGCCTCCGGTACCACTACCTTCCGCCCCTCCATCCAGACATCTTCAACATAATCCCTATACAAAACGATCAAAAAATTATAACTCAAATTGATTTTATGTAGATTGATTTGATCCAACACAATCTGAATGCTTGCAGTTGAGGCATATCCCTAAAAATAGCATTCTTGAAAAAAAGTATTCCTTAAAATAACCTGGAAACAATATTTTTCAGGATTGCACTCTTATTGTAAACTCGCCGCGCATGCCCGGCGAATTTCAACAAAAAAATTGTTTTTAATGATATCTTATTAAATTCGTCTAACATGCCCGTCGAGTTAGGAAAAAAAATTAAAAATAGTTTTTTCTTGTTTTAATTAACTAATTAATTAATTAGTAGGTGAATAACTAAATCCTATGCTCGACGAGTTTTTATTAATTAAAATTAATGTTGGTCAAGCTGGTCATATTTGTTTCCTCATATTTCCTTAGGTTATGTGTTTTAGACCTACTAGGAGCACATCTTCCTTCACATAGAGTCTCATTTTCCTCCTCTCTTCTGGGTAGGATTATGATTAGAATTAAGAATTGCCAAAAAAAATGTTGTAACCACTAATTCTGGTTGTTGGATCCCAACAGTTATAATATTAGAACTCGTCTTGCATGCCCAGCGAGTTTCAAGCCAACGATAATATTTGGGACAACGGTCAGGATTATTCTGGCAACAATAATTTTCTTATAAATAGAACAATATGGTTTAGGGGTTAGAGTACCAAACAATTTAGAGACATCGAAATAATATTGTGAAGCATTATTATCGAAAAATTCTAGGTAATTTGTTTTTGTTTTTAAGGATTATTTTTGTTTAATTTCTTTTAGTTATATTTGATTTTGTAAAATAACAGAGAAGAACGCAACAAAGTAAAAATTAGGAGAAAAAGATCTACATCAATTGAACTGAGTTATGGCTGTTAAATAGTCATACATTACAAAATGGAAATTAAGCAGTCTATTTCTAACAGATTTCCACTAACAAAAGACTTCTTCAAAATAGAAGGAATCCCGTAAAACTAGAGATATTATTAACTGTAAAACTACTAATTATTGACTTAATCCTAACAATTCCTCCCTTAAACTGAATGCTAAAAGCCTTTAGTTTATGCTACTCTCAGCACAGACTCCTAGCAAGGCTCGAAACTTCAGAAAATCATCCAACTTGAGAGGCTTTGTCATCACATCAGCTAGCTGTTGGATAGTGCTGCAATGAACCAGCTTCATTGCACCAGTTTGACTGAGCTCCCGGAGAAAATGAAAACGCACATCAATGTGCTTACTACGACCATGCATTACTGGATTTTTTGATAATTTGATAGCTGAACTACTGTCACAACGAATGACAATGGCTTCATCTTGTTTTCCATCCAGCTTCCTTAAGATCCTTTTCATCCATATAGCTTGACATGCGCATGAAGCCGCATCAATGAATTCAGCTTCAGTGGTTGACAAAATTACCACAGGCTGTTTTTTAGATGACCAAGATACAGCTCCAGAACATAACAAGAAAACATACCCTGATGTGCTTCTTCGATCGTCCAAATCTCCAGCATAATCACTATCCGTGTAGGCAACAAGTTCATCATCTCCTCCCTTCTTGTAAAAGATTCCAAGCTCAAAAGTTCCCTTCAGATACCTGAGAACTCTTTTTGCCAACTGCAAATGCAAATCTGTTGGATTTTCCATGTACCTGCTAAGAAGACTTACTGCAAACACCATATCCGGCCGAGTTGATGTAATATACATCAGACATCCCACGATCTGTTTGAAATAAGTCTTGTCAACTTTAGCTCCTTCTTCGTCTTTTGTCGGCTTGAAACCAGGAACAACAGGATTTTGAACTGAAGTGCTTTGATCCATTTTGAATCTCTTCAAAACTTCCATGGCATACTTCTTTTGGCTAACAAAAATCCCATCTGAACTTTGTATGACTTCAAGTCCCAGAAAGTATCTCATCTTACCAAGATCAGTCATGTTGAACTCTCTCTCCATGGACTTCTTGAATTCTCTAAACATCATTTCATCATTCCCAGTAAAAAGAAGATCATCAACATACAAACTTACAATTATTATGCTACCAGCGCTATTTGCTTTGATGAAGAGAGTATGCTCATAATCACATTTTTCGAACCATTCTTTTGTGAAGTAAGCTTCTATACGACTGTACCATGCACGGGGAGCTTGTTTAAGCCCGTAAAGCGCTTTCTTTAACTTGTACACCATCTGTTCTTTTCCTTTCTGTATATAACCATAAGGCTGCTCCACAAACACATCTTCATTCAGCTCACCATGTAAGAACGCAGATTTCACATCAAGTTGATAAACAGCCCATCCCCTTTGCGCTGCGAAAGCAATTACTAATCGAACTGTTTCCATGCGTGCCACGGGAGCAAAAACTTCAGTATAGTCTATGCCATATTGTTGCACATAGCCCTTGACCACAAGACGCGCCTTATACTTATCTATTTCACCTTTTTCGTTCAATTTGGTCTTGTACACCCATTTTACTCCAACCTTTTTAGCTCCTACAGGCAATTCAGTCAACTCCCAAGTCCCATTATTTTCTATTGCTTCCATTTCAACGTCCATTGCTGCTCTCCAATTCTCACTTTTCACCGCATCTTCATAACTAACAGGATCAGCAGCAGCAACAAACATAACAAACTGCATTTCATCTTCATCAGACAATCCTTCTCCACTCTCATAATCTCTCATCCATGCTGGTGGTCTTCTATCTCGTTCTCCATCTAAAGAAGAACTTGTTTCACTACCAGAAATCAGCTCCTCTGATGATGTTGTTTCAGTATCCAATTCTTGTATTTCTTGAACTTCCTCCCTTTCATCATCACCCCATTCCAGATCACAAGCAATATCCTCTTTATATTTGGCATCCCATGCCCATCTTTCATTCTCTTCAAAAATTGCATCTCTGCTAATTATTATCCTTTTGGAAATAGGATCATAAAGCATGTAAGCTTTCGATTCCTCACTAACTCCAAGTAAGACACAGCGTAGACTTTTATCATCAAGCTTGCCTCTTGTTTTGTCAGGCACATGAACATGAGAGACACAACCAAAAACTCTAAAATGATCAACAGAAGGCTTCACTCCACTCCAGGCTTCTTCAGGTGTCATATTCTTCACCACCAAAGTCGGACTGCGATTCAAGACATGCACTGCCCAATTTACAGCCTCCGGCCAAAAAGATTTTGGAATATTCTTTTCGGACAGCATGTTGCGAACTAGGTTCATTATAGTTCGATTTTTGCGTTCAGCAACTCCATTCTGTTGTGGAGTATAAGCGGATGTTAGCTGTCTCTGTATCCCTTGCTCATCACAAAAACTTTTGAATTCCTGTGATGTAAATTCTCCACTGCGATCTGTGCGCAAACCTTTGATAGACAAAGTTGTTTCTTTTTCTACACGGGTCTTAAAATTTTTGAAAACAACAAAGACTTTTGATTTTTCAATTAAAAAATAGACCCATGTTTTTCTACTATAATCATTAGGGATGGGCATTTCACCCGGACCCAACGGGTTCCGACCCGACCCGGCCCGATCGGGTCGGGTATTTTTATGAAAAAATCAGGTTCAGGTCGGGTCGGGTCGGGTTTTTATGTCGGGTTCGGGTTTTAGGGTGAAAAAACCCGACCCGGGACTAATAGTGTAATTTTCCGTAAATTTTTTAGGGATATTTGTAATAATACCCCCTCTTTAAATATTTCTTTTATAATTAGGTCCTTAAAATTAATTTTTTATTTACATTTTAGTCCTTAAATTTATTATTTTTTTTAATTATGCCTCTTAAAATTATTTTTTACAATTAGGTCCCTAAAATTAATTTTTTTCTATAGGTCGGGTCGGGTCGGAGTCGGATTTAGTATATTTATTTTCGGGTCAGGTCGGATCGGATTTTTTAAAAAATTAAATCGGGTCGGGTCGGGTTCGATTTTAGGATACTTAGTTTCGGGTCGGGTTTGGATGGGCCAAAAACCCGACCCGACCCGACCCGTGCCCATCCCTAATAATCATCAGTAAAGGTAAGCATATACCTCTTTTTGCTGTTGGAGATGGGATTAATTGGCCCGCAGATATCAGAGTGAACGAGCTGAAGAATCTGTGAGGCTCTCCAGCTACTTTTCTTCAGAAAATGATCTCGCTGCTGCTTTCCCACGAGACAATTCTTGCATAGCTTCAAAGGAGAGTTGATCTTTGGCAAGCCATTCACCATTCTCTTTTGTCCAAAGTCTGTAGACCCTTGAAGCTCAAGTGCCCATATCTACAATGTCAAAGCTGCGCCAAGTCCTCTGTAATTGTGTTAAAACAAGCAGATTCTATCGGTCGA
Source organism: Hibiscus tridactylites (assembly GCA_958450335.1). Taxonomy (NCBI): domain Eukaryota; kingdom Viridiplantae; phylum Streptophyta; class Magnoliopsida; order Malvales; family Malvaceae; genus Hibiscus; species Hibiscus tridactylites. The sequence goes on along the minus strand of OY288281.1, from coordinate 17,611,365 downwards.
CATGTAGCATCAAACATGTACATCCGATTTGAAGACATTTTTATCTCCATAATCAAGCCCCTTTCTGGATGATATACTCTACACGGCTCACGCTGAAATAGAAACGACAACCCCTTCTCTTGTAGCTGCCCAACACTTAATAGGTTGTTTTTCAATTGCGGCACATAATACACTCATGTGATGATCTGCACAATTTCATTCACTTGCAGCCTTACATTGCCTTTCCCAATCACAGCCAAACTGGACCCATTGCCAAGCTTTACATTATCCTTGTAATTTCCATCAAAATCCATGAAGTAATGCTTCTTTCCACACATATGATTACTGCACCCTGAGTCAAGAAACCAAGTGTCCCTTTTGATGGTTGAATCTCCTTCCGCATACGTCATTAATAACATATCATCTTGCATTTCTGCATAATTTGCCTCCTTCCTCTGACACTCCCATTGAAAATGTCCCAACTTATGACAATTGAAACATTCCATTGTAGATCTGTCAACAGACGGCCTGCCGCGTCCCCTTCCTCGTCCTCTAAAGTTTTCTCTGCCTCTGCCTCGTCCACCAAGTTGATCTGCAGATGATATTTTCAGGGCTTGTGCTTCTTCAACCAGAGAATCCTTGTTGATACGCAGCTCATGCACAAGTAGACTGCTCTGTAATTCATCAAGGGTTAAAGTCCTCGTGTCTTTAGACTCCTCAATTGAGCACACCACATAATTAAACTTACAAGTCATCGATCTCAGTATCTTAGAGACAACTTCAGCATCTCCCTTGTTCTCACCACTTGCTTTCATTTTATTAGCAATGGCGAGAATTCGCCCAAAATACTCATTGACAGATTCACCTTCTTTCATCTCCAGCAGCTCAAATTCCCTTCGAAGAGCCTGCAACTGCGCATGCTTAACCCTTGTTGTACCTTGGAATTTTTGCTTCATCGAATCCCAAATACTTTTGGATGTGTCCTTGTTGAGGATCGTTTCAAGGAAAGAACGATCTAAAGCCTGAAATAGATAGTTCTTTGCCTTCAAATCCTTCAGCTTCTGTTCTTCCAAGAGTTTTTTATGTCCTTCTGTTAGCACAGTACCTTCTGCTGCTGCAGAAATCCCATTCTCCATTAATCCCCAGTACTCTTTTGATCGTAGAAAGTTTTCCATCAACATTGCCCAATGATCATAGTGTCCAACAAATTTAGGAATTGATGGTTGGACAAATGAACTTTCTGATGACATTTTTGATTCACTGCTTGTGTAAAAAGTTGCTGCCTTTTTTTAAAATAATCAGGCCCCGTGAACCTGGCTCTGATACCAAATGTAAAATAACATAGAAGAACGCAGCAAAGCAAAAACTAGGAGAAAAAGATCTACATCAATTGAACTAAGTTATGGCTGTTAAATAGCCATACATTACAAAATGGAAATTAAGCAGTCTATTTCTAACAGACTTCCACTAACAAAAGACTTCTTCAAAATAGAAGGAATCCCGTAAAACTAGAGATATTATTAATTGTAAAACTACTAATTATTGACTTAATCCTAACAGATTTAATTGTTATTGTTGAGATTTGTTTGCGGGTATTTCTCTGGGAAGAAATGTTGTAGAGAAGAAATTTTGAAAGTTTGAAGTGTCGTAATTTTTTTGTGAAAATTGAATTGTTATACTTGATTAGATTTTAGGTAGCTTAGTTAATTTGGAGTGATGAATATTATACATTATTTGTATGTTTAATAATTAATTGGGGTTTTATTGAAGTATTATAAAAATAATATTTACAATTATATTATAAAAAATAATTTGGGGGGAGTTTACTTAAAAATTTATTTTGGTTTTGTTATATCAAAAACGGGAGATTGTAAAACCAATGTTTGATTTTTGATATAACAAATAATCTAAGGACTAAATTGCAAAGTAAATAAATTTTTAAGTACTCAAAAGACTCACATCTGACAAGTAAATTTCAGACTTAAAATGTTTTGAAGTCTAAACTTAAACCCCATAAAATTTTTTAAGTGTTTTAAAGTCAAAATACTCAAAATCACCTAGGCGTTTCGAAACACCCCTAAAGTGTTTCGATACGGTTTGACACTAGAAATGGTCGTTTCAATACGGACTAATCTGTTTCGAGACTATGGTTTCGAAACAGGCTTGCCCGGTTTGATACAGCCTTCATCTGGGCTTTTATTTTCTAAGTGTCGTTTTGAAACGGCTCATACCCGTTTCGATACATGGGTTAAGTATTTTCAAAATAGAGCATTAAATGAACTAGTTGTTACTTGTTAGAACGAAATTTTTGAAAATTGGTTACCTGTTTTGATACACCTCTTTGGTGTTTCGAAACGGCCTTTTACAATTTCAAATTGTTTCGATACACCCCTTTGAAGTTTCGAAACAACATTTTACAGTTTCAAAACGCTTCGATACGACCTATAATCGTTTCGATATGGTCTCCTTTTTACACATAACGGGTCTTTCTTTTTTTTAGTGGTTGTTTCGATACAGGGCCTCGTGTTCCGATATGGGTAGTTGCAGAATTGCATTTATGGAGGGAAGAGAGAGCCCCAACGGCTCTATTGATGACCTCAACCACCCAAACGACTAGAAATCAATAGGAAGGTATAAAAGCAAGGCTCAAAAGCACCAACAATAACTATTGAACCTCAAAGCAACATCCAAGCAATCAAATCCAAACCCTAGCACTTATTGTCAAATTCTTGTACCCAACTATTAGAGTTCTTAGTGTAAATCAAATTTGAGAGTTTGGGGAGTGATTGTAAGTTATTTGGGCTATATTTATCTTGTGAGAGATCAATTGTAATAGCCAACATCTTCTTTGTAAAGTGAGAGTCTTGTGGTTTTGGGTAGAAAGATTGAACATTTGTAAAGGTTGTCTCCTTAGTATAGAAAAAATGGAAGAACAAATTACTGGAGAGTTTGTTGAAAAATCTTAGTGGGAGCTAAGGTAGTGGATGTAGAGCTTGTTTAGAAGCTTGAACCACTATAATTTCCTTGTCTATCATTTTTAATTGTTCCTTTTGCTCCCTTCTACTTTTAAAGTGCTAATTCACCCCCTTTTGGCCATATCGGTTAATTTGATCCACTCAACAGTAATACAAGTTATTTTTCTTGATGCCTTTCATTATCACAAGTGCGCCCAATGTGACTTTCAAAACTCCATCTCTCATAGTGATTATCGAGCATTTAGATTCCAAGGCTCCTAACGAGATGAGATATTTCTTCAAACTGTGCACGTATCGGACATCGTTCAAAACTCTGGTTGATCTATCTTAATTCTTCAATCGTATTGAACATATCCCAACAGTTTTATAGGCATTTTCATTGCCCATATAAACAACTCCTCCATAAATCGAATAACCATTTTTTATTAGGGGACATATGATATGTATAACCCGAATCCAATATCCACTCATCTGAACGGAATGACGATGATGAAGCAACCCGTGATATTTCAAAGTCACTAGTATCATGCTCTGCAACAAATGCATTGAGAGCAACTTTTCCTTTTTTTCTTCAGCTTCAAACAATCATTCTTTCAATGGCTTTTTCTCATGGCAAAAGGCACATTCATCTTTCCCAAGTATGGACATTGACTTTAATCTCCCTCTCATCTTTGACTTTTGGCTTTTCGAGCGACCTCTTACCACCATGGCCTCTGCTGCATTGTACTTGCTCTCCTTCTTGGTTTTCTTTCTGAGCTCATAACTACACAGAGCAGCAGTTACTTCTTTATGGTTCACTTCATCCTTTCCATGAGGTACCATTGTTTCAAGGTGCTCAAATTCATCTGGAAGGGGTGGCAAACATTAAAATCAAATCTTCATCTTTAAAAGTTTCATCCATGCCCAACAAATCTGCCACTAACTCATTGAAGGTAGTGATGTGTTCATTCATACTGGTGCCCGTTGATATTCAAATATGAACAATCTTTTCTTCATGTGAAGACAATTTTGAAAGCTTTTCTTTAGGAACTTTTCCTCCAACGCTTTCCACAGTTTGCTTGCAGAAGTCTCGTTCTTGTAGCCATACTTCTACTCCCTAGAAAGACAAGATCGAATCGTACTCCATGTCATACGGTTGATTGTTCTCCGATATTTCTCCACCATATCTACAGGATATTTTTCCTCAATGACAATGTCTAAACCTTGTTGGAATAAAGAGTCTAGCACCTCGCCTTGCCACATGCCGAAATGAAATAATCCATCGAACAACTCCACTGAGAAGTTTACATTTGTCATTATCCCCCTCATCTATATAGAGGAAGAACTTGATGCACCATCTGACTCGTCTTTTGCCATGAAAATGAACAATATTCAACATCAAGAACTAGATATTGAAACATTGCACCAGGTAAGTTCCCAAGAAAGAGAGGTGGATCACACGGATCGCTTAAATGCCAAGTCTTTCCTAGCCAGAACCTTCCTAGACATGCATTGTCACAATACCACGCTTCTTTGCAGCAACCAAGCAATCAGGATAACCTTCATCGAAGCTCTGGTAGCAATTGCTTAGGAAACAAGGTTATTTCCCACACGAATGTAGCTTCAAATCTGAGTTGAAATGTCAAGATTGAAACTACAAAAATTTGCACAGTGGACAAACCCGTCAACTACTGAATATTGGAATCCAATGGAAAACTCAATAATAAACAAGCAAAATAAATAATGAAGAGAACACATTGAATTTACGAGGTTTGACGAAAATGTCGTCTACTTCTCGGGCACCACCACCGAATGATAACTTCACTAATAACAAAATGGTACAAACAAATGGAATTCTTAGGAATTCCCAAATATTACAAATAAGAGAAGATGAACAAATAGGATAAATGGTATGGATGTTGGGTGTAACACCTAGGTTTAGGGGTTAGGAGTTAAGTGTGTTAAATTGGGTTCGAGTCGTTGGGCTTGTTTTAAATAAAAATGGGATTGGTTTTAATTAAAAAGGGCTTGTGTTTTCATTAAGGGTAAAATGGTGATTTTCTAAATAATTGCAATAAGACAAGTAAAATAGTGTTTTGGAGAAAAAGCTATCTTCTTCTTCCTTTCAACAAAAACCACGGCACTAAAACCCCCTTCAACCCCAATCACTATTCCATCTCCTCCCTTCACATTTTCAATAGCTTTCATCAAGGTAAATGTGTTTTTGGCTTCTCCTCATCATCCTTAACGTTCCTATGGTTTTAGATTTTCATAAACTCCATTTTTGGATTTCTTCAAGTATTCAAATTTTAAGAAAAAGAAGGAAGCTTTGATGGGTTTTTATTTGGTTTTTTATTCGTAAAGTTAATATATGTTTTAATCTTGCTTTTAAGTGTATTATATGTTAAAATGGTAGAGTTTTGTTGAAAACCCGAAATGGGTATTTGTGGGTGTGTTAAAGGGTAGAAAACTTAAGTTTTTGGGATAGTTTTATGATGGAATGTTGGGTTGATGGTGTGGTGATGCGTGGGGGTTGTTTTGGGCGTGTTTAATGATTATTTGGGTGTTGGAATCAACGGGTATTTTTTGGGTTGTATGTAAGTCCGAAAATGAAGAGTTGGGTTAGTTCTTGATTTGGAATTATAGTAAAATGACCTTGAGATTGTAATCTGATTTGTGGCAGTGGTTTTGTGGACGATTTGTTGAGTAATATGTTGTTTTTGGTTGATTAGAAACAAGGGAAACCATTGGAGAAGCTTGGGGCTCGATTCCGGAAAACTTGGAGGCTTAGTCGGCATTCTTGGCTTGTATTAAGGGTGTTCAGTGAGTGGACTATTCTCAATGGTTTTAATTTGATTCAAAGTATGTCGTTGAGATATTAGATCGTGCTTGGTAGGCCAATCTAATGTGGGGTTAATTTGGTAGCTTAATCTCTTGTTGAATCCTATGTGTTTCTCGTAAATGTGTATAAATGAGGTCTTGTGTGATGTGATAATGTTTTTAGATTGTTTTTACTCTCCGATTATTGTTGTTGTGTAGTCGATGTTGTTGTCGAACCTCACGTGATGGTTGTCGTTACTATAGTGATGTGTAGTCCCACCTGTAGTGACTAGTAGAAGAGTATGTTGATGTGTAGTCCCATCGGAAAACTACTAGTCGAACGGTGATGTGTAGTCCCACCGGGTTTTGGGTTATACATGTGTATACCTTGTAATGTGATGATTGTGTTTCGTTACGTCTTTCCTTAAATGGTTTTGCTTTAAAACTAAGGCTTATGTTTTAAAAACTGCATTGTTGTTGTGCTTTTAGAGCTCTGCTCACTAAGCTTCTAGCTTACGCTCTCTTTTCCATCAATGCAGATCGTTAAAGGCTTCGAGAGGCAAGTGGGCAAGGGAGGAAACTCCTGGAGTTCTCATTAAGCTCAAAGTATGGTTTATGTGGGTAATAAGCCTTATACAATGGGAATGTTAGTTTTGTATGTTATGGAGTTGGTGTCTAAACTTCTTTGCTATGGTTTGTTTATGTCCAAACATGTTTAAAATGGTGATGCTATGTTATGCTGAGGTTAAATGTTGCCATGTATGAATTGCTTGGTGGTTTGGCATGCTAGTGCGTTTATATCTAAGGTTGCATGTGAGCTTAGAGCTTGAAATCTAAATTGTTGCTCAAATGCATGTCGAGTGATGTGATTAGGATTCCTTGCCTCTAGATTATATGTATGATTATTGCTTGGGATCTTTGGTGTTTGGGGCAAGTTTTGGGAATGTTTAAAGATGTAGAAATTTTTTTTCAAGGTCACTTTTTGTGCATGAGTTTCGAAACGCTCGTGGTTGTTTCAGAACGGTAGTAGCTTCGGGGATACTCGTATCGGAATGGGGGTGGTACCATTTCGATACTATTTGACACTATGAGCTCCCGTTTCGGTACGCGTTTCGATACGGTTTGCCACTGTGAATGCCTGTTTCAGAATCAGTTCCGAAACGCTTCGACGTTGTAAACCCTAGTCTGGCTTTTAAACTAGAGCCCGCGTTTCAGAATGGGCAAGCCTGTTTCGAAACGCAGGCCTATAAATTGGCTTTTTGGCATCTTCAAAGGTTCTCGGCTGTTGTGTTTTAGCCATGTTTGTTTGTAAGCTTCCCTGTTTAGTCTACGTGTATCTTTTACGTATGGTTTTGGTTTCGTAAGCATGCAAATGAACTAACATGACACTTGGTAAATTTAGCCCGATTTTGGGGATGTTACAACTTTCCCCTCCTCAAAAAGAATTTGTCCTCAAATTCTTACATGAAATGAAGAGATGTGGATATTGCTTCGTCATGGTTTCCTCTGGTTCTCGTGTAGCCTCTTTCATGGAATGGCTCCTCCAGAGTACTTTGACCAGGGGTATAGACTTGTTACGAAGTCTCTTAACTTCTCTTACAAGAATCTGGACTGGTTCTTCCTCGTAAGTTAGATTTGGTTGGATTTCCACATACTCGGGTTCTAGAACATGCGTAGGATCAAAATGATACTTCCGAAGCATCGATGTGTGGAAAACATCATGAATCTTACTTAGCTTGGACGGTAACTGCAAAAGATATGCTACGGGGCCAACTCTTTCTGTGACTTCAAAAGATCCAATGAATCAAGGACTTAACTTCCTTTTTTTGTCAAATCTCAAAATCTTCTTCCATGGTGAGACCTTGAGGAAAGCTTTCTCTCCTACTCCATACTCGATATCTCGTCTCCGGAGATCATCATAAGCTTTTTGTCTATTAAAGGCAGCCTTTAAACGGTCGTGAATGATGGCGACCAATTCTTCAGTATCCCGAAGTAATTAAGGGCCCAATACTTGACCTTCTCCCATCTCGGACCAACATAAAGGAGTACGATATCGTCTGCCATATAATGCCTCATACGGTGTGATCTAGATGGAAGCTTGGTAGCTATTATTATAGGCAAACTCGATGAGAGATAAGGATTTCTCCCAAGTGCCACCAAAGTCAATGATGCACGCTCGAAGCATGTCTTCCAAGATCTAAATTACCCTTTCTGATTAGCCATCAGATTGAGGGTGAAAGGCCGTACTAAGATTAACTTTAGTACCCAAAGCTCCTTGTAGGGTCTTCCAAAATTGAGATGCAAAACGGGGATCCTGGTCGGAAATGATAATAAATGGCACTTCATGGAGTCTAATTACTTCCTTGATATACAAGTCAGCTAGCTTAGGAAGTCCGTAATCCATCCGGATTGGAATGAAGTGTGCTGACTTGATGAGACGGTCTACAACAACCCATATAGCATCGTATTTTGTAGGAGTTAGAGGTAGACTACTAACAAAATCCATTGTGATCTTCTCCCACTTCCATTGAGGTGGATCAATAGGTTGCAACAAATCGGTAGGGGCACGATGCTCGGCCTTAATACGTTGACACGTGAGACATCAAGATACGAAGTCTACTATGACTTGCTTCATTCCTGGCCACCAATACAATTCACGGAAGTCTTTGTACATCTTTACCCATCCCGGGTGAACCGAAAATGAACTCGAATGAGCCTTCTTAAGGATGTCATTTCGAAGGGTTTCATCTGTAGGTACGTAAATCCTGTCACAGAAACATAGGAGCCCTTCGGAATTAACCTTAAAATCAGGATTATCTTGCAATCTTGAAGCAATGGCTTGAAGCTCAGGATCTTGATCTTGCAAAGCTTTGATTCTCGAAATGATTGTAGACTGAACTTGAAATTCAGCTACAAGGCCACAACGCTTTTGGAGACGGAGATGAGCATTAATAGCTCGAGGAGCTACAAAGAATAGAATTCATGATAACTATACTATATGATGAAGCAAAGAACTATAGTCGTATTAATAATACTTACGGGGTATCAATTTACGGCTGAACGCATCAGCTACAACGTTAGCCTTGCCTGGGTGATAATCGATAACCATGTCATAATCCTTAAGGAGTCTCATCCACCTTCGCTGGCGAAGGTTCAACTCCTTTTGCGTCAGAAGGTACTTAAGGCTCTTATGGTCGGTAAAAAGATAGCATTTTTCTCCTTAAAGATAATGCCTCTAAATTTTCAAGGTAAAGAAAATTGTGGCCAATTCTAAATCATAAGTGGGATAATTCATTTCATGTGGCTTGAGTTGCCGAGATGCATAGGCAACAACCTTTCCTTCTAGCATTAGAACACATCCCAACCTGAGATGTGAGGCATCACTATAAACGGTGTAATCCTTTCCAAACTCAGGCTGGGTCAAGACGGGTGCATAAGTCAACACTTGTTTCAACTGATCAAAACTTCTTTATTTTTCCTTAGTCCACACAAATGGTTCTTCCTTCCGTAGAAGATTAGTCAAAGGTGCAGCTATCATAGAAAATTCTTTGACAAATATTTGATAGTAGCCGGCAAGGCTGAGAAAACTTCTAACTTCTCCAATGTTCTTCGGTGGGTACCAATTTAGGATAGCTTGGATTTTTTTCGGGTCCACTTGAATGCCCGAAGCCGACACAATGTGCCCTAGGAAGGCAACTTCAATGAGCCAAAACTCACACTTAGAGAACTTAGCATATAGCTGCTTCTCACGAAGAGTTTGAAGCACAATGCGAAGGTGATCATGATGCTCTTCAATAGTCTTAGAATAGATCAAAATATTGTCGATGAAAACCACCACAAACTTATCAAGATAAGGTCGAAAGATTCGGTTCATCAAGTCCATAAAAGCCACCGAAGCATTGGTTAGTCCAAAAGGCATTACCAAAAACTCGTAGTGGTCGTACCTTGTACGAAAAGCAGTCTTGGATACATCACAATCCTTCACTCTCATCTGATAGTATCCAGACCTTAAATTAATCTTGGAGAACACAGAAGCATCCTTGAGTTGATCAAGTATATCATCGATTCTAGGCAATGGGTATTTATTCTTGATGGTCACCTTATTTAGTTGTCGATAATCAATACACAACCTCATGAAACCATCCTTTTTCTTCACAAAAAGGATCGGTGCTCCCCAAGGAAAGAAGCTCGGCCGAATAAAGCCTTTATCATACAATTCTTGAATCTGGACTTTTAGCTCCTTTAATTCTACTACAGAATCTGATAAGGTGCAATGGAAACTAGGGTAGTCCCCGGTTGTACTTCAATGCCAAATTCCACTATACGGGTCAGAGGTAAACCTAGAAGCTCTTTAGGAAGAACATCAAGGAACTCACAAACTGTATTGATATCTTGTATCCGAGGTCCATTCTTAGCTTCTAAGGTTAAGGCTTGCAATGTAGGATTCCGCGACTTCATCAGAATTACACTTTCCTTTCCTAGACCCCGGAGGTACAATTTCCTCTTACAACAATCTACCCATGCCTGATGTTTACTAAGCCAGTCTATGCCTAGTATCACATCAAACTCATAAATTGGCAGAGCTAGGAGATTCGCTGGAAATGGAACTTCTTGGATCATTATTGGACAATTCTTGCATACAAAGCTTATGGTGACACAGTCACCTAACGGGTTGGTTACGGAGATTCTTGGTATTATAGGTTCACTAGACATCTCATAACTTTTAATCAGTTCCATGCTTATGAAGGAGTGCGTAGATCCTGGATCTATCGAAGCATACAAGGGATGCGAATATAACATAATTGTACATGTGATGACGTCAGGCTCGTCATCCTCCTCTCGGCTTCTTACATGATACATATGTGTAGAGGCCTTTGATTCTTGTTTATTGCAAAACTTTCCTGAGCCACCGGGTCTCCCTGAAGCTCCTGATGATACTTGTCTTGGTGCTTTCCCCCGAAAGGATTGAGCAGGCGATGTAATGTCTCCTTGTATAGCCGCACACTTGGAGGGATTTTGAGGACAATCTCGAATGAAATGTCCTTGCTCTCCACAGAAGAAACATGCTTCAGTCTTCTTACAACATTGCCCTACCTGATGTCTCTTCTGACAGAAGTTACAAATCGGATGTTGCGCGCCTCGATTCGAGCCTCAAGTACTCTCAACAGAGGTTGCCTTGCACAAAGACTGGGAGATAGTCTGGGGCTTCTCAATATTTCCGGAGCGAGAGGGTTGAGGATACGAAGCTTGCTTGGGCCCTTGATAATTGCCCTTCTTATTCCATCTAGGAGGTCGTGAATCATCACGTGCTCTTTTCTTGAATCTGCCTGACATGCTCCCCCTTTGAGCTCTCTGAGCAACCTCCGTAGCCTTAACTCGGTTTACTAAATCCTGAAAGTTGGCGATGCCAAGGGCCATAAACATGGGTCGTAGCTCATTGCTGAGGCCAGCTATGAACATCCTGCACTTATCTTCCTCCTTCTTTATAAATTCAGCTCTATAACGGCAATATTTGCAGAAATCATGAATATATTGCTCGACAGGTTGTCCACCTTGCCTCAGATGGAGAAAGGTATTTCGCCTCTATGCAAGGTAACATTCACTAATATACTTATTTCGAAATTCTCGGAGAAAGAACTCTCATGTGACCGATTCTTCAGGAGCTGTGAGAATAGTAGTTTCCCACCATATAAGAGCTTCATCAGTCAACAACACAGTCACACACTCCAACTTGTGTTCATCCGAACACTGTAACTGCTTGTTTAGGATACGCAACGTGTTGTCCAGCCAATACTTGGCAACTTCGGGATTATCATCATCTTCCCAATAAAGGAATAGGCTAGGAGCGAAGCCAACTTGTCCACAGGGGCACGAACATATTACACAACAAGAGGGGTAGGCTGAACGGATGGTGTTTCTTGCATCGCAGCCATAAACTGTTTGAACATATTAGCCATGTTCTGGTAACATTCAGCCTGAGCAGTAAGGGCTACATGATCAGCGTTCAGAATCGGGGGTACTTGCGGGTGCGGTGGACTTTGAGGATTTCTTCCTCCTATCTCTTCGCCATGGGCTGAGGAGCCGGTGTCAGGCTCGTTAATGCGAGCTTCATTAGTTCTAGACATATCTATAAGAAAGATCGGATTAGTCGACAAGTCACCATATATACAAGGTATATAACTCCTAGGTGGTAAAGTAATACCATAACAATGCAATAAGCTTCGGCTTAGTCCTAGAAACGACTAAACTCTAGCTCTAATACCATAAATGTAACACCCCTTCTCGGTCTGGTCGAGAACCGGGTCGGAGCGGGTTACCGGTAAAAGATACGATAATTGGTGCAATAAAATCTTAACTTATTAACAACATTAATCAATATCATACAAACAAAACATTACCAATATACATATCAGTCCAATTCATTCTTAAGAGGGTCACACTTAACTTTTTAGGATCGAATTGCAGTTATTATAAGTTTTAGGGACTATTCTATAAATCTTACAAATTAAAGGTCCTCTGATGCATTTGACTTCACCATAATAAATTCAACACAACATTTATTAGCCTACAAAATTTCATACATACTGGTGGTCATTTACTCATTCAATTTAATCATCCTAACTTCAGTGACTAAACTGTAAACAATGCAACCTTCAGACTAAGCTTCTTAACCACTTTTAAATAACTCCATATCGAATCGCTCAAGGATGTTTCGATACGGGTGGACGATGAACAACCTTATTGAATTTTCCTCTTTGACCGTATCGATACGGGAAGTCCTGTATCGATACGGGTTGACTCTTCTTTGACTTTGCATTTGACTCGTTTCGATACGCTATGAACCCGTATCGAAACAAGGATTTCCAGTAGCAAAATGTTTCGGAACGACCCTAAATTGTTTCGATACGCCCTTACCTCTGAGTTCAATTATGCATACCCGTATCGAAACACCATCACCCGTTTCGATACGGCCTGACGTGTAATGACATATTCTTGTTGGTTTTTATTCGTTTTAGCTTACCAAACAGTGTTTAAATACAACGAAACTTCACACGCAACAATATAATCCTAAATTCTACTAGCATGTCAAATTTTAGAGCCATATGAATCTATTTACCCGATTTTTACCTTTTAGTTCCAAGACATGCATTTTAGCTACTTTAAACTTTAACAAAGAGACTATTTGAGCTATAAGTCTACACAAGATACAAGCACAACACATACATAACAAAATGGGCTCAAATGACTAGTTCAACTACTTTTCCACCTTCCTAGGAGTTCAAAGGATCAAAATACGTTAATTAAAGGCTTGTAGTGACTTGTCTTGCCCGGCCAATCCAATCTCCACGCTAACGATCTTTCAACCTGAAAATGCATGGGATAAAGCATGTTAAGCATACATTGCCTAGTGAGGTAGTAACATGTAATGCAAAAACTTAACAAGTGATGCTTAAACATGATCTCAAGCTTATTTAACTTTAATTTCATGCTTTAATAATTGATGTTAAACATATGAGATTTCTTGTATATCCCTTGATTGAATCATGGTAGTGGATACACGAATTCCCCCGCCTCGCCAAATCATGTATGGTCCATATCCTCCGCCTCACCAAATGACTATATCAATACACATCCCTCTGGCTCGCCAATCAATATAGGTCGTAGCCCTAGGACCGTAGTCTACCCGTACACTGAGCTCATGAATTCTATGGCATGTCAATTGTATCCATTATCCATTCACATCCAAGGTTCATTATCAATAGCTATGCTCAATGATTCATATGTTTGTTAACTCAAAAGTCATATGCACAATATCATAATTCATATTCATAGTTCTCAAGCTTACTTAATGATGAATCAATGCTTGTTCAATGATCAATAATAATAATCTTGCCAAATGCAATAATAATGACATAAACGATACTTGCTATCAATGATAGTATTGATGTTCAATGCAATGCTTGTCGAGCTTACCATTGTGTCCGACTCTCTATTCAATGCATCACTCTTGTAAATAATGTTAAACATATAATCAAAATTCACAATAATGAATTCGGGAAGGCTTCGCACCTAAACCCAAGACTCTACTACACTCACCTTGTAAATCTGAGGCTTATACGGTTCTCGGATTACTACGCCTCTATTCCTAGCTTCCGATGGGGTCAACGGATGATTCAAAACAATTTCCCGAGCTAGGAAAAATCAATACAAAGCTGTTGGGATAATATTTCGATATCGGAATCAAGATAACAATATCGAAATATTTATCTAAGCTTAGAATAGCAATTTCAATAATGAGTTCTATGGATAGCTAAACCTTGCTTCGAGATTACATCACCACAACCCCGTGGATTCGATATTAACTTGAGGGGAAAGACTTATCTATTTCAAGGCTACAATTTTAAAAGAAAAGATTCAATGAAATTCAAGCTTGGTCTTGAACCTTCAATGGAGGTGCTTGCTTGGTTTAAGAAACGAAGAAGATGAAGTGAGTAAGGAGCTTGCTTAAGTCTTTCGGGTAGGCTTGAAATGATTTTCCTCTCCCTTTTTTCTCAATTTGGCCGTATAGGCCTTTCCTTCCCTTGAAGGAATTCTTTTCTATTTTTTTAATGAACGGTGACTTAATTGTGGAGGGGCTAATCGCATGATTAGTCCCTCAATTCTTGGAAGTTTATGGTTTTGTTTCCAAACTTTCAATTTCTTCAATTTAGCCCTTAAAAACTAATGAAACTCAATTTAAAGTCTAATAACGACGCAATTAATTAAATAGACAATGCCAAATCAATATTTAGAATTTTTCAATATAAGATTTTTCAATTACCGAGACCCAAATCCATCTAGCCCAGTTTTTAGGATGTTACATGAGGTTAATGAATTTTTTTGAATTAGGACTATATTAATTGAATATGTAAAATATAGAGGGCTAAATGTGCTATCATACAAATTTTTGTAACTATCACGTCATTTATTTAATGACAATCAAAGACTCGGTGGCCATTTTATAATAAAAAATTAAAATTTAATATTCATTATATAACTTTGAAATATGGTTCATCCCTGGCTAAAAGCTGCAAATGGTGACACTTAATACCTTTGAAGATATTTTACTTACAAGTTCCTAATAATCCAAGCACTTAATTCAGGTCTTCCATGGTTTAAATATTGGCAAGAAGTTCCATTGTTATGATTATAAATGAATTAAACTTGAATGAATAAATTTTTATTGGAATTTAATTACGTATTTTTTTTAATTTGTTTAGGATTGGTTTGGGTTCATTAAAAATTAGGTAAACTGCTGCAATGATATTTTCGTTTTATAAATGTTTATATTTTTAATTACTTACATTATCGTTTTATAATATTTTTGTCACTGAAACGTTAAATGTTGTTAAAGTGACATATTAGTAAAAGGGTTATTTTTAAATCAGCCTCTAGAGTTTAGATAAATGATTTATTGACGCACAAACTTTAGATAAAATATAAACTTAACGTTTGTACTTTAGATAAACGATCAATTTAACCTCAAAATCCGATCAATGATCACTGTTGTCGATCGTCCCTTACCATCATCTTTGGTCACCGTCGGTCACTACTCACCACCGTCACTGACCACCCAATTTTTTTTGAAAATGAGGTTCTCAAATCCATCTTATGGAAGCCCCGAGGCCAGATGATCTTTCAGCATCTCTCCACCATCAATTTTGGTATGAGATTAGTCCAATATTACTCGCTACTGCCTCCATGTTTTACATGGTAAGATGAATATCTCGGTTATTAATTAAACTAACATTGCATTTATTCCAAAGATGAAGAATGTACGGTTGTTGTCGCATTTTCGGCCAATCTTGTTATATATTAATGTCATTTATAAAATCGTTTCTAAAAATGTGATGAATTGATTTAAACATGTACGGATCTTTGTATTGATGAAGCTCAAAGCGTTTTTATTACATAATCGTTTGGTTACTGTTATGGGTTTCTGGTAAGGTGGTTTGAGGAAGAAGAAGAAATTGTAAAGAGTAGAGGGAAAAGATGGTTTTTCATTCAACATGACATTCTTCCATTACAACCGTTCTTTTTATACTCAATCCTAAGGCATAACAAAATCATCAAAATGAGCTGGCTGTCTGCGGGTTCGTTGGCTCCGTCGTTTTATGTCCGCCACGTGTCCTTCATCCGTACGGTTGGTTATGTTCCTTGCATGGTGAGTCGTTCCTCCCGTGTCGTGCATGGCCTGGGAGGTGTCGTCCATAACATCACCCCATCCTTCCGAAACAACCTTGTCCTCAAGGTTGGCATTAACGTCTGGGTCGTTTGGCAGTAGTTCCGACACGTCACCATCGGCATTGTTTGGAATCAACAGGGGCAGAGGTGTAACTTGCTGGTCAGGTTGGCCACGGCAGTGTTTCAGCTGAGAAACGTGGAACACAGGATGGATTCGAGCAGACGCCGGCAAGGTCAGTTTGTACGCCACTGCACCTACCCTCTTCTCCACCTGATATGGTCCAAAGAAACGGGGACTCAGCTTCTGCTGGTGGCAAAGTCGTAACGAAAGTTGGCGGTAGGGTTGCAATCGGACAAAAACCCAGCTGCCCACTTCAAATTCCACTTCGCGGCGATGCTTGTCAGCCTGGAATTTCATACGAGCCTGTGCTTTGAGCAAGTTGGCACGCAAGACCCGGAGGAGTTCATCACGGTCCTGTAAAGCCTGGTCAACCTGGTCATTCGTGGTGCCCGTGTCCATGTAATCGCGGAGCACCGGTGGATCACGCCCATACAGAGCCTTAAAGGGCGTCATGCCCGCTGATGTTTGGTAGGCGGTGTTATACCAATACTCAGCCCAGGGCAAATGGCCTTCCCAACGAGCAGGGTCATCTTCCACCATACAGCGTAGATACATCTCCAAGCAGCGATTCAGAGCTTCCGTCTGCCCGTCGGATTGTGGGTGATACGCCGAACTTAAACACAGCTGAGTGCCCTAAAGCCGAGCCATTTTCGTCCACACCTCGCTAGTGAAAATCCGATCTCGATCACTAACCATTGATTTTGGAATCCCATGTAACTTAATGAGCCCGTGTACCAGTGTCTGGGCAACGAGTTTGCTGTCAAAATGTCGTGGAAGGGCAAAGAAGTGGCCGTATTTGGACAAGCGGTCAACCACGACCAAGATGGCCTCCTTACCGTTGGATCTGGGTAGGCCAACGATAAAATCCAACGCGATATCATCGAAGACCCTAGCAGGAATTTCCAATGGTTGCAGTAACCCTGCCGGCGACAAACATTCGCTCTTCATACGCTAACAGGTCTGGCAACGTCGGACATACTCCCGGACATCCTTCCGCATCTCCGACCAGTAGAAATTCGCTGCGAGACGCTGATGGGTGCGATGAACCCCGGCGTGCCCCCCGACCTTGGAATCATGGTACTCACGTAACAGCTGTGTACGGAGGCTAGTCTCACGAGGGACCACAATACGACCCTTAAACAACAAAATGCCATCCTGAACCGTGTAAGCTGCAGAAGGGGCAATAGCCGTCTGCACTTGGTGACAAAGATGAAGAATGTCTGGATCTGTCCTGCTAGCCGCTCGAATGTCTTCCAAAATACCAAATACTGGACGAGATAAAGCTAGGAACTCCGGTGGTGGCTCAGCAGTGATTCCATCCCGAGAGAGAACGTCGGCGACAGCGTTGAGTTTACCCGGCCGGTAACGGATGTCGAAATCGTAGCCAATGAGTTTAGTTAACCATTTCTGCTGCTCCGGTGTCTGTATAACCTGTTGGTTCAGCTCGCGGAGGGAGCGTTGGTCGGTGATGATGGTGAAGTGCCGACCCAGTAAATACTGCCGCCATTTAGCCACTGCCTGAGTCACTGCAAACATTTCACGGTGGTACGTCGACGCGGCTTGCATCCGAGGGCTGAGCTTTTGACTGTAGAAAGCAATAGGTTGCCGGCCTTGATGCAACACCGCTCCAATACCCACGCCGGACGCGTCTGTTTCCACGATGAATTCCCTTGAGAAATCCGGTAAACTCAACACAGGAGCTGTGCACAGACACTCCTTCAACGTGTCAAAAGATTGATGTGCGTCGGTTGACCAAACAAACTTCTCACCTTGACGCAGCAGATCGGACAAGGGAGCAGCTATCGTGGCGAAGCCCCGGATGAACTTCCGGTAGTACCCAGCTAGGCCCAAAAATCCGCGGACGCCTCTGACAGTCGTGGGTGTGGGCCAATTGCGAATGGCCACAATCTTGGCAGGGTCAACGGCCAATCCATCACGTGAAACAACATGGCCCAGATACTCTACTGATGTTTGCCCAAAAGTGCATTTCGATCGTTTAGCCACAAAGCCGTTGGCCCGTAATGTCTGCAGCACTTGTTCCACATGGTGCAGATGGTCTTGCCATGTACCACTGTAGATGAGGATATCGTCTAAGAACACCAAGACGAACTTGCGGAGGAAGACACGCAGCATGTCGGTCATGGTTGCCTGGAACGTGGATGGGGCGTTTGTCAGGCCAAATGGCATGACCAGAAATTCATAGTGGCCGGCGTGCGTGCGAAACGCCGTCTTGTGGATGTCATCCTCTTGAACCCTGATCTGATGGTAGCCAGAGAGCAGGTCCAACTTGGAGAAATACTGGGCATGGCCCAATTCATCAAACAGCTCCTCGGCGGTCGGAATAGGAAATTTGTCCTTGACGGTGATGGCGTTCAAGGCCCGATAGTCGACGCAGAACCTCCATGTGGCATCCTTTTTCTTCACCAAAATCACCGGTGACGAGTAGGGACTGTGGCTCGGACGGATAAGTTGTTGTTCTAACAGCAGCTGAACCTGGCGTTCCACTTCCTGCTTCTGAAAATACGGGGTGCGATAGGGTCGAACATTAACAGGTTGGGCACCCGCTCGGACATGAATGGCATGGTCATGAAGACGCGGAGGTGGTAGCTTGGAGCTGGCGGCGAAAACATCAGCATAAGAATCCAGCAGCGTCTGCATATCAGTTGGCTCATCACTAGCAACAGCATTCTTGCTTGGTTGCAATTGCAAATAAAAATAAGCTGCCACCGCTTTGGTGTCTGTCAACCTGCGAAGAGACTGCAAATAGACAGGCTGCAATTCCGGGCTGCCCTCCCCTTGCCAGACGTGGCTCGTACCGTTGAGCTGAAACCGAAAACTAAGCTTGGCAAAATCCATCGTGACGGGGCCAAGAGTAGCCATCCAGGCGACCCCCAAGACCATGTCCGCACCCTCCAACGGAAGAACGTAGAAATCGGTGGTAATGTCGGTATCCTGGACTCGGAGATGTAGATTCTGAACACACCCTTCGTTGATCAGCTTGTCACCATTCCCGACCAACACCCTGAAGTTTGGAGCCGCCGTGACAGGTAAGCGAAGGAATTTCGCTGTGCGGGATTGCACAAAGTTATGGGTGCTGCCCCCATCGATAAGAATCCGAACCTCCTTACCTCGGACCGTGCCGGTGACGCGAAGAGTATTTGGAGTGATGCAACCAGCTAGGGCATTGAAAGAGACTAAACATTTCTCTTGACTAACCAGAGGTGGATCGGAGATGTCCTCGTGGACGGAACCCGGTGAGGGAGGAGCTGAATCCGGAGAAATCACTGTTGCTTCATCGTCCAAAATAAACAACTGAGGAGCCCGACATTTATGCCCCGCGACATACTTATCGTCGCAATAATAACAGAGCCCTTGGGCGCGACGGTTCTGGGCCTCAGCAGCGGTTAACCGTCGTGGAGGGGCACCTGAACTTTTGAAAGGAACACTGTCAGGAGGAGGTGGCCGACCTGGTTGGGAAGTGACTCCAACAGAGTGGGTGGTGGGGGTGGGAAGCAGAGGTGGGAGCTTGGAGCTGGAGGAGCGCGACGGAAACCGTTTGAGCTCCGCCAAATGTACCTCATGAAAACGAGCCAGAGCTAAAGCATCCGTCATCGTGGTCGGACGCTGCGCGAGCACCTCATTTTTTATGTCGGTACGGAGCCCCGAGATGAAGCATTGCGTCAGGAATGTGTCGGATAAAGCTGCCGTGGTACGGAGAGCCAGATCCTCAAACTTTGACTGGTAATCGTCAACTGTGGAGGACTGCACCAACTTGGTCAACTGACCCTCAGGAGCTTCGATTTCTGAAATCGAAAAACGACGCCGGATCGCGTCGACTAGGTGATCCCAACCAGCAAGTTGCCGTTGACGCTGCATCCAACGGTACCATTTCTTCGCCGTACCCTCCATCCGAAACGATGCCATGGTCACTCGATGATGATCTTCCGTCCGGTAGAACTCAAAGAAGTCCTGGGCAGAGGCGATCCATTCCTCCGGATCGATTCCTGTGAAGATGGGAAGTTCCACTTGAGCTGGCCGTGGAGCAAAAGGAAAGGGATCGTCCGTCTCAGATCGAGCTTTGGCTTTGCCTTTGAGATTGGAGGTCTCCCCGTCGCCGGTCGCCGTGAGACCCAAATGAGCAGAGATTGCCGTCAAGTGACGGGTCAATGTATCAAGGGTCCGATCAGTAGCTTCATTCCAACGAGATTGATCTTCCAACTGTTTCTGAAAGGCACTGTGATTTTCCTGCAAGGTTTTGAGAGCTTCGTTGTTATTGACCATGGTGGTTCGAAAATGAAAGCACCAATGTTATGGGTTTCTGGTAAGGTGGTTTGAGGAAGAAGAAGAAATTGTAAAGAGTAGAGGGAAAAGATGGTTTTTCATTCAACATGACATTCTTCCATTACAACCGTTCTTTTTATACTCAATCCTAAGGCATAACAAAATCATCAAAATGAGCTGGCTGTCTGCGGGTTCGTTGGCTCCGTCGTTTTGTGTCCGCCACGTGTCCTTCATCTGTACGGTTGGTTATGTTCCTTGCATGGTGAGTCGTTCCTCCCGTGTCGTGCATGGCCTGGGAGGTGTCGTCCATAACAGTTACATACAATGATTATTAATATCATTCAATTAGGGAAAACTCAACTTAATATATTGAAAATTTGCAAATTTTTAAAAATGGTCTAACTAATCTAATCTACCTTTCAATTTAATAAAAATAATATATTAGTACAAAATAAACTGTAAGCAGTATTTGAGAAGAACAGCCGGCCAGATTCATTAATAAATGAATTATTTGAATCCAAGCCTATTTATATAAGGATTCTGATAAAACTATCACGCAAATAATTAAGTAGCAGACAGATTAGTACAATATTTAAGTCATCAACTAGAGATTTACAAAGAAATTTTGGGATGCCTTCTTTGACTAATACAAATTCAAAGAATATTAATAACTATATTAGATACAACTCCAATTAAAAATAAGATAAAGTTTTAACGAGTTGGTTTAAGTGGTAAACAACTTGGTATCGTTTAAACAGGTCTCGAGTTCAAGGCCTTGTGTGTGAGGAAAATTCTCGTTAGAAGACTCGCTCACCAAAACCAGGTAGGTGTGCAACGCAAATCAGTCTGAATTAGTCGGAGCAAAGTCCTGAGAACCAAGAAGACAACCGAAAAAATAATAAAATAAATTAAGTTCCTAAGCTTCAAGTTCAGTCTATAAATACCATCTTTAGTTCACATGTATTCCCACACCTCAAAACACTCACTCAATCATCCACTTTTCACTTTCAAAGCTCCCAATCAGCTTTAGAATCATGGGTGTTTTCCCATATGACTTTGAGATTACCTCCCCAGTGACCCCGGTAAGGCTTTTCAATGCCCTTGCTGTTGAAGCTGACAAGGTTTTCCCCAAGGCTGCCCCTCAGGCAATCAAGAGCGTCGAGGTCGACGGCGATGGCGGGCCGGGAACTATCGTAAAGATCAACTTTGCTGAAGGTTACATCTTTAATTCTCGCCTTTATTTCGATTTTTTTTTACGATGTGTTCGACATGAATATGATTGTTTTAAGTATTTTTATTTGTTTAGGCCTTCCATACCAATACGTGAAGCACCAGGTTGATGCGGTTGATAAAGCCAATTTGTCATACAGTTACAGTGTGACCGAAGGTGGGTCTTTGGGGATCAAGCTGGAGAAAATCAGCTACGAGAACAAGTTCGCGGCGGCTGCAGGCGGAGGAACGCTTTGCAAGAGCTTAATGAAGTTTTACACCATCGGTGATTGTGTGTACACCGAAGAAGATATTAAGGCTTTCATTCAAAGAACTGAGGTACTTTACAAGGGTGTTGAAGCATATCTTCTAGCTAACCCTAATATCTGCAACTAAGATATCAGATCGTTTTCAATCCTATGCTTTTAAGAGTGGTGTGATTTTGATATTTTCCTTTTTGTTTTGAAAGTTTAAATTGTTGTGTAGAGTGATGATACAAGTTTGAGTTGTAACTTTGAAAAAATAAACTGTTTTACCTTGTGTGGATCTTTCGTGTACCTTTCGTTCGAAATGATTTGAAAACTTTAAAACTCAAAAATTATTTGATACGAACCCAATTTGTAGACTTATAGACATGGACGGTTCAAAGATTTAAGGGGACGTGTTCAATTTATTCAAATGGGTATTTACTTTATAGGGTAAACTACATAAATGACCATCATACTATTACAAAAGTCGTGATTTGACCACCTTACTTTTTTTCGATGCAATTAAACCATCATACTATTAAATTGGTTGTAATTTGACCACTAGCCGTTAAAGGTTAACGGCAGGGTGACGTGTCAGTTAAAAAAATAAGGGTATAATTATACATTTGGTCTTTACTACTTATACATTCTTTCAATTTAGTCCTAATTTTAATTTAATAAAATAAATTAATTATTTAATTAGGTGATGACACGTGTCATTACCTTATTGGAGGGATTTAATTATTTATATTTGATTAAATAAATTTATTTTCATCCTCCAATCAGGTGGTGATCGTGATTTGACCACCTTACTTTTTTTCGATGCAATTAAACCATCATACTATTAAATTGGTTGTAATTTGACCACTAGCCGTTAAAGGTTAACGGCAGGGTGACGTGTCAGTTAAAAAAATAAGGGTATAATTATACATTTGGTCTTTACTACTTATACATTCTTTCAATTTAGTCCTAATTTTAACTGACACGTCACCCTGCCGTTAACCTTTAACGGTTGGTGGTCAAATTGCACCCAATTTAATAGTATGATGGTTTAATTGCTTCGAAAAAAAGTAAGGTGGTCAAATCGCGACTTTTGTAATAGTATGGTGGTCATTTATGTAGTTTACCCTACTTTATAATATGAAAGAAGTACAATGTTTATTTTCAAATAAAGTTTCTTTAATGCAAAAATGTTAGATTACTCTCTTTATCAACATAAAAATGACTTACAAATATCTAAAAAATCGAACATTTTTACTTAAAAATGTTATTCTTCTTGCATGTTTTGAACCAAAATCATCTACACACTTTCAATGTCGACTTCTTCTAAAAGAATCGCTCTTAATTACTATCAAAACAAGTTTATTTAGCCATTTTTACGACATAGTTGTCTGTAAGTATGACTTCACAAACTTTAATTTTGAAGAGTTTCATCTGCAGAAGCAACAATAATAAGAATTGTCAATGAGAATCTATAAACAATTGTTGTATTTAAAATTTTGATGGAATCGAGTGGCCTATTCATAATTAATGTTTAGATTAAGATTTTTTTTTAAATGTTTACGGTATTTTTATGATAATATATATATAAGAACTCGTTAAGAGTTTTTATTTTTAAAATCTTATAGAGTCGAACTTATTGAACACGTCTAGAATCACCTATTGTCTATAGGCACGTTGAAACTCACATAAATTTAATGATATAGCTGTACGAGTCCAATGGAAATATGTTATTCAGGAGAATATGCATAGTTGAACAACTTCGATGGTGACAGCATAGGATAAGTGAAATTGGAAAAAACCATTTTTGCTGATGCTAACAGATAATTTATTGACTGTTTAATTGACTAATAGTTTTTTTTTTAATCTTTATCTGCGTACTTGATCAATTTAGCAAGAAAGATGATTATTTAATTATACCCGAAGATTTGTTTAATAAACTGCTGGACTGAGTCTCTAATTACCACAGTTGTTTAATATACATTTCTTTTAAGAGTTGAAATTTTTGAATGATTATATCTTTGACAAGTTCCTCATGGTCTAAGCACTTCAATTCAGGGTCTTTTCACTATTTAAATATTAGTTACAACTTTTGTGGTTAAGTTCGTAAATGAATTGAATTCGAATAAATAGTTTTCTTCGAGTTTATTTACGTATTTTTCATTCATTAACTATTCCAAACATGTTGGGTAATTTCATTTAAAATAATATTCATAATAGTTAGGAGTTCCCATTTTTTAAAGAAGATTCTAGGTTTTAAATTTTGGATAAACTCATACATATTTGCAGATTATGTTCTATATTGCTCGAACCTGAGTTATCTAGAGAGGAACATATCATTTTATTATTATTGGAACCAGACCATGGGGTTTAAGAGTTATTTTTTTAAAATTTTTATATATAAAAACTCCAATTTTCAAGTTATGTTTCGGTCTTTCTACTATGTTTGATTTCGGTGTTAGTTTATAATATCTTTTAATTTTAAATAATTTGATCTTCTACTTTTATAATATTATCAATTTGTCTAAATTGCTAATACAATTGACTATTCAATTAAAATATTGACTTTATTTTTAAAAAAAGTATTTTAACTGGAATAGTTAAAATTGTTTAATATTTGAACTATCTAATGTCATTGTAAAAGTAGAGACAAAATCTTACCATATGAAAAGTATAGGGTCTAAATCTCTAATTTGGATATAGTAGAAGGACCAAATTCAGAAATTAACCAAGTGATACAAGCGACCATTGGCCCAATTTCATCACCGTATAAATCAAATACATATTAGCAAGATGCTCAATGGAATAAAATAGTGCAATATTGGCAAATAGCATAATAGAAATTTTCATCATAAATTCATGTATTTCATTAAATCTTCAGAGTTTCTAAATCTGAAGTTTTACAAACAATAAAATACAAACCCTAAATTACAAGTTCCTATCATTCATTGTCTCAAATTTTAAATCAATTTTGTTTTTATAAACAAAATAGATTTGTAACTCAATACCTATTTTACAATTATTAAAATCCAAACACTCCCATTTGGAAGTGCAGTGGAATTGAAACACTCCCAAACTTTTTGAGCTTTTTCTCATTTAATTTGAGAGAGATTTCTTAGGTAGATTTTTAAATTAATGAAAATTATCTTAATTTTTAGTATGGATTACTCTTTCAGAGTTTAGGCCTTGATTGCCTCCAAATTTGCTTGGAGAGAAATAGAATGGTTGAGATCGCCGATGTGTAAACTATGTGAACCCATCGGAATTCTTCGAATTCCGAATTCATCGACGACGCTAAGGTGTTTGCAGGGGTGAACATTGATCTTAACCCGTTGTTTAGACCCGGCGACAACGTGAACTCTACGGAAACCTATTAATTGCTTGTTTGGAGACCATTTTTGTCCGGCAGGCGGTGAAGAGAAAACGAGCAAGGTGTGAGTTCCATCCATGTTGCCGGTGTTTTCTACGTCGACGTGAAAGAGCGACGACGGTGAGTCGCATTTGGCATGTTTCACCCTCACAGAGTTGCTCGACAATGAGTAGTTTTTGGTGGCAAACATGTTGGTGTCGAGAAGTACTGAGAGATCAGTTGGAGCTAAGGCTAAAGTGTGTCTAAAAGTTGTATAACTCAAGCCATGACCAAAGGGGAACACTACCGGTCCCTTGTAGAATCTGTAGGTTCTTCCAGGGTAGCCTCCTGATGGCCTCATCCCCATGTTTGTCATTGGGACTTTAGCTACATAATCTTGCGGATACCATGTCATTGGCAACTTTCCGCCTGTTATATACACGAAAATTAGCTCGGAAAGTGGGAAATTCGACGTTAAAATGTCCCGAAAGTGATAGATTACCTGGATTGGTTGTTCCGAATAAAACATCTGCAATTGCAGTTCCACCAGCTTGGCCAGGGTAACCAGCCCATATAATGGCACTAATTCGAGGATCATTCTTAGCGAAAGTGACATCAATAGGACCGCCTGACATTAAGACCAGCATGGTTGGGCCTCTAGAGGCTCGAGCCACACGGGAAACGAGCTCTTGCTGGAATCCAGGCAAGAGCAACCCTGCCCTGTCCCTGAATTCTGCTTCTATAGATTGGTCAAGCCCCATTACGAGTACGGTTGCATCCGCATTGCGGGCTGCTGCCTCTGCTAATCCAAATTGATTGTTTGTGCCGCAAGCAACGCCTGAACACCCTGGTTGATGAACGGTCCTTGCATATCTTGCAATGCCTTGCAATGGACTCTCGTAACCACACGCGACTCCTGCATCAAAGAAACAAAGGAATCATCAGAATTCATAAACTTGGCTTGAAAAATGGATTACAAACTACTGGAAAAACAGATTGTTACCAGCATAATTTCCTATCATTGTTTCGGTGACATCAGAGTTGGGTCCGATAACAGCAACAGTGCGATGACGCGTGGTTGACAATGGCAGAGACCCAGAATTCTTTAGCAAAACTATGCCTTGTCTGGCAGCCTCGAGAGCAAGTTGTTGATGAGCCGGGGTGCACACATCTCTTGGACCCAAGTTCCCATATGGCTGCGCTGATGGCTCGCCATCAAACATGCCCAGCCGCATTTGAACTGTTATGGTGTTGGCTAGAGCCAAATCGACATCGGTCTCAGATATCAAGCCCCTCCTCACCGCCATGTCGGTGTGGATAGCCAAAAATGGTCCACAATCCAAATCCAAACCTGCAGAATCAAATGGTCAAGCAATGATCATTGAATCAACATTATGCATCAGCCTCAAAGGAATCCAAGTTCGGAACCGACCTGCTTTGATGGCATCTGCAGCAGACTCTTCTGGTGTAGCAGTGAAATGTTGAGTATCATACATTACACCAACCGAATCACAATCTGATACAATATACCTAATTGATACAAGCAATAACATAAAAATCAGAAACCAAATCTGCAAAAAAGTAAACCAAATTCATACATTTTCATATGTAATTATTAAGATGATAGAAACACACCCGGCAAGGCCCCATTGACCTCGGATGGTACCCTTGAGTAGGTCGGGGTCAGCACAAGTGGGCTTCCCATTGACTTGATTATAAGAACACATTACACTTGCAACTTTCCCTTCCACCACACATGCCTTGAACGGCACGTCATATGTATCCGCCAGGTCTTGCTTACTAACCTGCAATCCGTTTTATCTACTTAAAAATACTTTTTGACAGAATATCAAACAGTTACATTTTTAAACAAACAATAAATAAGCACTTTTCGAAAGGACTTCTCAAAAGCACTTTTCACCGTACTTTTCAAAAATAATGCGAAACTAACCCCGACTTCTGATTAGGCTAACAGAATGGTCCTGATTCCATACCTAACTATATATAAAAGCTATAAGATCCCTCCAAAGTTACTGAGTAGTAGTTTTCAAGGTTCTTACAGAGGTATGGGCATTGGAAGTGAAATCCAATAGAAAAAACAAATATAAAAATGGCTAACTTCTGCAGCAAATAATTTAAGCAATTAATTGCCTTATAAAAGATAGAAAACAAGTTGCCAAGTTGGAGGGGTATGTTGGTTTCTTTGCTTACCCTAGCATTGAAATGATATCGGTCCACACCATTCCAATTATCAATATCATATGCGGTGTAATGTTTGCAGCAGGCAGCCACTTTGAGCCGGGTCCCCGTCGGACTTTGGAGGCCGCTGACGTATCTGGCGGCATATTTTCCGGCTAAAACAGGGTCTTCACCGGGAGTCTCTTGGCCTCGGCCCCACCGCGGGTCTCGGAATATGTTAACATTGGGGCTCCAGTATGTCAAACCGGCCATTCCTCCATTGTACATTGCTCTAGCTTCATCCGATACCACCTGTGATCCGTATCCGAACAGAATTCATCAATATATTTATCATTATACTCAACAATTATCGATAAATTAATCTAAAAACATTTAATAAATAAATTAAATGAAAAAAGTTGGTGCACTTGTGATTTTCTTTTTCATTATGGACCATAATTTATTTTTTTATTTCTTTTATTGAATGGGACCCAAGGTCGCCGTATCTAAGATAAATACGCAAAATATTAATTCTATTGCAGATTGCTAATCTCCAACTGTTAGGCTAATTTCTTATGTTCTATTAGAAACTTTAAAACATTGATGGAGACGAAGTTTCAGCATCACTAAAAATAACATACTAAATATTTATTGATTGGTTGAGTGGTCAAAAATATTTATATTATTTTATTTTATATAAATTTAAATATTGATATTTATTTTGAAATGAAAAAAAAACATTCTGCTTAAAAAAATAAACAAAGACAAAAGAATATTAAAGTGTTGTGTCTTACATGGAGAATAGAAATTTTTTACCTCTGTCCAGTACTTCTATTTATGCCTCCACATTAAAATTTAAGTTTAGGGTTTAAAGTTAGTGTGATTTTTTAGGATATAGCGTTTAAGTAAAATTTAACTTTTAATATTTTTAATGTTAGGGTATAAAAAACGTAAAAAAGTACAAAAAAAAATTTGGCATGTAGTAAAAAGTTAATAAAGAATTTTAGTAATTTTAGCAAAAGATAGGCAAAAGGAAGTAATCAAATAAAGAAACCAAATAGGTAATAATAATCGAAGTAATGTATATTCAGATAGCATCATTAAAAACATTTTATTGTCAAACACATGCAACTAGTAGAAGGTCAATTATTTGTTATTGATTTTGTGTGTGTTATTAATTAGTAAGTAGAGTTATACACGTTTGAAACGCTTCGTTTTTAGATTACAAAACGCATTTGATTTGACGTTTATCAATAGTACTAAACAAAGAGGACCATTCTAATGTGCAAGGCTTAATATAAATATATATGTACCAAGGGAGAAGTTAGGATTTTTTCTGGGACATGGATAAATTAGAAATTTTAAAAGGGTTAAAATATAATTGTATGATTATTTAAAAATAAAGTATATTGTGGTGTGATTACGTGATAGTATCTATTCTTTATTTTTAACCTTTTGAAAAAGAATATACTCCGTGCAGAGTGCAGACTATGCTGCTCAAACTTGGACTACTTATAGAAAATAACGTCATCCTTTACTATTAAAATCATTTAATAAATTTCTCAAATATAAAAATATTTATTTGATACAATAGTGGTACTTTTTAAAAAAGATAATAATAACATTTGAATATGAATAAAACTCCACTGACAATATCACATAACAATATATAACTATTTCAAACTTATGAATCCTTTTTGAGAAAGTGGGGTGCCAAAGAGTGCTAGTGGGTGACCATGCTTGAATATATATATAGGGTTAGGATTCACTTATACAATGTAAAAAAATTTAAATTTTACATTTTTTTAAATCGTTGGATGGAGAAAATGAATGGCTAAAATTAATTACTTATTTTTTTTAAGTGATAATCTTCACATATTATACTATTAATCTTATTGTGTAATTAAATCCTATCCATATATATATATTATATATCAAAACAAACAACTATATAGGATTAGAAAGAGCCAAAAGCAAAAGCCACAAGTGGCCTAAAATGAAACAATTGGTAAGTGTCTCCAATGCACTACATGCAAGGCTTAGGCTGATTTAGAAACTATGAAACCAACATATATATAAATAATAATTGAGTGCATTGGAAAATATATTAATTATTACATTAACAACAAATCACCATGCATTTCCTTAGATATTCTCTCTACTTTAAAATATTCTTAATGATTATATTAGAATGAATGAAAAATTGAAAATGACTATCTTTTTTTAAATCATCAAAATAATATATAACTCTTCTTAGTATTTAATTTAGTTATGTTATTGTATTAAATATAAACCCGGAATCTTACCCTTCCTATTTGCTCCCAGAGAGATTCATTGAAGGAAGCAGCGGTGGTGATGACTTGAGGGAAGCTGGTGGCGCCGGGGAAGGCACCACCGAACTTAGTTCCGGGACCGACATTGGAGACGCCGTGAAGAGCCTCGGACCACCACTCGTAGCCTTGAATCCCAAGCCGAGGCACCGCTATCGCATTGTTAACAAGCAGCCTAATCTTCTCGGCCAATGTCAACCTGCCGATCAAGTCCCTCACCCTAACATGAAGGGGCAGATTCACCCTACAGAATTTGAAACTCCTCGTCAGCCCATCCCGAGGATCGCATGCGAACGGCGGACGAGACTCCACCAATGAAACACAAACGGCGGCGGCGATCAGAAGACAGAGAGAAAAGAGAGATGAAGGTTTAGCCATTGGGGAAAGGGGATTTGGAATGGGGCTGAGGGGAATGGAGCGGAGGGTATATATAAGGGGGGAAAGGGGTTTGAATTCTGATGATTGGAATTCCACGTCCATGGAGGCTAAAGCTAAACATTGAGAAAGCAACTGTGAAAGAGAAAGCAAGTTGAAATGAACACGTAGTTTTTGGAATATTAGTTAATGGAGTAAATGAGTGAGGGAAAAATGAGTGTTTTTTTTAGCCATTAAAAAACCATAATATAAAGATTGAAAAAAAAAAGACCAAGAAGAAGATAAAGAGGAAAAAAAAACTAAAAATTGTTAGACGTGACGTTAAAATAAAGAGTGAGTGGTCACGGACTACAGAATCTTTCTGATCTCATCAGTCACGTTAACCGCTCTCTAAATAAATCCTTTTTATTCGTATTCCGTTTTTACTATTGCCTTGTTTATTTTAAATGATGGAGCACAACATGTATCTAAAGTATATCAATTAATTTATTTAGGTAATTAAAATATTTTTTTAAAGTAAATATTTAAAGTATATTTTTGGGTTAAATAAAGTACTTTAAGTGTATTTTTTTGTCAAAATATATATTTATTGTATTTTTTTTGTTAAAGTATGTACTTAAAGTATATTTTTGTTAAAATATATATCTAATGTATTTTTTTAATCAATGTCACATGACAATTTTTAGGAACTTAGATGAAAATATATATACTTTAAGTACCTATTTTGACCAAAAATATATACTTTTGGTACTTACTTTGACAAAAAAATACTTCAAGTACCTATTTTGACCAAAAAGTATACTTTAAGTACTTGACTTAATCAAAAAATAAACTTCAAGTACTTATTTTGACAAAAAAAAATCAAGCCCATCCACGAGGGTGCACAATAAGGATGACCATTCAGGATCTACAACCCATAATTAGACAGGTTCAATTTTAATAATAGCTTATTTTTTCTAATATTTATTATTATTATTATTATTCAATTTGTTCAATACTTGGGGTCTGTTTTTAAATTTTAATTTGTTTCCGATAATCATTATTAGAGGTCTAATATTTTTTAATACTTGTTATTATGTCTACTCTTAAAATTTATTTTCTTTAATATTTGTTATAAGTGATCTAACTTTTTCAATACTTGTTAGTATAAGCCTAATTTTCTTCAATTCTTGTTATTAGGAGTTCAATTTTTCCAATATTTGTAATTAGGGGTCTACTCTTAAATTTTATTTTTTCAATATTAGTTATTAGGGGTCCAAAATTTTCCAATACTTGTTATTAAGGGCCCAATTTTTTTTTCAATATTTGTTATTAAGTACATACTTTTAAAACTTTATTAATTTTCCAATTCTTGTTGTTAGGGCCCTACTTTTTTTAATACTTATTATTAGGGACATTCTCTCATAAATTCATTTTTTCAATACTTATTATTAGGAACCTAAATTTTAGGTTCGTACTTAGACCACCAAAATCTCAGAAAAGAACCGAATAAAAATAGCATTGTTTTTATTAGTTTATTTGAGTTCAAGCATCATATTCTATAGGTTTACATAAGTTTATCTACAAACTGAAATCAAATTAATATTCTATTTTATAATTGAATTATAATACTAAAAAAATATGCTTGATATACAGTTCAATTCCATTCAACTTTAAGAATTTAAAATATTATATCTAACTGGCTTAAAAGTATCATAAGCCCTTGAACTTTTAGAAAACAAATCAATTAAGCCCCGGAATTTTTCTGCACCTAATTAAGTCTTTATACTTTAAAATTTAATTAATTCACCATTTGACCAACGTTAACCGTTAACCTAATAGTTTTTCTATCAACTGGTGTAACATATCATGTTACAGTGTTGTCAATTAGCATTTCTAAAATTGTTTATTTTATTTAAAAGTTCTTTACAAATTCTAAAAAAACTTATAAAATTATAAAAATAAATTTTTAAAAAACATGTAAATGTCACACGAAAGAATTGCCGCGTGATAATAATATCTTAAGAAATACATCGTCATAATTAATATTGTATAAAAAAAGTCATTACTCTCTAACTTTTTTTCATAATTAAAGGTTTAACAATGTTATCGGGCATATTTTTTGAAGTTATTTTATATTTTTGTTAAAGCTAAATTATTAATTAATAAAAATATAAAAAGCGACTTATATTTTATTTGTCAATGGACCTAATAACAGGTTTCCATTTTCTACGAAAAATTATATAAGTTTTTTCATATAATACATACTTATTAGAATATTGAGACAATAGCCAATTGGTTAGTCTAGTAAGACGATACACTAATATTTTAAACAAAATTAAGGGTTTGATTTTTGGTATTGTGAATAGAACAATTGAATTGAAATAGTCACCCTTATAATAGACCTACGAAATTTGCGTAATATTTTGTAATTTATCCTAACAAGTATATATGAAAAAAGACAAGACAGTTTACTATGATCACAAGTGTAGTATAATTAGTAATTATAAATCAACACAAATGTGAGCAGTAAAGGATAAAAAGAGAGTAGAAAGTCAAACAAAACATGAATCAGATCTCAGTGAATGGTCTACATAAAATGCATGCATTTGTCTTGGTTTTGGTCTACAATAAGGTCAGATGTGTGTTTTCCCCTTACTTTATTTTAATATTAATTAATTAAGAATTTTATCGGTTATATTGACAGTTGAAAAATTTTAATTCAATATATAACATTTAAATATTATCGTATATTTTAAATTTTAAATATTAAAATTATAAATTTTAAACTCTAAATAATAGACATTAACTTTTAATTTCTATAATAATTTTAAATTAATTAATTATTTTCTGACATTGAGGACTGTAAATTTCTGATACACGTGATTTTACCTCGGCACATAAACCAATAAAAAGTAAATCTCGTGACTGCAACCATACCGTTACCTTTTCTATCTTTTTTGGTAAAGTTCATAATAGTCACTAAAATATGCGTTAATAATCATTTTGGCTACCAAACTTTCATTTGTTACAAATGGGTCACTAAACTATCGATTTTGTTACCAAATGGTCACTGAACTCTAACTGCCATTAAATAGGAGTGGGTAAAACTTGACTGGACTAAAAAAATGAATTATTTGACTCGACTCATAATTCTATAAACTTGATTTGGCTCGAATTTTTTTAAATAAAGTTCAAGTTATAAAATAGAAATTCGAATAACTCGAAAAAATGAATTATTTGGTCCTATTTCGAAAAAATATTAAATTTAGGCTCTTCATTTATAAATTCTATCAATTTAGTCCTATTTTTATTATATATAATTTAATATTTTTTACTCCAACCAGATGGTGATACGATTCTAATTTTTATTAGAAATAATTTAATTATTTGTTAAAATACATTTATATGAATTTTTAATAATATATTTTTAAATGTATTGATATATTATTAATTTTTTAATAATATTATTAATTGGAGTAAAAAATAATGAGCATAAATTCATTGATATTTTCGATTTAGGACCAAATTAATCAAATCTATACATATGGAGGACTAACTATGTTGTTAAACAATTTTACCCAAAATCTCACATTACCGCACTTAACGGTAGTTAGAGTTTAATGATCATTTTATAATAAAATTGAAATCCTAGTGACCATTTGTGTAACAATTAAAAGTTTGATGTACCGAAATTTTTATTGAAGCATAGTGTTTTTTTAAGCTAAAGTAATTACAAGTGGTATTTGTTCTGAATATACTCTCAATCATTTAATAATGCATGCTCAATCACCATGCTGCAGCTGCTAGTGTTCGAACCCATGGCCTCTAAGAATAACATTCATCCCTTAATCACTGAGACAAGTTGATTCGTGATTCATTAAAACATAGTTTAATAATCATGTATGAACTTTATTTTTTTATTGTAATACCGTTACCTTTTTATTCGTACTCTCTATATGCCAAATACAATATGAATCTTTATATCAATATTTCAAAACTTTCTATTTTTTTAAAAAAAATCCGTGACATGTTAATGGTAGGATAGACCGAGAGGGGTAGAGGGGCTGTTGTCCCTCTTAAGAATTTGAAATTTATATATGGTTATAAATTTTTTTATCAAAAACTTATGTTCGCCCTTTAAAATTTTATAGGTTCGTCTGCTTAAAATTTTATAAGTTCGCCCCTTATAATTTTATAGATTTACCCCAAATATAAAATTCTACACCCGTCCCTTGTTAATGGATTACATCAATTCAATTAAAATTCAAAAAAAATATTGTTTTTTTCTTTTTGAATACCAAAAAATTATTATTTTAAATAATAATTAATAATACTATGTAGGTTTCTTTTCATATTTTTATATAATCTTTAAATAATACAGTTAAAAATTATTATTTAATGACCAAATTCAGATTCGATGAATTTATATACAAATATTTACCACATTACATATCATTCATTTAATATTTTTTAAAAGATATGTTTTATATAAAATATTTTCTTAAGCTCATAATATGATTATGATATGGATAATCTTGTAGAAACCTTGCATGAGAGCTGGGTTTTTTTTTTCTTTGGACTTATCATATATTTATGGATATGGTTGTTGACAGATGGGATAATAAAGATAACATAATATAGTTGTAGTATAAATTAAATAATCTTTTGATTGGTTTGGGACCCATTCATTTGAAGAATATGTGTTCTGTACCATAATCACATTCAATAAACCATTTTTTTCTTTATCAAATTATCTGCTACTTAAAATTCAATTAGTGGTCTTAATGAAAAAAAAATGTTATTCATCTTAAAGATTTGAGTTCAATCTGCTTTGTCCGTAAAGTGTGTGACACACTGAAAATTAAAAAAAAATATGAACAGATACTACCTCCTAATCACCTTAAGACTATTAAAAAAAATTACCGGCCACTTATGAAAAAGACACAATACCAATTAAGAATTTGCTAAGCTCACATGTTTTTTCATGATTAATTTTGTTAATTCAAAACAATTAATTCGACATGTTCATCATTGATTAAGTTTGGATTATATACATTTTATTTGTTCCAGATTTGATTTGGTTCTATGACCCCAAAAGATATTCTATTATTCTCAACAAGTATTATTTCACTTTTAAGCTTAAGAGAGTAAGAAGCTTTTGATTTTTTTTTATAAAAAAATTAAGTTTTTAAAATTATTTTTCACCAAATTAAACCCTTGAACTAAAAAGGTTAATCAACTAAGCTCAATCTGACCATTAAATTTTGACACTTTTTGATATGTTAGTGTAGTGTGTCGTGTCATAATATTTTCACTTGGCATTTTTTATAATTTTTATTTTATTTAATTTTTTTTTGAAAATTCTAAAAATTCTAAAAAAGAACTTATAAAAAATATTTATTTAGAAAAAATATGTAAATACAACATGATAGAACTATAGTGTATCATGTGCCAGCAATACCTAAAGAAAAAATATGTAAATACAACATGATAGAACTATAGTGTATCATGTGCCAGCAATACCTAAAGAAAAAATATCAAATTTAATTGTCAAAATTGGTTAAAGAGATTAATTTATTCAATCTCTTGGTTCAAGGACTTAATGATTAAATTTCTTTGTTCAAGGACTTGAGTGGATGTAAAAAATGTTTAAGGGCTTAATTGATTATTTTTTTCAAAAGTTCAAGGGTTTATCACGTATTTAAACCTCTATTTTATAATTAAATTATAATTGACACAAACATACATTAAATTTTTTTAGCATCCCTAATGCCCTGTTCAATTTTTAGTCCCTAATAAAATTCATATATGTCCTATAAATAAAATTGTTCAAGTTCAGATCTTTAAAAAGACATCCTTTTCTACTAATGCCACTCACTAAATTCAGAATTTATTATTTTAAATCTAATTTAATTTAACAAAAAACCTTACCCTTAAACAAATTTACTATTAACCATCTATGCATAAAATTTGTTTCCCATAAAACAAGCTTTGAAAGCTATAGCAAGCTTAAGGTCCAAACAATGGAAGGTCTTCCCAATGAAGACAAGAAGAATATATTTGATAGCTGTCAATAAAACAGGTAAATAGTACAAAACTAAAATTCAAACTCTCTATTTGTCTTGTCTCTCTTCTTATTACAATACTACCTTCATTGTTTTTCTCCAAGAAAAACTAAAATTTGTTACCACGTTTATGTTTTAGTCATCTAACTTCAAATATTTCTCATTTTACCACAACTTTCAAACTTCGTTAAGCCCACATTTTTATACTCTTTTGAAGTATTTTCTTCTAAATTCAAACAATGGGGTAGAGAAAGAGGAGAAAAACAATATAAATAGATTCAACGATGAGTAGATGGTGGAGGCTGTAGATCGAATCAAGATAAAGTCAAAACTTTAATTTGAATTTTGTTTATTTTGAGAGGATTTCAAGGAAAACCAAACTGTGAAAAAGAAAGAATGGAGAAAGAGAAATATTTCGATACCAATTACTTTGCAACATGGCCAACCACAATTGAAAATGATGTTAGTCATGGGGAAGAGCAAAATATTAGGTTAATTTCATAAATAAAGTCATCTAAAACACAACATGTTGCTATTGTCTTTATACAATTGACGGCTAGATGATAAAAAAAAACATATTTTGAAAGCTGATTAGTAAAATTAGAAAATTTTAAAGCTGGTGACCAAAACAAAAATGTGGTAAAAGTTGAATGACGAAATGCATAGTTTACCCTTTTATAATAATATATTTAATTTGGTTTATTTTCTCTTGTAAAGCGAAATTAATTATAAATATTGAGATTTGGAATTTATGGACACTAAATTAAAGATCCCAGATTTCATCTCCTTGGAAGTTGCTCCAAGTTGTTGCATTAATATTTAGGTTAAAGACATGACAGCATAAGCGGTTGTTTCGTATCCAGCATTAAATTCACATTCCTTAAATAGCTTTTTCCTACGGAAAATGTAATAAAAAGAGAAACATAAAAGCAAAACAAACAAAGATAAAAAGGCAAGCTGGGTTTGTTATTGTTAGTTAGCAACAAACTTTCTTTTTATTAATTGATTATATTTATATAAGCATGGTCATGGTATGGGGAATATGTAGAGCTGACAGTTTTGATCTAAACCTAAAAATTTAACTCAATTATTCTAAGGTAATTATACCATGTACTGGCGGTAGAAATTTTTTATTTCTACAAATTTTATATAGTTTTAAAGTTTAGAGATCTAGTTTAGAGTTTATAATTTAAGGGTTTAGGTTTATGCGCTAAGAATTTACGGATTGTGATTAAAATTTAGTGTATATAGATTAAAACCGAAATTCCTAACATATTATCTTAAAACTTAAATCATAACCTTTAAACCCTAAATTAAATTTTTAAAATCCTAAAAATAGGGCACTTCAAAAACAATTTTTTTACAATCTGTGCATGAAATAATTTTTATTTAAAATTTAAATTCAATTAAACTTGATTTGGAAATAAAAATTAACAAATTAATTAGCTTTAACTTGTAATGAATCAAATGATAAAAACTGACTGATCAAATCCGAAAATCCAATAGTAACCCAGGGGCCAAGCTAGGGGTGGCAACTGTCTTGGCCTCTACAAATGGAAAAAAAATCGTTTAATCGCATAATAACGCAACTATAAATTAATCGAACGATAAAATTGCACTTTTAACTCTTAAATTTTATGCTTGAATTCTAGGCCCTAACAAAAATTCTGACTTTATTCCTATGGCAAACTCAAATAATTGAAATTCTAAATGATCTAATTCCAAAAATACATGACTCGAAAGGATTATTATCTTATACATTGGTGGTGAAAAAAAACGTTTTCACAAGTGAGATTAATTAGGGGTATGAGGTTAGGGGTTTATGTGATAGGGTTTAGAATTTAGAGTTCATGGTTAGAATTTATGGTTTATGTTTTGTGGTTAGAGTTTTAGGATTCTAGGCTAGAAATTTAGATTTTTAGCTTGAAAATAGACATGCTTGTGTAAAAAAATTACATTGACAATGTATAAATATTCACCCAACTCAAAATAATATAAAACTTAAAGTATAATTATTCTATACATAGTCGGAAACAAAAAGTTCCATAAGCCATTAGTTTTAAGATTTATGGTCAAATTTTAAGGTTTAGAGGTTATGAGTATAGGTTTAGTGGTTTAGAATTGATGGGCCGTGGTTAGAATTTAAGGTTTATAGGTCAAAACCTAAATCCCTAATCATATTACCCTAAACTCTAAATCATAACCTTTGAACCCTAAATTCTAACCAAAACTCAAAATTTTAAACATATAAACCTAAACCACATAACTTATTAACCAAAAACTATAACCATAAACCTAAACTACGTGACCTATAAACCTCAAAATTAAGACATTTGTAAATAAAATTTATTTGCACCGTTGCTCGTGTATTGAATATAAATCCAAACCTCAAACTGCCTAAATTGATTTGATCCGAAAACAAAACCACTTGTCCAAATTACAGGTCATAGTTGAAACCTTGAAGATATCCCCAAAGAAAAAAAAAACAGACTTGTCAAACTAAACCAAACAGAAGCAGAGCACATCAGAGATGGATTCAGATTGCATTAATTGGGTGTCTGGAAGTTGCCTTTCAAATGGTGTAGGATTGGATCAGGCTTTTGAATGTGGGACCATAATGTTAGAACTGCAAGCCAGATAATGTCATGAAATGAAATCATATGCTTCGGCTTTACCACTCTGTATCATTATGTATGTTCATGTCATACCTTTGATTTGGACTCTATTCTCTCCTTTTTTTTCTTTCGATTCTTTAAAGTTTTATCCTAATTTATTTATACTAATTTATACCGTACATCTGATTTTAATAGGTAATTCTTACAATAATATTTTTTTACATACACAAGTTCTCGAACTTGAGATATGCTTATGTCAAGTTGCATACCATTTGGACCAATCCGTTGGTAACTCTATTCCTTCTTTATGTTTGTAAAATATATATTTAAATTAGTGGTATCGTTTTTCATATTAAATGATATTTTTATTCTTTATCTATTTGTTTGAATAGTCTTTAGATGAATAGAAGGTAGTATTTGTTTATATTTTTTATCCTTTAATAACGCGCTCACACACTTTGTAGAAAAAGTTATTTGAACCTGAATCTTCTAGGATGAACATCATCATCTTCGCTGGTTGTGTTCTTATCTAATAACTTTATTGTAACTTTAATTATTTTGTTAGTTTGTGTCACTCAGTGAAGTATAAAATTTAAAAATTACTTAACACTAATCTTTTTATAAATAATGCTTATTAATATTAAAAAATAATAATGATTATTAATACATAAACAAAAAATATAAATCGTTTTGATAAAAGAAATTGTAGGATAAAAAATCGGGGACTGATTTTCAAATTTTTGTTTTAAAATTAAATTTCATATTTTACCTCCTTCTATAACTTGTGTTGTTTGTCTTTTCCATAAATAATTTTTTTGATAAAAAGAGAAAAAAAAATATTATTTGATACCAACGTTATAGGTCATTAATTAGTATTTTAAATAAGAAACATGATCTTAAACCAAATCCTTTGTACATAAAAAATCAAAATAATTAATTAAAAAATATGCTTCGTCAATAATGTTTAGATTGTTTTATTCTGTATGAGTTTAACATTTAATATTTACTTTAAAAATAATCTTTAATATTTGTTTTTAAAACGTAAAACTTTTTACTTTAACAAAAAAAGTAAGAGCAGGATTTTTTTTGAATTAAAATACATATGTACCCCTACTACTTCATATATATTAGTATTTGAGATACATGTGACTTTTAAAAATTTAAAAAAAATATAATATAAAAATAAAATTTATTTTAAAATTAATGAAATTTGTTAAATTAGTTATACAGTAAAAATAATTTTTTATTTGTTGTATTTAAAGATTTATAAAAGTGTGAAATGTCAAATCACCCCTACAATAATATTTATTAGTAAGAGTAGAATTGTGCAAAACCGGGTTCGGTTAATCGTTAGAAAATTATTTTGGTTATTATAACTTAATTCTTGACCTTAAACCGGTTAATCGAAATATTTAGTTAGGCTCGGTTTAGGTAATGATTTATTAACTTTCCTTATTAAAAATATCAAATATAATAACATAGTGAATAATAAGCTAGAGTTTGAATTTTGAAATATTTGAAGAAGAAAAGTATTAATGTATGAAAATGAGAATAGGAAATAACTGACAATTAAGGTTAAATTTTTTACTTCCCAAAGTACAATAAATCAAATAATATTTGGGAGTAAAATATATTAAAAATTGTCGCTAGTTTTTCACTTTCCAAGACTAAAAATATTTGAAAAAAAATTTGAGGTATAGAATAAATTAACAGTGACGCTAAAATTTTGCCAATATAATTGTATAAATATGCATATATTATATATTATGTAACCAATCGGTTTGGTTACCCGCTTTTGTTCAAAACTACGAATCGTATCCAAACTGAAATAATATTTTTTTTCTTAAAAAACCTACCGTAACTAATTTATTCGGTTCAATTAACCATGTTTCCGGATTTCGATTTCGATTTGTCGGGTTTTTTTATACAGCCCTAAGTAAGAGCATGTATATTGTTAATATGCATGTCCGTCTTAAGGTCCATGTTCGGGGTGCGAGGTTGCCCCTCTCAACAATGTCATCTCTAAGGTTTGAACTCACGTATTTCCCTTAAGAGTGCAATGTGCCTTACCAATGTACCTAACCAGGGACGGAGCTATCTAGGGGTGGGGCAATCGCCCCCACCCTCGAAGAATTTTTTTTCACTTTTGTCCCCCTATTTAAATTTTTTTAAAAAATTAGTTTATTTATGAATTTACCCCTCACTTTCGAGCATTTATAGTTTGCTCCAATCGCAAATTTTGGCTCCATCCCTGCACCTAACGCTTGTTGGTTAAGGTCATGTAATTTTCAACCGAGTTGATGTAAGAGTTGACTTATGAGACCAAATTCAGTCACAATTTCAAAAAGTAATAATGTAATATATGTGTGATTATTATTTGATATATTGCCAATATTTTTTTTACAAACGACTTCAATCAGTCATTAATTAATATTTAAATTTACAATTAAGGGAACATTGTGATAATTGAAGTCACTTGTAACCCCCTTGTCTCGGTCTGGCCGGATGACCGGTCCGAGTGAGCCACACGGGGAAAATCGAAGTGAAACCCGTTAAGGTTTCCTCTCGGTTAGCAACCCTATTTTTTTTCTTTAACTTAACCTTTTCTAAAGGCTCATTTATATCTTATGTGATCAAATAGCGGAAAATAAATACATGAGATAAACATTCGAACCCAAAACAACATTCGAACAACCCAATTTTAATCTTTTAGATAGGCCGTTTCGAAACACCCTTGAGGCGTATCGAAACGCCTTGATCATGTCAACTGTCCCAGAGCCTACACAAGATGCTGTATCGAAACGGTGGTCAACCGTTCCGAAACGCCCTCAACGGTCAACTTCTCGTGGTCAACTAGATTTTGACCGTTTCGAAACCTTCAGACCCATTTCGAAACGCCTTCATCTCGTCAATTTCTCAGAATTCTAGTAGCCAAAATGTTTCGAAACGCGTATCAGAACAGG
Source organism: Hibiscus tridactylites (assembly GCA_958450335.1). Lineage (NCBI taxonomy): Eukaryota > Viridiplantae > Streptophyta > Magnoliopsida > Malvales > Malvaceae > Hibiscus > Hibiscus tridactylites. The sequence continues at coordinate 17,569,672 of OY288281.1, read as the reverse complement.
GGCTCTCAGAGGCCAAACCGTATCGAAACGCGTTCCGATACGGGGTCCCTGAAGCCTACCCTATCCGAAACGACCCCTCCCGTTTCTAAACGCGGACTGTCTGCAACCCTTGAAAACTAGATTTAGGCGAATTTCAATAAGTCTAAAGGTCCCATAGGACCCCCTAAAGGCACACAACACCATCAAACAGAGTCTAGAGGCATACATCATATGTTTAGCATGCTCGAACACATACAAGACATAGAATTAAACAATCATACATACAGGACAAATTTACATTAGTCTTTCATACAAGTCATGCTTGAAAACATTGATAGACAAAAGCACCATTCGACCCATAAGGGCTTACATGTCATGAAGCAAACTTAAACATCAAAAGACATACATCAAAAGAGCAATTGGCAAGATATATCATGCTTACAAACCAAGACAAACCACAAACATCCAAATCACAAGTGAGTCATACAAGCTCATACAACACACCCTTTTGCCACATTGCCTAACTACTACATAATTAATAACCGTACTTGAGCAACAACTTGGAAAGCCCTTCTTGCCTTGCTCCGAGCTAACACCACGCTAATGATCTGCATTGTTGAAAATGAGAGCGTAAGCTATAAGCTTAGTGAGGATGCTCTAAAACCGAAAACATCAACAATGCAGGGTCCAAGCATGTGTTCCCTAAATCTTATATCTAATATGCATAGATAATTTCACAAGTAGACCTAGCTAGTCTTCCAAGAGTCATGTATGGCATCTCACATCATATCAAGCTCAAACATCAAAATCAACATCATATATTAACATCATAAATCACAATCATATGAACAAGTTTAATTGGCCACTATTAGTTACCCGGATGTGCGGATTTAAATCTCAACAACCACTTTACCTCGGTGGGATTTCACTCATCACCGGACCTTGCATGGGTGGGATTCCACTCATCGCCACATGCCCTACGAATGGGATTCCACTCATCATCCCGTAGAATATATAATAGCTTCCGGTGGAATATTACATCACCGTACTCCTCCTTGATGACTTAACGCCATCAAGGCCACGTACGTTTTGACTCAATTTGTGTGCACACTAATCCTAATGATCGATCATTTACACCCGATAAGTAAATTAGTGCCAATTATAGGTGGCAATCGGGTCATTCGGTTCGGGTTCGTTTCGTTTCGTTTCGGTTCGGGTCATTTCAGGTCTATCTAGAATCGGTTTAGATTCAGTTCGGGTCGGTTCAGGTTCGGGTCTAATTCGGGTCTGTGATGAGTCGGATTCGGTTCGGGTATTGGATCGGTCAAAATCGGATCGGTTGTTTTCGGGTCGGGTCAAAATCGGATCGGTCGCTTTTGGTTCGGGTCAAAATCTGGTCGTTCGGGTCGCTTTCGGGTCGGGTCAAAATCGGATCAATTTCGGGTCGATTTCGGGTCGAGTCAACATTTAAATTTTCGGGTCAATTCGATTTGAGTTGGGTTAAAGGTTTGAGGTTTAGTATTTATGGTTTAGTTTAGAGTTATTGGTGTATGAGATTAATTCTGATTTAACTTGTTAATCTATGCATTTGAATTTGATTAAATATTTAAATCAAAGTTTCATGTATTCATATCAATTTTTTTGTATAATTATATTAAATCAAAGTTTACTATATGTAATAATAATAATAATAATAATAATAATAATAATAATAATAATAATAATAATAATAATAATAATAATGTCTGAAATTAATTAATTTATTAAACTTAGGATATAATTGAGCTAACTAAAATCTAAAAGCATAAATCACAGACATAATTAAAATAATTCTAAAACTAAATGTGAAATTTCAATTAGATTAATCTAAATTGAAACTCAATTAAATTAAAAAAAAAGAAAAAAGAGAAAGACAATTGGTAAAAGTTGAGAGGGAAAAGACAAAATTTTGGAGGGAAATAAACCACCAATTTTTTAAGCTAGATTGAAAAAGAAAAGAAAAAGACAATTGGAAAAAATAGAAAGAGAAAAGATAAAATTTTGGAGGGAAATAAGCCACCAATTTTTTAAGCTAGAGATTAATTACTTTTTAGGTCATGTTGCATTTAAAATGTTACATTTTAGTAACTTTAAGTTGTAGTTTAATTTTATTTAGTCACTACTAGTGATGCAATTAAAGGTTGCCCCTATGAATTGGTCTATTATGTATCCATTTCTTTTAATGCAATCTTTTGACATTTTTTTCTTTGTAAATGTAAGATTAAATATTGGGAGAGAAAATAGTACATTGAAACTCTAAATTTAAAAATTAGTTTATTTAATTAATATTGAAACGTAAAATAACATAAAATGTTATTATACCACAACTTTGACAAGAGGAACAGTCTCTTCCATGATATAGTATAAAAAGATAATAAAACATACTTCTTTTTATTATTTATTATATTGTTAAAAAGAGATATTCGGGTTAAAATCGGGTCAAAATCGGGTTAAAATCGGGTTGATATTCGGTTCAGCTTTCGGTTCAACTTTCGGTTCGGGTAGCATTCGGTTCGGGTCAAATCGGTTCGGGTCCATTCGGTTCAACAAAAAAATTTCAGTTCGGTTCGGTTCGATTTATTTCGGGTTTCGGGTCAACTTCGGATCATCATGTTCGGGTTAAAATCGGGTTTCGGTTCGGGTAATTCGGTTCGGGTTTCGGGTCTCGGGTCAAGTTTGCCAGGTCTAGTGCCAATTTTCATTTATCACATCACATATCCAACAACCACATCTCATGCTCATCACATATACATATCATGGTATACATGCCCAAATTAACCACATATCACAAGAGCATAGATAGGCAAACACAATAGCATTTAATGGAAAACAATAGCTAAATTTAACAACTTGAATTCACATAGAAATGGCCTACCAAGCACATTTCAACTCACACACTTCACACACTCGAACCAAACTTTAAAACGTGTTTAAAATCACTCATCACCCTTCCTTAGCAACCAAAGCAAGTCTCCTACGAGCCCGGATTCGATCCTAATGTTCCTTCGACGTCTCCTCTTGCTTCTAGCCAACCAAAACACAACCATTATTCCCAATCAATGCTAACATTCAATCAACACTCAACCCTTGAGCTCAAACTAACTCCAACCAAATTTCCAATCAAATTAATCCCCCAAATATATCAATTTTCGTGCTCCCTCAAACTCTAGCTGAAATTTCCATTTTCAATCATCCAAATGACCCCCAAAAGGTCCCAAAACATCCTCCTAACATATACAAACCATCAGCCCTTTAATTTCAACCTAAAACCCACCAAAAATCAAGTTTTTGACATCTCAAGAATTGCTTCAAAAACCCATTTCGGGTTTTCAATAAAACCCAACCATTTTGACATATAATGTACATTTTAATGTGAATAAACAAAAACCAAACTCCATATTTCAAAACAAAATAAAAATCTTCATAAAAACTCAAGCTTTAACCAAACCCTAACATTTCAAAAGTTCATAGTTTTAAAATCTATGACTATGGGGAGATAGAGGATGAAAAGGAGAATTAGAAAATGCCCTTACCTCTCAAAATGGTCTTGAAATGAAGATGAGGTTCAATGGAATAGTGATTTGAGTTTGGGTGAGTTTGAAAAAGGAAGGTGGGGTTTCTAACGTTGGAAAGGGAGTGGGGAGAAAAAAGATGACAACATTTCTTAAAAGTGATCTTGCTTTTAAAATTCTTTTGGGTCAAATTACCACATTGGTCCCTCCCCTTTTTATTAAAACCCAATTAGACCCTAATTAAGGTTCAATTGATTTAATTTAATTTTACCGACTCGGACCACTGACCCGACTAACTCCTAACCCCAAAACACGGGTGTTACAACTCTCTCCCACTTAAGGAATTTCGTCCCCGAAATTACCTGACTGAAAGAGATACGGAAACTGCTTTTCCATATCCTCCTTCCTCTCTCAAGTGGCCTCGTCCACACCTCGACGTTGCCACCGCACCTTTACTAACTCAATCGATCTACCCCGCAACACCTTACTGTCAGAAGCTAAGATCTCAACCGGATCTTCCTCATAAGTCAAATCCGGATTTAATTCAATCTCCTCTACAAGCATAACATGTGATGGATCGGACCTATACTTACGGAGCATCGAAACATGGAACACATCGTGTATCTTCTCTAGCTCGGATGGCAACCGCAACTGATAAGCAACCGGACCAACCCTCTTCACAATCTCATACGGTCCTATGTACCTCGGACTCAACTTCCCTTTTCGGCCAAATCTTATCACTTTCTTCCACGGAGACACTTTCAAGAATACCTTCTCACCCACTGAGAACTCAACTTCCTTCCTCTTCAAATCAGCATAGGACTTCTGCCTATCCGAAGCAGCTTTCAAACGATCACAAGTCAATTTTACCTTGTCAGTTGTCCCCTTGAGCAAATCCGGCATAGGTAACAACTTCTGTCCCACTTCGGCCCAACAAACTGGAGTTCTACACTTTCGGCCATACAAGGCCTCATACGTAGCCATCTGAATGCTCGACTGAAAGCTATTATTGTAAGCGAACTCAACTAGAGGCAAATGCTTCTCCCACGTACCTTGAAAGTCAATGATGCAACAACGCAACATATCCTCTAAGATCTGAATAACTCTCTCTGACTGACCATCTGACTGAGGATGATAAGACGTGCTGAAGTTCAAACGGGTACCCAAAGCTGTATGCAGACACTCCCAAAATCGAGAGGTAAACCGCGGATCTCTATCTGACACAATGGACTTCAGCACACCATGCAGTCTGACAATCTCCCCAATGTACAAATCGGCCAATCTATCTAAAGTATAAGTAGTATTGACAGCCAAGAAGTGGGCACACTTCGTGAAACGATCTACTATCACCCAAACTGAGTTCTTCTTCGCAGGAGTCAAAGGCAAGCCCGAAACAAAATCCATGGTGATGTTCTCCCATTTCCATTCCGGAATCCTCAACGGCTGTAACAAACCTGAGGGAACCTGATGTTCCGCCTTCACTCTCTGACACACTAAGCACTTACTCACAAAGTCGGCTACATCTCTCTTCAAGCCGACCCAAAAGTACTCATTCTTCAAATCACGATACATCTTCGTACTTCCAGGATGTATAGCAAACGGACTACTGTGGGCTTCAGTCAAGATCGTACGTCTCAAGCCAATGTCCTCTGGCACAACTATTCTATCCTTGAAACACAAAACCCCATCGGTACTGAAACTGTAGTCTGAAGATCTACCTTCGGCTATATCTTGCACGTGAGGTGCCAAAGATCTATCTAAGAGCTGTTTCTATCGAATCAACTGACTTAAAGTAGGTCTAACCTGAAGCTCGGCTACCAAGCCACCATCTCCGGACAAACTCAATCTAGCAAACATGGCTCTCAAATCCACGGCTATCTTTCTACTCAATGCATCGGCCACTACATTGGCCTTACCGGGATGGTACTCAATGGTAAGATCATAGTCTTTTAGCAACTCTAACCACCTACGCTGTCTGAGATTCAAATCTCGCTGAGTCATAATGTATTTCAAACTCTTGTGATCGATGTACACTGTGCATTTCTCACCGTACAAATAGTGCCTCCAAATCTTCAGAGCAAACACAACTGCAGCTAACTCTATGTCATGGGTCGGATAGTTGCGCTCGTGGGTCTTCAATTGTCTTGAGGCATAAGCCACTACTCTCTTGTCTTGCATGAGAACACAACATAGGCCTACATAAGAAGCATCACTGTAAACTACATAGTCCTTCCCAGACTCAGGCTGAATCAAGATCGGTGCTTGGGTCAAAGCTTCTTTCAACTTCTCAAAGGCTCTCTGTCTTGCATCTGTCCACTCAAACTGAACACTCTTCTGTAGTAACTGTGTCAATGGAGCGGCTAACTTAGAGAAACCCTCTACAAATCTCCTATAGTATCCGGCTAAGCCTAGGAAGCTACGTACCTCTGTTACAGACTTCGGTTGCTTCCATTCAACAATGGCCTCAATCTTCTTCGGATCAACTCTAATCCCATCGGTGGACACTACATGTCCTAGGAAGACTACCTCCCGGATCCAGAATTCACACTTGCTTAGCTTCGCATACAACTGATGATCTAGCAAAGTCTTCAAAACTAGTCTCAAGTGTCGGTCATGGTCTTCTACAGTTCGCGAATACACCAAGATATCATCTATAAACACAACTACAAACTGATCTAGATACTGATGAAAAATCCTATTCATCATGTCCATGAAAGCAGCCAGTGCATTAGTCAACCCAAACGGCATGACTAAAAACTCATAATGACCATATCTAGTCCTAAAGGCCGTCTTCGGTACATCAACCTCTCTTACCTTTAGCTGGTAGTAACCCGATCTCAAGTCAATCTTCGAAAAGACTGATGCTCCTCTCAACTGGTCAAACAAGTCATCAATTCTAGGCAACGAATATTTATTCTTCACTGTCAACTGATTCAACTGTCTGCAGTCTATACACATTCTCATGCTTCCATCTTTCTTCTTCACAAACAAAACTGGTGCACCCCAAGGTGAAGAACTAGGCCGAATAAAACCTCTATCTGTCAACTCTTGCAACTGAGTCTTCAACTCTTTCAATTCCTTCGGTGCCATGCGATACGGAGCAATCGATACAGGAGCTGAATCAGAATAAGTCTCAATGGTGAACTCTACCTTTCTGTCCGGTGGTAACCCTAGAAACTCTTCCAGAAACACACTAGGAAAGTCACATACTGTCCGGATGTCCTGAGGTCTAACCTTACTCATGTTAGGGTTCATCACATACGCCAAGTATGCTTCACACCCCAACTCAACTAGCCTCTTAGCCTCTAAAACTGAAATTACATTGGACAAGAACTTCACGTTCTCACCCACCACTACAATCTCATAGTCATCTGTGAGTCTCAAAGAAATCCTCTTAGTTTCAAAATCTATCCTAGCTCTATGCTCTGTGAGCTAGTCCATACCCAGAATTACATCAAAACCATAGAAAGGAAGCTCCATCATATCCACTGGAAACACATGTCCCTAAACCATCAACGGACACCTTCGGTACATCTTTCTAACTACTACTGTGTCCCCAAAGGAACTAGTAACACTAACTCCTACCTCTAACATTTCACAAGGCAAATTCAAAGACTGTGCATGCTCACTCAATATGTAGGAATGTGTAGACCCAGAGTCAATCAAAGAAAGCAAACCCAAAGACTGTATCGAGAAGTTACCTGCGATCACATTGGTGTCATGCTGATCCCCACGCTGAGCGTAAACTCTGCCCTGACCTCCGCCCTCCGGCTGAACTGCAACTACATGTGCTATGTTCCTCTGACCATCGTTCCTCGGCTGGAAGTTACCTCTACCGCGCTCGTGGCCTCTCTGAAAGTCATTGGCTCTAGCAGGAGCCTGAGCTGGTGCCTGTCCCACCAGATGTGGACAGTCACGCCTAATGTGGTCTCTAGCCCCACAACTCCAACACGAATGAAAATTTCCCCAACATTCACGGTGTGGTTCCTCCCGCAAGTAGCACATGTGGGCAACTTCCCACCAGCTCTCTGGCCCTGTTGGCCCCTCCCGTGGTTACCGCCACCACGTCTATGATCATAATGATGCCTGTTGTCCCGATGCCTCTTGGCATCACCTCTATCAAAGTTACTGGACCTCTTACCCGAACTAGATCCCCCAGACCGCCTGGTCAAGCTCAAGCTGTGCTCTAAGTCCTTGGCCCTCGCGACCAAGACATCAAAATCAGTGTAGTCTGAAGCTAGAGTATACGTCTTGATCTCTTCACTCAGCCCATAACGAAAACAGTTACAACGTTCCACCTCAGTAGGAACAAGCTCAGGTGCATACTGACTCAGTCTGACAAATCGAATCTCATAGTCTGTCACGGACATACTCCCCTGAAGCAAAGCCATAAACTCCCTCTTCCTCTCATCGAGGTATCGCGGACCCAGATACTTCTTACGGAATGCTGACTTAAAGAACTCCCAAGTAATCTCGGCCTCATCCATACTCGTAGTAACGGTGACCCACCAAGTGTAGGCATCACCCTGAAGCAAGGACTCAACACATCCCAACTTGCGCTCACCAGTACACCTCATCTAAGCAAGGATACAGACTGTCTTCTCAAACCACAACTCTGACCTCTCTGGAGTAGACCCTCTGAACTCTTCGGCCCCTAGGCCCCGAAGTCTCTCTAATGGCAACCCGGTGCCCTCACCCTGATGGTGTGCTGCCTGACCCCCAGCTACTGCAGCCTGAAACGCCCCGGCTATCGCCTGAACCAAGGGAGCTAAGTCTATTCTGGCCGGTCCTTGGCCACCTTGGCCTCCTTGGCCTCCTTGAGATCCCTCTCCTTCGGCCCCGGCCTCGCCTCCTACTCCAGGTGGAGGAGGTGGTGGTGGTGGAGGTGGTGGAGGAGCTCCAACCCCAACCATAGGCTCTCCCACTTGAGCCTCGACTCTCACTACTAGCTCAACTCTTGGAGCCGCTGACCGTGGTTCCGGTCGAACCATCCTAGGCCTCCCACGTGGTCTCATGATACAACTAGCAAGGTAATAACTACAACAAGAAACAAATAGGGATTACGTTAGCCAAAGTAAAGTCCAATAGTGCTCAAGTACTCCCTTTACCAAAATCTTTTTAAATTAAGTAATAGTAGCAATGGGCACACACTCTACACCAGACACAACAACTCATGCTTCAAAACACCATACGAACAGTCAAATATTAAGAATTCACGGCAAGGCATGCATCGAACAACACAATCACTTAACATATCAAGCTTACCTCACTTACCTGCCCGAGGTCTCAGTAACCTCAGGCTCTGATACCAACAAATGTAACCCCCTCGTCCCGGTCTGGCCGGATGACCGGTCCGAGTGGGCCACACGGGAAAAACCGAAGTGAAACCCGTTAAGGTTCCCCCTCGGTTAGCAACCCTATTTTTTTTCTTTAACTTAATCTTTTCTAAAGGCTCATTTATATCTTATGTGATCAAACAGCGGAAAATAAATACATGAGATAAACATTCGAACCCAAAACAACATTCGAACAGCCCAATTTTAATCTTTTAGACAGGCCGTTTCGAAACACCCTTGAGGCGTATCGAAACGCCTTGACCAGGTCAACTGTCCCAGAGCCTACACAAGGGGTTGTATCGAAACGATGGTCAACCGTTCCGAAACGCCCTCAACGGTCAACTTCTCGTGGTCAATGAGATTTTAACCGTTTCGAAACCTTCAGACCCGTTTCGAAACACCTTCATCTCGTCAATTTCTCAGAACTCCATTAGCCAAAACGTTCCGAAACGCGTATCGGAACAAGGGCTCTCAGAGGCCAAACCGTATCGAAACGCGTTCCGATACGGGGTCCCTGAATCCGACCCGTTTCGAAACGACCCCTCCCATTTCGAAACGTGGGCTGTCTGCAACCCTTGAAAACCAGATTTAGGCGAATTTCAATAAGTCTAAAGGTCCCATAGGACCCCATAAAGACACACAACACCATCAAACAGAGTCTAGATGCATGCATCCTATGTTTAGCATGCTCGAACACATACAAGACATAGAATTAAACAATCATACGTACATGACAAATTTACATTAGTCTTTCATACAAGTCATACTTGAAAACATTGATAGACAAAAGAACCATTCGACCCATAAGGGCTTACATGTCATGAAGCAAACTTAAACATCAAAAGACATACATCAAAAGAGCAATTGGCAAGATATATCATGCTTACAAACCAAGACAAACCACAAACATCCAAATCACAAGTGAGTCATACAAGCTCATACAACACACCCTTTTGCCACATTGCCTAACTACTACATAATTAATAACCGTACTTGAGCAACAACTTGGAAAGCCCTTCTTGCCTTGCTCCGAGCTAACACCACGCTAATGATCTGCATTGTTGAAAATGAGAGCGTAAGCTATAAGCTTAGTGAGGATGCTCTAAAACCGAAAACATCAACAATGCAGGGTCCAAGCATGTGTTCCCTAAATCTCATATCTAACATGCATAGATAATTTCACAAGTAGACCTAGCTAGTCTTTCAAGAGTCATGTATGGCATCTCACATCATATCAAGCTCAAACATCAAAATCAACATCATATATTAACATCATAAATCACAATCATATGAACAAGTTTAATTGGCCACTATTAGTTACCGGATGTGCGGATTTAAATCTCAACAACCACTTTACCTCGGTGGTATTTCACTCATCACCGGACCTTGCATGGGCGGGATTCCACTCATCGCCACATGCCCTACGGATGGGATTCCACTCATCATCCCGTAGAATATATAATAGCTTCCGGTGGAATATTACATCACCGTACTCCTCCTTGATGACTTAACGCCATCAAGGCCACGTACGTTTTGACTCAATTTGTGTGCACACTAATCCTAATGATCGATCATTTACACCCGGTAAGTTAATTAGTGCCAATTTTCATTTATCACATCACATATCCAACAACCACATCTCATGCTCATCACATATATGTATCATGGTATACATGCCCAAATTAACCACATATCACAAGAGCATAGATATGCAAACACAATAGCATTTAATGGAAAACAATAGCTAAATTTAACAACTTGAATTCACATAGAAATGGCCTACCAAGCACATTTCAACTCACACACTTCACACACTCGAACCAAACTTTAAAACGTGTTTAAAATCACTCACCACCCTTCCTTAGCAACCAAAGCAAGTCTCCTACGAGCCCGGATTCGATCCTAATGTTCCTTCGACGTCTTCTCTCGCTTCTAGCCAACCAAAAACACAATCATTATTCCCAATCAATGCTAACATTCAATCAACACTCAACCCTTGAGCTCAAACTAACTCCAACCAAATTTCCAATCAAATTAATCCCCCAAATATATCAATTTTCGTGCTCCCTCAAACCATAGCTGAAATTGCCATTTTCAATCATCCAAATGACCCCCAAAAGGTCCCAAAACATCCTCCTAACATATACAAACCATCAGCCCTTTAATTTCAACCTAAAACCCACCAAAAATCAAGTTTTTGACATCTCAAAAATTGCTTCAAAAACCCATTTCGGGTTTTCAACAAAACCCAACCATTTTGACATATAATGTACATTTTAATGTGAATAAACAAAAACCCAACTCCATATTTCAAAACAAAATGAAAATCTTCATAAAAAACTCAAGCTTTAACCAAACCCTAACATTTCAAAAGTTCATAGTTTTAAAATCTATGACTATGGGGAGATAGAGGATGAAAAGGAGAATTAGAAAATGTCCTTACCTCTCAAAATGGTCTTGAAATGAAGATGAGGTTCAATGGAATAGTGATTTGAGTTTGGGAGAGTTTAAAAAAGGGAGGTGGGGTTTCTAACGTTGAAAAGGGAGTGGGGAGAAATAAGATGGCAACTTTTCTTAAAAGTGGTCTTGCTTTTAAAATTCTTTTGGGTCAAATTACCACATTGGTCCCTCCCCTTTTTATTAAAACCCAATTAGACCCTAATTAAGGTTGAATTGATTTAATTTAATTTTACCGACTCGGACCACTGACCCCGCTAACTCGTAACCCCAAAACACGGGTGTTACATCACTTTTGAAGAAAAAAAACTTCAGTGGACGTGGATCAAATAATTATACATATATAATATATATGATTAGTTATTTAATAAACCGATGATGAAATTTTTTCCTCCATGCACGGCTTTAATCCACTGTCATGTATTATCTATTCTCTTAGTGAATCGGTGCCTCTTTAACTTGGTTGAGTTACTTTAGTCAAACCCAACCAAAAACAAAAACAAAATTAATCATTTTTTCTCTCAATAGAATAGTGGAATTAGATCCATATTTTTTTAGCGTTGTTAATAATAGAGTTGTTAAATCAATCTAGATTGGTATAAGTGGTAAGCAATTTAATATCGTTTAAGTATATTTTGAGTTAGAGATTTTATGTATGCAGAAAACTCCCGTTAAGAAATTTATCCATTAAAACTAAGTATGTAACGTGAGTCGGTTGAATTAGTCATAACAAAGCCTTGAGAAATTCGGAGGTCAAAAAAACAGAGTTACTATAAAAAAAAGTTGGTTTTGAGCGACAGTTTGGATTGGTAGTTGCTTGCAGTCATTGACAACCAATCAAACGGTTGCTTGCTAACATGTACTAATATAAAATCCACAACATGTGAAGTGACCCTCAGCACATTACCTTTGCATGGGTGTGGGGTTCAGCATTTATTAGGGTTTAAATGGACAGGCTGCCATGCCAATCTCATCTTCAATAACTAACAATAATGTTAAGCCATTCGATATATGATTGAGTTGGCAAGGATTCATCTTTTTGTTTGCAAGATTTAGATTCGATTCTTGCTATCATAACCCTTTTCATAAGGCACTCTATTTAAATCCGTAAATTTGAAAAATATTGAAATTTAAAACTTTTAAAATAACCAGTTAATTATGATCTTAACACGTATTAAATGTAAACTGCTCTAAACAAATTGAATTTGTGAATTTGTTTTCCTGTTTGAATTTTAAAGAAGCTAAACTTGTATGGTGGTCAACCAAACATGGGGATTTATATGAGAACGGATCGGAAATTCTCATGATTCAGTTATAGTAATCTTCATCACTATTTGAGTTTTAGGGATAAAATTTCTCCATCTTTGTCCATATAGGTAAGATTTTGATTATTTTCCATTCCCATCAGTTAAAATCCTTATAATTTTCGATTATTCACCGTCCTATTGCCACCCCTAGATATTAGAAAGGGAGATAAACAAAGAGTATTGTGATAAGTGGATGAGAATTGGTCATAAGTGGATCATATTCATATCATATGATATCTAAGTTGAAAATGAGACCCCACTTTGAATTTTGCCTTTCCGGAATGAAAATCACACAAAATTGGGATGAGATTGAACAAATTTATCCAAAAATTAAAAATCAACAATGGGATTGGGATTGGAAGACCAAGAAATTATCTGGATGACAAGGCGTTGCTTATGAGGCTTGAAACAAAGAGTTGTGTATTGCGATAACATCCCTATCCCTTCCAAATAAACAAGTGACGTACACTAATGGCTTTCTTATCCTCTATTCTTACACTTACTTTTACACTATGCGGACAAAAATCATCTGCCCCTAACCCTAAACTCTAAACTCTAAAAATATATTACACTCATAATTTTTTAGACCTCAATCTTAACTTTAAATCTTAATCCTAAACTCTAATTCTATTTTTTATGTAAGGGTGTAAATAAGAACACCGAAAAAAGAGAAAGTAATTTTTATTCTAGACATAATTTTATATTCTTTTATTATAAATAAATAAATAAAAGATAGAGAGAGACACTCGAATAAGTTTGCTTTATTAACCAAATTTTCAATTAGAAATTCGAGTGGATAACATAACACTTTATACATAAAGCTAGGTTTTGATAGTAAAAGGAAATTAATTAGATATCATTATTTTTTAATCGAAAATTAGATATATTAGAATCCGTCGACAGTGGAATTATCACTTTATTTATGGTGATAATTAGTAGAAGTTCAGATGTTGAAGAGTTGTTCGAAATGGCTAGACACATCTAGTTAAAAATATGTGGATAGCGCAATAATTCTAAGCTTTACGTTGAAAAATTAGTTAAAAATATCAAGGATGGAAAAGAAGTATGAAAAATTAGTTAATTAAATGGTTAAAATTTATAATTATCTCTTTACGTTGAATCTTAACCATTTAATTAACTAATTTTTTATTATATATATATATATATATATATATATATATATATATATATATATATATATATATATATTCGTAGAAAAGTATTTTAGATCGATATAATAGCAATATCAAATTGATTCAAAATTTTGCGTCCATAAAAAATACAGTTATATCAATAAACTCAAAATATCATATTGTTAAAATATTAGTTGTACAAAAGGTTATAAAAATGTACAAAATTATTTTACGTTAGTGTAGGTGGATCTTTTTCATATACGTGTAGTTTTACATTAATCCAATATTTGTATTATGTAGTTTGAGAATATTATCTATCTTATAATCAAGGACGGTGCCAAAATTTGGAGTTGGGGGAAAACGTAAATATTTGAGAGTGTGAGACAAATTTATAAATAAATTATTTTCTTAAAAATAATCATATAGGACAAAATTTTTTTTAGGCACCCTTAATATCTCTGCCACTAATTATAAAACATTTAATGAAAAAAGATTCAACTTGCATAATCTAAGTAAATAAAACATGAAATATGATTATTAGATTGTTAAAATATTAATTGTACAAATAATTATAGAAGTGTGTAAAAATAATGTAGTTTAATCTATAGATAAATATAAATTTATTCAAATTTTGAACTAAATACAAATATTATTTTGTACTCGGGTGTATTATAAAATAAAAACTATTAAGTTTTTTTTAACTATCATTATTTTAAAACAAGATAACTATAACTTATTGAATGGACCAGACTTCAAGTTTGATACGTTAGAGAAATTAATTAGTGAGGTTAGAAGGTTGTTGTGAAAACAAAACTTGTACTCGAAAGTTGGCAACGTTATTAAGTGATCAATTTGTGGTGAAAAAGAGACTAACATTTTTCTCATTACGTGCAATACCCGATTCAAACGACACAAATTGATTGATTGATGTAAACTATGTAACGATCAACTTTCCAGCTTACGATAATCCGAGGCAACAAGGAGATAATCTAAAAGAACAAGAGAGTTTGGTAATTAATTAGTGGTTTGATCACTGATGATGTTGATTATAAGAGATTTTGATTTTAGTAGCTTTGTTTGCAATGTGTTATTAAAAAGATAACAAAATATGAATAAATACCACTTTATAATAATCTTAAGACTACCATATTATTAAATCTAAGTGCTTAAACTATTTTTTGGTAATTTTTAAATCCTTAATAAAAGTTCATTTGCCGATAAGTAAATATATATATGTAAAAATAGGTGTCTAACGTTTAAACCATTATAATTTTAGGTGTTTGGTTGTTAAAAGCTGTTTAAAAAAATTAGTATCCAATCAATGTTTGACACATGACAATAATATTAATTTTTTTTCTTTTTTTTGAGAAAAAGCCCAAAATTTTCAAATTTTTTTTTAGAAAATCTTGAAATTCCCCAAGTTTTATAAGACAATCCTCGAATCCCTAAAATATCCCAATCCCAAACCTCAAATTATCATCGCTTCCACCATCGGTCACCCCCTGAGTCCACCCGTTTCAATCGCCAAACTTAGCCGGCCATTTCTTCTAATATGGTATCATCAAAAAACGACAAACGACGTGCCCGTCGAATGATGACGTGAAATCGACGTTAGGTTATCACGTCGTTCGTCGTTTTTTGATGACACCATGTTGGAGAAAACGACCGTTTAGGACCAACGACCGAAGGGTGGGCTTAAGGGCGACGATCGATGGTGGCGACGATTTTAGGATTGTGGTTTGGGATAGTTTATGAATTTGAGGATTGTTTTGTAAATTTCTGAGAATTTCATGATTTTCTAAAAAAATAAAAATTTTGGCTAAAAATTATTATAAGTTTTTTATTTTGAAAAGAAAAAACATGTCAGGTGTCATGTTTTGATTGGTACGAATATTTTTAACAACAATTAATTACCATGCACTTAAATTTAACGAAATAAAAGGTTAAACACATATCTTTACCAAAATATAATTTAAGCACCTAAAATTCACAAGACGAAAATTAATATGAATTTGGACTAAAAGTATTGATTAGTTAGTTGAACCGTTGGATGGATTATGCATTGATAAAGAAGAAAACCAGGATAATGTTAAAGTATAAAGGAAATATTTATATTCAATATATATGCTGTGGAACAAAATGTATTTTACAAGTATTTTTGTTTTAAGGTTTAAAGGTTAAGGGTGTAGAATTGATAAGTTGTGGTTAGACTTTAAAACTTTGTTTGGTTTAGTGGAAAAGTGCAAGGGATGAAGGAGCAAAGAGAAAATTAGAAAGAAAATGAATATAAGTGTGGTTTAGTAGAGTGAAAAATTAGAAGTGAGGGAGTTTTTCTTGCTCATATACAAATAATTTTTTCTTCAAAATTGGGTGATAATAGGAAGGAAAAGTGAAAGCTATCATACTTTTATAATAAAATTATAAAAAATTCTAATTTTATTCTCACCATATTTATGATTAGTTTATATAATTTCGTCAAATATTTTTATTATGATTTTATTTTTGTTCAGTTTAGTCCTTAATTTTTTTATCTAATCTAAAATTTACTCTTATTTGTTTCTAATTTTATTATTAAATTTAATCTTTTTAATATAATAATATTTTTTCCACTTTAGTCCTTAAAATATTTATTTAATTCAAAATTGAACCCTGTTTGTTTCTAACTTTTATAATTTTATCTAATATTTATACTATGATTTTATTCTGTTCAATTTAATCCCTCAAATTTTATTTAATTTGGAATTGAACTTTATTTATATTTTATAAAATAATATGGAAAATATTGGATTCAATTATAAAAACACATATGGTTCAATTTTGAATTAAAGAAATTTTAGGGATTAATTTGATGAAGAATTAAAAATATAAAATTAAATTATAAAAATCAGAAATAAATAGTGGTCAATTTAAGATTGCATAAAAAATTTAGAGACTAAATTGAATAAAAATAATAACATTATATATATTAGACTATAAAAATTAAAATAAATTATAATTTTCAAAACTTAATTTTCTTTCTTCTCACTTTCCCATTGTACGAAGCAATAAAGAGGAATTTTTTTGTTCTAGTTTTTCATCCTCTCAACCAAGCACACCAATGAAAAAAATATATATTTTTCATCCTTCCATTTATCCATCACTTTAATTTTTCATCATTTCAAATTTCTTTCCTCTCTACTAAGCAAAACCTAAGGCTTATGGTTAAAATTTAAGATTTATAGGTTAGGGTTAGAGTTTCGTGTAATATAGTTAGATATTTATATTCTAACCTATAAGCCCTAAGTTATAATCTTAATTTCTCAATTTTAGTCACTAAGACGTTTGTAGAAACTTTTATCTCAATTGTAATTTTGTTATGCCAACTGGGCTTTCTATTATTCAAGCTGGGCTCTTCGAGTTAGTTAGCAGGCCTAGCTTGTGGGCTATAAAAGTCAATGTTTGTATTGGACTCGTTCAAGTTAAAATGAAATATATTTCACATTTCTGTTTCTTTCTCGTTTCCCTCTTTTCAAATTCAAGTAATCTGACACGTTCAGTTGTCTAATCACTTTAGTATAGTCTAATCAATTTAACGTGAAATTAGTTTAAGGGAACCAACTTGACTCAGTGGTTAAGGAAACAGTTGTTGTTCCTAGAGGTCACGGGTTCGAGCACCAGCAGCTGTATTAGGGTGATTGAGCGTTCATTGTCAAATGATTGAAAGTATATTTAGAATAGATTCTACTTGTAATCACTTTAGCTTTTATAAAAAAAAATTAAAAAACAACAAGTTTTGATATTTATTCAAAAGTTTAAAATATTAAACTTTTTAACAAATATTAATATTTATTTTATAAGTATTGATATTTGTTAAAAATTTAAAATATTATTAAAAAATTAAATATCGATACTAATTAAATTACCTTAGTAGAGCAGTCTGCATATTTTTGACCCCCTTTCTAGATTATTGAATTTGATATTATTTTTCTATTAGTCACGATCATTTAATTTTATTAAATTACATTATAGATTTTTTATTATTAACGAACTAAATTATTTATGATAGTTTCATTAAATAATTCAATATAAAAGATGTCTTAGAATGCAATATGCATAGGTCACTCTCTAAACAAAATCAATTTCGAGATATCGTGATATGCATGCCTTACAACCAAATTTTAGTTGAATTAATATAGATTTTAACTACTTTCAATCGAATCGAAAGTAATCTGAACCGTTTTTACCATAATTGAAGGTAACTTAAACCGAAGATAACCTGAATTTATTTTACTCAAATCCGATTTGACCAAAAAAACTTTTACCGATAATAATATACTCCATATGAAATCGACAGAAGATCTAATGACCTGAAATAAAAAAACGATCTCCTATTGACTCGATATCAACTCGACCTGAAAACGACCGACCCAAAATATACGACCCCACCTGAATTATCAAAGACTCGTACTAAAAGCAAACCAAACCCGAAATTACCTGAACCGAACAATCCATTTGCCACCTCTAATGCTGATGTTGATTTTTTAAAAAATATTTTTCAATTATTTCTCTCTCATCCATGTATTATTTTTATTGATTTTATTATTCTATCACCATGGTGGTGACAACTCTCACCTTGTCCTCTTGCATGATAAGAGCAAGTACATTCCAATTATGCTATAAGCTTAGAATCCGTCTTATTTCAACTCAAACATATATTTAACTTATATTAAGTTACCAATTACACTTACAAAATCAATGTCCTTAGAAACAAACCCATGGGGACTGAGGAATCGGTGCAAGACTATCTTTCAAGAACAGCATCAATCGCCAATCAAATGAAATCCTATAAAGAAACAATTTCTGATCAAACTCGTGAGGAGTTTGACCAACTCGTTATTATTCCTTATTGAAGGACATTGCTTATTATCTTATATACTGACGGTAGAAACTGAAATTTTCTACAAACGCTTTAGTTTTAGGGTTTATGGGCTTAGTTTGGGATAGTGTACAAGAGCCTTAACCATCTAAGCTAAGCTATTCTTTGGTCTTAGTTTCAATTAGATTTTATGTGATTTATATTGCTCGGGTTCGACCAAAAAAAATTAATTAAACATTTCGAACCAACCTAACCTCAACCACAACTTTTACACTTGCATCTGAAGAGAAACAAAATCTAGAAACCCTTTCTAGACCTTCCACCTCCCCACCTTTCCGACCAAGCCGGGATCTTCTCCACCACGCCGTCGTGGCCACCACTGTCTATACCGACGAAATCATCGTCCCGTCCTGAACCCACCCTGTGCTCCACTCGTCGAGGCGCTGTGCCGTTCGTCGTGGAGATTCGGTTAAATATTCGAATGTAACCTAAACTCCCGTCGCCTCTATTTTGCGACGATTCCAGCGCCGATCAACGTCCGTTCGTCGCACCCTCATCGCGGGCGAACTCCTCACTTCAAGCTAAGTGAAACCCAGTTATCTGATCGACTGTCTGTGGACGTTTAGTCCATCGTTGGAGCTACGCCGAATCAACCTCGTCACCTTCATTTTTGGTTAAATTCGATAAGATTCCGGCTTGTTTTATGTTTTTAACGAATGGGTTAAATTGGTGAGTTGACAAGCTTTCATTTTCCGAAAAATTGGTTTTCTTTGGCATCTTCGGCGATCGCTCCAACGACCGTCCAATGACCAGTTATGCCCTTGGGTATGTGAACCGGTCTATATTAAACCCGGTCCAAAACCATTAACCAAACCCAGTCTGAGCCCAACCAAACCAAGCCCAGTTTGGTGTTTGATCCGGCCCATACGAGTCTGACTCGACCCGTCTGTCCGAGTTCGACCTGACCCATCTGCCCGAGTCCGACCCGACCCTTTTCCCGAGTCGACTCAGTGAGTCAACTCTCCCGAGTCGACTTAGTGAGTCAGCTCGCTCGAGTTGACTCAATTGAGTCAAACTAGTTGACCAGTGCCGTCAACATGACGTTAGCGTTGACTTGACTGCTGACGTCATCGTTGACTTTGACCAAAAAGTCAAATTTTTCGAAAACCCTATTATATGTTTTTCGACGTCTTGAGTCAATTTTTGAAGTCTGTTTCGTGAAATTCCAACCCAAAACCCTCCGAATCTAACCTTGAAACCCAATCATGTTTATGTGTTTCATGATTCAATTTTAAGGCAATGTGAATAAGGGATTGATTAAGGGTTTTTGTTTAATTGAAGGTATCCGCACATCTTCGCATTCTTGAGATAACTGACGTCATATTCAAAATCGAGAGTGTTCAAATGTCGTTTCAATGGTCAACCAATATATCCCGTGATTGAGGTAATACATTTCTACCTCTTGCATGCTTTATGAAACATGTTGGTATTCTGTTAAAGTATGTATGTTTTTGATTAAGTGTACTTCCAACTCTTCTAAGTCAACTCGCTTACGAAACAAAAGGATGACAATCTGAATAAGACCGAGTTATTTGGAAGAGAAGTTTAGTAGACCAAAAGGATTGATTTCACTAGGTGATTAATAAGGTAGTTAATCTTGAAACCCGATTAATAGAGTTAGAAGGATTCAACGTCAAATATTCTAGTATAAAATTACGAAAATGCCCTAAATGTTTAGAAAGGACTAAAATAACCATGGAAATGAATGTAACATAGAAACATACAACGGATCTGGTAAAAAAACCGATTCATCTGAAAATTTCGGAATTTCTTGAAAGGTTCTAGTATCAAGACTTAAATCTTCAGTTTTGTAAGGTACTCGGATTTTCTAAGATTCTGAATAAATCTGTAACCCCCTCATCCCGGTTTGGCCGGATGACCGGTCCGAGTGGGCCACCCGGGGAAAACCGAAGCGAAACCCAAAGGATTCCCCCTCGGTTAGCAACCCTATAATTTTTTTTTCATTTTAATCTTGCCTAGATGAACATTAAGTCCTAAGTGATTCACAACAGCGGAAACCATTCAAAGGAAAACACATTCGAACTACGGCCATGCATCACAGTCCATTTTAAGCTTATAAGACAGGCAGTATCGATACTCCAATCAAGGGTATCGATACGCCTGGACATGGTCAACCCCAACAGTCAACTCGTAGAAGACCGTATCGATACCGCCCTTGGGCGTATCGATACGCCCTTCTCGGTCAACCCTTCTTGGTCAACAGAGTAGACCCGTATCGATACTCGTGAACCCATTATCGGTACGTTCTACTCTCACTCAAAACTCCAAATTCCAGTAACTTTGGAGGGTATCGATACCCTTAGGGTATCGGTACGCCAGGCAAAATCTGTGGCCTTTGGGCAAGACCGTATCGATACGGCCCTGAGGCGTATCGATATGCCCTGCACTGCAAAACCTCCAAACTCACTTAAAACGAACAAGACTCGGACCTAGATGCAATTTAAGACTTCCCTAGACCCAAACAAGCATCCATACAACATTTACATACCACCATATGGCCATACAAGCATCCAACATATACAAACATCAAGGAAATCATGCAATGGACCCAAGATGGCATTTAAGCATTCAAAGCTTCATACTTCAACATTCAAACATAAAAGCAACCTCTAAGGCATATAGCCAACATTCATACTAAGCAATTTAGGCATGGGATACAATTTAAACATGGCATCACAAGCCATACAAAAGTAAGATAATATGGAGTCTAAGCAAGCTCCTAAACAACCAACCATCATCCAACAAAATAACATATGCCCCATTGCTTAACTATTACATGTTCAACATTAAAACTCATACTTGATGTACTCAAGCTAACAACCACACTTGGAGGCCCTCCACTTGCTCGAGCAACCCGCGAACTAAGGATCTGCAATGTTGAACAAAGAGAGCGTAAGCAATGATGCTTAGTGAGGGTCAGCTCTTAAAACAAACCTCAACATTGCAGGGTCCGAGCACGATCTAGCCAAGGCAAAACACGTATACACCAATGATCCACACAAGCCACAAGATACAGATGCATGAGCACTATTCAATGTAAATGCCATGATCATAAGCTCAAATACCAACAAGTGTAATCACATTTAAGCATCCAATTAAAGGTCATAAATCTCAACACATTGATACACTTATCAATCAACATTGGCACCTAGCTATGACCCGAATACGCGGATAGACACGTTGGAACTCACATCCAACAACCATATTACCTCACGGTGGGATTACACTCATCACCGGTCTCGCGGAGGGGATTCCACTCATCCTCACGCCCCGTCGATGGGATTCCACTCATCACCGACTATATATATAATTACAATTTCCGGGCGAACCCGTACTCCTCCTTGGTGACTCAACGCCACCAAGGCCACGCGCGACTTTTGACTCATGTGTACACACTAACATCCTAATGATCGATCATTTGTACTCAAGCATACTAGTGCCAACATTTACTCATTTCACATTACTCATTTCAACCAAATTTCGTGCTTAGCACGTACTCACCAATAGCCATCATCATGCATGTCTCAAGCATTACAAATCATGCCTCATCTCACATGTATAACACAATATACATAAGCATTCATATCACATTTCATACGAGACATACACATCCACATATACGAGTTCATCCAAAGGCTCTAGATCAAGTTTAGGATTAGGCTACCACCCTAATACTAACTCTAGGTGGGTCTACCAAGCCCGACCTAGTCCACATACTCGAACCAACCATTTTAAAACTAAGTAAAACAATTAACCACTCACCTAAGCTCCTAAGCTTAAAGACCAAGCAATCAACCACCTTCAATTTCCCGGATTTACTTCCGATGCTTCACCGATGTCCAACCTCAATTCTAATCAATCCCAAACACAAACAAAACATCCACAATCAAATATTCATCGTCGGAACTAACCCGGAATGCAATTCAACCACAAATTACCATGTTGCAAGTATGAACAATTTCCATTTTTCACCAACTCGGATAGCCCCAAAACCATGTCCAAAAACAATGTTTTCAACTTCCATTACACCCACAAATAATCCCAAATCAACCCCTATCCATAGCACTATCAAAAGCCTATCAAAACCCACCTTAAACAACCCCCAAAACTCACCCAAAACCCTCCAAAAACCCCATGTTTGCCCGAATCCGAAAATTGCTCAAAATCATTTGAAATTCACATATGTTATAGCATTTGACCTCCATACATCATAACTAAACATATTAAATCAAAACACTTCACTTAACAACATAAAGATCTCATTTTTAATCAAAATATTCAAAACTTCAATTTTCCAAAACTTTCATGAAAATCAAAATAAATGGTACTTTTAAAGAGGGGGAGTTGAGGGGAAGTCAAAAACGTCCTTACCTTTCAAAACGGAGTTGAAATGGATGAGGAATGGGATGGAATAGTAGCTTGGTGGAGAACTCTCCCCTTTCCCGTTGGTGAAGAAGAGAATGAATAGGAAAAATAGCTCTTCAATTTTGAAACTAAATCAATTTGGTCCCATTTCAAATCATTTATTTTGAAACCCGAAATTTTAAAATGATCATTTTACTTACAAACCCGAGCCCAAATAATATTAAAATATTATTTTCACCTAACCCCTAAACCCGGGTGTTACAAAATCTCTGAAGATAATTTATGGAAAATATTCATATATCCAAACTAATCAAAGTGGCGTAAGATACCGGACTGATTGACATGACCAAAGAGGATTGAAAACATCGATTAGACTGAGTTGATCGGGATGAATGTAATGACCAAGTGACTGCAATATCCTCGGGTACTAATTGTCAAGTTATCTGAAATGATGGATATACACTCGAGGTCTGAAATGAATAAATAGTCAGAAGAGTCGAAAGGCTCCGAATAATTGAAACACCTTCGAACATCGAGGTGACCGAAAATACCTCTAAAACTTGAAATGAGAAATATCAATAAAGGCAAGCGAAGATAGTGGCTCTAAAAGTGGTAATACACGACCCATGTTGGTTGGTCATTTCAGGAACTATTGTGATGTTGGAAGAATACCATATAAAAGTATGTTAGAGTTATTTGGAGGAAGTACTTAAGTCAATGGTAAAAGCAGTTTGTTCTTCGCGTGTATTCGATGTTACGGATCGAGTTCAGGTACAATACATATGTTCCAATACTTGGAGAATGCCAATTGAATACATGTTTGATTTTCCCCATTGTACGTCCAATGGTTGCTTAGTGAAAAAAAGCTTTTGTTATACAAGGTAGTCGGTTTTAAGAAGTGAGTACTTAAGGGTACCGATCCGGCTAAATAATAAGCATTGAAATGATGGTTTACGATCACTTCAAAGAGACTCAGAAACCTGATAAGTAACTAGAACTTCTAAACTCCCTACATCACTACTTTTACCTGATAGTCTAATTACCAAATTACCCCTGAAGGTCGAAATGACCAAAGTGCCCTTGTAAGCTTAATTGATTGGATCACTCTCGATACATTTGAAATATCAATGATCTTAATGTGTCAACTTCTGAATGTTGGTTTGAGCTGTTAGTACCGAGCTCCCTCGCCTAGGGACCTCGTTTTTAAATCATTTCAAAATTGTCAAACGTTCTATGCTCCCTTTCTGATAATTATCAAGTGTCTCTGTGAAATATATTAAACCATAAAGTGTGTACCCTATGTCCGTAAATACACTCTGCTTTAAACTAAGACTATCTGCTCTGAATTAAAAGTATGACTCTGTTACCCGTAATGAAAGCTCAACTCTTGGCATTTGTCTTCTGATACAGAAATATATCTGATATCCGTCTTTTGATACAAAAAATAAACCTGATATATGTCTTCTAATATAAAAATATACTGATATATGTTTTCTGATATTACTGTCTTCTGAAAATAAACTAAATTCATCTGGGTATATTATCTGTGATATAAATGAAGATATGTAGGCTCAGCGCTGGTAAGCCCTTCTAGACCTAAGCTCCTACACCCAATGGGCCTAGGGTAAGTCTTTCTGGACCTAAGGCATTCCCTTATGTAAGCTCCTACAGTTGACGGGCCTAGGGTAAGTCTTTCTGGACCTAATGCATCCCCTTAAGTAGGCTCCTACACCTCAGGCCTAGGGTACGACCTTCTATATGCAGTTCAGGGGGAATTTCATTTTGGAGTTCGGTTGGAGGGTAGTTAAGTAAATTAATAGAACTTTCTGATCTCTTCTGAAACATACCCTACTAAATTAATATATCAAAGATGAACTCTCAGTAAACTTACAATTCACGCTTAATGAACCACTCTGAACTCATTGATTCAACTTTTGGAATTCGAATCTCTTCTGAATCTCCAACTTTAGACTCATCTTCTAAGATTCGGGTGATCAAATAAAGAGCAACCTAGTTACCTTCTGATATAATGCTTTACTGAATTATCGAATCGTAATTTGAGCTTACAGTTGCCCAATTCATCATGACAATGTTAAGTTGTCATATACCTACTTGTACCTTTAGCATCTCCTGGTAGTTTGTATTACTGAGCTTTTCGAAGCTCACATTGTTTTTACCATCACAGGTTAAAAGATCGACCATGTTGCAACTACCAATGTTGGTATGGGAGTTTCTTCGGCTTGCTCGCGGAGTATGGTATTTGTGTAATTAGGGGGCATGTATGTCATATCTTGATTTACATTCGAGTCTGAAACTTGTTTTAGCAATTTGTATCATAGTTTCTATTTTGTAGTCTGAATGTTTTCTAGAATTCTATTTTAATTCAAAACTTGATTTATGGTTTTAAACGGTTTAGCAATTTTTTTATTTAAAACTTTAACGTGGGTCGCTCCGGTGACCCTAATGTGACTTCCTAGGATCCGTATTAACGCATATGCGGGTCTAGGAGGTTACACCTACCATAATTGGTATGCATTTGTCCTCATCATTCAAGGAAGCATGAGTTTGAAACTTAGAGGTTTTTCATTTTTCTAGTTTTCCTTTATTTTTTTCATTCAATCGGGCGGTGACACGTATCATCATCTAATTGGCATCACTTTTTTATTTTTTAACGGTCGGTGACCAAAATAATAACGTGATGTTAAGGACGTTTTTGCCGAAAAAATCAGTTTGGTGACGAAAACAGAAAAAGATCAATAGTTTGATGACCACCGTGTAATTTTGCCATTATATTATTGGTCAACAAACGATTTAAATTTTTTTATTTTGATCATCAAACTATTTTCTTTTACATGTATGGTCACTAACATTACATCTTTTTACTTTGGTCGGTTACCATAAAATTTACTCTTGACAGAACAAAGAATGTAACATGGCATGATATAGTAAAAGCCAACTTCTTATTCTTCCTCTACGACACATTTTCTCCATCCTTATTTTCTAAAAATGATGAACAATGTCTTGTTTTCTGTTATCTTTTAAACAAAAAAAATGTAAAGCGATGTAACAACCACAACGTCACATTCTTTATCAATCACTCATCTCTTTTTGTTACCTTGCCACTTTTCCTTTTCTAGAACTGTTTATATTTGAAATTTTACAGTTTCAAATTCTTTTAACCCCGACCTCCTATAAAAAAACAAAGAACTCAAAGAAGACCCTTTTAAATAAGCCTTTTCTCTTAACTTAATTTTATTTCTTATTTTACTCATTTTTATTTTTTTCTTATTCTAGAAACAAGAAAAAATAATTAGAAGTGGAAAACAGTCGTTTGGGTCATGTCATTTTGATTCGGATCAGGTTCAATTTTGACTACATTTCATTTCGGTTTAGTTCAGGTCCAATCTGGTCTGGTTTGGTATTAATTCGGATATATAATTATTCGGATTGGGTGTCGGGTCGGGTCGGGTCACATTGGTTTGGTTGTTTTTTTGGGTCAATTGATATGAGGTCGGAAATTTTCGGGTCGGGTCAAGATTGGTTCAATAGAAGATCGATATGTTTTAGTCGGGTTTTTAGGCCGAATTTGTTTTTACACCCATATATGGCATTATAAAGCCAGTATATTTGACTTTTTGGTGAGTTGTGCGGCAGTTCACATCAAATTTTTCTTTATTTCGGGTTGCCTTCGGTTCGGCTTGCTTTCGGTTTGAATAAAATTGGTTCGAGTCTATTCGGTTTGCTTAAAAATTGGTTTGGGCCCGTTCGGTTGGTTAAAGATTGGATCGGGTTCATATCGGTTCAACTAAAAATGGGTCAATTTCAGTTCGATTTGGTTTGTTTCGGATTTCGAATCAAGTTTGAAATATCATGTTTGGGTCGAAATTGGGTGTAACCCCTTCGTCCCGGCCTAGCCAACAGACCGGACCGAACGGGTTATACGGGGAAAACTGAAGCGAAACCCGCTAAGGGCATACAATTTACCCTATTTTTTTTATTTATTTATCTTTTCTAGATATCACAATTTACCCTAGGTGAGGAGACAACAATGGAAAGACGATCACAGATACGATCAAGCAAAGGGCATACAATAAATTAAACTTACCATATAGATTGTTAGTCAAATTACACGCATACGGGGCAAACCATCATAAGGGATACATATAACTCAAATAGGAAGCATACAAGCCATAAGGACTAAAATGTAACGTTCAGGAACCGTTGAAGATGCCATTTAACCGATTTAACTGCCTGCGTTTCGGAACAGGCTTGCCTGTTCCGAAATGCGGGCTTCATTTAAAAAGGAAAAGCCAGGTCGTTCCGAAACGATCCCACCTTGTTTCGGAACGGGGACTTTCAGAGACAAAACGTATCGGAACGTGTTCCGAAATAGGGGCTCATAGTGGCAAACAATATCAAAACGGGTTCCGAAACAGGGGCTCATAGTGGCAAATTGTATCGAACAACACTACCCCCGTTCCGATACGAGTTCTCCTGGAGCTGCCAATCGTTCCGAAACCATATCAAGCGTTTCGAAACGCCTGCACACAGTTTGACCCAAAATCAAACTTTGACACCCTCAAACGTCCCCAAACTTGTCCCGAATCATCAAAACCACTTAGCAACATATCATGCATACATTCTAGAGGCAAAATATCCTAATCACACCATTAGACATGCATTCAAGCAACAAATTGGATTTCAAGCCCTAAGCTCACATGAACACTTAGATTCAAAAACACTAACATGCCAAAACACAAAGCAATTCATACATGGCCACATTAAACCTCAACATAACATAGTACCATCATTTAAAACATGCTAGAAACATAAACAAGCCATAGTATATGAGTTTGATCACCAACTCCTTAACATACAAAACTAGCAATCTCATTGGCTAAGTGTTATTACAAACTATAAAACCATACTTGAGTCAACCAAGAACTTCGAGAAACCTTTTCTTGCCCACTTACCTCCCGGAACCTCTAACAATATGCTTTGTTGGAAAAAGAGAGCGTAAGCTTAAAAGCTTAGTGAACGAAGCTCTAAAACACAACAACAATGCAATTTTTAAAACATAAAACTTAGATTTAGGGCAAAACCATTTAAGGAAAGGAAATAATGAAACACAATCATAACAATACATGGTATGCACATGCATAACCAAAACCCGGTGGGACTACACATCACCGTTCACAACAACTAGTAGTTTTTTGATGGGACTACACATCATCGTACTCTTCTACTAGTCACTACCAGTGAGACTACACATCACCGTAGCAACGACAACCATCACGTGAGGCTCGACACCAATAAACGACTATACAACAACATTAAACGGAGAGTAAAAACAATCCAAACACACCATAACACACATAATCGAGAACGCCCATAATCAACCAAACAAGCGAGAGTAGATAAACTTACACTGGGGTCTAGGTTAGTCTCTAAGACTCCACCCAAACCCCCAACAACCTTCATTGAAAGCATTTAAAGTCTTAAAACAGTTCCCACTCACCGATTAAGCCCAACGAAACCCGAAACACCATTCTCAAGCCTCCGTAGTATCCGATATCGTGCCCAAAGTACCCGAATCAATATCCGCTGCTTCAAGACAACCCAAAAAACTATTGGGATGCTAATACACTTGTAAACCAGCAACAACCCGGAATTCTACTCCTTGCAACAAAAAACACTTTGATTCAAACCCAAATTTCATCCAAACTTCACTATTTTCGTTCTAGACAAACCCCACACTGAAACCAGTCATTTCAACCAGAAAAACACATCCAAAATCATCTAGAAATACTCCCCAACATCAAAGGAACCACCATCCACGTTTTCAACCCAAGAGCAACCCAAAAACTCATCATTTTCAACCTAAAAATCTCATTTTTATGCCCATTTCGGGTTTCCCACCATTTGAAATCTTTTTAACATTTTTAAGACACCCAAGCATGATTAAAAACACCCTTAAACACCACATTAGAATACCCACACGAAAATCCCTCCATTTTACCATTTTTCAAACTTATAGTATTTTGAAATAACCCAAAATAAAGGATTTTTAAGAAAAATCTATCTAGTGACAACCCAAGAGAAGAAAAATTAAAACAATGGAATGCTTACCTTGGAAATCATGCTTGAAAGAGGGATTGGGCAATGGAGTAGTAGTTTTAGGGTTTAAGAGAGGTTTTGGTAGAAAAGGGTGTTTGAAGAAGATGACACTTTTTGTTTTTCGTTTCAAATTTTTTCCTTTTCTTTCTTTATCCCTTTTACTCAAATACGCATCTTCTATTTTCATTAATGGCATTTTCGTAAATAAATGCAATTTTTATAAAATTATCATTTTAAATCAAATTTTAACCAGACTAATCCTAGATTAACACTGATAAACTCCCGAGCCCTAAACCGGGGCGTTACATTGGGTCTCGAATCGATTTTTGGGCCAGTTTGCCATCTCTAAAAACAATGAGTAGATTAAATCAATACCCCGAGATACCTTGCTATGAGAAAATCAAAGAGAAACAAATCATGATTTTGGCAAAAGGTTGCAAACAGGTCTTTTGGTTCGGGTTATTTTGAGTATGACTACATTCGGTTCAAGTTTGGTTTAGGTCGGTTCGAGTCTGGTTCGGTCTTAGTTCGGGTCTATGGTGATTTCGGTTCAAGTATTGGGTCGGGTCGGTTGATTTTTGGTTCAGTTTACTTTCGGTTCGATTAATAACAGTTCGTTTATTTCGGGTCGGGTCAATATCGATTAATAGGAGGTCGATCGTTTTCAGTCGGGTTTTCAGGCTGAGATAGGTTTTTACACCCTATATATGACTTTATATAGCCTATATATTTGATTTTTGGCGAGTTGTGCAATAGTTCACATCTCATCTTTCTTTATTCATTTTAATATCTTTTCTTTAGTTCGGGTTGCTTTCGATTCGGGTGAAGTTTTTTCGGTTTGGGTTCATTCGGTTCGGTTGAAAATTGGTTCAGGTCCATTTTCGATTCAACTAAAATTCGGGCCAATTTGTTTCAGTTTTTGGATCAAATTTTGGGTCATCGTATTTGGGTCGATTTTGGGTCTTAGTTCGGGTAAATCGATTCAAGTATCGGGTCAAATTTGCCAAGTTTAATTTTGACCTCCTTTTAGATTCACTAAGTGACCGAGTGATCAAGGATGCTCATATTACTTAAAATTAGGTGAGTTAAAATTTCGATATTTGCCTTCATAATGTAATACACCTCTACTTAATAAGAAAATGACCCCGCCTTAAAAAATCGAGCCTTAAACCTAACCTAAGACAACTCGAAATTAGAACCCGATCCAAGAATATTAGAATTCAAAATTGATCATGCCTTTCAAGGGTTGAAAATTTGGTTCATGCATGGCTAAAAGCTGGAATCGAGTATACCTTTGACATGTTTCTCGTGGTCCAAGCATTTCAATTCAGGGCCTTTCATGAATTAACTATTAGCGAGAGAAGTTTCATAGTTAAAGTCGTAAATAAATTGAATTTGAATGAATAATTTATTGTTTGATTCTTTTATGTAATTTTTAATAGGTATGTCTAACTATGTCACAATACATAGGATAAGGGATATTTAATAATTTTAATTGAAAAAAGATATTTTTTGTTGCATTTAATAAGAAATATTTAATAAGAGGATGATGTTCATCCTAGGAGACCCGAATTCAATAGTAATATTTGCAAGGTGTGTGTGCAATGCCAAAAGATTAAGAATATCTATGAATAAATACTACATTGTAATCACCTTTAGACTATTCCAAAAAAAAATTCCATTTATTACTCAACTCATTTAGTTATATCATTTATTTAATCTCTAAAAATATAAAACCCTAAAATTTAAAATTCTATATTCTACACCTTAAATCTCTAAATCATAAAACCCTAAAATCATAAGCCACTAAACCCTAAAATTTAAATCACAAACTTTTGAAACCGTAAATTCATAAAATCTTAAACCATAAACTCTTAAATAACTCGATATGAGAAGAAGAATAATACTATTGAATAAATTAAGTAATCAAAAAAATCATCTTAAATGGAGGTCTTATTAAATGCTTGTTATTAAATGCCACTAAGGAATCTTCTATTTATTCAATATTATTAAATGCTTCTTTTCTTTTCTTTTCTTTTTTTTTTGACTAAAATGCTTCTTATCTTATACATTGTGACATAAATTAGACAGAATATTTTTTTAATTTTTTTTTGCATTTCATTCATTAAATACTTCAAAAACAAAATGTCCAATTAGGGTTAATATTATTTTGGGAAGTTGTAGAGCCCGATAAACTCTTGTTTTCTTCTTCGCTTAATAATAAACAAACGGTTATTTTTTCAAAAGAAAATAGGTTTAATGTCAAAATAAATACTTATACTATTTATTTTTTTTCGGCGTCTAAATTATTTTTTGTTCATTCTAGGTGCTCAATTTTTTTTAAGTGCCTAAATTTTTTTTCACCCGTTTTAGGTGCCCAAATTATCATTTTTTTAACCTTTTAAAAGTCAACTTAAGGAACATATTTTGACCAAAAAATTATAGTTTGGACATCTACTTTAATTAAAAAATAATAGATTAAGCACCTAAAAAAACATGCTAGTTTGAGCACTTAAAAAAATGAGATAGTTTAGACAGTTATTCTAGTATTAAGTCGTCCAATTATTGCGTCTACCTTTGTAAGTTGATTATAAAACAAATGTCAAATATTTGAAATAAATTGATCCTCCACCTTTAAAATATTATTAGTTTGTCGAAATTGCTTATACCATTAACTATTAAATATTCATTTAAATTAATATCGACTTGAATTTCTTAAAACTATTTAAACCGGAATAACTAAACGTATTTGAACTATCTAATGTCATTAAAAAAGTAGAGACAAAATCTTACCAATTAAAAATATTTATTTATTTGGTACTTTGTAATTTTTAATATTTAAAGTGGTTGGAATTTATTTAAACTAGACATCTTACCAATTTAAAACATTTACCTTTGTAAGTTGTAATTTCTCCTTTGAAATCTTTGGAATCAGCCGTCACCCCTCACAATTTCTGCTTTTACTTGTGTTTTCTTCTCTCCTCGGTTGCTGCTTAAGCTTTCAACATGGAACTTGTTCACAATATCGTCGGCATTTATCGGTAATTAATGTTTCTCTCGTTGAGCTTTGAAGATTTTAGAGGTTTTGTATAAAATTTGCTCTTGATTTTGGAGGCGTTAAAAGGAGAATGTATTTTGATTTACTCGAGTTTTGAACAGTTTTAGAAATTTATTTTCTTTTTATGCACTAAAATATTGACGAGGCTTAAGTTTTTATGTTAATTAATTGTATACCTTTTTTCACGATATTGTGTCCGAGGAAAACATTATTTGTCGTGAAAAGTAGAATATATTTTTATTAATATATCCTCAACACATATAACAAAGATTTAATCCTCGTACGCGGCGTTGTTAAACCAGTCCACAAGGTTCTTTAAAAATTTCCTTTGAGACCAGTAGTTTACATTCACTTCAGGGAATGAAACAGATCCAACAATCGCATGAAATAAACATCATGCTTGCATTCACTTCAGGGAATGTCTCTCACAATTTTTTTTGGATCAAGACGAATTTCCGTAACTTGAACTTGTGAGAAGTCAATAGTCAAGTTTTCGATACATGAGAATTATTTGCTTTCAAGCAAATATGGACTTTATAACAATATTCTTGTAGATTAAAAATCATCGTGATTTATCGCACTTTAAAACCATAGTTTAAGGGGAAAGAGAAAAAAGTAGAGTTTACCGATAATGATTTTTCTCTCGAGGACGATGGAGACATAGCAAATGACCGAGACAACTTCTCATAATCCCTTTATATCACGACTCTTTCCAAGCCATTTAAACTCATGTAAAACTCAAAACACGGTTAAAAACGTAAACTCTCATAAAAATAATAACATAAATAGATATTGATTTTAAATTATAATATAATATAAATATAATAATGACCACCGGGTGGTTAATCATACTCGACTTCAAACAATGGATCGAAATAATTAGAACAAGGATAAAAAACTACGAGAAAAAAAGATAAAAATAATTAGATCAATCCCTCAGAAAACAAGAAGAACAACAATTCTTGCTTATTCGTAGAGTGGTTTTATGGGCATCTACAAGTCACATGTGGAGTGTGAATTTGGTTTTGTGGGCATCTACAAGTCACATGTAGATTTTGTGTAAATCACAATCTTGCTCATTCGATCCGCCCCCTCGAAAAACAATGATAAAAATTACATGTCATTGATCAAAACATAGAGACATAATTACATATATAATATATATACAAACATAAATAAATATAACAGTACCGAACAGTGGCCACGAGACCACTTTGCATGTGTTTTTCTAATGCCTTTAATGGCATGTGCTTCGATTCAATTTTCTTTTTCTGTCTTGTTTCAAACGCATGACTTTTCTATTTGATTGGAGCACTCGTGCTGATAACGTGTTGTGAATAAAATAAAGAAGAACAACAAATAAGAATAAAATAATAAAGAGATGAGAGAAAGAAGGAGATTCATATTATTATCCAAACTAGACTCGTGTACAATGCCTTCATCTATTTATAGGCATAAGAAGTACGTAATATATTAAACTGAAGATAATATTCCTAATGATAAAGTAAATAAAATCTCTTAGATAAAATTCTTATCATTATAGACGTCTAAATATATAAATATTCATAACACATAATATATTTTTTAATTCTTTTTGCATTCCATTCATTAAATATTTCAAAAACAAATGTCCAATTATGCTTAATAATATTTTGGGAAGTTGTAGGGCCCGATAAACTCTTGTCTTCTTCTTCGCTTAATAATAAATGACCGGTTATTTTTTCAAAAAAAAGCTTAATGTCAAAATAAATATTTAAATTATTTATTTTTTTCTTTTTCGGCGTCTAAATTATTTTTTGTTCCTTTTAGGTGCTCAATTTTTCTTATTTTTTTCTTTTAGGTGTCTATATTATCATTTTTTATCCCTTTTAAGGTCAACTTAAGGAACTTATTTTGACCAAAAAATTATAGTTTGGACACCTACTTTGATAAAAAAAATAATTGTTTAAGTACCTAATAAAATATGATAGTTTAAGCACCTGAAAGAAAAAAATAGAAGAGTTTAGGCACTTATTCTAATATTAAGTAGTCCAATTATTGCGTCTACCTTTGTAAGTTGATTATAAAAACAAAGGTCAAATATTTGAAATAAATTGATCCTCTACCTTTAAAATATTATTAGTTTGTCCAAATTGCTAATACCATTAACTATTCAATATTCATTTAAATTAATATCGACTTGAATTTCTTAAAACTATTTAAATCGGAATAACTAAACATATTTGAACTATCTAATGTCATTAAAAAAGTAGAGACAAAATCTTACAAATTAAAAATATTTACTTATTTGGTACTTTGTAATTTTTAATATTTAAAGTGGCTGGAATTTATTTAAACTAGAAATCACAGCAATTAAAAATATTTACCTTTGTAAGTTGTAATTTCTCGTTTGAAATCTTTGGAATCAACCGTCACCCCTCACAGTTTCTGCTTTTACATGTGTTTTCTTCTCTCCTCGGTTGTACTTAAGCTTTCAACATGGAACTTGTTCACAATATCGTTGGCATTATCGGTAATTAATGTTTCTCTCGTTAGAGGTTTTGTATACAATTTGCTCTTGATTTTGGAGGCGTTAAAAGGAGAATGTATTTTGATTTACTCGAGTTTTGAACAGTTTTAGAAATTTATTTTCTTTTTATGCACTAAAATATTGATGAGGCTTAAGTTTTTATGTTAATTAATTGAATACCGCAGAAATTTTCTTATTTTTTTCCTAGGTATATATTTATTTGACCAGGGACAGAGAGAACCTATAAAATTTTAAGGGGCAAACATATAAAATTTTAAGAGGACAAAAATAAATTTTTAATAAAAAATACATAAAATCATACATGAATTTCAATTTCATGGGCCTTTTTATTGAGTCGCAATGCTTAGGTTTATACGTTCGTTATGAGAATGATAGGGAAAAAAAGGTACGTAGTACATATGAATAATCTCTTAGTAATTGTATCAAACACAATTTTTTATGTTGAAATAAATTGTGTACAAATTTCAGCTTCATGTTGCCTACATCTTGCTTTCTGAAGCAGTTTTGATTGTTGTCATTGTCGTCGTGGGTGAGCTCTGTTTGTACAGTCGTCGAGCTCTTTTCTTCCGAATTGTAGCCCATGTTTTCGAGATCATCATATACGCTTCACCTCTGGCTATCTGGAAAGGAGTGTGGAGTACATACCTTTCTGGCTCTCGCTCGCTGTCTTGTCTAATGGTATCTATTGGACCATTTTTGCCCTCTTCCAATTTGACATCTTCATCTTGGTAAGAAAAAAATAATAATAAAACGGATAATATATACATGATTATTATTTGATATACCGATGGTGAAAATTGTTTTCACAAACGGGTTAAATTTTAAGATTAGATATTTAGGGTCTGTTTGTTTCACTGAAAATGTTTTCCAGAAAATGTTTTTCAGAAATAAAAAACATTTTCCAGAAAATATTTTTCATTGTTTGGATGTTGCAGTGTTTTCTATTTTTTTGTTGATGATCCTCCACTCGATTCAGTCGCTATCATGTTGCATATTTGCTTCCTTTCTCTCATCCTCGAAAGATTTGGAAAATGACTTCCCCTTTTCAACATGGGAAGTTGTTTTCCGTAAAAACATTAAGAATTTTCTTTTGACCGGAAAACATTGTCCTTTGACCAAGAGTTTTCCTTGAACCAAACACAGGAAAACTAGAAAAATGTTTTCCCGGAAATTATTTTCCTCTAAACAAACATACCCTTATTTTAGAGTTTATGATTTTAATGATTTAGTGGTTAGATTTAGTGTTTAGCATTGATCTAAATCCCTAACTTTACTGTCGTAAACACTAAACCTTAAATTCTAAACTCTTAAACTCAAAATCATAAACTAAATATATAACCCATGAACTTAACTCGTTAGTAAAAACTTTATTTTGTTTATTAAATAATTTCACACACACATATATGGTCATTATTGTAATAAAAACGATAATGTGGATCATTTGCAGGTTTCCAATTGTAACCCCTAGACCTGCCTATGCGTTACCACAGATCTTAAGGAGTCACATTAGTGTCACAAGAGCGACCCACAGTAAAAATTCACATAAAAACATTTTTCCTTTAAACATTTAATTGAACCACAACATTGACTGTTATTTTAAAATACACTTCTAGAAAATTATTTAAACATTTAACAATAATTTCAGAAAACGTTTTACATATACTATCATAAAATAATACATGACATACATGCCCACTAACTGAACTGGTACCGTACTAAAAAAGTGACGCCGAGAGAACTCCAACCACTAATGTCGATCATTACCATGATAGATCTCCTAACCTGCGGAGGTAAGAACAACATGAGCTTGGGAAAGCTAAGTAATACGAAACTACCAAAAGAAGCTTCATGCCACACGTAAGTATCAGATGTATCAGAACGAAAAGGAGGAGCAAGCACTATCAAGTTGCAGAAATAGAATACAATTTGTTTAGTTGTTACACTTGAAAGTGACATATTCATTTTTGATTAATTACCCGATCACCAGACACAATGTGTAACTCAGGTAATCAGAAGGGACATAGATTACGAAAATCTAGCCAAAGAGTTTAGGGTGTTCCATCAATTACAGATCAAGAATGATAGACAGAATATTTCAGACAACAATAGAGTTTGACTGAGGCTAGAAAGAGAACAGGGAAAACTAAGTATCAACCTAACTACCCTCTAACCGTACACCGATATGCAGTTCCTCAGAACTGCATCCATAATGACTTACCCTAGTCCCAATGAGCATAGGAGCCAACCTAAGGGGCTGCCTTAGGTCCATAAGGAATTACTCGTGCCGAAGCATCGAAACCTACCCAAGGGGAGACCTCGGGTCCATAAGGAATTACCAGCGCTGAACCTGCAGAGACTTCATAACATAACCCAGAAGTACCCCAATTAGAATAACTTAGTGAACACAGACCGAGGAGGGTAAGGATAGTAGTCGTACATGTATTTTCAGAGTATCAGAAGTCAGAGAGCATGCATTCCAAATCAGATACATATGCATATAATTTAGTTAGACAGAATTCATGATTCGTATTAGAGAGATGATTAGTTTCAGATCAGAGAGAATATAATTGTGCAAGAAACATTCCACATGGTTCATTTCATTCCTCTAAGACACTTGATCATTATCAGAAGGAGAACATTTGACAAATTTGGACTGATTGCAGAATGAGGTCCCTACAAAAAGGGAAGTTTGGTAATAACGACTCGAACCAAATATCAAAAGTTGATACACCAAGATTGGCGAGATTTAAGATATATTGTGAATGATTCAAACATTAAAGCTTACGAGGGTAAAATGGTCATTCAAGCCTTCAGGGGTAATTAGATTATTTAAACCAACGAGGTAAATGACGGTGATGTACAGAATTCAGGAATTCTAGTTACTCATCAGGTTTCCGAGTCCCTCTGAACTAATCGAAACCATTAACACAGAGTTTGTAATATAACCGGATAAGTACACCTTAAGCATTCATTTTCAGAACTGACTACAATGTAACACCAAAACAGTTCACCTTCACCAATCATCCACTAAACCTTCTACAAGAAACCGAGCATATATATATATATATATATATATGTGTGGTATTTTACAAGTATTCGAACATGTGCATTGAACCTGAACTCATTCGAAAACATCGAAAATGCCTTTGGAGAATAGGTTTTTCATACCATTAATTATGTACTTTCTCCAAATAAATTGCACGTGCATTCACATGGTATTCTTCCACTATCATCATAGTATCTGAATCGATCAACTGACACGAGTCGTATTTTATCACTTTTGGAGCCATTACATTTTTTTGGCTTTTTTGAGATTTCTAATTTCATGTCTTAGAAGTATTCTCTGTCATTCTGGTATTCGAGGGTATTTTAGATATTACGATGCTAAAAAATATTTCAAATATTCAGGGTTTCTCGATTCTTCCATCTATTCATTCGTTTCAGACCTCGAGGATATATCCCATATGTCGGCCGATTGGCAATTAATGCTCGAAGAAAATATCAACCTTTAGGGTCATTCTGAACTATTTCAGCCTTATCGGTATATTCAATCCTTTTTAGTCATTTCAATCAATTCAATTCTTTTTCGTCTTATTGCTCAATTCATACATACAAATATTTTTCCGTAAATTTATCTTCGGAAGATTTTTCAGAATACTAACAAACTCATGTGCTTTACGAACTCGAGGATTTAAGTCTTGTTATCACAACATTTCAAGTAATACGAGGTTTTCAATGCATCAACTGTCTTACCGGATCAAGTATAGTTTTCCCAGGTTGGTTTTATAGTTAAGGGGGTATTTTCGTCATTCATTAATCAAACATTTCTGACATTTATCTTTACAATAATAAGGATAATCAAACTTAGAGATTAACCGTCTCATTAATCATGTGCTGAACTTGGAGTCCTTTCGATATATCAAACCTCTTATTTGAATATCTTTGCCTTGGCCATTATTATTCTTATTTATTATTGATCGACATAGGCAGAAATAATCATATGATCACACATGGTCGTGAAAACATTAACCGAATACCAACATGTTTCAAAAGTATGCAGAGGGTAGTAACGTATTACCTTGAATCATTGCTATATCGATCGACTTTCGAACGACATTCAAATTCTCTTGAACCCGAATTTGACATCTTTCAACATATCGTATTCAAGAGACCGAGAACACCTTCAATCACACAATATCCCAACTCAGTCCTTATTCAAAGTACTCTTAACTGAATTGTAACGCCTTCGATTTTGGGCTTAGGTGTTTTGGCAAGTCGGGTTGGGCCAGTGGAACCGGTGTCGGTGGTTCAAATTGTTAAAAGGTGGTTTAAGGAAATCATGGTTCGGGATGGGATAAAAATATGATAAAAATTTCTAAAATTATGTTTAATAGGTTGGTTAAATCAATTATACAAAACGGGTTTTCGAGAGTGTACATTTTGGGCAGTGACCAAAATGTAAAGATTTAAAAGTTAAGAAAATGTGTTTTTCAAGAAGAGTCAAAATCTTAGAATCTTTAGGGAGCTACTTGGCAATTATGCATTTTCCTTAATTTGCCAGGTGTTTTAAATGTTTATTAAAAATTAAAAGGCTT
Source organism: Hibiscus tridactylites (assembly GCA_958450335.1). NCBI lineage: Eukaryota > Viridiplantae > Streptophyta > Magnoliopsida > Malvales > Malvaceae > Hibiscus > Hibiscus tridactylites. The sequence goes on along the minus strand of OY288281.1, from coordinate 17,530,308 downwards.
TTTATTAATTGATTTAATTAAGATGGTAGTTAAACTGTTAAAGAAAAATTGACGAGCATTTTCATTTTCTCTTCTTCACTCAGCCAAACACTCTCATTTTTCTCTCAATTTTCCAGAATTTCTTCACTCTTAAATCCTCTTTTGATTTCCATCTTTTCCTTGTTGATTTCTTTCATTTTCTCTAAGTTTCTTTCAAGCTAATCTTGCCAAATTAGAGGAGAAGCAAGGATTGGAGGTAAATTTCATGCTAACCCTCTAATCTAGGTTCTTTAATGAAATTCCAAAGATATTTGACTCTTTATTAATGATTTTGATTTAGGTTTTGTTGTTAGTTTGATAAACTATTGAAATCTTGATAGAAAAATGGATTTTAATGTGATTTTTGGAGTTTGATTGATTTGGCTAGTTTGAGATTGTTTCTAAATGAGTTTTGAAAGGTTTTTGGTGTTGAAGTAGAGTCTTAATCATAGAGAACACGAAATCCTTGAGTTTCTTGATTTTTGAAGTGTTTTTTGGTTGAAGTTTTGGGGTGTTCTTGAGGAATCCGAGTTGCTAGAGGTATAAGGATAATTTTAGGTTGTTTTTTATTGTTGATTAATGCCTAAAATGTGTTGGAGGTGTTGGGTAATGGCTGGGATGAGGTTAGAGGTCAATCGATTGTGTTTTTGGTTGTTTCAGATGGGTGATTTGGTGCTTTAGAGCAGGGCTGCGGGAATTATTTTGAGTGCTGGTGTTTTGGATGCATTTTAATGCATTGAACCTGTGTTTTAATGTGTTGAAAACATGGGATAATAGTCCAGAATCAAACGAAGTGATTTTGGAAGCTTCGGACGATCGATAGTTGCGTCGGCAAGTGTGGTTTCTCGAGTCAGTGAGTGGAACTTGGTTTTCCAGCGTGGAAATGTTTTAGAAAAGGTTTAGGGAACTTAGTAAGAGCTTGAAATGCTTTACTAAGTTCGGAAGTAAGTAAAGTAAATCTCTCTCTCTCGGATTGTGCTATTGTGAGATTTTGAATGCACTTGTTTTAATTGTGTTAACCTACTGTTTTAAAGCATGTTTTTGTATATGAAATGTGGTTGATGATGCCATGTGGTTTAAGGATGCACTAGGTAAGTGATCCTTGTATGCATGTGTTGATGCATGAGGTTTGAAACATGGTTTAATGCTTGATTTATGGCTTATCATGAGTGCTTTGTAAAAACAATGAGGTATGCATGAAATGTGGATTATATTGACAAATGATGTTGAATAATGACACGCGTCGTATAGTGTCAAAAATAAAACCTTAAACTCAAAATAAATAAGATTTAAATTAATATAGCAAGAGTAAGGGTCGATCCGCAGGGAATAGGAACTCTAACACATTTCTTCTAATTTAGACCAATAACCTGTAGAAAATAAAGGTGGATTTTAGAATAGTGATTTGAAAAAAAACGTAAAAATAAATGTTGAGAATGAATTATGGATAGAAATAGCCTCAAGCCACGCTTTGCCACGACATCTTCGATCACTGAAGTTGATTTTTCTTCGACTTTCCTGCAGGTTACAGTCTACAAGGCCCAACCCTTGTAACTTACTTCTCGTTGGTAGATTCGACTCCCAGGGCAATCCTTGAAGTCAAACTTTAGTGAATTAGCCACGACAATCGATGCTAACTCAAATCTAAGTTAGTGCTGGAGAAGCCCGTGCTCGGATATTCGTCTCGATGAGAATTGTTTCCGGTTTTGATTCCCCTTAGTGGACCGCCACTAAGTTTGTTCTTAGGGAGTTGAATTGGCTACAAGCTTTTCCTCGTCCCCAACGATGGATCTAAAACACTTCAAGCCGATGCGCGCTCTCGGAATGAAACAATTGCGATGCCTAAAGATTAGGCCGATTGCCTAATCAATTTTACAGAGAATCTAAAAAGAAGTTGTTGAAGGATTGAAGTATTTTCCTAATCTCACGAGGTTTGTCGGGTTTGGCGTTGCTTTTGGCTAAAGGGAATTTAGTTAAGCATGATTTGTGAAAAAACCATACTTAATAAAATAAATAAAGAAAATGGAGAAAAGAAAATGGAGAAAAATGGAGAGCTTTATTACTCAAGGAAGAAGAGAACAATGGAAAATGATTGATGAATAATTCACCCCCAAAGTGGGGTATTTATAGTAGTTGAAAAACCCTAAAAACCTAAGATGATAAATCCTAAAAAAAATTTAAATAAAATTACATAAGATAAATATCCAAGTTTTGAATTTAAAGATAAAAATCGGATGATAAGCTATCTTGATAAGTGGACTGATAAGTTATCAGGCTTGCTGACGTCATCTTCTAGAAGGTGCTGACGTGGCGCCCAATCAGCATTCATGCCCTGGTTCATGCCCATGAATCTGCCCACGACTTCAGTATTTTCTGCAGCACTTCAACTCATTTCCAGCATTACGTAACTTGCACGAGAACAACACAAAAACAGCCCAATTAAGTCCTTCAAACATATATATTCGATCAAAACAAGGACTAAAAACATAACCAAAATAAATACTTATCAAATTCCCCCTCACTTATCCGATGCTTGTCCTCAAGTATCTCGAAATTAATCAAACTTAAGTTCAAGTTTTCATCCTTAATTTCACGAAGTCTCAAAAGTTCTCAATATGATTAAGCATCTAAATATGAGAGAAAACTAAGGAGCAAAAATAGATAAATGGCAAGACTAACAATTTAAAGCAAAAATGACATTCTAAAACTTTACTAACATCAATGATGCAAACCAAGTACCCTCACAAGGAATCGCTCATGTCACTCAAAGTGTTTAAGGGTAGAGAAAAATCACTCGAGCCAAAGCTAATTAGAGCTGAACCATAAGCTTGTGTTTAAATCTAATCTCCACTACTAACATGAATACGATACAAAAATCAAGAGGTCTTAAATAAGGGTTGTAATGGGGCTAAGGTAAGGGTAGGATAAAGGCTGAAAATAAGGGTTAAAATTCAAGACAAATAATTCATCCCAAAAAATTATATTCGAAACTGTTTTTTTTCATTCGAACCAAAACTGCTCGGCAGTGTACTTTTTTTTTCGAACTGCACTGTTTTTATTTTTCCGCAGACTCGAATAATTTCCTGCACTGTATATTCGAATCAATTCTGCACTGTATATTCGAATCAATTATGCACTTTTTTTTCCTGCACAGTGTATTTTTAGCTGCTGCACTGCACTTATTCGAATCTTTTTTTTGAAGACGATTTTTGTCTTGAAAAAGGGGACAAAAGTGATGGATTTGAGAAGAAAAATGGATTAGGTTTAAAATGTGGTGATTTTCAAGAAAAAGGCTAAGGCTCAAAAATTGTTTCACTAGGGGAAATTAATTAAAGGGTAGGTAATTTATTTGGGAAGAGAAATGGTTAAAACCTAGTGCCTCTATCATATTAAAGCATCATAATCAATCAATGTAATCTCAAAAAGAATTTAAAAACAAGTTCTAGAATGCAACTAATTTAGCTAGGCACACTCAAAGAAACAAAGAGCAAATATCATGCATGCTCATTAGGCTAAAAAACTCACAAATATGTCTTGTGTACTTAGGTAAGCATCATGTGGATTAATAGAGAAATAAAATGTCATATAAAAGATTAAAAATTAATCATGCCAAAAATCTACCATGCAACCTAGAGTTTTCTAACAAGATAGATACAGAACCATGTGAAAATAGTGAGACAAGGCGAAATTAAGGATTTAAACAAAGAACTTAAATTAATAAAACCAAGATTTCAAGCGAACAATCAAGACGGATAAGCAAGATAAAAATTGATAAGCATATCTCCCTCCCCTCACTTAGATGCATTTTGTCCCAAAATGTAAAATTAAATGAAAAGAGAGGAAAGGAGAGACTCCCCTAATTAATTGCGGCCACGACCGCGGCCACGTCGTCCGCGGGAAGTGCCGGAGCGAAGATAGGATAAGATCTCGGCCAAGTTGGTCTCGATGGAATGGAGGCACTCATCCATATCTCTTTGGGGTTGGTCGTCTTGTGTTGGTTGTGATTGGGCTTGTCTACGAAACACTCGTTCTCGACGAGTTGGGAGAGTGCCCGGGGGAGCAATATAAGGTGCATCAGGGGTGCCTGCAAGTAAGCCCATGGCATCTAGGCATCTCTCATCTAAAGCACTCATAGAAAATGCATAAGTAAACTGAGATGGATCAAAAGTAGCAGAAAAAATACGCAAGGCTAAATGGGTAATATAAGGACCCAGAATTAGTGGTCGTGACCTAGTGGTTCGGGGGACACGATGAAATGTGTGGGCCAACCAAAAACCAAGATTTACCTTAATATTTACCTGCATACACCATAGAAAGAATAACTCAGTTCTACTCACGGTTGGTGGAGTGTCGTTTCTGCCGGACAAGTTGTAAACGAGGAATCGATGGATATATCGTAAAGCAGGGCTATGAATATTGTGGTCCTTAGTTGTTTTCGTATTGTACTGCACACCTGCTAAACCTGTCAAAGTCTCGAGAGAAATGTCATTATCGAAATCTTCCGGTATGTCTAAAAGTGCAGATTGATAGTTAGGGTCCGAAACATTAGTGACGAAACCCATATAAACATTAAACTGAGTAATGGACAACCGAAAGTATTGACCCAATAAGCGAAAAGATATTACATTTGGTGTATCAAGAGACCTAGCGCGACTACGATCAAACGAAAAAGTAGAATAAAATTCAAGAACTAATTCGTAGTACGTGTCACAAGTAATAATATGAAATCGACGCCATCCAATATTATCAAAAAGTGCTAGGACCGACTCACGTATATGCAAACGATCTAAAGTTTGATCGGGAATGTACTTACAGACCGGAAGTGAGCGATGTCGAATATGATTAAACATATCGAGTTCGTCTCCAGTAAATTGTAAAATCCCTTTCAAGTTCTCATCATTAGGTGTCGTAAATCGTTGGCTACGTCGTGAATGTTCTTCATGGTCCGATGGAATATCGTTGTGTTCGTGAGGCGGTGATTCCGGTTGAGCAGTGTCCGAGGGATTTTGGGCAGCAAAATCAGCGTGCATATGATCTGCAAATTCAGAGGTAGGGTTAATAACGAATAAAGGTGGAAAAAATTCAGAACTTACCTCATCGGCTGCCGAATAGTGATCTGAATGCACGGACGTGTCGGTGTGCATGTGATAGGAGGGCACACGGGTTGGTGACTGCATGGGCATGTGATGATGTTGTGATGAGCCACCAGCCGCATCGGATGCCAAGGGGTGGTAAGGGGAAGGTGGCGGCGATGGTCCACGTGATGAACGGCAGAGTGGTGACGGCCGCGTTTCGCCACTGCCGGTGACACTAGCAGTGCGGCCGGTGCTGGTCTGTCCGGATCTGTACGTGGGAGTGCCTTTCGCCATGGCCGGATCGTTGTGGTGCGAGGGAGATGAGTGGTGCGTGCGTGCAGTGGCGGTGTGCATGGACGTGGTCGGCGTCTCAAGGGAGTGAAAGGAAGGTGATGGGGGTGACGGTGGTCGCTGCGGTTGGTGGTGCGGCGGTGCATGGTCGACGGGGTGGGGGTGATGATGGGAGGTTCGGGAGATGGGATGGTGTTGGGTTGCGGCTGTGGGTGCTCGGAGTCGCTGCTGAGGGCGATGTACTGCGGTGGCTGGAAGCGCCGGCGGCCACCGATGACGAGTGGTGGCTGCTGTGGAAGCCGGCGAGCTTGGTTCCTGGTGCGAGGCATTCCAACGGTGGGGTGTAGGGTTTTTCAGGTGGTTGTTATGGGAGAAAAGGAATTAAAGGAGAATAAGGGTGGGAGGTGTGCGGCTGTGATGAAATAAATAAGAGGGTGGGGGGTGTAGCCGTGTAGGTCAATGCTTTGGGTTTGGGGTGGGGTCCACGGGATTTAATTGGCTGTTGAAAAGAGAAAAAAGGCTGCGTGGGTATTGGGTGTTTGAATTTAGTTTGGAGTGTGGTGGTTGACCGGGTAGATAAGGTTGGAAAGTGTTTGAAATATGGGTTTGATTGGGTGAAAAAAAAGGGATAAAATCCGAATATTAAATTAAAAATTCAGCCCACAAAATCCTGATAGCTTCTTATTTGATCTAAATTATCTGCAAAAATAAATAAAAGATCAGATAAAAATAGAATTCGAAATAAAAAGGATAAAATGATGAGATAATAAAATAAATTCAAAAAGATAAATAAGATGAGATAAAAATAAATTTAAAAGTAGAAAAAATAAATATGAAAAATGAAGATAAATTTGAAAAAGGTAAAATCAAAATTAAAAATCTTTAAATGGATTAGATAATTTCGACTCTTTTCTTTTTCTCTTTTTTTATTTTTTTAAATAAAAAGAAAATTTAAATAACATTAAAAATAAAGAAAATAAAAATAAAAAGAAATGGGTTGCCTCCCATCTAGCGCTTGTTTATCGTTCGCGGTGTGCTAAACCTGCAAAAGATAGATTCTTTTAGAAACTTAACAGTGGTTTTAGCATCATTATTTCGGGTTGCTCTAGCTTCAACCCATTTAGAAACATAATCTACCGCAAGAATTATATAAAAATTACCGAATGAAGAGACAAAGGGACCCATATAATCTAATCCCCAAACATCGAATATCTCACATACAGTAATGAGATTAAGTGGCATCTCGTTTCGTCTACTCAAATTACCAACCCTTTGACACTTTTCACAAGATTTGCAAAATAAATAGGCATCACGAAAAATGTTGGGCCAGTAAAAACCACACTCAAGAATTTTATGTGCAGTACGTTTAGGCCCGAAGTGACCACTGCAAGAATAAGAATGACAGAAATTTAGGATAGAGTTTACCTCTCTTTCTGCTACACATCGTCTAATTACCTCATCCGAACAATGTTTCCAGAGATAGGGATCATCCCAAATGAAGAACCGAGACTCCCTTTTTATTCGTTTCACTTCCGCTCTCGGTAAATCTTGTGGCATCTTACATGTGGCTAAGTAATTCACCATGTCTGCGAACCATGGAACGTTAAGCTGAGCTGCCATCAATCCTTCGTCAGGGAACTCCTCTCTAACCGGTGGATCGGACATAGATAATGGGATGCGACTCAAATGGTCGGCAACAAGGTTTTCGCATCCCTTCTTATCTTTAATTTCTAGGTTGAATTCCTGGAGTAATAGTATCCACCGGATCAGTCTCGGCTTTGCCTCCTTTTTGCTCATCAGAAAGCGTAAAGCTGCATGATCAGAAAAGACAATGATTTTAGTACCGAGTAAATAAGATCTAAACTTTTCTAAGGCAAAAACAATAGCAAAGAGTTCTTTTTCCGTTGTTGAATAATTTTTCTGCGCAGGATCCAAGGTACGTGATTCATAGGCTATAACATGCGGTTCCTTGTCGATTCTTTGACCTAACACTGCTCCAACGCTAAAATCGGAAGCATCGCACATTAATTCGAACGGGTGGTTCCAATTTGGTGGTTGGACGATAGGTGCGTTTACAAGCTTCTCCTTGAGTATGTCAAATGCCTCCTTGCATTTCTCATCAAAATTGAAGGGTTGATCTTTTTGCAATAGACTGTAGAGGGGTTGCGCCAACTTCGAAAAATCCTTAATAAACCTGCGGTAAAACCCTGCATGGCCAAGAAATGATCGAATATCCCTCACAGTTGTGGGGTATGGGAGTGAGCGTATAACATCTGTTTTAGCCTTATCAACATTAATACCTTTTGAGGAAACTATATGTCCTAGAATTAACCCTTTATCTACCATGAAATGACATTTTTCATAATTTAAAACAAGGTTGAATTCAAGGCATCTTTTTAGCACATTTGTTAAGTTTAATAAACATTCTCCAAAGGAATTACCATAAACTGTAAAGTCATCCATGAATACTTCTATACCTTTTTCGATGAAATCTGAGAAAATGCTCACCATGCATCTTTGGAATGTGGCCGGCGCATTACAAAGCCCGAATGGCATTCGACGATAGGCGAATGGCCAAAAGGACATGTAAAGGTTATCTTCTCTTGATCCTCGGGCGCCACAGGAATTTGGAAAAAACCTGAAAATCCGTCAAGACAACAGTAGTGAGTTTTACTGGCTAATCTCTCAATCATTTGGTCTATAAAAGGAAGTGGCAAATGATCTTTTCGAGTTAGAGAGTTCAACTTCCTGTAGTCTATACAGACTCGCCAACCATTTTGGACTCTTGTTGGGACCAACTCACCTTCTGCGTTCTTAACCACCATGACTCCGGTTTTCTTAGGGACTACATGGATCGGGCTTACCCAGTCACTATCTGAAATTGGATAGATTATATCCGCATCTATAAGCTTTTGTATTTCTTCTTTAACTACGTCCATCATAGGTTGATTCAGGCGGCGTTGTCCTTGTCGAGATGGCTTAGCTCCATCTTCGGTTTTTACCTTATGCATGCAAGTGGAGGGACTAAGGCTCTTGATGTCTGCAACGGTCCACCCAATGGCTTCCTTATACGCTCGCAGTACTGTTAGCAAGTCCTCCTCTTCTTCGTTTGATAGCTTGGTTGAGATAATAACCGGTAGGGTCTCTCTTTCCCCTAAAAATGCATACTTTAGATGTTCGAGTAATTGTTTAAGTTCGATCTTGGGTGCCTGCAATACAGAAGGTAAAAGTTTAGTTTTAGATGCAGTAAGTATTAAATCTTTATTTACCGAACAAAGATTTTCAAACTCCCTGTCTTCTTCGTCGGAATCCGCGATTTCTCTGTACAAATCATCCATGAAGTCAGTAAAACTAGTGTCAAAGAAATCATTTATGGCAGGTTCAATGACATCGACAAAATTTAAACTAGCTACATTTTCAGGATGTCTCATAGCTTTGTAAACGTCAAATTTTACTACCTCACCATCGAATTCCATTGTAAGGATCCCACTTCTTACATCGATTTTTGTGTTTGCAGTGCTAAAAAATGGGCGGCCAAGGAGGATCTCAGAAGAGTTGTTCGCTCGGTCGTTTTCCATGTCAATGACATAGAAATCCGCTGGGAAGATTAAATTATTTACCTTTACGAGGACGTTTTCCAGTAATCCTTCCGGGTAGATTATGGATCTGTCCGCCAATTGTATTGTTACTCTCGTATCCTTCAAAGGCTCAGCAGAAAGTGAGTTATAAAATGAAAGGGGCATAACATTAATAGAGGCCCCTAAATCACACATTGCTCGTTTAATACCCACTTTACCTATTTTGCAGGGAATGGTGAACATACCCTGGTCCTTCAATTTAGGTGGCAGCTTTCGCTGGAAGACCGCCGATACATGTTCTCCTAGATTAACCTTTTCAACTCCTGTAAGACGACGTTTATTAGTACATAAATCTTTAAGGAACTTAGCATACCTTGTAATTTTTCGGATTACGTCGAGGAGCGGAATGTTCATCTCTACTTTTTCGAACACATCTAGGATTTCCTTTTCTTCTGCTTGTTTGTCTCTTTTCATTAATCTCGACGGGAATGATGGTTGGACAGCATAAGGGGATGGTTTAGGGGTTGGATTTGATGTATCTTTTTCGACTGATGGAGTTGATTTATCTTTTTGGGTGTTTACCTCTGAGGTTTTGGGTTCTATCACGGTGCCACTTCTAAGAGTGATGGCATTAACATTTTCTTTTGGGTTTATCTCTGTTTGTGAAGGGAGTTTACCTTTGGATTCAAGACGACTTACTGTTTGGGCTAGCTGGCTCATTTGTTTGTCTAACTCTTGTAAGTGGATTTCAGTACGGTTTTGGAACTTCACTTGGGATATCGCTAGTCGTTCAACCAAGGTTTCTAGAGACGTCTTTTGTTGTGGGTAGGGTTGTCTTTGTTGGTACGGTTGATTTGGCCTTTGGTTGTTCGCGTACCCATAATTTGATTGGTTCCTCCACCCAGAATTATAAGCATTCCCTATGGCGTTGGCTTGGGCGACATCATCTTCTTGAATCATCGGACAACAGTCTGTCGGATGTTCTGGGCTGGTACAGATTCCATAAAGTTTAGCTGTTTTTCGCTTATCTGCAACAAGAGTTTGCACTATTTCAGCTAATTTATCGATTTTGTTTTCTAATGAAACTGTACTTACCTCGCGAACCCTTCGAGATGGTTCGCTAGACTGATTGAATCTTTGAGAGTTGGCGGCCATGGTTGATATTAGTGTTTTAGCCGCTGTTGGTGTCATGTTGACTAGAGCTCCGCCACTTGCCGCATCTATCACCTTCATGTCCATAGGCGTTAATCCTTCATAAAAATATTGGAGGAGGGTTTGTTCCGACAACCCATGTTGTGGACAATTTGCACACAACTTTTTAAACCTCTCCAGTATTCATACAAGGATTCAACTTCTTTTTGTTGAATGCTTAGGATGATGCGCCTTATTTCGCTTGCTTTCGCTGCAGGGAAGAACCTGTCAAGAAAAAGTTTAGCCATGTCAGTCCATGTTGTAACAGAATTAGGGGGTAAATCAAATAACCAATCTTTTGCTATATCAGCTAAGGAAAATGGAAATGCTCTAAGTTTGATTTGGTCATCGGATACTCCATGTGGCTTTGTACTTAGACAAACCATGTGAAATTCCTTCAAATGTTTATGAGGATTTTCTGTCGGTAAGCCGTGAAAGGTAGGCAAGAGATGGATCAAACCCGTTTTTAGCACGAACGATATTTCGCCATTCGGGAAAGTTATACACATAGGTTGTTGGCCATCGGGCGCCGCATTTAGTTGGCGTATGGTTTGATTGTCGTCCCCATCGGATTGGGCTCGTAACTCGATTCTGCTTCGGATGTGATTTCTAGATCGCGTTCGAATCTCTGTTGGCGTCTTTTGTTTTTCTTTTCCCGAAGTGTTTGTGCGTTCAACTTTTGGGCTAGTGCTTCGATTTTCGGGATGAGATCAAATTGTTCTCCCGGATTGCTCCTGGTCATAAACCAAATAAAACGATATTAGTAATTTGTCGTATTCCCCGGCAACGACGCCAATTTTGACACGCGTCGTATAATGTCAAAAATAAAACCTTAAACTCAAAATAAATAAGATTTAAATTAATATAGCAAGAGTAAGGGTCGATCCGCAGGGAATAGGAACTCTAACACCTTTCTTCTGATTTAGACCAATAACCTGTAGAAAATAAAGGGGGATTTTAGAATAGTGATTTGAAAAAAAACGTAAAAATAAATGTTGAGAATGAATTATGGATAGAAATAGCCTCAAGCCACGCTTTGCCACGACATCTTCGATCACTGAAGTTGATTTTTCTTCGACTTTCCTGCAGGTTACAGTCTACAAGGCCCAACCCTTGTAACTTACTTCTCGTTGGTAGATCCGACTCCCAAGGCAATCCTTGAAGTCAAACTTTAGTGAATTAGCCACGGCAATCGATGCTAACTCAAATCTAAGTTAGTGCTGGAGAAGCCCGTGCTCGGATATTCGTCTCGATGAGAATTGTTTTCGATTTTGATTCCCCTTAGTGGACCGCCACTAAGTTTGTTCTTAGGGAGTTGAATTGGCTACAAGCTTTTCCTCGTCCCCAACGATGGATCTAAATCACTTCAAGCCGATGCGCTCTCTCGGAATGAAACAATTGCGATGCCTAAAGATTAGGCCGATTGCCTAATCAATTTTACAGAGAATCTAAAAAGGAGTTGTTGAAGGATTGAAGTATTTTCCTAATCTCACGAGGTTTGTCGGGTTTGGCGTTGCTTTTGGCTAAAGGGAATTTAGTTAAGCATGGTTTGTGAAAAAACCATACTTAATAAAATAAATAAAGAAAATGGAGAAAAATGGAGAGCTTTATTACTCAAGGAAGAAGAGAACAATGGAAAATGATTGATGAATAATTCACCCCCAAAGTGGGGTATTTATAGTAGTTGAAAAACCCTAAAAACCTAAGATGATAAATCCTAAAAAAAATTAAATAAAATTACATAAGATAAATATCCAAGTTTTGAATTTAAAGATAAAAATCGGATGAAAAGCTATCTTGATAAGTGGACTGATAAGTAATCAGGCTTGCTGACGTCATCTTCTAGAAGGTGCTGACGTGGCGCCCAGTCAGCATTCATGCCCTGGTTCATGCCCATGAATCTGCCCACGACTTCAGTATTTTCTGCAGCACTTCAACTCATTTCCAGCATTACGTAACCTGAACGAGAACAACACAAAAACAGCCCAATTAAGTCCTTCAAACATATATATTCGATCAAAACAAGGACTAAAAACATAACCAAAATAAATACTTATCAAATAAAGTGTTTTATAAATGAAATCGGATATAGTTAGCCGGCTATAGGATTGAGTGCACTATAAACAAGTCGCCTTAGAAGTTGAGGGGTTATGATTGTACCGAAAACTTTATCCAAGTACCCTAACGATTGATGTTTGTTTAAGGTTGCAACGGTTGAGGGTAGCTCCCGGGTGCGAACCTTGTGTGTGTTTTGTCTCTCGCTAGTGGGTTATACAACTACCGATGAGTGGTGTTGATGGGTTGTGATTGTACCGAATACTCCACCACGGGTGTCACAACGGTGGAGGATCGCTCCCGTGAGTGAGCCTTGAGATGTCGGTAGGGTGTATGGAGGGTTTGGGACAACCATTGGTAATCCGTGTATCCGATATGTTTTTGAGAAATGAGATTGTTGATAATCACGTGAAAGCCAATATAATGGATTATAATGCTATGAAAATGTTGTTGTTGTGCATATTGTGAAAAATGCATGTTGTACCATAAGCTTAGCATAATGGTGTTTATGCTTGGAAGGCTTGATGGTTGTGTAGCAATGGTTTAATTGCTGGAAATTAAGTGGTTTATGTTGCATGGTGTTTAGCATACTGGTTTTAATGTTAAAGTGCATGGTTTTACAAAGGAGGCATGATGGTTTTGGAAAAACTGAAAAAAAAGGGTTTTGTGTATTGATGATGATTTTGGTTTTGAGCAATCCTCACTAAGCTTGTATGCGTACTCTCTCTTTGTTCGTCAATGCAGTCAATTTGAGCTCTGGAGGCAGCACTTGCAAGAGATCGGTGGAAGACTTTGATCGAAGGTGAGCCTTGGTTTTGGAACTAGTGTAATAAAGGCAATGGACGTCCGATGTTATGAATGTTGGTTGCTTTAGTGTTTTTCGTGTTTGTGCAAGTTTGATATGCATATTTGGTTGTGTGAATGACCTTTAAGCTTTGGTTTATGCTTGGATATGCAATTTGCCCTTATGGTGCTTTAACTCTTAGGAAGCATGCCTATAGTGCTTTGATTTTGTGAATAATGCTTATGCTTCGTATAAGTCGTTGATGTACTTTTGAGTTGCTAATATGTTTGGGCATGTATCGAGATAGTTTCGGATGGTTTAAATTGAGTTAAAATAGCATTTTCAAACATTGCAGGCCCAGGTGTTTCGAAACACTCTTGCCTGTTTCGAAACGGTTGTTTGGAATAGCCTTAGTGTTTCGAAACGGAGAGGCCTGTTCTGGAACATTTTGCCTCTGTGAACCATCGTTCCGAAACGAGTTTTAAAGTGTTTCGAAATGAACCTGCGTATCGAAACGGTCAGTTGTGTTTCGAAACATTCATTTCGATACAGGGCTCTCCGTTCTAAAACGTCCGATTGCTCAATTCATACATACGAATATTTTTCCGTAAATTTGTCTTCGGAAGATTTTCAGAATACTAACAAACTCTAGTGCTTTACGAACTCGAGGATTTAAGTCTTGTTATCATACATTTCAAGTAATACGAGGTTTTCAATGGATCAGTTGTCTTACCGGATCAAGTATAGTTTTCCCAGGTTGGTTTTATAGTTAAGGGGGTAGTTTTGTCATTCGTTAATCAAACATTTCCGACATTTATCTTTATAATAATAAGGATAATCAAACTTAGAGATTAACCGTCTCATTAATCATGTGCTGAACTTGGAGTCCTTTCGATATATCAAACCTCTTATTCGAATATCTTTGCCTTGGCCATTATTGTTATTATTATTATTATTATTATTATTATTATTATTATTATTATTATTATTATTATTATTATTATTATTATTATTATTATTATTATTATTATTATTATTATTATTATTATTATTATTGATCGACATAGGCAGAATTAATCATATGATCACACATGGTTGTGCAAACATTAACCGAATACTAACATGTTCCGAAAGCATGCAGAGGGTAGTAACGTATTACCTTGAATCCTTGCTATATCAGTCGACTCTCGAACGACATTCAAACTCTCTTGAACCCGAACTTGACATCCTTCAACATCTCGTATTTAAGAGACCGAGAACACCTTCAATCACACAATATCCCATTTTCGTCCTTATTCAAAGTACTCTTAACTGAATAAATAAATACATATACAAGTTCAGGTTTAAAGTCAGATTTAGAGGCTTTCGGATCAGAATTTCACGAAACGGACTTCAAAATCGGACTTAGGACGTCAAAAGACATAAAACGAGAGTTTTCGGAAAAGTTGACTTTTTGGTCAACGGTCAAAGTCAACGATGATGTCATGCTGACGTTATCAGTCAATAAAAGGTCAACTGAGTTGACTCGACAAGTTAACTCACTCTCGGGTCGTGTTCGGGTGCAGGTCGGACTTAGGTTTAGGTCGGGTAGTTCAGGTTGAACCGGTTCGGGTTAGGCCGGTTCACTCACAAAAAATTCTAGTTGTAGGACGGTCGCCGGAGTGGTCACGGAGACTCCTTTGGCACCATCTCTGATGAAAAACAATACACATCAACACCACAACTCAACCATAACACCTGAACATCGAAAAAATGGTCGGAATCACACTTATTGTAACGCCCGTGTTTTGGGGTTATGAGTTAGTCGGGTTAGTGGTCCGAGTCAGTAAAGTTAAATTAAATCAATTCAACCTTAATTAGGGTCTAATTGGGTTTTAATAAAAAAGGGAGGGACCAATGTGGTAATTTGACCAAAAGGATTTTAAAAGCAAGACAACTTTTAAAAAGTTGTCATCTTGTCTCCCCACTCCCCCTTTTCCAACGTTAGAAACCCAAGTCCCTTCTTCAAACTCTCCCAAGCTCAAAGTTACTATTCCATTGAACCTCAACTTCATTTCAAGACCATTTTGAGAGGTAAAAACATTTTCTAACTCTTCTCTTCATTCTCTATCTACTCATGGTCCTAGATTTTAAAACTATGAACTTTTGAAATGTTAGGGTTTGGTTAAAGTTTGAGTTTTTATAAAGATTTTCATTTTGTTTTGAAATATGGAGTTGGGTTTTTGTTTATTCACATTAAAATGTACATTATATGTCAAAATGGTTGGGTTTTGTTTAAAACCCGAAATGGGTTCTTGAAGCAATTTTTGAGATGTCAAAAACTTGATTTTTGGTGGGTTTTAGGTTGAAATTAAAGGGCTGATGGTTTATGTATGTTAGGAGGATGTTTTGGGACCATTTGGAGGTCATTTGGATGTTTGCAAATGGAGTTTTCAGCTTGGGTTTAAGGGAGCACGAAAATGGGTATTTTTGGGTGATTATTTGGATTGGAAATCATTGAAGTGGCTTGTGATTATGGGGTGAGTTAATGGCTGAGTATTAGCATTGATTCGAGAAGTAATGGGTGTGTTTTGTTTGGCTAGAAACAAAAGGAGACATCGGTAGAGCAACGGAATCGAATCCGGGCTTGTAGGAGACTTGTTTTGGTTGCTAAGGAAAGGCGGTGAGTGATTTTAAACACGTTTTAAAGTTTGGTTCAAGTGTGTGAAGTGTGTGAGTTGAAATGTGCTTGGTAGGCCATTTCTATGTGAATTCAAGTTGTTAAATTTAGCTATTGCTTTCCATTAAATGCTATTGTGTTTGCCTATCTATGCTCTTGTGATATGTGGTTAATTTGTGCATGTATACTATGATATGTATATGTGATGAGCATGAGATATGGTTGATGAACATGTGATGCGGTAAATGAAAATTGGCACTAGTTAACTTACCGGGTGTAAATGATCGATCATTAGGATTAATGTGCACACAAATTGAGTCAAAACGTACGTGGCCTTGATGGCGTTAAGTCATCAAGGAGAAGTACGGTGATGTAATATTCCACCGGAAGCTTTTATATATTCTACGGGATGATGAGTGGAATCCCATCCGTAGGGCATGTGGTGATGAGTGGAATCCCGCCCATGCAAGGTCCGGTGATGAGTGTAATCCCATCGAGGTAAAGTGATTGTTGAGATTTAATCTGCACATCCGGGTAACTAATAGTGGCCAATTAAACTTGTTTATATGATGTTGATATATGATGTTGATATATGATGTTGATATACGAGGTTAGAGCTTAGTATGATGTAAGATGCCATATTATGACTCTTGGAAGACTAGTTAGGACTACTTGATTATTTACCAATGTAGGTTGTATGTGAGATTAGGATTTACATGCTTGAACCCTGCATTGTTAATGTTTTCGGTTTTTAGAGCATCCTCACTAAGCTTATAGCTTACGCTCTCAATTTTCAACAATGCAGATCATTAGCGTGGTGTTAGCTCGGAGCAAGGCAAGAAGGGCTTTCCAAGTTTGTTGCTCAAGTACGGTTCATAATTATGTAGTAGTTTAGCAATGCGGCAAGGGTGTTTTGTATGAGCTATGTATGACTCATTTATATGTTGATGTTTTGGATTAGCTTTGGTTTGTAAAAGCATGATATGCCATGATGAATGTTTGTGTGTAGTGGCATGCCTTTAGATATTTAGGATGCCTTGTTGGTGAGTGCAAACCTTATTGTGATGACTTGTGCCTTTTGAGCCCTCATGTATGACCATATATGCTAAAATTGCCCTTTTGTATGAATGTCATGTATGGATGTCTTGCTATTGGTTTTGATTGCCTCCCTTGGTTGTTGTATGTTGTATAAATGTTTGTACGTGCATAGGAGAGTCCAAAAATGCATCTAGAGTCGTGTTTGGGGTCGTTGAGTTAAAATTTGTGAAATTGCAGAGCAGGGCGTATCGATACGCCTAAGGGCCGTATCGATACGAACTTGCCTAAATGCCATGATTTTTGCCTGGCGTACCGCTACCCTGGGGGTACCGATACCCTCCAAACTCACTGGAATTGTGAGAAATGGGTAAGATTAGGGCGTACCGATACGGGGTTTACGCGTATCGATACGGTTCTACTCCGTTGACCTAGAAGAGTTAACCAAGAAGGGCGTATCGATACGCTCAAGGGCTATATCGATACGGTCTTCCCGGAGTTGACTCATTGGGTTGACCTGGTTAGGGCGTATCGATACCCCTAGTTGGTGTACCGATACGGCCTGCCCTGTAAGCTTAAAAATGGACTGATTATGTATGGTTGTGGTTCGAATGTGATCTTTCCTATGGATGTTTTCCGATGTAGTGATCACCTAGGATTTAATACCCCTCTAGACAAGATTAAAATGAAGAAAAAAAATAGGGTCGCTAACCGAGGGGGAACCTTAACGGGTTTCGCTTCGGTTTTCCCCGTGTGGCCCACTCAGACAGGTCATCCGGCCAGACCGGGACGAGGGGGTTACACTTATTTTTACCTAAAATGCCAAACGACAGCCAGAACAACGCATAGCTCCGACGAGGCCCTTAGCGGCAACGAACAGGTGATCGGTCAGTCAGGTTTTGATCTCCACCTCATCAGGAGCTCGGATCTAGTGGCTGTGTCGCGAATGGATGAAGAACAAGGCCGGAAAATGCTAGAAACAGAGGCACCGATTGGGTGTTTTGTCCAGAACTTCGAACGAGTTTCACCGGCGAAAGGCAGCTCGGTTGCGCGCGTAGAGGCCATGGATGAGATCGGGACATCGCGTTGCTTCTGGTGGTGTTGGTGGTGGTGGCCACGGTGTGGCGGTGGTTGGAATTGGGCAGGACGAAGGGGCAACGTTTGGGTTCTCGTCGAGCCTTCAACCGGCTCTCCACGGTGAACAGCACCGGCTCTCCGCGAGTGGTCACATGGGCTTGGCTCGGAGCGAGGCGAGGATGCCGGTAGTAGCGGCGGTGCATGCCACGACACGACGGTGGAGCATATCGAAGGGGGCGATGGTAGGGTTATGTGAGAGGTCGAGGAAGAGGGAGAGACACAAAGGGGTTTTAGATATTTCTTTTGGGCATTTCTTTCGATGGGCGGGTGGTTCAGATCTTTATCTATTTTGGTATAACCGAAACGAATAGTTTAAAGAGGAGCTGAGGTAAACATTTATTAGAACTTACCTTTAGTTCAAACGGTTAAGTCAAGGGATGCATAACCAAGGGTCATGGGTTCAAACCCCTTGGTCAAAATTTTCAACATTTTCATTCATTTTTTTTGCTTCTCACTTTTTTTAACCTTAAAATCTTGGGGTGTTACACCAATGGTCTAGGATCCATCTTTGGGGCAATTCAGCTGGGTTTATATGCTTACTTTTACTTCCATGGAAACAACAAAGTAAGACCAAGTGAAGAGTCATCGGATGTTGACGGTGAACGATGAACCATCTACGTGTGAGGGAGATGTGGTTTGAGGGTTTGATTAAAAAAATTAAAACTTTAGGATTTTTAAAGAAATTCGAAAGTAAAAAAGGCCATTTGTTATGTTCTGATTGGATGACATAATTTTTGTAATGATTATTGACGGAAAAACCTTATTTGAATAACTGAATAAAACATTCAACACCATTTTGGCTTGAAAATAGTTCAGACACCTAACTAAATAAAATTGTATAGTTTGGGCTTTTCTTCTACCATTCCACGGTGGTCGAGCTCTTTCCGTCCGATTCGTAGGCGATGTTTTCGACATCATCATGTACGCCTCACCTCTGGTTATCTGAAAAAAGAAAGTCGGTTCAGTTGTCTGGTCACCTTAGTAAAGCAGTCTGCATTTTTTGACCCCTTTCTAAATTATTGAATTTGATATTATTTTTGTATGGATGAGTCTACCACGTGCGACGAACATTGTTGAAAATCGCTAACGCTGAACATCACTGAACACCATTAAATTAATTAATAAAAATTAAAAATTTCAAGGACTCAATATACAATTAATAATAATTAAAAAAATCAATTAAATTATATATATATATATATATATATATTAAATTTTTGAACTTTTTTAATAATGGTAAACTACATTTTTAGTACCTCACCTATTTTTGTATTTCTATTGAACCCTCATTATTTAAATACTATTTCAATTTGACCCTATTTTTTATAAAAAATAATTTAACCCTTAACCCTCAACCTAAAACCCTAAACTATAAACCTTAAACTCTTAAACCTATACCCTAAACCATATACCCCATGAATCCCTATTTCCCACAATTTTTGTTCCTGAATACGATGTTAGTTTTTTTACCCCTCAACAACACAACTTTCTATTAGCAATGTTTAATATTTTTTGTTAAGTTACAGTATAAATTGGCTTTAGGTCCATTTTACTCTAGTAGTATGCTGAACTATTTTCCTTTATTCATTGATTTGCGTTCATCATGTCTTGGAATTTGTTTATTAATGATCGCTTTTATGTTTAAGTAAATATTTATCTCATGAGGGTATATGGTTTAGGGTATAGGTTTAAAAATTTAATCGTTTCTAATTTTCAAAGGGTTGTCTCTTTTGCGGCTGAGATTTGGAGGTGCTTATTGTTTTCAGATGTACGGTGGCGATTAGCGAGGCGTCCGAAGCTGTGAACCGACGATGTGGGATCGAGTGGTTTGTTTCTGAAAGGATGTGTAAGATGTCAGGGCAAAAGGTCCCACTGATGATATTTATTTGCCAGGGGACTGAGTCCTGATCTATTTTTGTCGTCTAAGACCTTTTCCATGACAGACGCGCTTGCATGGCAAGTCATCCAAACTTAATAAAATTTTACTTTTTTAGTGTTTTTTTAGGGGATTTTGCACGAGGGTTGCCCGAGTTTTCCTTTCTCTTGCAATGTCATATCGTGTCTTCTACTCTTTTATTTTTTTTCGTTTTCCCTTGCTCTATTTCCATATTTTTGCATCATACGAGATGGATGCTTGATCCATCATCATCATCAACGCTGGAATAAGCTCATGAACTCCCAAGCCATACTTCTAGCGTATCTCAAGGCCAAGGTATTATTTTACATATTTTAACCCCAATTTGCATTACCCAATTTTTACTTTAAAATTTAATTTTATTATGCAACTAGATTTAACATCAAGTTAGACAACATGTGACGGTAACAATTAGTTTTTTTAACAAATTAAGCGGTTTAAGTAGATTGAATGGTAAAAGGTTTCATGGTAATTAATATTCATAAACATAGTTCTAATAATTAATTATATCACTCTTTCTGGGAATATAGAATTTATTAATTTTTGAACTTAAGCCATTGTTTTCTAAAGTTATGCAACACTTAATGTTGGCATTCCTTTACTAATTGTTATTTCGTAGAGAAGCTTAATTTTAGAATCAACTGTCTACTTTTCAAAAAAAATGTTTAAGGGTTTAAGGTTTATAGCTTAGGGTTTTAGGTTGAGGGTTAAGGGTTAAATTATTTATTTATAAAAAATAGGGTTAAATTTAAATAATAAGGGTTCAATAGAAATACGAAAATAGGTGAGACACTAAATATGTAGTTTACCCTTATTAAAAAATCAAAATTTTAATATATATAAAATAATTTAATTGAATTTTTTAAAAATAAGTATTAATTGTATGTTGAGTCTTTAAATTTTTAATCTTTATTAATTAATTTAATAATATTTAACGATGTTCAGCATTAGTGATGTTCAGCGGTGTTCGTCGCACGTTATAAAATTTTCCTTTTTGTATAAGCCATGATCATTTAATTTTATTAAATTATATTATAATTTTTTTATTATTAACAAACTAAATAACTTATGCTAATTTCATTAAATAATTCAATATAAAAGTTGTCTTGGTATGCAATATGCATAGGTCACCTTCTAAACAAAATTAAATTCGAAATTTCGTGTTATGCATGCCTTACAAGCAAACTTTTAATGAACAACATCCATATTTAATTTGTTAAAATTAGAAATTCAATGATAAAATTCAATAAAATTAAAATCTTGCTACTTTTATAAAAATTAATGTACATTATATTATTGGTCATAAAACTATTAAAATTTTTATTTTGATCACCAAACTATTTCATTTTTTTAAGTTAAGGTGATTACAAGTAGTATATGTTCTGAATATACTCCCAACCATTTGATAATACATGCTCAATCACCCTGCTGCAACTGCTAGTGCTCGAACCCGTGACCTCTAGGAACAACAATCGTTCCCTTAACCACTGATGCAAGTTGGTTCGTGCCACTAAACTATTTTTCTTTTGCGAGAATGGTCATTAACGTTACGTTTTTTTTTTTACTTTAATCACTTGTCAACTTAACGAAGAATGTGACATGACATGATATAATAACATTTCTAGTCTCAAAACTTAATCATTCTATTAATTTGATTCTAATTTAAAATAATTCACCAAATGTTTAAGCCAAACTCCAATTTTTCGTTCTTTTGCTCCAATCAATCTCCTATCAAAAGAAGTAAGGGAACTCGATGAAAACCCATTTGAAAAAAGTTTTTCTCTACACTTATTTTTATTTCTTATTTTACTCATTTTTATTTTCTTTACTTATTCTTGAAACATGAAAAAACAATGACTAGATCAAATCAAAACCCGAGCTACCTTGCTATGAGAAAAGCAAAGAGAAACAAATCAAGATTTTAGCCTCTTTCAAAAATGTGAAATTTGCCCCAATAAACATCTAAATAAAATATGTAGGTATAATGTCAAAAAATGCCAATAACATTTGACTGAATAGTCATTTTGAACTCTATTCTTTTTTGAAGCAATTTAGCCCTTAATGTTTCATTTTAGGTCAAAATGGCCCCTTACAGATGAAAACTTTTAGTCAACTAGTGATAAAGAACTTGAAATGACTTGGCAAAATGACATATCATAAGAAAAATATTTTATATTTTACACAATTTTTAAAATT
Source organism: Hibiscus tridactylites (assembly GCA_958450335.1). Classification (NCBI taxonomy): domain Eukaryota; kingdom Viridiplantae; phylum Streptophyta; class Magnoliopsida; order Malvales; family Malvaceae; genus Hibiscus; species Hibiscus tridactylites. Next base: position 17,508,374 of record OY288281.1, on the reverse strand, counting down.
ATTTTTTGACTGATGTGACATTCTATAAAGTCAGCATATTTGCCTATATGACACTACTATCGCGGCATGCACTGCCATGTAGGTTTGCCACATCATTTCAAGTCATTTACCGTTGGTTGACTAACAGTTTTCATCCGTATAGGGGTCATTTTGACCCAGAATGAAATGTTAAGGGCTAAATTGCTTCAAAAAAAAGAATATAGACCAAAATGACAATTTAGTCAAATGTTAGGGGTATTTTTGGCATTATGCCAAATATTTATACATATTAATTTAAAGGTAAACTACACCAGATACCACTAAACTTTAAATTTGGTATCGATTATACAATTGACTAAAAGTTTATATGGTTTTAACATTGAACTTTACTCTAGGCTTCATTTATACAACTGTATTGTTAAAATCTACTCATGTCATCGCACGCAGACCGTTAAGATTCGTTCACGTCATTGATTTGAATGATCTAGTGATATAATTGAAGCATAAACTAAAGTCCATTGCTATAATAGTATAAATTTCTAATTCAATAGTATAATATACACTCGACTTAAAGTTTACTGGTATTTAGTGTGGTTTACCCATAATTTAATTTACATATCCCCCAAGTCATTGAGCTCGAACTTAACTCCATTGGCTCTAACTCCGAGGAAACGGTCTTGAAGACGGAACTCCTCATTGACAAAATGCAACGGAGAGCAGCGACCTGTCGACCGAAAGTGAGCACGGTTTTGGCATTGGAGTAGAAGGACTCGGAGTCATTTGATTCAGAAAAGTATAGGGATTAAATGTCAAATACAAACATAATAAATAGATCAAAACCATAATTTAATCAAGTGTTTTTGAAAAGTGATTGGTTGTTTGGTTTAAAATTTGAGTGTTGAGTTTATTGTCAAAAGATATTTTTGAGTGGATAAAATGTCTATTTTAAACAAGATACAATAAAGTAAAAATTAATTACTTAATGTGTTATTAATCCATACATCAGTAGTGGAAAAATCGTTTTCACAAACATGTCTAATTTCACTATAAAAACTAAAATTCAAATCTCTAACTCTAAAATCCTAAATCTTATCCCTAAAATCTGAACTCTAAATTCTAATCATAAGCCCAAAGTTCTAAAGTTCTAAACTCTAAATTAAACCCGCTTGTGAAAAACATTTTTCCATTGACCGTGGATAAAACTTTTCCCTTAATTTAAAGGGTAATTATTACACTGGCGGTGGAAACTAAAAATTTTCACAAGCGTTTTAATTTTAGGGTTTAATGACTTAGTTTAGAGTGTATGGTTTAGAGGTTTAGGTGTATGGATTTTGAATTTAAGGATAGTGGTTAAAATTTACAGGTTAAGGTTATAATGTAAGGTTTATAGATTAAAACCTAAATCCTCACCATATTACCCTAACCTCTAAACCCTATATTTTAACCATAAACCCTAAATTCTAACTATTATCCCTAAATTCTAAATCACTACACCTAAACCCCTAAACTCTACAACCTAAACTAAGCCCCTAAACCTTAAATCTAAGGTGCTTGTGGAAACTAAAAGTTTCCACCACCAGTGTATAGGATAATAATCCTATGCAGGTAATTATTTGATATACTGGCGGTGGAAACGAAAAGTTTCCATAAGCGTTTTAGTTTTAGGGTTTAGGGACTTAGTTTAGGGTGTATGGTTTAGAGGTTTAGGTGTATGGGTTTTGAATTTAGGCATAGTGGATAAAATTTACATTTTAGGGTTTATAGATTAAAACCTAAATCATCACCATATTACCTTAAAAACTAAACCTCAACCTCTAAACCCTAAATTCTAACTACTATCCCTATATTCTAAATCTCTACACCTAAACCCCTAAACCCTACAACCTAAACTAAGCCCCTAAACCTTAAAGATAAGGTGCTTGTGGAAACTAAAAGTTTCCACCGCCAGTGTATAGGATAATAATCCTATGCGGGTAATTATTTGATATACTGGCGGTGGAAACTAAAAGTTTCCACAAGCGTTTTAGTTTTAGGGTTTAGGGACTTAATTTAGGGTGTATGGTTTAGAGGTTTAGGTGTATGGGTTTTTAATTTAGGGATAGTGGTTAAAATTTATATTTTAGGGGTTTATAGATTAAAACCTAAATCATCATCATATTACCCTAAAAACTAAACCCTAACCTCTAAACCCTAAATTCTAACTACTATCCATATATTCTAAATCTCTACACCTAAACCCCTAAACCCTACAACCTAAACTAAGCCCATAAACCTTAAAGCTAAGGTGCTTGTGGAAACTAAAAGTTTCCACCACTAGTGTATAGGATAATAATCCTATGCAATTTAAATTTATTAAAATATAATATACAAAATATATCAACTTAAATTATAATAAAAATATAAAAATAGTTTATGATAACTCATTAGTAATATTTGATATATGAAATATAAATTTATAATTTGATAAATGAACTTTAGTTAAGTGTATAACTTGATATATAAACTTTGATTTTGTCTACTTTTATTTATGAAATCACGATTTAATTCAATTTTACAAATTATTAACATCATTAATAATGTAACATCATTTTACATTTAAATATTATGTATATAAAAAATTATATTTATGCATTATGAAAAAATTATAAATGAACTTTAGTTAAGTGTATAACTTGATATATAAACTTTGATTTTGTCTACTTTTATTTATGAAATCACGATTTAATTCAATTTTACAAATTATTAACATCATTAATAATGTAACATCATTTTACATTTAAATATTATGTATATAAAAAATTATATTTATGCATTATAAAAAAATACAAATGTATTTATTTCAAAAAAAACATACAAATATATTTTTCTTGTTTTCCAGGGTATCCACTCAAATAGTCAAATGAACTCAACCTTTAATCAATTGTGTTGAGAAAAACCAATTAACCAAAATTTTGCAATCACTTTCGATGATGAGATTAAAAAAAACATGACATGATTTCTTTTTTAAAAGGGTAAAATACATTGTTCATCACTTAATTATCTTCTCATTTTTATTTTAGTCACTCAACTTTCAAACATTTCAATTTACTAACTGAACTTTCGGATTACTCCTGTTTTGATCACTCTTGAATATTTAATTATTATTTTTTAATTTTATAATAGTATTAAATATAAAAATAATTTAAAATAAATAATAAAATTATATTTTTTATTATTAAATTTAAAAAAAATCACCACCACCGTCGGTCTCAAAATCGACGACCATTAGATCTCAAATTGCATAGGTGTACTCGTTTTGACACGTTGAGTCCGAATCTGGTGTTTGTTTCACCAGAAAATGTCCCAAAACCCTCAAATCTCATTTGAAAATTTTCGGTTTCTTCAATTTCGATCTCTTTTTCGTAGACTTAGGAGCATTTTTTCGGCAAAATGGAAGTCGAATTCAAACTTAGAGGGTCGAGGCAAAGCGACTAGTGATATTTGAGACTGGATGGCTACCATCTACGGCTGTCGGCGGTGGAGCCCGACGACGGCGAATGGTGGTCGACGAATAGTTGGATTTAATTTTATATTTTATATACTAAATTATTTTTATATTAAATAATAATAATAATAAAATGCCAAAAAAAAATAATCTAGAGTGACCAAAACAGGAGCGATCGCAAAGTTCAGTTAATAAATTGAAATTTTTAAAAATTGAGTGACCAAAATAAGAGTGAGAAGATAGTTGAGTGATGATTTGTGTATTTTACCCTTTAAAAATGGTCCTTGTGAGAGAATAAAGCCCAGATTTACACTTCGGTTTTAAATAAATAGTCACTAAACTAGATAGAAATATTTTTATCATTAAAATTTTAAAATTTATAATTAAACATTAAAGTTATCAAATTATTATAATCCATTCTTAAATTTATAAAAATTTAACTATTGTATCATATGTGGTGACCATTTTTTAACTGTTTGATAATTTTAAGATCCATTTTATCACTCCCAAAACTTTAATGGCCACAAAGATATTTTGCTTAGTTTATGTTCGATTCAGGTCAGGTAAGATCCGGTTCAGATTTAACTTGAGTCTATGACAAGTCAGGTAGAGTTCGGTTTTGGGTCGGTCGAGTATCGAATCAGTCAGTTTCGAGTCGAGTCAATATTAGATCGATCATTTTTTAGGTTGGGTTAATAGTTGAATCTTCGAGTCAATCCTAGTTGAGTTGGGTATGGGTCTAATTGAGTATATGTAAAATTATTAATATATTCTTATAAAAATGTGTCTTTTGTCGGATCAAATACGAAGGTAGTCTTTTAAAGGAAGAAAATGACATTGAACTATTTAATTATTACAAAAGATGACGGTTAACCAGTAATATAATACAAAAGAGAATAAAATACACATCATTTTACTATTTATCACATTGCTAAAAAATAAATAATAGTAAAAAGTAGATCATCGTTCTCAATTATCGGGTTAAAAAATTGGATAGATGTTTGGTTTATATCGTATTTGAGTAAATTAAATTAGGATTACTTTCGACTTTAGTTGTTTTTTTTCGGGTGAAAATCGATTCAGATCAATATCAGTCCGGATGAGTCTACCACATGCGACGAACACCGTTGAACACCACTAATGTTGAACACTATTGAACACCATCAAATTAATTAATAAAGATTTAAAATTTCAAGGACTCATCAAATAATTAATAATTACCTTAAAAATTCAATTAAATTATATATATATATATTAAAATTTTATTTTTTTAATAAGGGTAAACTATATATTTAGTACCTCATATATTTCCGTATTTCTATTGAACCTTCATTATTTAAATATTATTTCAATTTTGACCGTATTCTTTATAAAAAAATAATTTAACCCTTAACCCTCAACCTAAAACCCTAAACTATTAAACCTTAAACTCTTAAACCTAGATTATCACCTAGATTCGAATAGTTTAATTTATAATGTATATAAATTTATCTAAATTTTGAACCAAACATAAATATTATACAATTATACTCGAATAGAATATCATTTAAGATTGATCATTTTCTTTTTTGAGAGAAGCAAATCATACCCCTTATGCTTTAGTATAATTGTCTTAAATATTTTGTTCTAAACTCAAATTCGGCCTAATCCAATATCATCCAAACATTTTTTTTAAATGTGACTTATAAGTTCGGATAATATATACTAGATGAATGTCCAAATTCAAACTTTAAAAATAAAGACAATTATGAATTTTGAAGATAGACATACCAAAAGAAATGTACAATTTTATTCAGATTTTTCATACACTTGGCTTGAAAGCGGAGTAAGCAACAATCCCCTGCTGTTGTTCAAGTTTCTCTATTTCTTCTATGCTCAATGTGATCCAAGCTTCAATCCTTTTACCGTCACTCGAATCCACAAAAATAAGAGTCTGGTTCATCTTCAACCCGCCTTCAACCCACACAGGTTTTCCCTATTCAAAATCAGCTTATGGGAATCTACACCAAAATAATTTAATGGGACATAATTGTAAAAAATCATAAATTTAAGGACTAAATCGTAAATAAAAATTTAATTTTAAGGACCTAATTATAAAAATATATAAATATCTTTAAAAAATTTAGGGGAAAATTACACAATTAGTCTCGAATCGGGTCATATATTTTTACCTAAAACCGAACTTGACATGACTTCACCCTTAATAAAAACACAATCCGACCCGCCGATTTTTTATTAAAAAAATCCGACCCGACCGAATAAAATACTCATCCCTAATCCTTAACCAGTCCCGTTTCTGTTTTTACCTTCTAATAATTTATCCTATCAATAATTCATTGATAATCAAACTTCCATCAATAGATAATTAGCTTGTTGAATAGTTGCACTTTCCTACCATCTCCACTAATTCAAGCTTTCTCGAGTATAAATGGTATGAAGTAGGAAAGCCGAAGCAAGTACAAACTAAAGATGTTGGACCCATCATTGCCCATTAGGACACATATCTATCTACTTTCGCCATTCCAGTAAGGTTTGATTTGCAATTAAACTACTGCTGTGCTTGTTCTGGTTACTGCTAGTAATCGTATTATTATTATTATTATATCTTTGTTTCGTAGACGTTTTTCCTTCTATTTCGTTCTGTTTCACTATTTGCTGTTGGCTTTGCTGCCTTTAAACATCCCTTTTCTTTCATGTTCTGGGTTCATTGACGAAGAAAAACCGCCATATTCAAATTCCTTTTGAATTCTCCACACACTCAAATTATTCAAAAAAAGCATTCGAATATTTTTAATATATTTTGAAGGTCCTTGGAAAGTCATGTCTTAATATGTATCAGATATAGACAATAATCAAAAGAAGTAGAAAAAAATAAAAGTCAGCAGTAAAAGTGCATACTACATTACAGGGATTAAGACTTTTATGGAAGTTCAGTGATATAATTTTAATAAAAAAATTGTAATCCTATAATTATAACAAATTAAAGTTTATGCTACATTAAGTGATAGTATAAGGTTCTAGGTTTAAGAGAATAGGGTCAAATTAAAATAATATTTAAATATATATATTCATTTCCATTAGGTGTAAGAGTTTAAGGTTTAATAGTTTAGGGTTTTAGGTTGAGAGTTAAATTATTTTTTTATAAAGAATAGGGTCAAATTGAAATAATATTTAAATAATGAGAGTTCAATAAAAATACGGAAATAAGTGAGATACTAAATATATAGTTTACCCTTATTAAAAAATTAATATATAAAAATAATTTAATTGAATTTTTTAAAATAATTATTAATTGTATTATGGGTACTTGAAATTTTAAATCTTTATTAATTAATTTAATGGTGTTTAACGGTGTTCAACATTAATGGTATTCACCGGTGTTCGTCGCATATTGTAAAATTTTCTTATCAGTCCAGCTACAATAGGGTCAGTTTTGATTCAGCCTGGTTTATTCCGAGTATAAAATCAAATTTAGACCATTATATTCAGGTCCATGTACATATTGGATTTAAAATCGGATAAATTGATTGATCAAATTTGTCTCTAAACTTTACCCTTCAAATAATGTATAAATGACTACAATTATTGAATTTAATATAGGAAACAACCATTGTTTAATACATAAACTATCAACTTCAACAAAAAGATTACTTGATGAGAAAGTTTTATTCATAAAATACTGCTACAAGCCTACAGGGCTACTACCGTATTCGTAGACAGTACAAAATACAACAGTTATCTAACCAATCGCTTGCTTTATATTATTATTTATTATTATTATCTGATGCCTAATAGTAACTTATTTTTCAAACATACCAAATTACAACTTGCTCAACTTGAGGGGTCCCAACTCTTTTGCCTTGGCTCTTAACACATTCTTCTGAATCTTACCGGTAGCCGTTTTAGGCAAGGGACCAAATATCACTGATTTTGGAACCCAGTAAGCAGGCATCTTGGACCTGCAGAACTTCATTATGTCTTCGGCTAACCGCTTTTCATCGGATTTATCGACCCCGGGCTTCAAGGTCACAAAAGCACAAGGTGACTCTCCCCATCGCTCATCCGCCCTTGCCACCACCGATACCTCCAATACTGCAGGGTGTGTATACACTCCGTTTTCCACCTCCACGCTGCTGATGTTTTCAGCCCCGGATATGATTATGTCCTTCGACCTGTCTTTTACTTCGATATACCCATCCGGATGTTTCACACCAAGATCCCCGGAGTGAAACCATCCGTTGGCAAATGTTTCCTCATTGGCTTTTGGGTTCTTTAAGTAGCCTTTCATCACTAGATTGCCCCGAAAAACTATTTCTCCGACAGTTTTTCCATCAGCAGGAACAGGCTGACCAGTTTGAGTATTGATGACATCTAGCCCCTCTAAACCAACGTATCGGACACCTTGACGTGCATTTAGACGAGCTTGAGTTTCGGGTGGCAGCGAGTCCCATTCAGGCTTCCATGCACACACTGTAGAAGGACCATAGGTTTCCGAGAGACCGTAGGTGTGGGTCACTCGAAAACCTTTTTGAGACATCGCAGCAAGAACAGAAGGGGGTGGGGCTGCACCTGCTGTCATTACACAAACAACATGTGGGAGAGGCAGAATTGTGTCCTCGGGTGAGGCATTAACGATGGAATTGAGAACCACCGGTGCAGCACAGAAGTGAGTCACGCTATACTTCGCGATGGCTGAGTAAACTCCCTTTGCTGTTACCTGCAATGCATGTACGAAAGAAGCGAATAAGGACATCAGTAAGTAACAAGGTACGATCATAGGTAAAGCACAAAACATTCACATCCACACACCACATTTTCTATATCAGATTAAGACTAAAACAATTTCACAATTTCAACAAAATCACACCTAGAACCAATAAGTAAAGCATTCAGACAAGAAATTACCTGTCGGAGGCATATGTTTGTTCCACAAAGAGCAGCGAGTGTCCAAGGGAAACACCAACCGTTACAATGGAACATCGGGAGAGTCCATAAGTATATAGCTCCTTCATTCATACCCCATATAAGAGGATTACTCAAAGCCATTAGATATGCCCCTCGGTGATGCAATACCACCCCTTTTGGGCTGGCTGTCGTGCCGGAAGTATATCCCAAAGCAATGCTCTGCCACTCATCCTGAGGAGGCTTCCACGCAAAGTCCGGGTCACCACTTTCCAAGAACTTCTCATACTCGATGGCTCCTTGTCCCAAAGCATACCTAAGTGTTTTCGGATCACAGCTTTCATCAGCAACAACTACAACAAGTGGAGGCTTGAAATCACCTCGGCTTTTCTCCTTCATGATTTTCAAAGCATCCTCTGCCAAATTGAAAAACTCTTGGTCCACGATGACAATGGTGGATTGTGAATGACCCAAAAGGAAAGCAATGGTTGACGCATTTAGTCGAATATTGACAGTGTTGATAACAGCACCGGACATCGGAATCCCAAAATGAGCTTCATATAAAGCAGGAACATTTGGTGCAATTGTAGCTACCTGCCAATGTTAATATATTTAATGAATACAAGCAATAGAATCATAAAAACAGTCCTAATGTAAACTATCTAAACACAACTGGCAATTCCCATAACAAATTTGGACCACAAATCAAGCATTAAAGCTTCTTTCTCATAAGTCATACCACTAATACTACCCTAATCACTAATCATAATGATTAACAGATTAATCATTAAGGTATCCAAAATTCTATAAATATGAATTATTAAGGTATCCAAATTTCTATAAATATAAAATATCTTAAACAATATTACATGACACCATAAACTAATTGCCGGATCTAGACCGGACAAAGGTAAAAAAGAAAATAATTCATTTCTTTTTGAATTTCGTTCTCTTAAATTAATACTAGTAAGCAAGCAAAACAGAATTAAAAGCCGAAAAGATTTCACTGTTTCAGATTTTGTTAAACTGTTAGTAATGATGAAAGGCCACGGAAAGTCACTAGTTTACCGAGCAACCGACGCCGATGGAGCGTTTAGAAAGAGCTGAAGCCAAGCGACGGCAGCGCTGGTAAGTTTGGAGCCACGTGTAGGTTCGAAATCCATGGACCACCGCTTTTCTCGTGGGATGAACCGTAGCGGCTCGTTCCAAGAACCATAAGGGCGTCAGAGCCGTGTAGTTGGCGGCGTTCTTCGGAAGATCGTCGATGTCTCGAATCGCCATCACCGTCGATACAGCCTCTCTGTTTGTTTCTCTCTGTTTTGTCGGGCCAAAATGGAAATGATGAGCTTCTTTATTTTCGAGCTGATTTTGTGATGGCAGTCGGTATTTATACGTGAAACTGGACCGAGAGCCACGTGGAATTACACTAATATTATTCTTTTCATTTTTTAAGGGAAATTTATAATAATGAAATGTAATTTGATTTTATCTCATCATGCTTCACTTCTAGTGAAATGGTTAATTTTTATACGGTTAATTATACCATAATTTCTCAAATAATGACTTTTATTTTTAAATTAGTTCTTAATTTTTTTAATATTTTAATTTCATCCTTAAACACCGACTTTTATTCTAAATTAATACTTAAACTTTTGAATATTCTAATTTCATGCCTAAACTATGACACTTATTATTAAAGGATCCCTTATATTTTTGAACATTCTAATTTCACCCCCAAGTTATCAATATATGCTAAATATATCATTTTAATAAAATTATCATAAAAATGGTTAATTGTCATATAAACACTGATATATATTATGTAATAGTATGATATGACATAAACAATAATTTGAGGATGAAATTAAAACTTTAAAAAAATTGGCATCAAAATAGAATGAGGGTCATAAATTGGGGTGAAACTGGAATATTCAAAATTTTATGTACCTATTTATAATGAGAGCCGTTGGAAATAAAATTAGAACATTCGTAATCTAAGGGACTATAAAAGAAAATTTTTGAAGTTTATCAAAAACTGTCAATAATAGAGAAGTAAAATAACTCCTCTTTTGATAATTTATTATACATTTTACATTTTTTTTGAAAACGGTGCCACCGAGCTTTATTCGAGAAATAAATGAAGTTTAATACATAAGGACATAAAGCGTCCAAGAGAAGCTAAACTGAAAATAGGCAAAAGAAAGCTCTAGAAGAGTGGCCCAAAAAACCCCTTCGGTTCATTCTGAAAAAAGACAAGTAGAGATCAGACCGAGGAGATGAAACGAAACCGCCCCAGAAATCACGGCGGATCATCAAAGCGTCTGTCAGAAGTGGCCACCGCCAGCACCGATGGAGGATCGTCTTCGACCCAAAAACGATCAACCAGTCCCGTCCTACCTTCAACGGCCATTGCATGTGCCGCTACATTTTCGGTACGACCAACAAACGTGAAGCGGCAGTGCCTAAAGGACGAGACCAACTGGCGGGCATCAGAGATGACTGGGCGGACGGAAGAAAGATCCACAGTTTGTGAAGCCAGTTTCTGAACAATCGATCGTGAATCCCCTTCAAGCACCACCTCCGGGAGACCCAAATCTCTTGCAAAACGGAGACCCTGTAGAGCCGCCATCGCTTCTGCCGTGAAAGGCGAGTCGACATTTTCATTTACACAGCATGCTGACCCTAAAATTTCCCCATCGCTATCTCTAATCACGATACCTGACCACGACTTCCGTTCTTGTGCAGAAAATGCCGCATCAAAATTGACCTTCACCTCTGGGGCTGTCAGAGGGGACCATCTAACTTTAGCTCGGGACACCGGCTGAGACAAGTTGGATTTCAAGCTTTTTAACTCCAGAAGATACCCGCGAACGAAGGTAACAATCGAAGACCAATCTTGTTTAACACCTTCGTGGATGATTTTATTTCTTGAAAACCATAAGGATCATAGAGTGATGATAATCTCTGAATGTCTGGATTTACTATAATTTGCAAATAACCAACTTAACCAGACGTCGAAATTAACCAAAGAAATGTTAGAGGGCCAGGAATAATTTAATTTCGACCAAACTTGTGTAGCGAAAGAACACTGATAGGATACATGGGCAACTGATTCTGATGAAATATTACACCGAGGGCACACATCCGAGGTAGCTATGCGTCTGTAGTATAGATTCTGTAGAGTAGGGACATAATTTGATAGGAACTTCCAGCAATTAATTCGAATTTTCGATGGGCAATCGATGTTCCATATCTGATTAAATAAATTCCCCGAGTATGCATTCGAAATCTCTTCTTGAATTAAAAATCGGTAGCCACTTCTGACCGAGTAAGTCCCAGACTTCTCACCCACCCACGCCAGCACATCCGGATGACCCAGGGAGGATAAGCGAATATCCAGGATTACTGCAGCGTCCACATTATTGAAAGTGGAATTAACCAAGGCCGCATCCCATTCACGTGTAATTGGGTTGATCAATTTCGAGACCCATTGGACGTTTGATGGGCCTGCTGGAGTAGCTAAACGGACCGGTGAAATTGAAAGCCAATAATCGTTCCAAACCGAGATCGAATGGCCCGTATCCACCTTCCAGTAAATGCCTAACTCAAGAGTACGCCTTGCGCTCCAAATGCTTCTCCAAACATAAGACAGATTTGATCCCAACCTCGAGTATAAAAAGTCCCCCTCTGGGTAGTATTTAGCTCTAACAATTCGAGAAACTAGGGAACCAGGATTCGAAATTAAGTTCCAACCTTGTTTCGCAAGAAGAGCAACATTTAGTTTACTCAACTCACGAAAACCAAGACCACCGTTCTCCTTCGGAATGCACAAGGATTTCCAAGAACACCAGTGTATACCCTGTTTGCCTGAACTGTGTTGCCACCAAAATTTTGCAAACAAAGATTCCAACTCTCGACAAAGGGATTGAGGGAAAAGAAAAATCATCATAGCATAGACAGGGATAGCCTGTAATACCGATTTAATATAGACTTCTTTTCCTCCGAGTGATAGGTGATGCGTGCTCCACGTAGCTAAGTACTTTAAACACTTTTCCTTCAAATGCTCGAGGGACCGTTTCTTATTTCTACCCACCATAGATGGAAGGTCCAAATACTTTTCTGGGCAATTTTGGCGTTGAACCTCCAAGATACGACAAACATCAGCAACATTAGAATGCACCACATTCGAACTAAAAAATAGCCCAGACTTGTCAAAATTTATTAACTGCCCCGAACATTCAGAGTACTCCATAAATATTTCTTTTAAAGCAATAGCACCAGCTCCAGTAGCTTCCTCAAAAATAATGTTGTCATCAGCAAACAGCAAATGGGTTAGCAATGGCGCACCCCGGGCAATACGAACACCTTGCATTCTTCCGTTTCAGACCGCCTGCCGTAGGAGTGAAGATAAGCCCTCGCTGCAAATCAGAAATAGGTACGGGCTAAGCGGGTCACCTTGGCGAAACCCACGAGAAGGAACAAAAGATTCACCAACAAGGTCATTAATGACAACCGAGTAGGAGACAGAGTTAAGACAACGAGAAACGCCTTCAATCCAAGCCTCAGCGAATCCCATTTTCCTCAAAACCGCTTCTAAAAAACCCCACTCCACCCGATCATAGGCTTTGCTCATGTCTAATTTTAGAGCAAAGTAACCCTTCCTCCCCGATCTTCTATTCTTCAGGGAATGGAGAACCTCATATGCCGAGATGATATTATCCGAAATCATCCTTCCCGGAATAAAAGCACTTTGTGCTTCGTCAATGCAGCAATTCAAGACACTTTGGAACCGATTAGCAAGCATTTTGGATATTATCTTATAGAGAACATTGCATAAACTTATTGGTCTAAAGTGAGACATTCGATTAGGATTAGGTACCTTAGGAATCAGCACTATTCGAGTCGAATTTATCTCCGAGAGGGGATGAAGACCTTTAGCAGCAGCAATACAAAAATCAGCCACATCTGGACCCACAATATGCTAGAAGCGCTGATAAAAAATAGCACCTAAGCCATCCTCCCCACATGCCTTTAACGGTCCCATGGACTGCAGCGCGTTGAGGACATCTTCTCTGGTAAAATCAGCCAAAAGAGAGTCGTTCATTACAGGCGAAATGTAGTTTGTAATCCCTTCCAGAATATTCGAACAGTTTCCTACCCCCTTGGACGTAAATAAATTCTGGAAATAACTTCGAGCCACACTATGCATCCCATCATTTTTATCTGTCAACTGATTATCATCATCAACGATCGAAGTGACTCGATTCCTACTCTTTCTCATAGAAGCAAATTTATGGAAGAAGCTAGTGTTTCGATCTCCGTTCTTCAACCAATTTGCTCGGGCCCTCTGCTCCCAATAGATTTCATCCTTATCCGCTTCCATATTTAGGGCAATTTTGACTTCCGTAATATCGCCCAACGTAGCATCAGTAGATGGTAAAGAGTTCAACTCATTCAGACGGTTTTTAAGGGTCTGGACATTAATCTTTTTCTCCTTGCAAATAGCTTTAAACCAACTGTCTAGACCACGGCTAACACGCTTCAACTGTTGCGGTATTGAGCCACTAGAATCCGCCCAAAGTTTCTTAACCTCATCATCACAAGACCCTTCAAGCAGTCATGAAGCCTCAAAACGGAAGTGATGAACCCGAGTACCAGCAGAAACAATACCATCCATTGTTAAGAGGAGGGGGCAGTGGTCAGAAAAAGCATGCGATAAGTGTTCAAGCCTGTAGCACGGAAAGAGATCCCACCATGCCGAATTTGCCACTCCACGATCAAGTCAAACCTGGATGTTGTTACTCTGGAGACGACCTCACTCCCACGTAAACCAGGAACCTTCATACCCAATGTCCTCAAGTGAACAATCAGAAAGCATCAATCTGAAGTTGTCCATTTGCCATTGGTTACGCGGCAACCCACCCACCTTTTCAGAAGCAAAAAGAATTTCATTAAAATCCCCAATCACCAACCATGGGACTTGGGGAATGTCATCAAGTTGTCTCAACAAATCCCACGTTGCAGCCCGATTTTGTACTTCCGGAGCGCCATAAAAACCAGTACAACGCCATGAAAAACCATTCGAGTCATCCTCAATCATAATGTCTATATGACAACAAGAATAAGAGCAAACCGCTACCCGGCAAGATGGATGCCAAGCCATAGACAAGGCCCCACTCCTACCCACTGCAGCAACATCAACACCATTCAGGAAGCCCAGCAACTTCCTAACCTTTTCCATCCTATTATTCGGCAACTTTGTTTCAATAAGAAAAATAACAGAAGGTTTGACGTCTCGTAGAAAATTCTTGAGACGACGTGTCATCCGGGACAGGCCCAAGCCCCGGACGTTCCAGCTTAAGAGTTTCATTGGGCCCGGCTGGCCCTATGAGGAAGGCCTGCCGATGTAAAAGTAGTGGCTTCGGTCGAATCCAATTTGGAAACTTCAGAAGCAATTGAACTGACCTGGGGTCGTTTCTGACCTTCTACAAGGATCTCATTAGAATCTTCTTCCACACTAGCCATAGTGACATCGAAATTATTACCGTGACCGTTACTACTGTCCATGCCACGTGGCGAGTTAGCCAAAGTCAACGGACCATGTTTGGAGCCAGAACCAACAAAATTCAGGGAAGTGGGGGTTTCCGTAACATAAGACATCTTTCTTTTTTCAGTTTGCAAGATAGGGGGAGAAATTGGTTGACCCGAGATATTCCTTAAATCATGCTGATTAACAAAGTAATCAGTGGGATCATGAAAATTAATGTCTCATTCTTCTCTAATCTACCTTTTCATCGGCCGGAGATTCGACCGCCTAGTCGGAGCACGTAAACTCAAATCCCAGCCAAACACAATCTCGTCCTTAGGTTTTGTCAGGCGAATCGGACAAAAAGATTCCCCGTGCCCCATTCTGCCACAAATGAAACAAAATAAAAGAAGTTTCTCGTATTCAAATTTGACCCATTGAGTAGTGCCACCAACCAAACCCAGCTTTTTCCGGCGTTTTAAAGGCTTACAGACATCAATCACAGCACGAGTGCGCATGACCCCTTTATACCCCAAAAGGATCGCCTTCGAATCATACTCCAAAAAAGAACCAATGAAATTGCCCAATTGATGAGCCACTTGCTCTGACATACAACCATGAGGCACATCATGGATTAAAACCCAAAAAGGGGATTTAAACAACGGGACAAGGTTTGGATCTTCGCCATTCCCCATTCGGTGTAGAATAAGCAGATGTGAATTGAAATGCCATGGGCATCCCAATTCAACCCTTTCCATATCAAAATCATTATAAAATCTGAAGAGATAGCGACCATTACCCAGATCAGAGAATGAGACGCCCCCCAGAGGCCTCTAGAGATTAGCCAGGGTATTCTGCATCGCTGGGAAATGTATAACACTTGTAGTGTAGAAACTACCCACAAAACACCTATCAAAAGAGATCCCTTTTGGCAGGTTCTCAATACCCACTTGGAGAATACTATCCTCATCTTCCTCGATAGACAGATCAGCCAAACCTTCAGTGACCGAGGGATCCATCGGAAGAGCCATGAGCGAGGACAATCAAAGAAGAAAGAAAAAGACAAAAGAAAAAAAACGTGCTAAAAAGCAGACTCAAAACGTGCTAAGAAGCAGACTCTAAACAATGCTCGCCTCTCTTATTTACTAAAATTATTGGGATCTTTTATTCTAACGTTTATATTCAAACATCAATTTCAGTACACAACCAATATGAACACTTGTATTATGGTTAAAGGCTTAAAGCTTTATTTAGTCCTAAGTTTGAATATATATTTTTCAGTAAATAGAGTGGAAGATAGACCTACATGTAAACTATTTTTTTTGGAAAGCAAAAAGAAGATTTATTCATTATACATTTTACATTTATGATAATACTTTGTAAGCAATTCTAATGTAAAATCGTTTAATAATGTTATATTAGGAAGTTGTTATGTTACAAAAGTAAATTATAAAGGGCCTAAATTAAGTAAATTTGAACTTTATCCCTAATGAACACTTGACCAACTTCTTATATAAGTAAATTTCCATATGGATTAGGAAATGATTATGCTACAAAATTATATTATAAAGGGCCAAAATTGGAATTATCTAATTATTTAGTGACAGAAGGGGGAGGGGGGAATAAACGAGAAGATACATTATCACCAAATTGTGAGGTAAAATGGAAAACTTGTAAGGTGGGAAAATGCTATAAAGAAAAGCATAAATAATATTTATTTTAATTAGAACTGTGAGTGGAAAAAACATGTATACACTCGAATAATAAAATTTATTAAAAACAATTTAATTTAAATTTAAAAGTTTAATTAATTTCAAAGATAATTATTTTTATTACAAATAAATTGAGTTAATATTATAGCCTTATAAATCTATATTTTTCATTTTATACTTTTGATTTTTTGTGTACTTTTTCATTGAGTTTGTGCCAGTGTGTTAAGTGACACTAAACTAAATTAGATGTTTTAAAAATACTATAATACTATCACACTTGCTCCTGAAAAATATTTTTTGACTAACAAGTGTTGAGTGTATTGGCAAGATACATTACACTTTCAATAAAAGGATGTGAGTTTGAACATTGGAGATGACATTGTTAAGAGGGGTAGTCTTGCATCTCGAACATATTATTTTTAATGATAGTTATTTATTAATAAAAATAAGATTGAATTATTATCGTGTAAAAGACTACAATTTTGTCATATGATATTTAAATATTTAAAAAATGTTTTTTTATTATTTTTATAATTTTTTTTAATGTTTAAGAGTTTTTAAAATAAAATAAATATTTTGAAAATACCAAAGAGTAATATTGTAACACAACACATGACATCAATTAATCCTAAAAATCGTTAGATTAATA
Source organism: Hibiscus tridactylites (assembly GCA_958450335.1). NCBI lineage: Eukaryota > Viridiplantae > Streptophyta > Magnoliopsida > Malvales > Malvaceae > Hibiscus > Hibiscus tridactylites. Next base: position 17,491,122 of record OY288281.1, on the reverse strand, counting down.
ATCAATATTGATCAAAGGATACCAACAAGGTTGGTCCAAGTCGTAAGCAGTATAGTATCGCTTAAGCAGGTCTCGAGTTTGAGGTGTTGTGTATGAAAAAAACTCTGTTGGGAGATTTATTTATAACTATAATAAATAAATCAAAGATGTGCGTCGCGGGTCGGTTTGAATTAGTCAGGACGAAGTTCTGAAAATCAGAAAAACAACTAAAAAATGTTGATCAAAGGATAAATTGATAAAATTTTAATAATATAAAATTTTAATTGGATGTAAAATAAAATCAAAGATTTATTTTTTTTAATTTTAAATACTTAAGATGCTAAATAAAAAAAAGAAATATATTAAAATCGAAGTTACATCAATTAAAAGCAAATAGTTCTAACATTGAACGGATGACATGACATCAAAGCTATCATTATTAAGACTAGGAGACTAACCGATTCCAAATCGCCCACAGATACATCCCCAGAACCAACTTGTTTTTTTTTTCTTTTCATTTTAATATAACTATAATAAAAATTATTAAATGTAGAAATTTTAAATATAAATAAAATATATGCAAGCAGGGGAGATTTTGATGTAAAAAAATCGTGGGATTTATTTAAAATGTTAAATTCTTTTTACCCTTTAAAAATTTAAACTAAAACTTTCAATACAATAAACATAATGAGAAATTTTAAATAATAAAAATAGATTTAATTAAAAATACTATATTTTTATTTTTAATTCATTAAATTAAAACATTATAACAATAAAAAATTGAAACCATACTGAAAGTTTGAATAAAATAACAATGATTTCAATTCTTTTAAAAAATAATTGTTAATTAAATAAAATATAGATTTTTTGAACAATAAATAAAATATAGATATTTTGAATGTTATTGCACCTGTTTTATAATATAAGATTCAGTTTTATATTATTAAAAACTAATAAAAATGAAATTTGATTGCTCATCCTCTTGTGTCCTGGTGGCAAAGGTCGATGTTCATCATCCCTTAGGACCCGAGATCGAGCACCAGTATTACATGTTGTGTGTACCTTTGTTGAAAAAAAAAGGCTAAAAAGAAAGTTCAACAATATAAAACATAATTTTGACTTTAATAAAGTATTTTTCATATCCATACAACAATATAACAAAATTGAAATTATTTTCATTTTGTGTATATCTATATTATAATGTTTTTCAAATATATTTGTGTGTATATGTATATATTATAAAGGGTAAACTACTTCAATGACCACCAAACTTTAAGGGCGTACCTATTTTGATAATCGTCACCACCTGGTTAAAAAATTGAAAAAGAATGATGAGTTTAGCAGGGATTGAACTTGTAATCACTAAGTTAGAAACTCTATGTGTTTACCACTCATCCATCCCATCTTTAGTGTAATAAATTGCACCGTTTAATATATATATATATATATATGTATATATTAATTTGAGAAGACGGTAAATGCTAGGAATAAAAAAAGTAAAATTTGTTGAAAGGGGACTCGAACTTAGATCATTTGAGATATGTATAATCACAAAAACATTTGATTTTATTTAAATCTAAAAATTATTAAATATTTGATTTTAAAAAATATTCGATTTAAAAGAAAAGTAATTTGATTTAAAATATTTAAATTTTTTTCTTTTTCATATTCAGTTTTCCTTACTAACGGAGGGGTGACGTGGCAGTTAACAGAAATTTGTAAAATTATACATTTAGTTCATGTTATTTACTTATTAAATCAATTTGATCCTAATTTTTATGCCTGAATTTTCTTTGTCCATGTCTATTCAAATCAGGAGGCAAAATACCACTAATAAGAAAGTTAACAATATCAGCATACCATGGAATTGCTGCAGCATATAATATTTTCTCATCAGGGAATTCCTCCTTAATTTCCATTTCATCGTGTTTTTCCTTATTGTTCTCTAGCCTAGAAAGATGGTCGGCTACTTGGGTTTCACACCCTTTTCTATCCTTAACTTCCAAGTCGAATTCTTGCAAGAGTAATATCCACCTAATAAGTCTAGGTTTAGCATCCTTTTTGGTCACTAAGTATTTAATAGCCGAGTGATCGGTGTGAACAATAACTTTAGTGCCTATTAGATATGACATAAACGTATCAAAGGCAAATACAACAACCAACAATTCTTTTTCAGTTGTGGTATAGTTAATTAATGCATCATTCAATGTACGACTAGCATAGTAAATAACATGAAAGAGTTTACCTCGGTGTTGTCCAAGAGATGCTCCTATTGTGTAGTCACTTGCGTCACACATCAACTCAAAAAGTGAGCTCCAATTAGGTGGAACAACAATAGGTGCTGAGGTAAGTTTCTTCTTCAATTCTTCGAAAGCGCCGAGGCATTTTTCATCGAAGATGAATGGCTGATTTTGCTGTAGCAAATTACGCAGTGGCTTGGAGATCTTGGAGAAGTCCTTGATGAACCTTCTATAGAAGCTAACATGACCCAAAAAACTCCTGAAGCTTTTCACATTGGTGGGAGGAGTCAACTTCTCAATTACCTCAATCTTTGCTCTATCCACCTTAATGCCATTCTTTGATATTTTGTGACCCAAATTTGTTTCTTCGGTCATCATAAAATGGCATTTTTCTCAATTGAACACTAAATCAGCTTCTTCACATCGCTTTAGCACTTTGGCCAAATTTCCCAAACATTAAACAAAATCTTCCTCAGAGATTGAAAAATTATCTATGAAGACTTCCAAAAATTCCTTAACCATATCTAAGAAAATAGCATGCATACACCTCTATAAAGTTGTTGGGACATTGCAGAGTCCAAAAGGCATTCTTCTGAAAGCATAGGTACCATACAGACATGTGAATGTCGTCTTTTCTTGGTCCTCAGATGCTATAGCAATCTGATTGTACCCCGAGTATCCGTCAAGAAAACAATAGAATGCTTTGCCCGCCAATCTTTCTAGCATTTGATCAATGAATGGGAGAGGGAAATGGTCCTTCTTGGTCGCTTTGTTGAGCTTCATATAGTTCATGTAAATCCTTCATCCCGTTACAGTCTTTGTTGGCAATAATTCATTCTCATCGTTACTCACCACGGTGATGCCTCCTTTCTTAGGCACACATTGAACTAGACTAACCCATGGGCTATTTGATATAGGATAGACTACACCAGCGTCAAGCCACTTGATTATCTCTTTCATCACCATCTTCTTCGTGATGGGGTTGAGCCTTCTTTGGGGTTTAATAGAATTGTTGTGACAATCATCAAGTAAAATTTTGTGCATGCAAATAGTAGGGCTTATCCCCTTATAGTCAGCCATAGTCCAACCTAAAGCTCTTTTATGTTGCGACATCATATTTATTAAACTAGACTCTTGTTTAGGTGTATGACTAGATGAGATTATCACGGTAAAAGTTTCATTGCTACCCAAATAAGTATATTTAAGATGAGATGGCAAGGGCTTTAAATTTAATGTTGGAGTATGCTCAAGTGAAGGTTTAAGAGGAATAACTTTTGAAAAATCAAGAGGTTCAAAGTGCGTACCTGGTTTGGCCTCGAGCAAGCTCGATTGCTCCACCTCTTCTGAAAATTCCTCATATTCGATCTTGTAGTTCTCCTTATTATCTTCATCTTGGATCTGCTCATATTCATCCATTTCTAAGAAATTATTGCAGTAAAAGTCTGTAGTCTCCCTTTTTGCTGTAGCATCCATGTACTGACACTCTTCATATTCATCCACATATTTGAGAGTGTTGAAAACATTGATTGTCACCTCTTGATCAGCCAGCTTCATAGTAAACTCACCCTTTTCGCAGTCTATTAGAATTCTACCGGTTGCTAGAAATGGTCGCCCCAAAATAATGGGTGTGTTATCATCCGCCTCGCAATCAAGAATAAGGAAGTTGACTGGAAAGATGAACATGTCCACCTTCACCACTACATCTTCTACTCTTCCTTCTGGGCGTACATGAGATCGGTTGACCAATTGCGAGCTTCATGAAGATTGACTTTGGCATGAGATTCACTCGATCCAAGGTCACACAAGGTTTTTCCCACATAGTTATCACATATTGAACACGGTATAATGAAGTTGCATGGATCCTGTCTCTTAGGAGGCGATTTGCTCCACACATAATATCATTCACTTGTTGTAGCAACTGTCGCATACCGCTCAACCTTTCTTTTCTTGGTGACGATGTCCTTGAGAAACTTAGCATAAGTGGGCATTTGATCAATGGCTTTTAAGATCGAGACCTTAATATGCAGCTGGTCCAGAACATCAACGAATTTCCTAAATTGGAGATTATCATTTTGTTTCTTCAATCGTTAAGGAAAGGGAGGTGGGGGTCTAACTTCTTCTTCTATCGATGCAGGTTTCTCTTTTGCTGTAGCATTTTCCCTATAGTCGATAGTTTCATTCACTAAATCACCATCTTTTTCCTTCTCTCTGGATGTTTCAACTTGTATTTCTGGTTCCTCTTGCACTTCCTTAGGTTCAGAGTCTTCTCTCTTGTTCCCCCAAAATTATCTTCAGTGTTAAGTTGGGTACCACTCCTCAATGTGAGAATACTACATTGCTCTTTGGCATGCTTCTTAGTGACATCAATATCACTAGGCAGATTTCCTTGGGGTCGCACATGTAATGCTTGAGAAATTTGACCTACTTGGGTTTCCAAAGATCGCAAAGATGAACTGTGACTTTGTAGCAAAGCTCCTTGATTCTTAATGGTCATTGAGTGATCTTGGAGCAATGTATTAGTAGACGCCAAAAATTCCTTAGTGGATGTCATAAAATCCTTGAGTGTAGCTTCCAACGAATTGTTGTTGGATGAAGATGCAAAACCCTTGTTGTTATGCCACGACATATTCTGCTGTGGACCGTGTGGTTCTGCCAGATTCTACTGATTTGAATTGCCATAGTTGTTGTTCCCTTGATTTCCCCAAGAGAGGTAAGGATATTGATGCCATCCAGCATTATAGGTGTTTGAGTAGGGATTATTATTCCGATTGGAATTCTCTACATAATTGGCAGATTCTTGATTGTCCGGGCACTCGTTCAAGTGGTGATTCTCATTGCAACGAAGGCAAGCCGATGCCACTCTTACTTCCTTCACCTCATTAGGCTTTTGGAGATTCTTTAGCATGGTAGTGATAGCGGTTAATTGGGTCGCTATTGAGACATCAATATCCGTATCACATGATACTTTAATTTCCTCCTCATTCCAAGTCTTAATGAGGGAAATTGATAATCGTTGTTGGCTATCCTATCAATGATGTCAAAGGCTTCCTCGGGTGACTTGTCTAGCAATGTCTCATTTGCTGAGGCATCTAGCGTCATTCTGGTGGGAGCATTAACACCATTGTAGAACATAATCACTTGTGTCCAATCATGAAAACCGTGATTAGTGCAATTGCGCAATAATCCCTTAAATTTGTTCCAACACTCATACATTGATTCGTCATTAGACTGGCGAAAGGATGCGATATCATTCCTCAACTGAGTGTTCCTATTTGGTGCATTATACCGCAGCAAAAAGCTCTTGCACAAATTTGTCCATGTTTCTAATGATCTGGCTGGCACACCACTCAACCATTCTCGTGCTCGGTCACACAAAGAATAAGAAAAGAGTTTGAGTTTCAACACATCTTCGTGCACCCCTTGTTGACGGAAAGAATCACACACTTCTAAGAAAGCACAAATGTGTTGTCTAGCATCTTCATGAGGCGAGCCTCCAAATTAACCATTTGAGTTCAACATGTTGAACATTACATATTTAAGCTCGAAGTGAGCTGCCTGAATTTCGGTAGCTACAATTCCTGGATTAAGATCATCCAAGACAGGATTTAGGTGATCTCTAATAGCTATGGGTCTTGCTGGAGCATTTTGACCTTGGTCTCCAATTACTGCAGCAGGATCCCCTTGATGTTGAGCTCCATTCATAATTCTAATTACTTCTTGTATATGTCTCCGTTCACAAAAAGTATATACAAAAGAAAAATAAACTAGTGCAAATACTAAACCTAAAACAACCAATTGCCAATCCCGACAACGGCGCCAAAAACTTGTTTGCGCGTGTGATTTACTATAAATGATACACAAATATGGTGCAAGTGTACACGTCGAACAAGTAATACAATGATAAGTGAGTATCGTCTCCACAGGAATTGTAGGTGTTTTGAGTTGAGTTTAAGCACACAAGTCACGAAATGTAAATAGAGAATGATGTGGCAAATCAAGACAGAAGGATAAATGTTGTAGCAAATAAAGATAACAGATAGCGTGCTGAAATCAGTAGAGTTAACATGTCCTTTTACGCATGCGAAACTCACTTGGGAATGACTGGCTGGGTTGTCTGGTTAACCTATGCTTTAGCTCTCAACTAGGGCTTACCTCTCTAGCTTACTCTATGCTCGACAGGATTTACTCAAGTTGCTCATCAACTATCTCTAGCAAGGAAACTAAGAGTAGGAAATGCTACAGCAATACCTCTCAACGTAAACTCTATCACTCCCCTACCCATAAAGTTCCATCCTTTTTAGCCGTTGAAACACATCACTTATCTCTAAGGTGGATTAGAGTTGTGCCTCTCAGCATCCAACTCCATTGTCTATGAAGGTCAAAGATAGCTCTCTCGACCACTAACCTCAACTCACACCTAAGGAAATGCCAACTCTCGAAGGCTCTTATGACCCTAAACATTTAACAACATAGACAAAGCATAGATAGAAACAAGAGATAAATAAACATGCATTAAAGAAACTAAAACATAGATCATCCAAACAGCCTAAGCCACCTAAAATCAGTTCATGGTTGGGCAATAAACATCCAAAGTATCTTTGTTTGTACAACTCATTTTCCAGATATAAAAGAAATGCTAAAACAATAGAAAGGGAAGAAGAAACTATCGATCTGTGATAGACTGCAACGCCGCAAACCACACTAGGCTTGCTGCCTCTCTCAAGGTCAGCAAGGTCAAACCCTCGGAGCTTCAACGATGGAGGACACCAAGTGGAGGAAGAAGAAAGGAAAAGAGCTGCATTTGCTTTCTCTCCCTAGCCTTTTGTCACCTTTTTCGCGCTCTCCCTTTAAGGAGGGTCGCATGTCCTTTATATAGTGGGGGCTCCTAGGGTTTTGTGCCCTAATATTCTTTGAAGTCTTGGGGAATATTCCCTATGTATGTGGGGGCACAATCAGACAAAAAAGGGGGCTCACACATGTGGGCTCTTAGCGTGTGCGCATTACTTTGTCCTTTTCTGCGCCCAGAATTGTTGTCCAACTTGTTGTAGCATTTTTCTTCCTTGTCCAGCTTCACACCAGCTTCAAGCTGCACATCACAACACCAGCACATACCCTTCAAGCAGCATCTAATCTTGTGAAATTAAGCCAAACCACCAATAAGCAAAGATGTATGCAACTATATGCTCTAAATGCACCTATATGATATGAAATGTCCTTGAGAACAAACAAATACCTAAGTAAAAAGGTGTATAATATAAGAATTTTGGCAAGTTATCAATGAGCAACTAGAATTCCTTAATTTTGTACATCATCGTTTATACCTTGTTGGTTTAAATTACCAGCTTACCCCTGAAGGTCATAATGACCATAATGCCTTCGTAGGCTTTAATGGTTGGATCACTCACGATATATTTGAAATCTCAATGATCTTGATGTATCAACTTCTGAATGTTTGGTTTGAGCTGTTTGTACCTAACCCTCTTTTCATAGGGGACTCATTATGAAATCAGTCTAAAATTGTTAGATGTTCCATGTTCTCTTTTTGATAATTACCAACTACGAGAAATAAATTTGACCATATAGAGTGTTCCATGAATATTTTCTCTATTTTAAACCAAGACTATTTGGTCTGAACTAAAAGTATGACTTTGTTATCCGTAATGAAAGCATAATTCTTGGCTTCTGTCTTCTAATACAAAATATATCTGATACATGTTTTTTGACATTATTGTTTTTTGACAAATTTGGGATTTGATTGAAGGTATGTAGGCTCAGCGCTGGTAAGTCCTTTTAGACCTAAGCTTCTATGCCCAATGGGCCTAAGGTAAGTCTTTCTATAAGCTCTTACGCAATGGGTGTAACCCCCTCGTCCCGGTCTAGCCAACAGACCGAACTGAACGAGTTACACGGTGAAAACCAAAGCGAAACCCGTTAAGATCTCATCCCGATTAGCAACCCTATTTTTTTCTTTAATTATCTTGTCTAAATGCTTTATTTGACCCTACATGAGATAAGCAAACAACGGAAAGGCAACCACTAATTCGAACCAAAACAAAACTAATAATTTTAAGACAAATTTTATCCATTTAGCTAAGGGAGTATCGATACTCCAAGGGACCGTATCAATACGACTTTAACGGTCAACCTCCCCTAGAGTCAACTCTGAGAATCCGTATCGATACTCTCCAAGGCTGGTATCGATACGCTCTCAACGGTCAAAATCTCAAAGTCAACCCTAAGATTGTATCGGTATGCCAAAGGCTCATACCGATACCCCAATTTCTCGTCAATTTCTCAGATTTCCAGAGAGCAAATGGGTATCGATACGCCCCCGCATATCGGTACGCTAAGCCTAAAAACAAGGGACCGTATCGATACCGCCCTTGGGCGGTATCGATACGCCCTGCACAGAAAGTCTGCAAATTCTAATTTTAAACACAAAGGGACCATCCTAAAAAACTTAAGCAGGCATTAGAACATCATATAAACATGCATACAACCTTAGGCAAGCAAGAAACATTCATTTAAGGCATTCAAACACAATTCAGAGCTCAATTCATCAACCACGGTATAATGAGCAACCATACATACTTGACATCCACCGAAAGAGTCAAAGACTATAACGAGACATGCTTCAACATTTAAACATGTCAACAACATTAACAATAACAAGACTTAGGAGTTTGAACACCAACTCCATAACAAAAGCCTAGTATTCCCATTTTCTAAGCATTATTACAAAACATAAACCATACTTTGAGCTTAGCAAGAACTCCAAGAATTCCTCCCTTGCCCACTTGCCTCCCGGAACCTCTAACGATCTATATTGTTGGAAAAAGATAGCGTAAGCTTAAAGCTTAGTGAGCGAAGCTCTAAACACAACAACAATGTAGTTTAAAGTAAATATTTTAGTTTTGGAAAACAAAGTCATTTAAGTAAGATATGAAATAAACACAAGCATAGGCAAAACATGGTTTGCACATCCACAACCATTCCCGGTGGGACTACACATCACCGTTCACGACAACTAGTAGTTTTCTGATGGGACTACACATCACCGTACTCTTCTACTAGTCACAACCGGTGGGACTACACATCACCGTTCGCAACAACTAACCATCACGTGAGGCTTGACATCCACTATGACAACACAACAATATTAAAACGGGAATAAAAGCATTCCGGATTCAACATCACAACACGCATAAGCGCATACACCAACAATCAACCAAGCAAGGCAAGTATAGGAAAACGTACACTTGGGTTTAGGTTAGCCCTTAAGGCTCCACCCAAACCCCCAAGAATCCACTTTGAAATCATTTTAAACTTCAAAACATTACCACTCACTGATTGAGCCCAACCGAAAGCCGAAACACTGATCTCAAGCCCCCGTATCACTCGGTATCGCGTCCAAAGAACCCAAACTCGTTTTCCTTGTTTCTAATCAACCAAAAACAAAGTATTACTCCCCTATTCTTCCATAATTTCACTGAATAGCAACATCCCATCAATCGACACATTCACTCAATCAAAACAAAGTCGAAAACTATCAAAATATCATCAAATCCGTCCTTAAGCAAAACCCAGCAATACTCATCAAATTAAACATCCAAAACACACCAAAATCATCTAAAAACACCCAACCTAAGTCTGCATACCTCCAGCCCTCGTTTTACCACATAACTAAGCCAAAACACCACTTTTCACCTTCAAAAATCACCCATTGCACCTAGTTTCGGGTTTTATGGGTTTGAGCTACTTATTAACATTGTTTAGCAACCAAAATTAGTTCAAAATCACCCACCAAGCACCCATTAAAAACCTATACGAAAATTTCACAACTCATCTATTTTCCATCAAAACTTTGAAACCCTAAGTGAAAAATCAAGATTTTTAAAAAAGATAAGATTCAATAAACAAAAGCCTAGGTAAGAGTGATGATTACCTTGGGAAACTTCTATGGAAACTTTTGAGCTAAAAGAGAGGTGGTGGAGAGCTTTTAGAAGAAATTTTAGCTTTAGGTTTTCTTTTTAGAAATGAAGATGACACCTAAATCTCAAAATCCTCTTTTCAAATTCAATAATGGCGTTATTGTAAATAATGGCATGTTTTTATAAAATTAGCATTTTAATTTAAATTTAACCTGAAACTAGTCCTAGATCAAAACCGATAACTCTCGAACCCTAAACTGAGGTGTTACAACTCTCCCCCACTTAAGCGTCCCCGAATTTACCTGACAGAAAAAGATACGGAAACTGTTTTTCCATGTCTTCCTTTCTCTCCCAAGTAGCCTCCTCCACACCTCGGTGTCTCCATAAAACTTTGACTAACTCGATAGACCTCTCATGCAACACTTTCTTGTCCGTAGCAAGAATCTCAACCGACTCTTCATCATATGACAGGTCGGGGTTCAACTCAATCTCTTCTACTGGCATTACATGAGACGGGTCCGATCTATACTTCCGGAGCATCGAAACATGGAACACAACATGAATCTTCTATAACTCTGTCGGCAGTCTCAATCTATAGGCAACAAGACCGATCCTCTCAACTACCTCGTAAGGTCCAATGAATCTCGGACTCAATTTACCTTCCCTACCAAACCTCATCACCTTCTTCCGGGGTGAGACTTTCAAGAACACTTTTTCGCCCATGACATACTCTATCTTCTTTCTCTTTAAATTAGCATACGATTTATGCCGGTCTGAAGCTGCCTTCAAACGATCACATATCAGTTTTACCTTCTCAATAGTGCCCTTAAGCAAGTCGGGCATCAATACAAGCTTCTGTCCGGCCTCGGCCCAACAAATAGGTGTTCTACACCTCCTACCATACAGAGCCTCATACGGTAGGTGTTTCTCCCAATAACCCTGAAAGTCGATGATACAACACCTCAACATGTCTTCTAACACCTGAATAACTCTCTCCGACTAACCATCTGATTGTGGGTGATACGAAGTACTGAAGTTCAACCAAGTACCCAAGACACGATGCAAACACTCCCAAAATCTAGCTGTAAACCTCGGATCTCGGTCTGATACAATCGATTTCGGTACCCCATGCAATCTCACTATCTCACTGATGTACAAATCGGCCAACTTATCTAAGGTGTAGGTAGTGTGAACTGGTATGAAATGGGCACACTTAGTGAATCTATTAACTATCACCCACAGTGAATTCTTCTTCGAATGAGTCAACAGTAAACCCGACACAAAGTCCATGGTGATACATTCCCACTTCCATTTCGGAATCTTTAACGGCTGTAACAAGCTTGAGGGAAACTGATTCTCGGCTTTAACTCACTGACATACTATACACTTACTCATAAACTCGGTCACATCTTTCTTCAACCCAATCCAGTAGTACTATTCTTTTAACCCACGGTACATCGTACTACCCGGATGCATAGCAAAAGGATTGTTATGTGCTTCATTCAAAATAATACGCCTTAACTCGGCATCCTCTAGGACTACTAACCTATCCTTGAAACATAGGATCTCGTTCTCACCAAAGCAGAAATTTGTGGGTCTACCCTCGGCTATATCTTGCACGTGAGGTGCCAAAGACTCGTCTTGCAATTGTTTCTCTCGAATCAACTGAACCAACGAAGGTTTAACCTGTAATTCGGCTATCAAACTGCCATCATTTGACACACTCAATCTCACAAACATGGCTCGCAACTCAAATGCCACTTTTCTACTCAAAGCATCGGCCACTACGTATGCCTTACCTGGATGGTATTCTATCGTAAGGTCATAGTCCTTAAGAAGTTCTACCCACCTACGCTGTCTAAGATTCAACTCTCTCTGAGTCATCAAGTATTTCAAACTCTTGTGGTCGGTATAAATGGTGCACTTCTCACCATAAAGGTGATGTCTCCAAATCTTCAAAGCAAACACTATTGCGGCTAACTCAATATCATGAGTGGGGTAGTTCTTCTCGTGAACCTTCAACTGTCTTGAAGCGTAAGCTACAACCTTACCTTCTTGCATAAGCACACAACCTAAACCTACATACGAGGCATCACTATAAATCACAAACTCTTTCCTTATTCAAGCTGAATCAAAATAGGAGCTTTGGTCAAAGCTTTCTTCAACTTCTCAAACTCTTGTTGTCTTGCATCTGACCACTCATGCGGAACATTCTTCTGAAGCAATTTAGTCAAAGGTGTCGTAATCTTCGAAAACCCCTCGACAAATCTTCGATAATAACCCGCCAAGCCTAGGAAATTACGAATTTCTGTCACTGACTTCGGTTGTTTCCAACTCACTATGGCTTCTACCTTCTTGGGGTCTACACTAATTCCATGGGCCGAGATCACATGACCTAAGAAGACTACCTCCTTAATCCAAAACTCGCATTTACTCAACTTGGCATACAATTGATTCTCAAGCAAAGTCTGAAGCACTAGCCGCAAATTCTAATCATGCTCTTCCTCGGTCCTAGAGTACACTAAGATATCATCTATGAACACTACCACAAACCTATCCAAAAACTCGTGAAACACCCGGTTCATCATATCCATAAATGCGGCTAGAGCATTAGTCAAACTGAAAGGCATTACCAAGAACTCGTAGTGCCCATAACGTGTATGGAAAGCTGTCTCCGGTATGTCCACATCGTTCACCTTCAACTGATAGTAACTGGATCTCAAATCAATCTTCGAAAACACTAAAGCACATCTCAACTGATCAAGCAAGTCATCTATACGAGGCAAAGGGTACTTGTTCTTCAATGTTACCTTGTTCAACTACCTATAGTCTATACACATCCTCATAATGTCGTCCTTTTTCTTCACAAACAAGACCGGAGCACCCCACGAAGAAATACTAGGCCTAATGAAACCTCTATCTGACAATTCCTGAAGTTGTGCCTTCAACTCTTTCAACTCTTTCAGTGACATTTTATACGGAGCAATAGACACGGGTGCAGAATCGAAATACGTCTCACTAGCAAACTCAACTTCTCTATCTGGAGGCAAACCCGACAACTCTTCTGGAAAAACACTCGAAAAATCACAAAATGTCATGATGTCTTGCGATCTAACCTCACTCATATTCGGATTCATCATATAAGCCAAGTACGCCTGACAACCCGAATCCATCAATCTCTGAGCTTCTAGAGCAGAAACAACATTGGACAAGAACTTAATGTTCTCGCCCACCACTACAACTTCAAAATCATCCGTAAGTCTCAAGGAAACTCTCTTGGTCTCAAAGTCTACCCTAGCTCTATGCTCTATGAGCCAATCCATGCCCAAAATCACATCAAAATCATAGAACGACAATTCTATCATGTCAACCGGAAACACATGGCCTTGAATCATCAAAAAACACCTCCTATACATCTTTCTAACTACCACAGTATCACCGAAAGAACTAGTAACATTCACACCTACTTCTAGCCACTCATTTGGTAGGCCTAGGGACCTTGCATGTTCACCCAAAATACACGAATGTGTCGAACCCGAATCTATCAAAGAAAGCAAAGTCAATGATTGTATCGAGAAATTACCTGCGATGACATTTGTATCATTCCCAGTCTCTCGCTGTGCATACACCCTAGCCAGTCCTCCACCATCGAGCTGAACTACCACCACATGAGCTAAGTTTCTCTGACCATCGTTCCTCGGTTGAAAATTACCACGACCGCGCCCACGGCCTCTTTGATGCTCAAACCCCCTAGCTGGAGTCGATCCGCCCCTAGACGGGTGTGAACAGTTACGCCTCAAATGGTCTCGGGAACCACAGTTCCAACATATCCCAAAGGTACCCATACACTCGCCCTGATGGTGTCTCACGTATCTAGTGCACTCAGGAGTGTGAACAACAGCTCCTTGGCTCTAGTAGCCTCGTCCATGGTTATTGCCTCTATGTCTCGAATCGGGCTGATACCTCATATCTCTATGCCTCTTGGCATGATCTCTATCTCAATTCACATGTCTCTTCCCCGAATCAGACCCGATCGCACGGGTACTCAAGCCCAAGTCCTGCTTAATATCCTTGGCCCTAGAGACCAAAACATCAAACTCGGTGTAGTTAGAGGCAAGTATATAAGTCTTCACATATCTAGTCAAATCATAACGGAAGCGCTCACATCGTTCCCTCTCACTAGGAACCAACTCGGGAGCATACTGGCTCAACCTCACAAACTGAACCTCATACTCGGACACCGTCTTACTACACCCTGAACCAAGGCCATAAACTATCTCTTCTTCTTATCCTGATATCGTACTCGAAGATACTTCTTCTTAAAAGTTGTTCGAAAGAATTCCCAAGTGACATCCGCTTCTTCCATACCCGAAGTAACGGTGGTCCACCAAGCATATGCATCTCCCTGAAGCAAGAAGACAACACAACCCAACTTAAGGGCGTCTGAGCACTCCATCTGACCTAATATGTGTGTAGTACTCTCGAGCCAAGCCTCTGAACCCTTGAGAGTCAAACCACGGAACTCAACTTTGCCCAAACTACGAAGTCTCTCTAGGGGTAAACTTGTCCCTGCACCTTGAGGTGGTGCTGCAGCATACATACCGGCTAAAGTTGTCTGAAAAGCCCTTGGCTATAGTCTGAATCAAATGAGTCATGTATGCACCTGCTGGACCCTGACCTGCCTGAGCTCCATTACCCCCAACATTTGCACCAGCCTGAGGTCCATTATCATCACCTCCAGCATTCGCACCGGCCTGAGGCACATTACCTTTGCCACCCACTCCATTACCATCGGGAGCAGGAGGAACATGAGTCACATCCCCGGGTGTCTGGTCACCCACTCTAGGCCATCCTCTCGGTCTTACCATAACGAAGATAAAATCTAAAACATCAAACACATCACACACAAGAAAACATGAGGTTAGAAATGGCAAGGATCCAAGTTCTCAAGCTCTTTAAACCAATTTTTTTTTTCAATAAGAACACCTAGCAATGGGAACACTCGACTAAACCTCAACCAACAACAAGAACAATAAAGCATGCTTTCATACACTATGCAATAGCAACTAATCCAAACAAGCCAACTTACCTGACTTACCTTCCCGGGAGACCTCGTAACCGAGGCTCTGATACCACCAAATGTAACCATCTTGTCTCGGTCTAGCCAACAGACCGAACCGAATGGGTTACAAGGGGAAAACCGAAGTGAAACCTATTAAGATCTCACCCCGATTAGCAACCCTATTTTTTCTTTAATTATCTTGTCTAAATGCTTTATTTAACCCTACATGAGATAAGAAAACAGCGAAAAAGCAACCACTAATTCGAACCAAAACAAAACTAACAATTTTAAGACAAATTTTATCCATTTAGCTAAGGGCATATCGATACTCAAAGGGACCGTATCGATACGCCTTCAATGGTCAACCTTCCCAGAGTCAACTCTGAGAGTCCGTATCGATACTCTCTAAGGCTGGTATCGATATGCTCTCAACGGTCAAAATCTCAAAGTTAACCCTGAGACCGTATCTGTACGCCAAAGGCCCGTACCGATACCCCAATTTCTTAGATTTCCAGAGAGCAAATGGATATCGATACCGCCCTTGGGCGTATCAATACGCCCTGCACAGAAAGTCTGCAAATTCTAATTTTAAACACAAATGGACCATCCTAAACAACTTAAGCAGGCATTAGAACATCATATAAACATGCATACAACCTTAGGCAAGCAAGAAACTTTCATTTAAGGCATTCAAACACAATCCAGAGCTAAATTCATCAACTATGGTATAACGAGCAACCATACATACTTGACATCCACCGAAAGAGTCAAAGACTATAACGAGACATGCTTCAACATTTAAACATGTCAACAACATTAACAATAACAAGACTTAGGAGTTTGAACACCAACTCCATAACAAAAGCCTAGTATTCTCATTGTTTAAGCATTATTACAAAACATAAACCATATTTTGAGCTTAGCAAGAACTCCAAGAATTCCTCCTCTGCCCACTTGCCTCTTGGAACCTCTAACGATCTACATTGTTGGAAAAAGAGAGCGTAAGCTTAAAGCTTAGTGAGCGGAGCTCTAAACACAACAACAATGCAGTTTAAAGCAAATATTTTAGTTTTGGAAAACAAAACCATTTAAGTAAGAGATGAAATAAACACAAGCATAGGCCAAACATGGTTTGCACATGCACAACCACTCTCGGTGGGACTACACATCACCGTTCACGACAACTAGGAGTTTTCCGATGGGACTACACATCACCGTACTTTTCTACTAGTCACAACCGGTGGGACTACACATCACTATTCGCAACAACTAACCATCACGTGAGGCTTGACATCCACTATGACAACACAACAACATTAAAACGGGAATAAAAGCATTCTGAATTTAACATCACAACACGCATAAGCACATACACCAACAATCAACCAAGCAAGGCAAGTATAGGAAAACTTACACTTAGGTTTAGGTTAGCCCTTAAGGCTCCACCCAAACCCCCAAGAATCCACTTTGAAATCATTTTAAACTTCAAAACATTACCACTCACCGATTGAGCCCAACCGAAAGCCTAAACAACGATTTCAAACCCCCGTATCACCCGGTATCGAGTCTAAAGGACCCAAAATCGTTTCCCCTGTTTCTAATCAACCAAAAACAAAGTATTACTCCCTTATTCTTCCATAATTTCACTGAATAGCAACAGCCCATCAATCCACACATCCACTCAATCAAACAAAGCCGAAAACCATCAAAATATCATCAAATTCGTTCTTAAGAAAAACCCAACAATAACCCATCAAATTAAACATCCAAAACACATCAAAATCATCTAAAAACACCCAACCTAAGTCTGTATACCTCCAGCCCTCGTTTTACCACATAACTAAGCCAAAAACACTACTTTTTCACCTTCAAAAATCACCCACTACACCTAGTTTCGGGTTTTATGGGTTTGAGCTACTTATTAACATTGTTTAGCAACCAAAATTAGTTCAAAAACACCCCACCAAGCACCCATTAAAAACCCATACGAAAATTTCACAACCCATCTCTTTTCCATCAAAACATTAGAACCCTAAGTGAAAAATCAAGAATTTTAAAAAGATAAGATTCAATAAACAAAAGCCAAGGTAAGAGTGATGATTACCTTTGAAAACTTCTATGGAAACCTTTGAGCTAAAGGAGAGGTGGTGGAGAGCTTTTAGAAGAAAGTTTAGCTTTAGGTTTTCTTTTTAGAAATGAAGATGACACTTAAATCTTAAAATCCCCTTTTCAAATTCAATAATGGTGTTATTGTAAATAATGGCATGTTTTTATAAAATCGACATTTTAATTTAATTTTAACTCGAAACTAGTCCTAGATCAAAACCGATAACTCCAGGCCCTAAACCGGGGTGTTACAATGGGCCTAGGATAAGTCTTTCTATAAGCTCTTACGCCCAATGGACCTAGGGTAAGTCTTTCTGGATATTGTTCTGAAATACTGCATATCGGTGTATAGCTGGAGGGTAGTTAGGTAATTAAAATAAAATTTTCCGTTCCCTTTTATAATTCCACCCTAATGAATTAATTTACTAAAGTCTGAAACTCTATGTATGCTCCCAGTCCGCGCTTATTGAAACACATTAGCCTCCCTAGTTAAACTTTCGTAATCTGTTCCTTTTCCGATTTTTCAGATTATAGGTACCTTGTCTGGTACTCGGGAGATTAGATAAAGAATCACTTTGTTACTGTCGATATGTATCGTTCCTTCGAATAGCAATTTATAATTGGAATCTATTGTTGCCTAAATTATCATGTCAGTATTATTGCCTTGCTATACACATGCTCATGCTTATTGTAGCATAAGGTAAATTTGTATTACTGAGCTTTTTCAAGCTCACGCTGCTTTCACCATCGCAGGTTAAAAGAAATCTATCTTGGTACAATTTTTAGCACCAGTGTTCGGTGTTCTCTCGGTGTCGCTTTTAGAGTACGGTAATGGTACAATTAGTGGGCATATATGTCATGTATAATTTTATGATAGTGTATGTAAAACGTTTTTTGAAATTAATGTTATATGTTTAAATGATTTCCTGAAAGAGTATTTTAATAGAAGTTAACGTTACAATTTAATAAATATTTTAAAAAAATTATGCATATTTTTACTGTGGGTTATTCTTGTGACCCTAATATGACTTCTTATGATCTGTGGTAACGTATAGACGGATATAGGTGATTACACTTCAACGCATGGCATACCTAACTAGACTTTTATTCGACATAGTGATCTTTTTCTTTTTCAATCAACTTTACCACTTTAGTTAATTTATCTCTTAAAAAAAATTCAATCTTTTACTTTCAAACTTTTATTTTATTGTCAATTTACTTCAAATATTACGAAACAGTAACAGATTGTTAAGTTTACGTAAGTTATCTTATTACTTGTTTGATAAATAGCGGTTTGAGCTAAAATTAGAGGTTTGAGCTAATATAAAAAATTCAATTTGTCAAATTCACTCATTTCGATGTTTGGTGAATAGTAGATTGAGGTAAAACCTTTAATTTTGAAAAAAAATGCTAATAAGAGCTTTTTAAAATTAGAGCTTTTGACATAAGAGTTATAAAGACTCTTTTACCCTTAACAATTATAAAAAAAATCCAAATAACCTAAATTTAACCTTTTTCTATTTTAATTCTTCACCCTCACGTATATACTTCGTGACATTTGTAAACTAATAGTTTTTTTCTTTTGATTCTCACACATTTATATTTATATTTAATAATTAACTAAATTATATTAAAATAATTATATAAATAATAAATTAATATATAGGTCATTCAAGTATGCTTAGTAATGTTATATTTAAAAATTGTTTTTTATAATTTAATTAATATTAATAGATACAAAATATTGATAACTAATAAACTATTCAAACAAATATCGAATATAATCATGTCCTTATATATTATTTTTCTTGTTTAAATAATCAAACAGCTATCCACTATCAGTTAAATTTACCAAACATTTAAAAAAACTTTAAACACATAATTCAAAAAAATACATAATTTGAGCGTTTATTTTATAGTTAAGCATTATAATTTATAGGAGTAATATTATTCAAACTCAGGACCCACAACACTAATAAGTAATAACTACTTCACAAATAAGTTGTATGCGACATATTGTTGCAAATTAATTTATTTAAGGTAAACTTTTGGTTAAAGCAATCAAATAGTAAACCATTAAAGCTGGTTTCTGGGAATAGAAACGGCACGAAATGGAACTTAAACCAAAGTTTAACCTAAAATAACTTAATTCACGATTTTATGACGAATAAAGTGATGGATGAAGTGGTTAAGGTTTGAAAACCAGGGAAAGTATTTTTGAATTATTTTTTCCATCACTTAAAAATATGTTTTAATTAGACGATGACATGTATTAACATTTAATTTAGACATGTGTCATAAATAAGCATATTTAGTCGGTTAGTCAAGTTGTTCATCTTTATTCTTTTATATTTTCTTAGGTCATAAGTTATAAACCCACTAAGAGCACTCTTCTTTCTTACTCTAAAATCCTCTTTTCCCGCCCCTTCTAGTAGAATTAAAATAAAATTTAAGATTTGTCAAAATAAATTGAGAGTTGTGTCATAACTCATGAGTAGTATTTAACTGAATTAGCAACGTCAAAAAGACTTAATTGGAGTGATACTAATAATTTTGAGGTTAAAATAGAATGTTTTAAATTTTAGGGATCTACTAAGAATTGGCTCATGGTTTGAGATTTATTATGCAATTAACTCTTTAATGACTTTCCAACAAATTAAAAAATAATTCAACTTTCAAAATGAACATTCAATTCTGTTTTATAAAACACCCGTATAAAATAATAGGAAATAAAATGTTCTCTCACTTTTTAGTGTCACCATGTATATCTCAGTACTAAAAACTAAATCATACACTTTAACTTTAAATCTGATACTTTAAACAATAAACCATCAAAAACTAAACACTACACAATAAACCTTAAACTCTTACCCTAAATTTATTTTTTATTATTAATATATATATAAAGGCACAAAAAAGACAGAAGATTTCCATTCATATCATAGTCTTAGAAAATAATTATGGGGTGTTTGGTTCGCGAAAAAAAAATATCATTACCTGGGGGAATGATCTTTTCCAGAATCACATACCCACGTTTAGTTGGGGAGCATTCCAAAGGGTAATATTGTATTCCCAACAATAGCACTTTTTCATTAAGGGGGCGTTTGGTTCGCGGAAAAGATCATTACCAGGGGGAATAATCTTTTCCGCAATCACATACCCACGTTTGATTCAAGAGCATTCCCTCCTAGGGGTGATAACGAGCCGAGCTGAGCCCGAGCCTGGCCAGGCTCGGCTCGGCTCGGAAACAGTGTAATTGGGCTCGGCTCGGGCTCGAGGCTCGCCGAGCTCGGAATGTTAGGCTCGAGCTCGGCTTGTAAACAATTCTATTGGGCTCGGCTCGGGCTCGAAGCTCGTCAGACTCGGCTCGGGCTCGTCAGGCTCGGCTCGGCTCGAAATGAAAAATTTTGCTATTGTTTTTTTTATATAAAATATTCGTTAAAAATCCCTTTCATAACCAACACTAAAACGAAATTCAATGACCGGAAAGGGAAAAAAGTGCCAAAAATTAGATTAATCCAAGTAATCAATAAATATTCTTATAATACAAACACATAATTAAAGAAAATAGAAAATCAAACAACAATCAACTAATGAAAGAAAATACATACACATAATTTATTTTAGTGCATATGTAGATTCCGAGCCTGTTTACGAGCTTTTCGAGCCGAGCCTGGGTAAGCTCGGCTCGGCTTGTTAAAGTTTCGAGCCGAACCCGAGTCGAGCTCACTCGAGCCGAGCTTTGACCGAGCCGAGCCCGAGTAGCTCGCGAGCCGGTCAGGCTCATTATCACCCCTATTCCCTCCCAAGAGTAATGAAATATTCCCAAATCCCAACAGTAGCTATTTTTGAGTCTTTTCCTGAGAATGTCATTCCCTCCCTTTTCTTAGGTATTAGACAATTCCCTCAAAGGATACCCCTAAAAAAATATAGTTATTTTAAAATGATATTTCCTTTTTGTATATAATTACACAAGTATAAATCTATTTTATTTTTAGTGGTTTAGGGTTTTAATACTTATTATAAAATAATATGATGCACATAAAATAAAAATATATCAAAATTTTATTTTATTTCGATTTTTTTATATATGTGTTTGATTTAAATTTTATTATTGGTATGTATTTTATTACATTTATTATTTAGATCAATTTTCATAAAAAGATTTTCATATTATATTTTTTTATATTTTCTATGAACTTTTATGTAAATATTTTGACTTTAATCTTAAAATTTCAGTTGGTTAAAAAAGAATATATATTTCAAGGACAATTTGGTAAAACATGCATTTTTCCTATCTTATATTCCTTCAACCAAACAATGTAATCTTACATTCCTGCCAAACAAATCAAACAAGGTAATACAACATTCCGGGTAATATGTTAAGTAATGTAACATTCCGGTAATCTCATTCCTAAAGGTAATCTTACATTTCGTGAACCAAACGACCCCTAAGTGGTGAGAATGTGATTCCCTTGGCTTTTTTAGGTATTTGTCAATTCCCAACCTTTTAGACTATATTGCCCCTATATTAATGAATTTTGTTCACATGAATTCTTTATTGAATTTAATTAAATATGAATGATATAAATTAATTAAATATTTCTATTAATTAGAGTTGCTGTTTTTTAATTTTATTCTTTGATTTATAAGATGTTTGTCATCTTATAAAATATTTTAATAGGTTAAACTTATGATATAAATTATTTTCAGTATTCTACAACTTTTTGATTTATTTTATCATTTACTTTAATTTATTTAACAAACTTTCACAAGTAATAAAAAATTAAAAAATTAAACATATAAAAATTTAGCATATTTTAATAGAGGGTAACAAGGGAAGGTAAATATAAATTATATTTTTGAAAAAAATAGTTAATATAATAATTATATTAATAATGTGATAAATATATAGACCCTGTTTGGCAATTAGCGGATAGCGGATTGCATTAGCTGATTTGACTAGCGGATTGTATTAGCCGATTGTATAAAATTGTTTGGTAAAATTAACTGATAGCTGATAGCTGTTAGATTATTTAAACAAATAAAATGATATATAAGGACATGTTTATATTCAATACTTGTTTGAATAGTTTATTAGTTTTCAATATTTTGTATCTAATTATTATTAATTAGATCTATAAAATTATTTTTAATATAACTTTTCTAAACATATTCAAATGATTTATATGTTAATTTATTTTTTATATAATTATTTTAATATAATTTAATTAATTAATAAATTTAAATATACATATAAATATATGATAATAAAAGGAAAAAAATAAATATGATTAGCTTATAAATAGGGTGAGAAAATATTTAATTTAGATTATTTTGAGATTTTTGGTAACTGGTAAAGGTAAAAGAGTCTTTATAACTCTAATATCAAACCTCTAATCTCAAAAAGCTCCTATTATGAGCTTTTTCAAAATTAGCGGTTTCAGCTCAATCCGCTCTTTCAATCCGTTATTTACCAAACAACAATATTAGCGGATTTGACTGGTCAAACCTCTAATTATGCTTCAAACCTCTAATTTTTGCCCAAACCTCTCTTTACCAAACATGGCCATAGTTTTTGCAAATTTTAGATTGTGTAACAAAAATAATTTTATTACTTTGTGTGCATATGTTTTTAATTTAATATTGAAAGTTTAACATATTAAAAAGAAAATATAACACATGGCCAATTTAGTAAATTTCACTTCTAGATCATCTTATATACCTCCAACCAAATATAGTAACCTTACATTCATACCAAGTAAACCAAAAAAAATTATGTATCATTCCCAGTAATATGTCACGTAATATTACATTTCAGGAATCTTATTCCCAGAGGTAATCTTATATACCATGAACCAAGCGCATCCTTAGGGTAAACTACATGTGTGACCACCTAACTATTGAGTTTGTCCTATTTTGACCACCTAACTAAAAAAATAGAGGTGACATGACTGTTAACGGGAATTTGTATAACTATAGATTTAGTCCTTATTAATTATCTATTATATCAATTTGGTCTTAATTTTATTTTAATTAAGTAAATTAATCACTTAATTAGGTATCGACATGTGTTATTACCTTATTAGAGGAATTTAATTATTTATTTTTATTTAAATAAAAACAATACCGATATTAGCTTAGTTGGGATTCAATCCCAAGTTCTCATGAGACAAGTAGCATGAGATTACAACTAAACCAACAACTCATCATGATATAAAATACAACATGCATTATATGTTTTAGTTTGTCGTTAATGTTATAAAAAATATAGAATAAAAGGACTCGAACATAATAAATTTGGGATATATTAAAAAACATTTAAATCATTGTAGATATATAATAATTAAATTAAACCAAGGTAGAAATACATTATAATTCAGTGGTGTGATTTCCCGTTTTTTTTAATTAGGTGGTCAAAATAGGACAGACTCAATAATTAAATGGTCACATGTAATTTACTCAAATAATTATATATTCAGAGTGTTTGTAAATACGTACATGGCCCAGTCCATAACATAGTACTCTCATGATCTTATCCACAATTTGATAGTGAAAATGAATTTCAAAATTCATACAACCATCTCAAACCGAAGTAAAACTCCATAATTGTTGCGATCAATGCATAGTAGGAATGAAATCTTCGAAATAAACCCGCTTATATCCGAGTTTCCATTTTCACAATGATGTTGCAGATGAAGGAGAAACACTGAAGGGTTCCTGTTCTTCACATGTGAGCACATCATGTGGACCAGCTTCCTCTCGCCCGACTCCCATAAGGTCAAGGTAATAAAGGTAATGTGAGATTATGTTGTTCATCGAGTCGCTATCACCTTCACCACAAACCTGGTCTCCGTACAGAACATTCATGGTGGTTCCGAAACCTGGAACCCTT
Source organism: Hibiscus tridactylites (assembly GCA_958450335.1). Lineage (NCBI taxonomy): Eukaryota > Viridiplantae > Streptophyta > Magnoliopsida > Malvales > Malvaceae > Hibiscus > Hibiscus tridactylites. The sequence continues at coordinate 17,466,909 of OY288281.1, read as the reverse complement.
TTGGCCAATGTGTCGTTCTTGGTCGGTTTCCAGTTCCCGACGAAGACGTCGTGCGCCGAAGGCTGGTGTTTCTTCACCGGTGTCATCCACCTCCGGATTGCTGACTGGAAAGCCAATGTTGCGTTGTCCTCTAAGTATTCTGGGTGGTTCAGCAAGTCCACTTTCAATGCCTCTCCGGTTTCTCCATAGTTGTAGTTCCTGTGATCGATGAAAACCCTTTTATGTTTGTTTTTATGCCACGTGTATTATCAATTATTTTTTTACTGTTTTATTAATTGTTAATACGCATGTCATAAAAATATTAGTAGGACATAGGAACATAAAAAAGGAATACATACCAGTAGATAGGCAAGGCACCACGGCCATGATATGAAACTCCAGGGGTGCAAGGATAGGTATATTTGTAGTAATCATCACAGTACACTTTGCTGGGGCTCATCTCCTTGTTGTAGCATAGACCCCAAGCCAATGGTCCCCCAGTTGCCACTCCATAGCCACCTGAAATCATTATGAACCACAGCCCAGTAAATAGAACATTAATCTCGCATCGAAAAGTAAATGAGAGGTTTTGAATATAAATCCGACATGAGGGTAATGATCATTCGACAAATGGTATCGCAACGCCGAAAGGGGTTACCAGTTGTTTACTTACATGAAGTTTTGCTGCCGACATGTCCAAGAAAAGCAGCAACTTCCTTCATATTCAGAAGCTTTTCCCCAGTGGTACCAAAACCATGAGGCTGATACTGAGCGGCGGCAGTGATGAAAGAATGGTAATCCCAGAACCCAACCGCATGAGCCACCGGTGTGTTGCGCTTGGCAAAAAGGTTCTCAAACTGGTAAGTCTGGAAATAATCAGAAATGGTGTGGTTGCAACAGTACTTAGACCACCCTTTACACTCCCACCCTTTGTCACACAATTTCTTGCCCTTCACCACCTTCACCAATGGCTTCACAGATTCCTGGCAGTTCCCCAGTGCCAGCATTATCGCCATTGTCGAAAAAAGCAGCCATTTGGGCTCCATTGTGAGAGGAGAAATATGGTCGGTGTGGGAATAGGTTTTGGTTTTTGATGTTGTGGAGAAATGAACATTTGAGTGGGGTTTATATTAACTAAAATCGGTGGAGTGGAAGGTGTAGACAGTGAGTTTATAACTCATCAGGGGAGGGGCGATTTTCAGGGTTGATGAATGATGGCTACGACTGATGTTCGGTTTTGCTTGTTTTGTATGCTTCGTAGAGTGCAAGCAATGGGAAGGTTGAAGCAAATGGTTATCTTACATTTTTACTGAGGACTCAGCTAGTTGGATGGCAACCGGGCCGCTCAGTGCGGATTCCCCTCACTCATACTCATATTCACCTAAAATTTTTATATTCATCATTCATGGTGGGTATAATTTTAAAATTTACGGCGGGTATGTTACTAAATTTACTATCCAGGTGGATACCCACCACCTAGTCTGTACCCGCCAAACTTGTCAGCCAAACAACTATTGATATTAAACATAACGGGAAAAAATCATCTTTCAAGCTAAATTAATTTAGTATGAAATTTATACCCTAGGATTTAGGCAAATTACAAGGCACGTCCTTTTGGAATCCTAGGGTTTACATAATATTTTGCGAACTTATTCCTAAATTTATAATGATCTAGAATTCATATGGTGGATAGTGAGTAGATTGATGGGGGACAAAATAGGTGAATGCGGATTGAATAGATATGAAACGAGTAAAGTCTTAAATCCATCACCTACCTACTACCTAAGGTGAGTATAATTTTTAATATTCACACTCACCCAATACTCATCAAATTTATGCTCATACCCGCCTCAACTTAAATGAATGCAGTACAAAATCCATGAAATTGTACTCAATTGACCTTCATAGTTGGGGGTGGTAATACTTAATAGTTCATTGCACTGAAGCTTTGGACCTTTGGGCCAAGGACTTTTATATGGCTAAATCCAAGTCATGGTTTGACTAAAGAAAAAGACGATTCTTTGTATATATAAGAAAAAGATATAATATCTCATTTCTTACAAAAAATTTTTTGATGTTCTTTTTATATTTCAACTATTTTTAATTTTTTAATAAGGCATACATTTTGTCGACATAATTGATTAAACTTAGAATTTTTTAACCCTTAAAACTAGCTAATGACCGGCTTTCTTGTAGACATTGATGGTTGTGTTTACATTAATCTGGACGTAATATTCGAGAACTAAAAAAAAAGCATCGCCCAGTCCATGACTAAAAAAAGTGGTGGACCAAACATGAAATGCAGAAAGTAAATGTGTGCGACTGCCATACTCATACTAGGTTCCATTTACATTAGCCGAGGGGGTCGGGACCGAGAGCGACGTCCCTGGCCGACATCGCTTCATTTCCATGCTCCGGGCCAAATGCATGCATGTCAAACCAAATCTTATTACATATTAGGCATATTGAATATTAATTATTATAATATTTTAAAATATTCCCTTGGGTTTTATTTTATGTAGAAACTAAGAAAACTGAATTATTGTTATTGAAACTGAATCTGATAATTTACAATGTAAACGAGCATACCTTTATATAGGTATATTTACATAAGATCCTTACTAACCCTACTAACTAACAGAAATAACTAACTTCCTATACATAATATACATATACTTAATATACCCCCCTCAAGATGGATTACAATGGATGTTAAGTAATCTCATCTTGTCCATTAAAGATACAAAGGTAGGCTTATGAAGAGCCTTAGTAAAAATGTCCGCGATTTGATTATGAGATCGAACATGAAAGAGCTTAAGAAATCCTTCTTTGACCTTGTCTCGAATGAAATGGCAGTCCACTTCTATATGCTTTGTTCTCTCGTGAAACACTTGATTTTGAGCCAAATATATTGCTGACTGGTTATCACAGAATAAAGAGGTGAAAGGAATTGAAATTTGAAAAGATTGAAGAAGAGAAGCCAGCCAAACTAGCTCACATGTAGCAGAGGCCATTGCACGATACTCGGCCTCACATGATGACCTACTGACCGTGTGCTGCTTTTTTGATTTCCATGAAATGATGTTGTCTCCCAAAAAAGTACAATAACCGGTGATCGATCTTCTTGTGTCAATGCAAGAACTATAGTCAGCATCCACAAAGCCAGTGAGCATTGTTGAAGAAGCAGAAGAAAAGAAGAGGCCTAAACCAGGATTTTGTTTGATGTAGGACAAGAGATGCTGAGCTGCTGCAAAATGTGGTTGTCTAGGTGCTGAAACAAACTGACTCAGCAAATTAACAGCATATGTAATGTCAGGTCACGCATGAGTAAGATAAAGAAGGCGACCAATCAATCTTCTATAGGACTGAGGATCTTCAAGTAGGTCTCCATCGTTGGCACTTAACTTTAAAGAAGGATTCATAGGAGTAGCAACAGGTTTCTTGGCTAAGGAACCAGTGTCTTCTAGCAGCTTTAATGCATAATGGCGTTGTGACAATGAGATCCTAGAGGAATTGCGAGCAATTTCAAATCCTAAGAAGTAACGCAATTGGCCTAAATCCCTGAGTTTAAAATGTTGTTGAAGAGAAGAACGAACCTCAGTCAATAGTTGAATGTCCTTGCCAGCAATGACAATGTCATCCACATAAACAAGGATGGCAACCAAAGTATCATCAGAACCTTTTACAAATAAGGTGTGCTCAGCTGAAGATTGCTGAAATCCCAGCTTCAAAACAACATCAGAGAAAGCATTAAACCACTGTCTGGATACTTGCTTAAGACCATATATGGATTTATGAAGCTTGCAAACAAGATTAGGGTTAGAAGCAGAATTGATGCTATACCCAAGTGGAAGTTTCATGTAGACTTCTTCTTCTAATGATCCATTTAGAAAGGCATTACTAACATCTAGTTGCAACATATGCCAACCTTTCGAAGCAGCTAAAGACAATAAGACTTTGAAAGTTGTCATTTTTGCAACTGGAGAGAAGGTTTCAACATAGTCAATACCTTCCACCTGTGTAAAACCCTTGGCAACTAATCGTGCCTTGTATCTCTCTACTGTGCCATCAGGGTTATGCTTAATTCGATAAACCCACTTACATTCTATAGCTTTCTTTCCTTCAGAAAGAGGTACTACTGACCAAGTTTGTAAACGCTCCATTGCAGATAATTCTTCATGCATGGCATCCCTCCAAGCTGGATCTTTGCATGCTTGATGATAAAAGGCAGGTTCAGTTGTGGAAGAAATGTTGGCAACAAATGTAGCATACTGAGAAGATAGCTTCTCATTCGACACATAATGTTCAATAGGATATTCAACAAGAGAGAAGTTGTTGCAATGATAATCATTTAGGTAAGTTGGTTTATGAATAATTCTTGAAGATCTTCGAGGCTCATTAAATTCAGGTTGAGGAACATGCACATCTTGTAACACATCATGAGTAGCTCCATGATCATTAATTTCAACATGATGTTCCTCAATTGGAGCAACAGATTCTTCAGCAGTATTTTCCTCAACATGATGTTCCTCAAAGATGTCATTTCCAGATCGAACTGCATCAGGATCAGCAGTATTGACTTCAGGAATATCCTCAGGAGTATAAACTTCATGAAGAACATCAGAATTATCAGAATTAGAAGGTGATGCATCAGTAAACACCTGTTGTAAACCCTGTGTTGTGTCACTATGAACACCAGGCAAAGACAAATTAGAAAAAGGATCAATCGAAACAACATCAGTTTTAATTTTGTGAAAAGGAAATATTGTTTCATGAAAAACAACATTTCGCGAGATAAGAATTTGTTTGGTCTTTAGAACAAACACCTTATAACCTTTTACACCAGGAGAATACCCTAAGAATACTCCTGGTAAAGCACGTTCAGAAAACTTACCTCTCCCAGCACGCAAGGTCGAAACAAAACAAAGGCATCCAAACACTCTTAAAAACTTAAAATCAGGAAGAGCGTTAAACAACATTTGATAAGGTGATCTATTAGACAAAACATGAGTAGGCAGTCTGTTAATGATATAAGTAGCAGTTAAAAGACACTCTCCCCAAAAAATCGAAGGAACCTTGGATTGGAAGAAAAGAGCACGAGCAACATTTAAGAGGTGCTGATGCTTCCTCTCTACAACTGAGTTTTGCTGAGGTGTTTCAACGTAGGAGAATTGATGCACGATCCCAAGTTTGGCAAAAAGCTCACTAAACTGCAATTCCTTAGCATTGTCAGATCGAAAAATTTTGAGATCACAACCAAACTGTCTTTTGATCATACTAATAAAATCATGAATTATACTAGCCACATCCGATTTATGATGTAAAAGAAAAGTCCATGTTGCACGAGTATAGTCATCAACTAGCGTAACAAAAAACCTTTGGTTACTATGAGTGGGAATTTTAAATGGTCCCCAGATATCACAATGAACAAGCTCGAAAGGCATGCTTGCTCGACTGATAGAATTAGAAAAAGGCAGACAGTGTTGCTTAGCAAGAGGGCAAATATGGCAAACATGATCTTTATTGTTATTAACATGTATTACATCTTTCAAAGCCTGTAAAACACGAGTACTAGGGTGACCTAGTCTATCATGCCAGGAAATATTAGAAACAAAACTTGAAACAGAAGGTACTCTTAAAAGAAACAATCCTTGATGCAATTCACCCTTCCCAATCACTTGATAAAGGTCCTGCAAAATACATTGAGAATCAGAGAAAAGAACACTAATCTTTGAACCATGAATCAAAGAACTAATAGAGAGAAGATTAAAGGAAAATTCAGGAACATAAAGAACATCATTCAAAACCAGTTTTGAAGAAATTCGAACAGTCCCTGCAAAATTAACTGAAACCAAAATCTTATTAGGCAAAAGAATATTTCCTCCTGAAATGGGATGCAAAGATTCAAAAAGAATCTTGGAGCAACACACATGTCTTGAAGCACCCGAGTCAATGATCCAACATGTTTCTTTATCTAAGCAACTAAAATGATTGACATAATGCAAAATTCTACCTTGCATAGCCAAATTGATAGTGGTAGAAGGTGTTTCTGAGATTGATGCAGCATTCAGCTTATTTGTAAGCATTGCAATAAGCTGTTGACACTGTTGAGTAGAAAGACCTTCTTGATTCTGTGAAGGCTGTTGAGATTGTGAAGGCTGTTGAAATTGTGAATTGATCACAGAAGAATCATTGGAAACAGCATTCGATCTAGCCACTGGTTGTCTTGTACGATATCCTGGAGGAAAGCCATGAAGTCTATAACACTTCTCCTTTGTATGACCCATTAAATTGCAATGACTGCACTGTGGTCTAGATTTTTTCTAAGAATAGCTAGAAGGAACATTGGTTCAAACAGCAAAAGTGGCTTCATGAATAGGAGCATCTATCTTGATTATTCTTTGATTTTCTTCTTGTATGATTAAAGAGAAAACTTTAGTGATCGAGGGTAACGGATCCATTAGCAAAATCTGACCCCGAATATGTGAAAAAGAATCATTTAGGCCCATTAAGAATTGTAAAACCTGTTCTTTACCCTGTTCATCGATCATCTTCTGAACACCACTGCAGGTACAATTTGAACATGTACAAATAGGCTTCACAAAACACAATTCATCCCAAATGATCTTGTGTTGAGTGTAATATGTACTTACAGGCATAGACCCTTGAGCAAGATCAATTAATTTCTTGCGAAGTTGAAACATCCTTGGACCATTATGTTGCTGGAAACGATCTTCAAGATCCTTCCATATTTCAGCAGCAGTCGATTGATATATCAAGCTAGTTGCGATGTCTTTGGAGACAGAGTTCAGGATCCAAGAATTTACAAGATCATTTGCTCTTTTCCAGGCGCTATAAGTAGCAACCTGAGTAACAGCAGGAGCAGAAATGGACGCATCGATGAAGCCAATCTTGTTTTTGGCTGAAAGTGCCATTAACATTGAACGCCTCCAATTGTTGTAGTTGTCAGTACCAAGCTGCTGCGTGACCAGAATCATACCAGGGCTATCAGACTGGTGAAGATAATAAGGATTGGCACCATTGTTGAACTGATCATTCAAACCGACTTCCCCCATGGCTGGTGAAAACGCAGAAAGAACTTGGAAAAGAACTTGGAAAAGAAGGAAAAAGAAAACTGATTGAACAGAAAGAAGATTCAGAAAAACAAATTCTTGAAAACGGAAACTAATTCATCTGATACTATGTAGAAACAAAGAAAACTGAGTTATTGTTATTGAAACTGAATCTGATAATTTACAATGTAAACGAGCATACCTTTATATAGGTATATTTACATAAGATCCTTACTAACCCTACTAACTAACAGAAATAACTAACTTCCTATACATAATATACATATACTTAATATTTTATGATATTTTCATCTTGGTTTTGAGAAATGATCTTCACGTTTTTAATTTATGTATATTTGCATTTTTTTCCTATATGAAATATTAAGAGTTTGTTCGGTATTGTTTTGAAAAGTATTTTTGAAATTATAAACAACGTTAAATATATAATGATTTTAGAAAAAAAATATACGCTTGAAAATATTTTTCAACTCAAATGTAAAAGTTAAAATGTTGACTTTTTTGCGGTTGTAATGTTCATTTGGAGCTAAAATTACTATTTCAATATTTGTTGTCATATTATGATGTATTTATTTCATGATTTATAAATTTATAAATTTATTACAATAATTATGATTAATAAATTATTTGTGAGTATGAAAATTTTATATTCACCTGTGTCATTTTTTAGATAAATATTTCTTATATTTTTATCATAGTTCAAAATGGTCGTATTATAATATTAAATAATTGAAGTATCATTTAAATATATATTTTTAAACTATAAGGTTTACGTGAGATTAGAGGCATGCAGAATAAATTGTAACCGTAATTTTTAACTGGTATAACCGTTACATTTATAAGTTAATTAATCTAACTATTAAGATTAAATGGTTTCAATTAACTGAACCGCTAAAAATGATGGTTAATGATTAACATATAAGTATTTTTTTAACTTACTATGAAGTTTGTGTTTTTTCTTAGAAAAATTTAATATAATATTTATCGGATAGATAATTTTATTATTCTCAAAAGTAGTAAACATGTGAAATGTTTTTGTAATGGGTTACCTGTTAACCTATAACCCAACTGTTAAAAAAACAGTCACTATAAGGAAATATGTTTTTAGTGACACTGAATTTAGTCACTGAAATTCACAGTGATATTTTTCTGAGTCGTCACTATTATAGTAGTGATAAATTTTATGCATTTCGTCACAATTAGTTATATTTTTATGACTAATTTCTGACACAAAAGATTAATAACAGTGACTAAAATTTAGACACTAATGTTATTCTTATTAATGACAAACATTTTTATCGCAAATACATATTGAAATAGTGTCTAAAATATGTTGTCACTTTTAATTATAAAAAATATATAATAATTACATTTTTAGTTGTAAACATCTTATTTATGTCCCTGAAATTTAATGTGTCTTTTGCATTTATATGTCAATATGTAATAAATAAATACAATGCATGGATTCAGGAAGGATCAAACCTAAAAACTTTAGATGGAGAGTGCAATGTCTATCCACTAGGCTAAATAAGAAAATTTAATATTATTTTAAAAGAAAAATAATATTTAAGTTAAATTTTAATTAAAATTAATTTTATTTATTTTAAAATATGTATTAATTATAACACTAATTATTATAACAATAATTTAATTAATTTTCCATGATTTCTTATACGAAATACGTTTGTCAAAGAAAATATACAAAACTAATTGTGTTGGTTTTAAAATATAAGCATGTTCTATTAAGATTTACACCTAAAATATTAAATATTATATTTCATTAATTACATAATTTAATTTAATTTATTTCAAATTATTGATAGAATTATTTTTATGCGATAATTATTTTATATACTAACAATGCATGTAACCCCCTCGTCCCGATCTGGTCGGATGACCGGTCCGAGTGGACCACACGGGGAAAACCGAAGCGAAACCCGTTAAGGTTCCTCCTCGGTTAACGACCCAGAAAATTTCTTTTAATTTTATCTTGTCTATAAATGCACATTTATTTCCTATGTGATCACAGCAACGGAAGACAAACATTTGCAAGCAATAACTCGAGCAACCTCAACAAAACAGCCCATTTTTAACTTAAACTGCAGACCGTATCGATACGCCCAAAGAGTGTATCGATACGCCTTGACTAAGTCAACTGGCCAAAGTCAACACAAGGAGACCGTATCGATACGCCCAAAGAGTGTATCGATACTCTTCCAACGGTCAACTTCTCGTGGTCAACGCTAAGAATACCGTATCGATACTGTGATAAGGTTTTTTCTGAAAACTGTTAAATGGGGCCTTATCACTATTTTTTTTTGAAAAGGGGGTTTATTTAAAGAAAAGGGAGAAATTCATGTTTTGGAAAACTTGTGAAAATTTGGAGTCGCCACCGGCCACTGAGGTAGGCCGGACACCATAAAACCAGAGATTCATTTTAAAACGGGTTCGGGAGTTGGTTACGCGTGGGGTAGGATTAGCACCCCCATCACGCCCGGAAATCGGTACCAAATTGCTTGTTGCCTTTTGATCGATAGGAATTATTTAAAAATCGAAGTGAATTTAATAATTGTTCTTAAATGAAAATATGACTTAAATAACACGGGCTTTATCGAATAGTGGCATTGGAATTAATTATTTAATTAAAAAGAATGACGGTACACCGGAACATAGACTAAACCGACATCAAATAAGGCTGATTGCCGTGTTAGTTTAGGGTTCGGATCCCGTACGACACCTTTATGCATGATGCGAGCATATAAGAGATGATGCGTGTTATTTCAATTTTTATGCTTTCGCTTACCTAGAGGCGGTGAAAATTAACCTAAGTATCCGATAGACATCCATTAAGCTAGGACTGTCGTTTTCGGATACAGAGGTTAATTAATACCCCTCTCGGGGTTGATTTTTAGATCCGATTATCATGCTTACATATTGGGCCATATGAATGACAAATATATACACATGCATGCCATAAAAAAAATTCAAAATAAGCACATAAGGGAAAGGCCCAAAATTGATAAAGAGCAAGCCCAAACACATATGAACCAAAAAACCTTAAGGCCCAAAGGCCCAAACAAACAAAACACATTAAAATACAAGGCCTAAACTAACATGTCAAAGCTACCCATTAGTTAATTAAATTAATTAATTTTAGCATGTAAAATTTACAAGATCTAACAACATGAATATTTTAATCACATACAAGCAGGGCATATTCGATATAAAAACAAACCATGTGGGACCCACCATAGAAAGACAACTAAGCATGTATATATCCGATTCATAAAGACAAGATAAACACATAGATAAAAACACACAATTTCATGCATATAGGAAAAACATTAAAACATTAAATTTAAAGACATTCAAAATGTGACTAAATTGAAAGAAAGGTAAAACAGAGGCTGAAAACAGAAAGAAAAAAAAAACTACACTGTGGGGACTCAATCGAACACGGGGTAAAAGGGAGGGGACTGGACACATAAATAACCCCTAAAAGACTCGATTTGGGACTGAAAGATGAGCCGACTCAAACTACGAGGGACCTAGGACGCGATTTACCCATGCGGAGACCCTTAAGACGTTAATAGCTCGACACGGAGGGACTAAACCTGACATTTACCCAAAAACAAAACCTAAAACGTCTATAAAACCCCCCCTAAGCGAACCAGACACCCCTTTTGCCTAAAAGAAACCCTAGCCGCCAACACTCTGAGACTCTCTCTCTTTTCTCCCTCGACCACGAACGCCGGCCGGTGCTAGTCACCGTCCGGCGGACTCTAAATACACTCCGACAAAAAAAAAACGACCCCCTAAACGTAAAAAACGACTCCCCAAAAGAAACCTACGACGCTAAACCTTTCAAAAACCAAAACCTCCCTTCCTTATCCGAAAAAACAGAACCTAAAGACCCCCAAAAAAGAACCTTTCAGACCTGAAAAAGATTTAAAAAGGAGGGGCTTCATGCCTCTCTTTCGACTCACCCCTTTGAAGCCATAACACGGCTGGAATTATCGTCGATGAGAGAACAGAAACCGACTCGAGAAGACGAGATGAAAGAGGTAAAAAGAAAACCAAAACCCTTTCCTTTTTTATTTATTTAGAACATGCAATAAGATGGATTGTTACCTCTGCAAAAATGCCTCTGTGATTTTTTTGTATTCCGAAAGAAGATCCCTTTACATTGTCAAGCTCTCGGCTTTTTATAGCCCGAGAATTACATGTTTTTTCCTATTTACATAAAGGGAAAAATGGAAATGCCTTTGGTTGTTTTGCAATTTTTGTTTGTATTTGCTCTGAAATCCTTCGTACACTTTGTTGCCGCACTCGTCCTTTCTGACACTGTTGCCGTGTTGCTTTTCATTTTTCGGCTGATTTTTGTGTCGTTTTACTGGTTCTAACCCTGTCTTTTGGTGTGCATGACTCGCGAGTCGGACGGGGATGGTAGACGTGGCTGTCGAGTTGGCTTCCGGAACGGTCGTCGGTGTACGGGAACGGAACGTGGCAACGGGTGGTTGGCTCTCAGGTGCACTCGAAAAGCCAGGCGTGCGCAACACACACGCGAGTGGTGACGCCAAAGGTCGCGCGTAAGCGCGTGGGGTTCTAGAACTTTCCCGCTTTGATCGTGGACCGTCAGATCTGGTAAGATCTGACGGTAGGAAGCGTGCGGCGCCAGGGCCATCTAGGGCTTTCTGTATCTGGGCCCATCTGAACCGTCCGATCAGCAGCCCTTGATTTAATAGTCCAGATTCAGCTGCACAAAAACAAAAGATAGGAGAGCATTAGGGTTTCTGTGATGTAATTAGGGCTTGGGCCAAAAGGGCCTCACTTGTAAATGGACTTCATAATAAACAATCGGGCTTTTATTTATTAATATGTTCTGGGCTTTATTTATATTAATATTTTTTGATATTTTTTAGTTTCAGATTCATTAATAATAATAATAATAATAATAATAAGATAATAATAATTATAATGTAATAGACAATACTAATAATAACGGTAATAATAATAATATAGCAGATAACAATGTAATAGAGTAATAGATAATAATAATAATGAGATATGATAGTAATATAAATAAAAATGATAATAAATATATGATAATAATAGCATAGGATAATAATATTGGTAACAATAATAATAAAGAAGATGACATACTATATTAGCAGTGTTTAGAGGTTTTTCTCATAAATTATATAATAATAGATATAATACTAATAGTAATATTTTTTGCTTTTTTCTTGGATTTTAATGACACATCTACATAGTTAATAACTAGACAATAGCCCATATAAGCCCACTATTATAAGACGAAATAAAAAAGATGTTAGCCCGGACAAAATTAGTGATTACAGATACGCCAAGGTCCGTTTCGATACCCAATTTCTCGTCAAAATCTCAGAATTCCAGTAGCAAAAATGGTATCGAAACACCCTTTCGCGTATCGATACGCGTGGCCTGAAACAAGAAGGCCATACCGATACGGGTCCAATCGTATCGATACCCCTGCTACGAACATACAGGTTTTAGCTGATTTAAGGCACAAGGGTGCCCCTAAACCTCACTAAAACCACCAACAACCCTCTAGCAATAATCCTAAAGGCAAACCAACAAATGAGCATGCTCGAAACATCATAATAACAAGATTAACACTAAGGCACAACATCACAAAATCATTCATCCATGCATAACTTTAAAGGTGTTAAACTTCAACATAGTCAACACTTAGGCAAATTCTAGATAGCAAAATACTAACAAGGTTTCAAGCAAGGCATACATCTCAAGCCAAATAACAAACACAAAAGAGGAGTCTAACATGCTCCTAAGCAACATCAACCACAACATAATCCAAAAACATCATAATAAGATTACATGCCCCATTGCTTGACCATTACATCTTAATTTAAAATTTCATACTTGGTAGCTAAACAAGCACCACAAGCACACTTGGAGGCCCCCTTCTTGCTCCTAGCAACCCACGAACTAAGGATCTGCATTGTCGAACAAAGAGAGAGCGTAAGCAATAAAGCTTAGTGAGGGTAAGCTCTTTAAAAACAAACCTCGACAATGCAGGGTCCGAGCACGATCTTAGCCAAGGTAAAAATGCATAATTACCAAGAATCCTCAAGAGCCACAAGTTAAAATGCATGAACAATATCCAATTAAATGCCATGCTCATGAGCTCTATTCCACAACACATGTAATCACATATAAGCATCCAAATAAGGATCATATTTCACAACACCTTGATACACATATCAATCAATATTGGCACCTAGCTATGACCCGAATACGCGGATAAACACGTTGGAACTCACATCCAACAACCACTTTACCTCACGGTGGGATTACACTCATCACCGATCTCGCGGAGGGGATTCCACTCATCCTCACGCCCCGTCGATGGGATTCCACTCATCATCGACTATATAAAATTACAATTTCTGGGCGAACCCGTACTCCTTCTTGGTGACTCAACGCCACCAAGGCCACGCGCGACTTTTGACTCATGTGTACACACTAACATCCTAATGATCGATCATTTGTACTCAAGCATACTAGTGCCAACATTTAACTCATTCCACATTACTCATTTCAATCAATTTTGTGCTTAGCACGTACTCACCATGATCACAATCATGAACCATTACCATGCATGCCATAAGCATCACAAATCATGCCTCATCTCACATGTATAACACAATATACATAAGCAATCATATCACAAGTCATACGAGGCATAAACATCCATATATATATAAGTTCATCCAAATGCTCTAGATCAAGGTTAGGATTAGGCTACCACCCTAATCCTAACTCTAGGTGGGTCTACCAAGCCCAACCTAGTCCACATACTTGAACCAATTATTTTAAAAACCACGTAAAACGTTTAACCACTCACCTAAGCTTTCAAGTTCCAAGCCAAGCAAGCAACCACTCTCACAATCCCGGATTTCTTCCCGAAGCTTCTCCAACACAAGTTCCCGCTTCTAAACGATTTCAAACACAAATCAAACAATCCCAAATCAGCCCAACATCAAAATACCAACCCGGAACACAATTCAAATTCAATTTACAATGTAGCAAGCCATGAACAAAACCCATTTTTAGCAAACTCGGGCAGCCCCAAAACCATGTCCAAAAACCGTGTTTCCAACATCCATTGCACCCACAAATGATCCCAATTCAACCCCTATCCATAGTACTATCAAAAGCCTATCAAAATCCACCTAAAATAACCCCCAAAACTCACCCAAAACCCTCCAAAACCCCCCATTTATACCCAAATCCGAAAATTCCATAAAACATTATAAAAATCAGTTTTGTTGGACCTTTTTAGTTGTAGGCAACTCATATAACTTCAACAAATAGAAAGCTTAAGTTAAAGACCTCAAAGGCAACATTTTTAATCTAAAATCCTCCAAACTTCAAATCTCAAAACATGTATAAAAATGAAAACAATTGGTGTTAACTTGTAGAGAATAACGAGGGCAAGTCAAAAACAAAGTTACCTTTGCAAAATCTTCAAAAATGAGCAAGATATTGGATGGAATAATATCTAGGGGGGAGGGGTTTCTTTTGTCGTTAAAATGGGAAGATGGAGAGAGGTAGAAGATGAGCCAAAAGTATTTTTTTATGTTTGTTTAAAATTGGGGAGCTAAAGACCAAAGTACCCTTAATGAATTAAAGAAATCACAATAGGTGCCACCCTTGGCTATTTGGGCTTGTTTTGAAAATGGTCCAACTCAACTTATTTGTTTTTAACACTCGAGGCCCAGTGCATTATTTTAATTATAAAACCGAGCCCAAAAAAATATCAAAATATTATTTCCACCTAACTCCTAAACCCGGGTGTTACAATGCAAATTTTAACTTCACAAGTAAAGTTAATACAAATATAAGTGTAAAATTTTTCACAAGATAAAATTTTTCTATCACATATTATGGCAATATTACATATTAATTTTTTACTTTAATTTGGTCACTTTAAATTTTTGTACTTTTGAAATTTTGATCTTGACATGAATAATAGTCTTTAAATATGTAAAGTAAACTTTTGTTTTTAGCCCATTGTTATACATAAGTTGCACATTTGATTGTGGTTCTTTTATTTGATCATTTTTAGTCATTGTAATATAGTCATATTGTTGTTGTCCATTTGGATTGGGATTGAAATTTTAAAATTTGAAAATATAAAAACTAAAATAAATCAAATAGAATGACTAAAACAACAATTTACACATAGTATAGAGACTAATAAAATTATTTTACCTTTTGACAACTAGTTTATGGTAACTTCATTTTTTTATAATTGTAATTATTACTATTATTATAAAAATAAATTTGTTATTTTAAAATATCTAATTTGTCATTTATTTTATTTTTCTATTGGTGACAAAACTTATCACAACAAAAAGTAAAATTTCAAGTGACAAACAATTTCATTGTTACAATAGATATCAAATAATAGTGATCACTTATAGGGCATGGGCATTCAATCAACTCGAGTAAAAAAAAATTTGAGTTATTCGAGTTGACGCGTCTAATTTTATCATTCAAACTTTATTTGAAATTTTTTTGAGTCGAGTCCAGTCGAATCGAGTTTCGAGTTTCTATACAAATTTAATTGTAATTATTTATAATGTTATACTATGGATTGATTTCAATTTAAATGACTTTCTCTAACCAACCATATAAAATATATGTATTCATGTTCTTTTTCAAGTGTGTAAATAAGATTTTTGATGTTATTAAATAAATCAAATATTATATTATATAATATATTTATAATCATAATATACATATATGTTCATTCCTCGACCAGTAGTTTTAGAACCCTTGATGATGTTAAAGCTATAGCTCAAACAAGTCAACAACAGTGTTGATCACAAATTCAACACTGCTTGTGAAACCGTTGTTACTTGTTCGAGCTCACAATAGTAGAAGAATTCGAAGTATCGTGTAAATTAGGTTTTAGAATTTTAGGGCCTTTGATATTTAGGTTAATGAAATTTGGGGGTTATCATTTAAATTCATGTGAGATATGAATGGCTGAATAAGGAAAGTAAGGGATTTGAGAAGGGTATAACATTAACTAAGGCTTAAAACTAAACGACGTAGTTTTATATTTTCAAACTATTCAGTTTTTTGGTTATTCGAACTTCCAAAATTCAGACTCATTCGAACTCAAAATTTCAACGAGTTATTTGATTGACTCGAATAACTCGTGTAACCCCCTCGTCACGGTCTGGACGACTGACCGGTCCGAGTAGGTCACACGGGGAAAACTGAAGTGAAACTCGTTAAGGCTCCCCTTCGGTTAGCACCCCAAAAAATTCTTTCAAATATTATCTTATCTAAATGCTTAAATATATCCTATGTGAGACACGACAACGGAAAGACAATGAAACGATACGAAGCCTACCAAACAAGCAATTCAAACAATCTATTTTATCCTTTACAACAGGTCGTATCGATACGCCTTGACTTGGTCAACAACCCATAGTCAACCTAAGGAGACCGTATCGGTACACTGGTTGACCGTACCGATACGCCCTCATCGGTCAACTTCTCACGGTCAACGATAAAAGACCGTACCAATACACCCAAGACTCGTACCGATACGCCAAAATCTCGTCAATTTCTCAGATTTCCAGAGAGCTTTTGGCGTATCGATACACCCCCATGTACTGGTACGCTAGGCTTAACTGAGCCCCAAAATGTAGGACCGTATCGATACGGCCCTTGGGCGTACCGATACGCCCTGCACTGCAAGACTCAATTTAGCTGCAAAACAAACCAAGACTCAACTCTAGATGCAATTTACGACTCGTCTAGCAACATACCAACACTCATACATCATTTAGCAACCAAGATTAAGCATACGAGGCTACTTAACCGAACAAACATGGCATTCATCTCAAGATAGGCATTTAGGTAGGAAACTTGCATAAAAACATACATGACTTAACCATTTCATTTAAAGGCAATTAACACACACATGAACATTTCAAAACAAGGTTTCACGTGTTGTTAAAACAAACATATAAACATTCATGGGACATAACTATAGGCCTTCAAAAAACAAAGCATTTAAGCAATATCACAAACATGTGATACAATTCCACACCCAAGGCATCAACATTAGAACCAAGCATACATGAGCCTATCAACGCTCATACAAAAACTCATAGTATCATAAAACTGAACATGCTTAAACAACAACAAATCAAACTAAGGAGTTTGAACACCAACTCCAAACAAGTCTACACCCCCATTGTCTAGGCATTATTACAATTACTTAAATCATACTTGAGCTACTCGAGAACTCCAAAAAGCTCCTCCCTTACCCACTTGCCTTCCGAACTCTAACGATCTGCATGTTGGAAAAAGGAGAGCGTAAGCTCGACAGCTTAGTGAGCGAAGCTCTAAAAACTCATCAACAATGCAGTTTTCAAAACACATTTCTCAAAAGATAAGTAAGGCATTTACATGCACGAAATGAGGCACAACAACACAATTACAAGGTTTGCACAAGCACAACCCAAATCACGGTGGGACTACACATCACCGTTTCGACTAGTAGTTTTTCGATGGGACTACACATCAAAGTACTCTTCTACTAGTCACTATCGGTGGGACTACACATCACCGTTTCGACTAGTAGTTTTTCGATGGGACTACACATCAAAGTAATCTTCTACTAGTCACTAACGGTGGGACTACACATCACCTGAGGCTAGACACCAAAACCGACTACACCACAACAACGGATGTAAAAGCAATCCACAATGCATATGATATCATAACAATTAATCATACATCATCACTTAACCATCAAGGTAGGATTAGTAAACTTACTCTTGGGTTTAGGTTAGCCCACAAGGCTCCCCCTAAACCCCCAAGAATCCCATTTCGAAAGCAAAATAAGTTTAAAACATTTCTACTCACCGACGCAACCCAAACAGAAGCCGAACACTGATCTCAAGTCTTCAAATTCCCCGGAATCGTGCCCGAAGCTTCTCCGATGGTTTCCCTTGATTCTAACCAAACAAAAGCAATACATTACTCAACCGAAACACCATAAAACACTGTCGCAACCACAAGCCAAATTCTCACAAATTCAACCAAAGCCAACACCAACAATTCCCATTTTCGTACTCCCCAACAACCCACCCGAAAACCAATGATTCCAACACTCAAAACACCTCAAAACAAATTCAAAACAACTTTCTAACATCGCTATAACCGCAGCCCAACTCCCTTTCCCAAAACCACACAAAAAACACAAGTTTGGACACTTTTAAAATACCCCCAATACCCAATTTCGGGATTCTTAATAAAAACCAACCAAATTGAGATATAATGTACCCTAGGGCAAGACTAAACCATAAATTAGCTTCACAAATCAAGACTCCATCAAAAACCCATTAAAGCTTCTTACTTTTACTTCAAACTTGAAAACTTCAAAAACCTTAAAAGTGATTTCTATGAAAAACTAAAGCTATAGGGATGTTGAAAATGATGAGGAGAAATAAAAAATATGTTTACCTTGAAGAGGGCCCTTGAAATGATGAAGAGATTTGATGAAATAATGTTTAGGGGATAAGGGAGGTTTTAACGTGAAAAAAAATCAAAGGAAGAAGAAGATGAAAACCTTTTCAAAAGTCCCCCCCTTTCTCATCTTACTTTCCTTTATTTTAAAATTACTAGTTTGCCCTTAATGAGCCACAAACCCCTTTTTAATTAAAACCAAAGCCCAGTTTAATTTAAATGAGCCCACGACTCAAACCCAATTTACCCGTGTAACATCCGAGCCCTAAATCCGGGGCGTTACAACTCTCCCCCACTTAAGAAATTTCATCCCCGAAATTACCTGATTGAAAGAGATAAGGAAACTGCCTCTTCATATCTTCTTTTCTCTCTCAAGTGGCCTCGTCCACCCCTCGACGTTGCCACCTCACCTTGACCAATTCAATTGATCTACCACGCAACACCTTGCTGTCTGAGGCTAAGATCTCCACTGGTTCCTCATCATATGTCAAATCCGGATTCAATTCAATCTCTTCTACGGGCATTACGTGAGACAGATCCGATCTACACTTTCGGAGCATCGAGACGTGGAACACATCATGAATCTTCTCTAGCTCGGTCGGTAGTCTCAATCTATATGCAACATGACCAATCATCTCAACTACCTCATAAGGTCCGATGAATCTCGGACTCAATTTACCCTTCCTACCAAACCTCATCACCTTCTTCCAAGGTGAGACTTTCAAAAACACTTTCTCACCCACGGCATACTCTATCTCTTTTCTCTTTAAGTCGGCATACGACTTCTGTCGGTCTGAGGCTGCCTTCAAGCGATCACAAATTAACTTTACCTTCTCGGTAGTGCCCTTAAGCAAATTGGACATCGGTACTAGCTTCTGCCCGGCTTCGGCCAAACAAATTGGAGTCCTACACTTTCTACCATACAGAGCTTCATACGGTGCCATCTGAATACTAGCTTGATAACTGTTGTTGTATGCAAACTCTACTAACGGTAGATGTTTCTCCTAAGACCCCTGAAAATCGATGATACAACACCTCAACATATCCTCCAACACTTGAATCACCCTCTCTGACTGACCATCTGATTGCGGATGATATGAAGTGCTGAAGTTCAACCAAGTACCCAAAGCACGATGCAAACACTCCTAAAACCTAGTTGTAAACCTCAGATCCCGGTCTGACACAATCGATTTCGGTACCTCGTGTAGTCTCACTATCTCACAGATGTACAGTTCGACTAACTTGTCTAAGGTGTAGGTGGTATGAACAGGTATGAAGTGAGCACACTTAGTAAATCTATCGACTATTACCCACACTGAATTATTTTTCGATGGAGTCAACGATAAACCTGACACAAAGTCCATGGTGATACGTTCCCACTTCCATTCCGGAATCTTCAACGGCTGTAACAACCTTGAAGGAAACTAATGCTCGACCTTAACTTGCTGACAAACCAAACACTTACTCACAAACTCGGCCACATCCTTCTTCAACCCGACCAATTAGTGCTCTTTCTTTAACCCACGATACATCTTTGTACTACCCGGATGCATAGAAAAAAGACAATTATGAGCTTCGTTCAAGATCGTACGTCTCAACTCGGCATCTTCCGGAACCACTATCTTATCTTTGAAACATAGTATCCCATTCTCACCAAAGCAAAAGTTGGTAGGCCTATCCTCGGCTATATCTTGCACGTGAGGTGCCAAAGACCCATCTCGCAACTACTTCTCTCGAATCAACTGAACTAACGAAGGCTTAACCTGAAGTTCGGCTATCAAACCACCATCCTTGGACACACTCAATCTCGCAAACATAGCTCGTAACTCAACTGCCACTTTTCTACTTAAAGCATCGGCCACTACGTTTGCCTTACCCGGATGGTATTCTATCGTAAAGTCATAGTCTTTAAGAAGCTTTAACCACCTATGTTGTCTAAGGTTCAACTCCCTCTGAGACATCAAGTACTTCAAGCTCTTGTGGTCGGTATATACAGTGCACTTCTCACCATAAAGGTGGTGTCTCCAGATCTTCAAAGCGAACACTACTGCGGCTAACTCTATATCATGGGTGGGATAGTTCTTCTCATGAAATTTCAACTGTCTTGAAGTATATGCTACCACCTTACCTTCTTGCATGAGCGCACAACCTAAACCTACGTACGTTGCATCACTATAAACCACAAACTCTCTTCCTGGTTCAGGTTGAATCAAAATAGGAGCTTCGGTCAAAGCTTTCTTCAACTTCTCAAACGCTTGTTGTCTTGCATTTGACCACTCATATGGGACATTCTTCTGAAGCAACTTAGTCAAAGGAGCCGCTATCCTTTAAAATCCCTCGACAAATCTTCGATAATATCCCGCCAAGCCTAAGAAACTACGGATCTCTATCACTGACTTCGGTTGTTTCCAATTCACTATAGCTTCTATCTTCTTGGGATACACACTAATCCCCTTAGCCAAGATCACGTGACCTAGGAAGACTACCTCCCTAATCCAAAACTCACATTTGCTTGGCTTGGCATACAATTGATTCTTAAGCAAGGTTTGAAGCACTGACCGCAAAAGCTCATCATGCTCTTCTTCGGTCCTAGAGTACACTAGGATGTCATCTATGAACACTACCACAAACTTGTATAAAAACTCATGAAACACACGGTTCATTATATCCATGAAAGCTGCTGGGGCGTTAGTCAACCCAAAAGGCATGACCAAGAACTTATAGTGCCCATAACGTGTACGGGAGGTTGTCTTCGATATGTCCACATCTTTCAATTTCAACTGATAGTATCCGGACCACAGATCAATCTTCGAAAACACTAAAGCACCTCTCAACTGATCAAGCAAGTCATCTATCCTAGGCAAAGGGTAATTGTTCTTCACTGTCACCTTGTTCAACTGTCTATAATCTATACACATTCTCATACTACTGTCCTTATTTTTCACAAATAGGACCGGAGCACCCCACGGAGAAATACTAGGCCTAATGAAACCTCTATCGGAAAATTCCTGAAGCTGTGTCTTCAACTCTTTCGGTGCCATTCGATACGGAGCAATAGACACTGGTGTAGAATCGGAATACGTCTCAATAGCAAAATCAGCTGCTCTATCTGGAGGTAAACCCGGTAACTCTTCTGGAAAAACACTCGGAAAATCACATATTGTCCTTATGTCTTGCGGTCTAACCTCACTCAAATTCGAATTCATCACATAAGCCAAGTAAGCCTGACAACCCGAATTCAACAACTTCTGAGCTTCCTAAGCAGAAACAACATTGGACAAGAACCAAACGTTCTCACCAACTACCACAACCTCGAAATCATCTGTAAGCTTTAAAGAGACTCTCTTGGTCTCAAAGTCAACCCTAGCTCTATGCCCTACGAGCCAATCCATGCCCAAAATCACGTCGAAACCATAGAACGGTAGCTCCATCATATCAACCGGAAACACGTGGCCCTGAACCATCAAGGGACACCTCATATACATTTTCCTGACTACCACTGTATCACCAAAAGAGCTAGTAACATTTACACCTACCTCTAGCCACTCACATGGTAACCCTAAGGACCTTGCGCGCTCACCCAAAATGTAAGAATGTGTCGACCCTGAATCTATCAAGGAAAGCAAACTCAAAGACTGTAACGAGAAATTACCTGCGAAGACATCCGTGTCATTCCCAGCCTCTCGCTGTGCATACACCCTAGCCGGTCCTCCACCCTCGGGCTGAACTGCAACTACATGAGCCAAGTTCCTCTAAACCTCGTTCCTTGGCTGAAAGTTACCACTACCGCGCCCACGGCCTCTCTGATGCTCAAAACCCCTAGCTGGAGCCGGTCCGTCCCTAGCCGGGTGTGGACAGTCACGCCTCAAATGGTCTCGGGAGCTACAGTTCCAACACGCCCCGTAGATACCCATACTGGAAGCGCTAACATCGTTCCCTCTCACTAGGAACCAACTCAAGTGCATACTGGCTCAATCTCATAAACTGAACCTCGTACTCAGACACGGTCATGTTACCCTGAACTAAGGTCATAAACTCCATCTTCTTCTCATCCAAATACCGAACTCCGAGATACTTCCTCTTAAAGGCATTTCTGAAAAACTATCACGTGATATCCGCTTCGGCCATACCCGAAGTAATAGTGGTCCACCAAGTGTATGCATCCCTCTGAAGCAAGGAGACAATGCAACCCAACTTACGGGCGTCTGAGCACTCCATCTGACCCAAGATGCGTGTAGTACTCACAAGCCACGCCTCTGAACCCTCGGGAGTCAACCCACGGAACTGAATTTCTCCTAAGCTGCAAAGCCTCTCTAAGGGTAAACATGTCCCCGCACCCTGAGGTGGTGGTGCAGCTTGCATACCGGCCAAAGCTGTATGAAAAGCTCCGGTTATGGTCTGAATCAAATGGGTCATGTCCGCGCCCGCTGGACCCTGACCCGTCTGAGCCCCAACACCTCCAACGTTAGTACCGGTCTGAGGCCCATTTCCATCACCTCCGACTTGCGCACCAGCCTGAGGCACGTTACCTTCGCCACCCACTCCATTACCACCGGGAGCTAGAGGAACATGAGGCTTACCCCCGGGTGCCTGATCACCCGCTCTAGGTCGCCCCCTCGGTCTCACCATATCAAGATAGAATCTAAAAAAGCAAACACACAACACATAAGAAAAATGTTAGGTTAGCAAAAGGGCAAGGACTTAGGTTCTCAAGCTCGTTATACCAAAAACCATTTTTTTACAACAACACCTAACAATGGGGACATTTGACCAACCCATTAACCAACAACAAGGCCACTGAAACATGCTTTCAAACACTCTAATAGCAAGCAAACTTCAAGCATACATGCCAAAACACTCACCGAGACATAGCAACAACATAACACATCAAACTTACTTCACTTACCCACCCGATGTATCGGAAACCTCAGGCTCTGATACCACCAAATGTAACCCCCTCGTTCCGGTCTGGACGACTGACCAGTCCGAGTAGGTCACACGGGGAAAACCGAAGTAAAACCCGTTAAGGCTCCCCTTCGGTTTGCAACCCAAAAAAAATCTTTCAATTATTATCTTATCTAAATGCTTAAATATATCCTATGTGAGACACGACAGCGGAAAGACAACGAAACGATACGAAGCCTACCAAACAAGCAATTCAAACAGTCCATTTTATCCTTTACAGCATGTCGTATGAATACGCTAGAAGACCGTATCACTACGCCTTGACTTGATCAACAGCCCATAATCAACCTAGGGAGACCGTATCGGTACACTAGTTGACCGTACCGATACGCCCTCATTGGTCAACTTCTCACGGTTAACGATAAAAGACCATACCGATACACCCAAGACTCGTACCGATACGCCAAAATCTCGTCAATTTCTCAGATTTCCAGAGAGATTTTGGCGTATCGATACACCCCCGTGTACCGGTACGCTAGGCTTAAACCGAGCCCCAAAATGTAAGACTGTATCGATACGGCCCTTGGGCGTACCGATACGCCCTGCACTGCAAGACTCAATTTAGATGCAAAACATACCAAGACTCAAATCTAGATGCAATTTGCGACTCGTCTAGCAACATACCAACACTCATACATCATTTAGCAACCAAGATTAAGCATACGAGGCTACTTAACCGAACAAACATGACATTCATCTCAAGATAGGCATTTAGGTAGGAAACTTGCATAAAAACATACATGACTTCACCATTTCATTCAAAGGCAATAAACACACACATGAACATTTCGAAATAGGGTTTCACATGTTGTTAAAACAAACATATAAGCATTCTTGGGACATGACTATAGGCCTTCAAAACAAAAAGCATTTAAGCAACATCACAAACATATGATACAATTCCACACCCAAAGCATCAACATTAGAACCAAGCATACATGAGCCTATCAACGCTCATACAAAAACTCATAGTATCATCAAACCGAACATGCTTAGACAACAACAAACCAAACTAAGGAGTTTGAACACCAACTCCAAACAAGTCTACACCCCCATTATCTAGGCATTATTACAATTACTTAAATCATACTTGAGCTACTCGAGAACTCCAAAAAGCTCCTCCCTTGCCCACTTGCCTTCCGAACTCTAACGATCTTCATGTTGGAAAAGGGAGAGCGTAAGCTCGACAGCTTAGTGAGCGAAGCTCTAAAAACTCATCAACAATGCAGTTTTCAAAACACATTTCTTAAAAGATAAGTAAGCCATTTACATGCACGAAATGAGGCACAACAACACAATTACAAGGTTTGCACAAGCACAACCCAAATCACGGTGGGACTACACATCACCGTTTCGACTAGTAGTTTTCCGATGGGACTACACATCAAAATACTCTTCTACTAGTAACTATCGGTGGGACTACACATCATCGTTTTGACTAGTAGTTTTCAGATGGGACTACACATCAAAGTACTCTTCTACTAGTCACTATCAGTGGGACTACACATCACCGTAGTTATGACAACCATCACGTGAGGCTAGACAACAACAACGACTACACCACAACAACGGATGTAAAAGCAATCCACAATGCATATGATTTCACAACAATTAATCATACATCATCACTTAACCATCAAGGTAGGATTAGTAAATTTACTCTTGGGTTTAGGTTAGCCCACAAGGCTCCCCCCAAACCCCCAAGAATCCCATTTCGAAAGCAAGAAAAGTTTAAAACATTTCGACTCACCGATGCAACCCAAACGGAAGCCGAACACCGATCTCAAGTCTCCAAATTCCCCATAATCGTGCCCGAAGATTCTCCGATGGTTTCCCTTGATTCTAACCAAACAAAAGCAATACATTACTCAACCGAAACACCACAAAGCATTGTCGCAACCACAAGCTACTACCACAAGCCAAATTCTCACAAATTCAACCAAAGCCAACACCAATAATTCCCATTTTCGTACTCCCCAACAACCTAGCAGAAAACCAATGATTCCAACACTCAAAACACCTTCAAAACAACCTTCTAACATCGTTATAACCCCAGCCCAACTTCCTTTCACAAAACCACACCAAAAACACAAGTTTTGACACTTTTAAAATACCCCCAAAACCCAATTTCGGAATTCTTAATAAAAATCAACCAAATTGAGATATAATGTACCCTAGGGCAAGACTAAAACATAAATTAGCTTCATAAATCAAGACTCCATCAAAAACCCATTAAAGCTTCTTACTTTTACTTCAAACTTGAAAACTTCAAAAACCTTAAAAGTGATTTCTATGAAAAACTAAAGCTATAGGGATGTTGGAAGTGATGAGGAGAAATCAAAAATATGTTTACCTTGAAGAGAGCCCTTGAAATGATGAAGAGATTTGATGAAATAGTGTTTAGGGGATATGGGAGGTTTTGACGTGAAAAAAATCAAAGGAAGAAGAAGATGAAAACCTTTTCAAAAGTCCCCCCTTTCTCATCTTACTTTCCTTTATTTTAAAATTACTAGTTTGCCCTTAATGAGCCACAAACCCCTTTTTAATTAAAACCGAAGCCCAGTTTAATTTAAACGAGCCCACGACTCAAACCCGATTTACCCGTGTAACATCCGACCCCTAAACCCGGGGTGTTACAACTCAAATAATTCAAATAACTCGAAATTTAAAATAAAATCAATTTTTTCGAGTCAAGTTTTGCCCACCCCTATCACTTTATATATAGTCACTATTATGTGTTAACGTTTTAGTGACAACGAATTTGTGTCACAATTATAGACTTATAGTAAGATTTTAATTGTGAAGAATGCAATCGTCACAATTATTACTATAATAGTGATCAAATAAAAATACATCACAATTATCTATAGTGTCGCACAAAAAATTTGTCACAAAAATTTAATATTTGTGACAAAATTACTCCTATTTACTGATAAATTGTCACAAAAAGTCTAAATTGTTGTAGTGAGTTAACCTTTTCTAATGCTTAGGTTAGGTTATGCTTAGCAAAATTTAATAATTATTATAGCGGTTAAGCAACTATTTAGATTAAACGGTACGGTTAACCGACCATATACACCCTTAAGTAAGATGATAAGAGTCTCTCTTGCCTCAACCAATGGTCCAAAATTCGATATTCACCTTAAGTACGAAACAACTTTAAAATATGTAATCAATGTCTAACCTTAATTCTAACAAAATACTTATAATTAATCATCGGAGCTCTGGTGAATACTTGAAAAAGCATAAAAAACAGAATATCATATTTAAAATAATTATTTATCTCCCTAAAAATTTAATAATATACTTAAATATTAAAATAAACTTCTTTTTTTAAAAATATAATCCTAAATAAGTTTAGTTTGGTACTTTTCATAAAAGAAACTAAGAAAGAGAAAATGAGAAGCGGGAAGATTGAAACCACTCGTTGTTAGGAGTGGGGTCAGTGTTCCGACAGCAATTGTTTGACTAAACCAGGCGATCATGTCAGGTCCTCCACAGAAATTTGAAAACCCACTTTCCCCTCTTCTTTCACATTTCTTTTCTGCAATAAATAACCAATTAAATCAAATTAAATTAAACCTCCCCCATCATTTATTTCTTTATTTTAACACCAAAATTGAAAACAAAAGTCTATTCCATTTTTCCTTTTCCTTTCCCTTTCCCTTTTTCCAAGCTCGCTTTGAAAAAGGTTTTGTTAGGTTTTAAGGCTAATCTGTTTCTCAATTAAATCCAAATTTCTCTCCGATTCGGATTTCCGCAATGGATGGTGGCGGTTCGGGGCGACTCGCCGGCACCGAGATTCATGGATTCCATACGTTGGAAGGTACCGTACAGAGGAATCTATCTAACTTACTCTTTTATATCATTATGTTTTAGTAATTTCCTGATGTTATTCTTCTCACTCTAGGAATTGTTTTGTAAAATACGTTAGAACACTTTATTATTAGCTTTTTTGTTAGTAATTTCATACTTTTTGGTTCTTAGTTATTGAAGAATTGAGTTCTGTAGGAGCATTTTTTTGCTCTATGAGAGCTAGATGTGTAGTTGATTTTGTTTCAAGAAAAATACGAAATTCACATAAAATAATTTGCACAAACTGTTTTGTGAAGTTAGTTTTAGCTTGATGAAGTGTTATTTTTGTTCAGGTAATTAGGTTAATATCATACTTCATGTATATGGCACTTATGTGTATGTGTCTCTCTTTTGCTAATTTTAATTTCTATTGGACAGATTTGGATGTTCAAACTATGTTCGAAGAAGCAAAGTCAAGATGGTTACGTCCAAATGAAATTCATGCTATACTTTCCAACCACAAATACTTCACTATCCATGTGAAGCCGGTGAACTTGCCCAAAAGTAACTGCCCATGATTCTTAGTTCCTTTTCTTTCCCCCCATTTTTCTTGTTTTCCTAGATTTTCATGAAGCAAGAAGCTATTCCCATGTTCAATATTGAAATGTCTGATTAAAGAAATAAATGCCTGAGTTTTTCCATTCTTTAAGTTCTGCTAAGTTTATATAAGAATTAAATGGATGTTTGAGATAAAATTTGGGCTCAGTTTGATTGATGCTTCTGTTTTCTGTTCATGTTTTATTTTTTGCCATTCGGCTTTCTATACCTTTTGTTTGGGTGCAAAAAAGTCGATAAAAATATCAAAATGTAAAAGGTGTCAACCAAATGAAGGCTTATTTGTTTAACTTGATGCAGTATTTTGTTTTGATTTCCAGAGTTCACCGTGTTGCAAGAGAATGTCTAAGTTTCATTGCTTATGGCTTGCGGAAATTTTAACTTTGCTTTCAAACGACCTTTCTGCCTTTTATAGTTAAAAATAATGAATAAGAAAAAATCTGCCTAAAGAATCATTAATTTTATCTTTGATTTTGTAGGTGGTACTATAGTATTATTTGACCGGAGGATGCTCAGAAACTTCAGAAAAGACGGTCATAACTGGAAAAAGAAAAAGGATGGAAAGACTGTTAAAGAAGCTCATGAACACTTAAAAGTGAGTTTCTTGCTTTATAAGGTCTTATAAATGGCACAACCTGTTATCTATACAGCATATTATAGATTTTTCTGGTTTTTTAAGATTTAAATTCTTGGTTTCTGTAATTGTCCATTTGTCCTATTTTTACATACATCATTTGATTGTATTATATATATTTGTACATATGCATAAGATGTTATGGCAAATATTGTAAGATTCCACTTTTTCCAGACACTTCACTCATGCATACGGTGTTCTCTTTGTGCATTAAGATTATCTTATGTTTTAAATTGTCCTATCTCACATTTCCGTGGTTTAGAGAATTAGTTTCACTTGTATAGAATCTTCGGGTTGCTGCATCTATGTGTTGACTTGCTTCTTCCTTTTCTTTTCTTTTTAAATTTGAATGTATCCTTCTCTCTTTAAATGCTTGCATTTTATCTCCCATGATTTTGAATGGTCAACATGTAATTATTTTGAGAAAGCATAGATCATTGATATTTCATTTTATTTTGCTTCCCAGGTTGGTAATGAAGAAAGGATTCATGTATATTATGCACATGGGCACGATAATCCAACTTTTGTTCGCAGGTGTTACTGGCTGCTTGATAAGTATGTTTATAACCTCGCCGATCTAGTCCCCACATTATTAGATCTGATAAAAATCATGAAACTCTTTCTCTTTATCTCAAGTTGTTGTGTGTGTTAATGTTGATCATCATTGGCCTGATCTTCTAGTATATTTCTTTTGCTTCAGGACTCTGGAAAACATAGTTCTTGTTCACTACCGTGAAACAAAGGAGGTTGGTATTGAAAATGAAAGTTTGGAGACACTGTCTCCAAATATTAGCAGTTTGTTGTGTTCTTTATGCCTCGTAATCAGATAATGACCTGACTAACCATTGCTGATATACGTTAAAGTTGCAGGGTTCTCCAGCCACACCTGTGAATTCAAATTCCTGTTTAACTGATCAGTCTACTCCTTTGCTTCTTACCGAGGAGTTTGATTCTGGAGCCACTAATGCATATTATGAAGGTGAGAGTTGAATTTTCTAGAAATTAAATTATGCAAACCAATAACAGAATTGTATTCGACAAGCAAAAAAGAAAAAGTCAGTAACAGCATATCTTTGCTGTAATGTTTTTTCTGCTTATAAATACATCATCTTCTCTTCTATTGCTGTTCTGGAAAGTGAACAGATCCCAGTGATAACATTAAGGCAAATCACGAAATGACTCTTCATGAGATTAATACGCTTGAATGGGATGAGCTTCTGGCGACAAATGATACTAATGGCTCAGCTGTACCTATTGGAGGTAACAGACTAGTTTATAGTTTAAGTAGGACCCCTAGTTTAATTACTGAATTATTGACTTATTGTGCTGTGATGGCAGACAATAATTCTACTTGCTTTGACCAATGGAACCAAACAACAGTTAATGGCCTCTCATATGATGTAAGAAAACCAGTTCAGAGCTCTTAAGTTCATGTTTCCATATTCCTCCTGAAGAAGAGATCGTTTTTATTTATTTTTGTCATTCTTCTTTGTTTAACCAACATGGCAACTATCTTTGATTGTATTTTTAAGTAAAAGGAGTATATTGTATATTTGTATCTCATCTTATCTTATTACATGATTTTCTGCATGCATGTAATACACAAAAATATCATTTAAGTTGTGCAGAAGACTGAAAGTTAACATATAAACTTTTGAACTGTTTTTTAGATTTCTGTAATATTTAATATATGCTACACTTCTCTAGACATATATGTGCCATCTTACATAGATATATAAGTTTTGCATGTGTGGAAGCATCTGCTTGTGGCGTCTTCATATCCATCTACTATCTTTGTATGTTTATCTTCATTTACATTCAAGTGATCTTTTCTCTTTATTGAGAAGATCAATTAAATATTCTCTTCTTTTTCTTTTTTTCTTTCTGATTTTGTACTACTCTCTTAATGCTTGATAAATGATAACCACTCAAGTTGCTTCACTTTTGTAGGGTGGCCCCATCTCTGCCTATAATTCTTCAACAGATATTTCACTGCTTGACAATTTGGTTAAGCCCGTTGCTCAGAGTAAAAATGCTTACCTCAACAACACAGTGGCTGTTTGTTCTCAGATATCAGGTGCCCAAGTAAATTCTAAAGTGCAGAGTGAGGACTCTATTGCCATAGGTACAGGTGAACCATTGGACCTTTTGGTCAATGGTGGTTTACAAAGTCAGGACAGTTTTGGAAAGTGGATAAACAACAATTTGACCGAATCACCATGTACAATGGGTGATCCTATTTTAGAATCTTTGAGTTCATCTGGTCACGATTCATTCACCTCGCCAGAGCAAATATTTAACATAACTGAAGTATCACCTGCATGGGCCTATTCAACCGAAAAGACAAAGGTTTTTCTTTTTCTTCTCTGAAGTTCTCTCTCAGTTTTTTGGTTGTTAGGAATCACCCTTGCCATTGCCGCTGCAACGATTAGAACCTTTTTCGTGGAATAGATGCTAGAAAACTATTCACCTTATTAACATGCATGAATTTTGGTTGTGTTAATGTGTTTTGACATTTATTTATCTATTATTTTTGCAGATTTTAGTCACTGGAGTCTTTCATCAAGCTTATCAACATCTTGCCAAGTCCAATTTGTTTTGTGTATGTGGTGACGTATGTTATCCAGCAGAAACTATTCAAGTTGGGGTTTATCGCTGTTTGTTATCACAACATGCCCCAGGATTTGTGAAACTGTACATGAGTCTTGATGGACGTAAACCCATCAGCCAAGTTCTTAATTTCGAGTACCGTGCTCCTTTCTTGCATGACCCAGTAGTTCCTCTAGAAGATGAGTCCAGGTGGGAGGAGTTCCGGTTGCAGATGAGGCTTGCTTATTTGCTCTTCTCAACTTCCAAGAGCCTTAATATTCTTTCGGGTAAAGTGATGCCAAATTCTTTGAAGGAGGCTAGGAAGTTTGATCAAAGGACTAGCAACATATCTAATAGCTGGACATATTTGATTAAGTCAATTGAGGAAAATAGAGCTTCATTTACACAAGCAAAAGATAGTTTATTCGAAATTGCTTTAAAGAACAGGCTAAAGGACTGGCTGTTGGAAAGAATAATTTCTGGCAGTAAAACAACCGAATATGATACTCAAGGTCAAGGGGTGATTCATTTGTGTGCCATTCTTGGCTATACCTGGGCTATTTATCTATTTTCCTGGTCTGGCTTGTCACTTGATTTTCGTGATAAACATGGATGGACAGCTCTTCATTGGGCAGCATATCATGGCCGGTATGTGTTTTTTTGCTATTGTTAATAATTTCTGTTGTCATGAAATCTTGTTGGCACATGATCTTATTTATCTCTGTAATTTGTTTCATTCAGCTTTGAGTTATTCGTCTGTTTTCAAAAACCTTCCATTGCAGGGAAAAAATGGTTGCTGTCCTTTTATCTGCAGGGGCAAAGCCAAACTTGGTGACAGACCCCACCACCCAAAATCCGAGTGGTTGCACTGCTGCTGATCTTGCATCTTTGAATGGTTATGATGGACTAGCTGCTTATCTTTCAGAAGAGGCTCTAGTGGCACATTTCAATGACATGGCACTAGCTGGAAACGCTAGCGGCTCTCTCCAAACCAGTAGAATAGAGGCAGCAAACCTTGTTAACCTTAACGAAGATGAACTATATTTGAGGGAAACTTTAGCAGCTTATAGGACAGCAGCTGATGCGGCTGCACGCATACACAATGCTTTCAGAGTGCAGTCCTTCAATGTACGAGCTAAAGCAATTGAGTCTCACAATGCAGAGGAGGAAGCAAGAAGTATAATTGCTGCTATGAAGATTCAACATGCCTTTCGCAACTATGAGGCCAAAAGAAAAATGGCTGCTGCTGCCCGCATCCAGTATAGGTTCCGCACTTGGAAAGTGCGTAAAGATTTCCTTAATATGCGTCGCCAGGCTATCAAAATCCAAGTAAATGCTCTCCCCATTCTTCTTTCTGATTTTGTGTTTGCGTGTGTTATATATAGTTTTTTATGGTTGGTGACTGTAAACAGGCATGATTTCTCTCCAATTGGACCAACTAAGCTAGCATTTAAAAATTTCAAAGTTTCTCATATTGGCAAAAGTTCATCAATTGATTTTCTCTTTTTCTTAAACAAAATTCGGCCGCACGTCTTTTGTCTGACTTCACTATTATTTCTCTGGTTCTTCCAATTTGCTGAAGTGAGGATTGCTTAGAATGGGAAAAAGATTCTTCCACAATTGACATTGCATGAAAATTTAAATGCAGGCTGCTTTCCGGGGCTTCCAAGCAAGGAGGCAGTACCATAAGATTGTATGGTCAGTTGGTGTAATTGATAAAGCAATCCTGCGATGGCGACTAAGGAGAAAAGGTTTCCGCGGACTACAAATAAACACAGACGAAGCAGTTGAAGAGCAAACGCAGGGATGTTTCACAGAAGAGGCATACTACAGAAACAGCCGAAAACAAGCTGAAGAACGTGTCGAGAAAGCCGTCATACGAGTTCAATCTATGTTCCGTTCAAAGCAAGCACAGAAAGAATACTTGAGAATGAAGTTGGCTCACGACCTAGCAACGGTATGTGAAATTGTCTGAAAGAAGAGGTTTCTATCTTGTACATCAATTTACCAACAACATTCTGTTTTATGTTGCAGTTGGAATACGAAAGCCTTATCGGCCCTCTTTCCAATATGGAGCTCAAAGACGACGGAAAGTAGAGGATCGAAGAAAAGTCGAGCCTAGCAACATGGTAGCTCCATATGTAAATTAGAACATTAAGATTCATCTACCTCTTAAGTATGGTAACTCTCTGTAAAACCGGTGCATGTACGTTGTAAGTATCTGGTTTGTTGCAAATATATACTACTCTAGAATTAGGTTAACATTTGGTAAACAAGTGTGTTAGCTAACCTCAATGTATGCATGTGTATCTTTGTATGTATATATGAGTCACATCCTGTGTTGGACTAGATAATAACCCATCTTTCTTGGAATTCAAGCTATATATTATCAAAAGTAACATGGCAGTTTCATATATAACCCCAAAAAACATCATTTTCGGCTAACAAAGCAAAAACAAATGCAGGAATAGAGCGGCAGAGCAATAAAATCCTTCGAATCAGTCTAATTAATATATTGAGAGACCCACTTGAAGCCGTCGCCATATCCCATTTTGCGAACAATGCTGCACTTGAAAACCTCAAGGGGTCGAACGCTGGAGTTTGTAAGATTGACCTTGCCCTTGCCGGTTGTGAAATTGGTGAGCCCGAGATGATAGCGAAGCTCGTCCTCTGAAGCTGCATACGGAATGTCGATCTTGTTGCCTAGAATTAGGAAAGGAACATTGGCCAGTGACTCATCTGAAAGTAAGGCATCTAATTCCCTCTTCGACTCTGCAAACCTTTCCTTGTCGTAGGCATCCACCAAGTATACCACTGCATCGACCTGCTCGCCACATAAAAAGTACAATTTTTCAGCATCGTCGTTTCACATATATGCCTGCTTGGACTCGATTCGACCCATGGACAGATCTAGTCCAACGTATGTAATTACAATCTTTCTATAAATTTCAAAACATTTTGAGGGTCCGAATTTACTTACATGAGTGGTTCAAAGCAAAAGAAAGAGTTATCAAACAAGAGGAAGGAATTTGCAAAACAAGATGATTGCAAGCTATTAGATTATGATTAGGAGTAATCAAACAATGAGTAAAACTAAGGATGATTTCTTTCTATTCGAAAAAAGAAATCGAAAACAGCTGATCAATAATTCACCCGTGAATCAGATGAACACCATGAAACTTTTATTTGGGATTATAAAGGCAGAAGTAGCCACAAAATATAACCAAAATAGATTGCTTGGAAAATGATTCAAGCAGATCACAAAAACCATAAGAAAAAGCAGAAATCCTTGTAAATTCAGGGATCAGATGAGCCAAAGCTGAAAAAGGAAGGAACCAAATCTAAATCTAGAATTGATCAGCTTTGAATCCAAACCATTGTTCTTTCCAATCCCATAAATTATATGCATAAATCATGAAGGAAATGAAGATCTAACAAAAAATCAAATACCATTTTCATATATTAAAACAAAAACATTACCTTAGCATAGTAATCTTTCCAGACACGGCGAGCGATTTGGTGGCCACCCAAATCGAAAGCTTTGAACTTGATTTTGCCTATACTTAATTCCTCAGATGTTGGGTGCTGGGTTGGTTGATGTTGAACTAACCTCTGCAAAAATCACCGTGAATGAAAAAGAAAAAAAGAAAAACCCAGAAAAAAACAAAGAAATCCGATAATTAATTACCTCATCTTTCAACATGTGAAGAAGGGTAGTCTTGCCGGCATTGTCAAGTCCTAAGAACAGAATCTTGGCTTCTTTTTGCCATAAACCCAGAGATGCAAGAATCCCATAAAACCAATCGAATAAAAACATGGCTCCTCGATTGCAATGGCAGATCCAAAGTTTGGATCTTTAAAGGGGAAGGAAGGAAAGAAAGAAATGAATGTATACGCTTTGTCAGAAATTGAAAAACAAAGGGAAATAATAATACTTATATATGTTCCAGGTAATGAATGAGTTACATACATTATTGCATTACACAGCTCAATCTATGGATTGCATCTCTAAATATGTTATTTTAAAAGTTCAGGTCTAATTATGGTTTTAGTTCTTTTATTTGGCTAAATTTTGGTATTTAATCATTTTTATTTGAATTTGACATGATTTCACTCTTTCCAAATTTTATAATGTTATTAGCATGTCTAAATTAGTAACAACGTTGGTTTCTATGACCAATTGATTTAAAAAAATCGTTTGATTTAATAGTCAACGTTAGTCAAAAAAGTGAATTTATGAAATTTTAGAGTATAAATATTTAATTAGGTAAAAAAAATTAAGAGCTTAATTAATTTTTTTTCAAAAGTTGAAGGTCTTATAATA
Source organism: Hibiscus tridactylites (assembly GCA_958450335.1). Lineage (NCBI taxonomy): Eukaryota > Viridiplantae > Streptophyta > Magnoliopsida > Malvales > Malvaceae > Hibiscus > Hibiscus tridactylites. Next base: position 17,431,358 of record OY288281.1, on the reverse strand, counting down.
CCCTTAAGCCTTGCTTTTATTATTCACAAAAATAGTTTACATTTAAAATTCATAATTATTTTTAATAACATCATTTTTAAAATTTGTATTTATTTTTAATCGATAAAGTAATATTTTATTACATTTTCATGCTGGGATTCGAACCCATATAAGATGAGGCAATATTAGCATCCTTAGCCACTAGGCCAATTAGTGGTAACAACGTTGGTTTATATGACCAATTGGTCTAAAATAAATCGTTATATTTAACAGTTTACGTAGGTAAAAAAAGTGAATTTATGAAATTTTGGAGTATAAGGGATTAGGTGCAATTTTTTTTTTTTGAAAAGTATAATTTATTAAGGACATCTTACCATTAGCAAGAGCCTCGTTAAAAAACCTTCCTAAACCTAGGTGAAGGAAAAAAAGTGCAGCTTGCTAATGGAGTTACACCAACACACATACTAAGTACATAAAACACACTGAGCTCCCACTGATACACCTTCCACATATACGAAGACGAGCCAACGCTCCCACACCTTCATAAGTTTCTTGATCCAGTACCCTTCAGCTCTATTTTCATACTCTGCTTGCCCATCTCCTACCCTTCAACTCTATTTTCAAGCTCTGTTAGCCCATATCCTTGTGCCACCATCGAAACGTTGTATCCCTCGTAATTCCCTTCTTTGCCAACTTATCGGCAGTGGAGTTTGCTTCTCTCGGGGTCCATTGGATTTGCCACTCTACATTAGAACTGCCGCAAATGATTTCTTTAACAGTGCTCGCAAAAATTGCAGGGGCTTCCTTAGTGTTTCGCAACCATTCCACACACCAGGCGCAATCCATTTCGACTAACAGTTTGTATTTCCTTGCTCGGTTGAGACCCTTAAACTCGAACAACGCTTCCTTTACTGCCAATAATTATGTCGAGGTAGCATCCAAAACTCCGATATTTTTGGAGAAAAGAAACAACGACACATTATCCCAATCCCTTAAGATACCTCCCACCCCACTTTACCGAACCCCTTTCCACAACCTCATCAACATTAAATTTGAGGGTGTTAAGAGGTGATTTAACCCACTCGTACTTTTCCTTTACCTGCCTATCAACTTTGATCGACTTCAGCACCAAGGGATCTAAACAACACACTTCAAACGTCTGAAAAGCATGTGGCCATTTGCTCATGCACCACCAACCGAGAGTGGAAACACAAGGATCGAACAACCTTTTCTCATCAACTTTGGCTCCTTGAAAGATCACCTCGTTCCTGTGAACCCATATGGACCAACATATACTTGCCATGCTTAGGTACCACACAGAGGCAGATTTTATTGGGACACCACTCGACATCCATAACACCAAAAAATCTCTCATATTACTAGGCATCACGATCTCCACCCCCATTTATGCACCCATCTCATCCACACTCTCCAAGTTATTTCACAGTAACAAAAAAGATAGGAGACAGTTTCAACTTCTTTGGAACACAACGGACATAACAAGCTATGAAGATTTTTAACTCCCCTCTTATCTAACTCGTACCTGGTTGGTAGTCTTCCGTGCATAAGTCTCCACATAAACGCTTCTACCTTAGGCGGTGCGAAATTGGACCAAACGAGTTCCCAAAGTTTCTTTGACTCATCATTACCAGGATACATTGTGTCACAATAGCTTTTTACAGTATAAATATCGGTAGCATTACCTTTCCATCTTACTCCATCCTTTTGGAACCTACCTGGTCTCTCGCTATTTAATATTTCCATAAACTCTTCCCATATCGCCACCTCCCAGTCGAATAAGTTTCTACGTAATGGGACCTTCCACTCCCACTTGTTGTTTGTTAGACTGCCAAACTCATGGATAGTTCCCGATTTAAGCTGTGACAAAGCATAAATTCTAGGAAAAGATAATTTAAGTGGAGATGACCCTATCCAAAGATCCGTCCAAAACTAGATGTTCTTACCGTTACCGACTATAAGCTGAAAATTCTGTGACTCTGGACTGTCTGGGCTTGCGAGAGGGGCCACTATGCTATTCCGCACCCACGATTTACGACCCCGCACCACATTTCTCGGCATAATCGCGTTGATCACTCTTCTCCACATGGACTATTTTTTAGCCCCAAATCTCCAAAGCCATTTATTAAGCAAAGCTCTATTTCTAAGTTTCAAATTCACCATCCCCAGCCACCGTTTCTCTTTGGTCTCGAAACAGTCCCCCAAGCTAACCAATGTATCTTTCAGTGATCCGCTGAGCCCCAAAGAAATCTCGCGATCAGACTATTTAGTACTTTTTAGACTGAACCGGGCATAGGGAAAATTGACATATAAAAAATCGGCAGGCTTGCAAGGACCGATCTAATTAGAACGATACGTCCACCGAGTGCTAACATCTTCGACTTCCAGCCACCCAATTTTGTTTTGAACTTTTTAACTATCGGATCCCATATTTGTTTGGAACTTTTCCCCACTCCTAAGGGGAGACCCAAATAATTACAAGGGAGGGACTCTATTCGACAGTTTATCAACCTTGCCCACTCTTTCACTTTGCTCTCATCAATGTTAATTCCAATGAGTTTCGATTTCTTCCTATTTAGCTTTAGCCCTGCGGCAAGTTCAAATCCCTTTAGGACTCTGATGATGTTCTTAACCTGACTTTCTCCAGCTTCACAAAAGATCATGAGATCGTCGGCATACTGGATGTGTGACACTTCTACCTTTTCTTTGCCAATCGAAAACCCCTGAAACAATCCACTGGCATTTGTCTTTGACAGTAGAAAACTTAGGCCTTCCGCGACGATGTTGAAAAGCAACGGAGACAAGGGACATCCTTGTCTTAAACCTCGACCAATGGCAAAAGGCAGAGTTGGGGAACCGTTAACCAAAACGGAGATACGCGCTGTTGAAATACACATATAAATCCACTAACACCATACCAGCCCGAATCCCATTCTTCTCATCAAGTTTATTAAAAAACACCAATTCACTGAGTCATACGCCTTGTAAAAATCTACCTTAAACACCAATCCTTCTCTGCCACTTTTCTTCACATGGTCTATTGTTTCGTTTGCAATAAGAAAACAATCAACCAGTTGTTTACCTGAAAGGAATGCAAACTGATGCTCCCCAATGATCTGATCAGCCACTTCCCTCAGCCGCAACGCCAGCACCTTGGCCAACAATTTATACACGCACCCCACTAGGCTAATAGGCCTATAGTCTTCAATTGCTGTTGGGTTTTGAGTTTTCGGAATCAAAACCAAAAAAGAATGGTTAAAATTGAACTCCTTCATCTGTCCTTTAAACACCAAGTTAAAAAGTTCAATGATTTCCCTCTTCAGATTCTTCCAAAACTTTTTCAGGAAACTCATATTGAACTTGTCCGATTCAGGTGCTTTAGAAGATTCAAACGAGGCCAATGCCTTCCATATTTCCTCCTCTGTGAATGCCCGTTCGAGCCTTGCTGCCTCCTCGGGACCAATCTTCCTCAAATCCCACTTCGATACATCAACAGGGATGGTGTTTGTATTATTGTACATCTTTTGGAAATGTTTCACAATAGCTTTCTTGATCTCTTTCTGCCCAGTGAATTCTTCATCTCCAATACGAATTTTCCCAATGTAATTTTCACTCAGCCTTGCCGATGCACATGCGTGAAAGAATTTAGAGTTTCGATCTCCTTCTGTCGCCCATTTTAATCGCGATTTTTGAATCCATTCTCGTTCTTCTCTTCTAATTGCTTCCCACAATTTTGTTTTGTTGACACGGAGCTCGTCTTTAATTGCCTCATTCGAATTTTCAGTCACCATTTTCGAATCCAGTTCAAAGCATTTTTTTCCAGAGCACTAACTGAGTTTTCCTTGTCACTGTTTTTTTTCATCACCCACTTCTTTGAAACCTTTTTGCAAACCTGTAGCAATTTGCTAGTATTCACCCCATTTGCATTATTACATGCCTTCTCAATTTCCAATACATATTCTTTATTGTCAGCGAGGTGATCAAACCATTTAAAGTATCTATTACCCCCTGAATTTTCCAACATGGTCGAAGCAATAGGATTATGATCAGATATATTTTTGGGATGTAAGGTTTACAGTAGCCCTGTCCATACGCACAGAAAATCCGAGGATACGATGAACTTGTCAAGTCTGCTAAAAGAAGAAGCCTCCCTGAAATTCGACCAAGTGAAGTTTCCCCCTTGTAAAGGAAGATCTATCAGTGTCGTATTGTCAATAAACTCATTAAAAACTTCCATTGCTCTCTTGTTGCCCCTGGCCCCAATTCTTTCTTCTTTACACCTTACCACATTGAAATCTCCCCCGATAACCACGGGCAAGTCCGTCTCCCTAATTAGTTGCAGCAAACTGTCGAAAAAATATTTTCTTTCCCTTGCATCATTCGGGCCATATACGTTAATCAGAAGACACTTAAGATCAATTGCTGCCAACTTCCCTATCAAAGCAATGTAATTTTGTGCAATTACCTCCCTCTTGCAAACGAACACACTGGAATCCCAACACGAGATAAGCCCTCCTACCGATCCATTCGCCGGTGAAAATTTGTACTCAAACTGCCCTCTGTGCCTATAGATTTGGCTCAGTAATCTATCATCAACCATCCTGAGCTTGGACTCTTGAAGGAACAAGAATTTGGTTTTGGACCTGGATACTAATTTTTTAATCGCAGACTTTTTTCCCACCTACCCAAGCCTCTGATATTCCACGATATAAAGATTGTCCTATTCATCGACAGAATAATTGTAACTCACCAGGAAATCACCCTCTTCAGCCTTTCAAGCTTCTCTCGATCTCCTCCAGCTTTTTAATTATGGTCTCCTTGTCCATTTCGAATTTCAGTCCAACCATTTCACATACTTCCAGTGTAGCACTTGCCTCCGCAAACAACTCATCGTTAAAATCCTCATCTGACTTTTTCCGTTCTCCTTCCAACATAGGCTTGCTTCGATCGACCTTTAGATTTTCCCTCTTTTCAGACATTGACGCTATTGACAGAGAACCCAAGGAGCACCACTTGACTCTTGGTCCAAACGGGATGTTTCCATTTTTTAGATACTTGGGTCTAATCGAGACAAGGCCCGAAATTGGATCATAAATAGGCTCAATAGATAGCCCATGACTGGATGACGAAAAAGATTCTGATGCTTCTTTTATTGAAACCTCAAACAGATCTTTTTCTGAGGCCTCCTTAACGATGTCCGCCGGCCCACTTAGGATAGACTTATCCGCTAGAGTTTGCTCACACCCCTTAGTGCTTATCTCAAGGTTTGTACGCGAGGTGCAGCGTTTTGGGCTCTTCATTTTTCCCACGTTCCGTCCTTTCGTCTCTTGACAGCTGCCATCCCATATTGTCTGATACCCTCGAACAATGTTCCCGTTTTGCGGCTGCATTAAATTAGCGACCATCTTCACATTGTTGGGAACCACAACATTCCCTTCTGGGCAATTTTCATGGCCATCCCCGTAACGTGAACCGTCCGGCAACCCGTTTGGGTGCCCGTTCGTTATCTTATCATCGATCCATCGGCGTTCATCTTCAAACTCAGCGACGGACACTCTTAACTTAAACACACGATTATTCAGATCGATTTTTTGCATGCGGGGGGATTGCTGACAGACTTTTAACTCCCACTAGAAGCCTTGCTACGTCCAACCTTTTCCTAGCCGCCGTGTCGGGTTCTAGCCGAATCACCCTACCCCAGCTTTCACCTATGGCCTTCAAACAATTCTCATTCCATGCTTCAAAGGGAATACCTTCGATATGAACCCACACGATCAGCTTCTCCATTTTACTGAAATTTGCCAAGGTGTCAATATCGCAAAACCATTGCTTAAGGGATGAATCCTTCAGGTCCCAGAAAATTTCTATTTGTTCCACTTTCTCGAAACAGATGATGACGAAATAACCGTGCCATCTCAGGACGTTAACTTTGAACCCTTTCGATATCAAGACTTGTTGGATGAAGTCAACGTCGTACATGGGCGAAATTTGTCCCACCAAGCAGTTCTTTACCCACTCCCTTTCCTCCATCTCATTCTCTAAATGAATCACCCTTTTTGAATTTTCATCCGCTTTTACTTTCTTTTCCTTCTCCACTGTTTCATAGGGTTGCTTTGGCTCGCAACCCTCTTTCCTCCAATTTTGTTTCTCTGATTCTGTCAATATCCTCCCGTGGGCTTTTGGGAAACATTCTTGAGCAATACCTCCTTGTAGGAGCGATTGTCCTTCCTTTTTGACCAGTCTACTTTGTCGGCAACCCGTTTCTCTTTGGCCCTGGCATCTTCTACGGTTGTCTTCGAGCTTGAGACTTGGTTCCTATCTAAGAAAACCCTAATCTGGAACCCATCCATTCTCCTATTGTTTGCTTTGTCTACAGCTGTCATTGCTTCCCAGATGTTCGAAAATCTTACAAACGCAAAAGTATGGTCCTTCTTCATTCTTCGCTGGTTAATGTAGGCAATGCAGACGTCTCTCACCTTCACATACTCCTGGAAAACCTCTTTCAACGAGCTGGGGTAGATCCTTTTGCTTACGAAGTTGACGAAAATTGAGACGCCTTCTCTTCTCCCCGTCCCCTCATCCCCTGGACTATCTCCTCTTCCGCGGGACCTTGCTCCAGTGTTCTCCATCGCCGGTCGTCATTTTTCTTCATACCGTCGTCCTTCGCTGCTCCTGATTCCTCTTCTCCTGCTGCTGCTCTGTCTTCCGAAAACCATCACTTTTTCTCTAAATTCGAGACTTATTGTTGAGGTGCAAAAAAATAGGGGCTTAATAGATTTTTTTTCAAAAGTTGAAGGGCTTATGATAATAGGGGTGCTCAAAAAAATCGGATTCGATTGATCCGATCCGATCTGAAATTTCGGATACCCGACCCGTTTTTTATTTTTCGGATAATTCGGATTGGATATCCGAAAATTTTGGATTGGATACGGATAGTGGTTTTACATTCGGATCAGAAATCCGATTATCCGAAAATTCAAATTTTTTTATAGGTATAAATCTTGTTATATTCGATATTTTTACTTGTTATATATGAAAAATTGAAATTTCCATGGATATAAATATTTTTATATTTAATAATTTATTGATTTTTATATTCGAAAACCTAAAATTTTCATGGATAGAACCATTAGATTAAAAAATAATCAAATAAATTCATAAATTTCGAATATTCGGATACAGATCGCTATTTAGGTGATCCAAATTTTTCAGATATCCGAATTTTCGGATCCGATCCGATATCCGAAAATGAACACCCCTATATGATACCCTTAAGCCTTGCTTTTACTATTCACGAAAACAATTCATATTTAAAATTCATAATTATATTTTAATAACATCATTTTTAAAATTTGTATTTATTTTTTAATCAATAAAGTAATATTCTTTTTTCAAAATGTATAACATAAAATTTAACTTTTAAATTATTACATATTTTTAAAATAATAATAAATGAAATAATTTATTTTTATCTATATTATCCAAAGCTATAAATAAAATAATCCTCCAATGACTCAAAATTGACATGTGTCAAACCTTATTGCTCGACATTAGGGGTATATACATTTCGAATTTCCGAAATTTTGAATATCCGAATTTTTTAAATTAGGAAATTAGCAATTTATATTCAATCAGGAAAAATCGGATATTTGGATTGGATACCTGAATATCCAAACTTATGACTTGATTTAAGTATTTTTTATATCTGGTGGTCATATCCATTAAATTTTTGAATTTTCGAATATAACAAGCAACACATTATTGAATATAACAATATTTGTATTCACAGAGATCAATTTAAATATATAACAAGTAAAAATATCGATTCTAACAAAATTCATATACACAAAATTTTTGAATTTTCAGATATTGGGATACCCGATTCCAATGTCAAATAAATATTCGTATCCAATCCAAAATTTTTAGATATCATATTCGAAAAATAAAAAATAGATATGATATTCAAAATTTCAGATCGATCGAATCGGAATTTTTGCACACCCCTACTTGACACATAGTAGGTGTTTTATACAATTTTTTATTTTCATTAGAAAAACAAGAATTAATAAAAACAATAAAATGATATTTTCTATTTTTGAATTTTTTTATAATCTTAGACCACCCCGCCATCAAATTTCATTGATGGTTTATAAAAAAAAACGGAATAACAAAAAAACGTGAGAAAAACAACACTAAAGGAGGAATTACATTAAAACTTTAGAATAATAAAAAAGTAACTAAACTCAAAAAATACTAATTTCCCAAAAAAACTCAGATTAAGGTTTTGCAAAATATTACCGTAATCTACAGACTTTTGATGATTTCAACGGTTAGTTTTCACCATTGACAACCCTTCGCGTAACTAGAAATAACTGATTTTGTTGGGTTATTCAGTGCTCGATTTCTTCAACCGTTCTTGCTCGCCAAGTGGCGGAGAAGTGGAATTTTGGGTGATAGAGGCGTGGAAGCTAAAATTGATAAAGACAAGATGATTTATAGTGGTTCAACCTTCTAAACAAGGTCTACATCCACTACCTTAGCTTCCCACTAAGGATTTCCAATCAATCCACTATTGATTCATCCCCTTTTTTAGGCTTAGGAGGAAACCCTTACAAACCGATCAAACTTTCTACCCAAAGCCTTGATCAAACCCTCTTTACAAAGAGATAAAGAAAAGTAAACTCAAATCTCTCTAATAGGTATTTGTTTGCACAATTAAGCTCTCACCCAATCCTAAAACATTTGAGCAAATCTAACAATTTTGGCTCACTAGTGTTTGTCTATACAAAGAATTGACACTTAAGCACTAAGACACATTTTCATCATATGTTGTATTATAATTGAAGCATTAACCATTACTAGATGCTTGTAGGTCTCTTTTATACTCTTCTTTGAGTTTGTAGCCGTTACTAGCCGTTGGGGTTGAATTGGAGCCGTTGAAGACTTTATTTCCCATCTTTAATGTTGTTCTGCATCCTTCCGTATCGATACGCGTGGATGTTGAGATTTTAGGGGCTCGATTCGATCAACCGTTCTTGCTCGCCAAGTGTGGAGAAGTTGGATAATTGGGTGTTTTAGTGGGAGGTGAAAAATTGGCAATTTGACACAAGGATTTATAGTGGTTCAACCTTCTAACCAAGGTCTACATCCACTACCTTAGCTCCCCACTAAGGATTTCCAACAAATTCACTAAGAATTTCGTCCCCTTTTCTTGGATTAGGAGGAAACCGTTACAACCCTCAAAGCTTTCTACCCAAAGCTTGAAGGAACACTCTCTTTACAAAGAAAGACTTAGCAAACTAGAAATCCCTCTAAAACGTGTTTGTTTGCAATTCTAAGCTCTCACCCAAAACCTAAACACTTGAGAAAATTTAACAATGTAAGCTCACAAGTGTTGTCTAAGCAAGAAATGAACAATTAAAGCTCTAGACAAATTTTGACATCATAATGTTGTAACAATTGAAGCATTAACCATTACAAGATGCTTGGAGGTCCCTTTTATACTCCTAATTGAGTTTGTAGCCGTTACTAGCCGTTAGAGATGATTTGGAGCCGTTGAGGACATTATTTCCCTTCATAAATGTTGTTCTGCAGCTATCCGTATCGATACGCGTGGAACCGTATCGGTACGACCTTCATGAGAAACTAGTCGTTGGGCTCTTGTCAGCCTGGACGTATCGATACGCTTTAGGGCGTATCGGTACGGGTTCACATTTAAATGGCCGTTGGGAAATAGCCGTTGGGGTTGGTTGAAAGGGGATCGGTACGCTTACCAGACGTATCGAAACGATCCCGATCCGTATCGAAACGGCTAAGCCAGTTTCGATACGGGTTTTGACAGTGACCAAACTGAGGCAAAAAGGTATCGGTACGGGTACAACCGATCGATACGGGTACTTTGAAAACACAAGTTTGGCTATTAAAAACATGAAAAATCTTTTCCAAAAACCTCTTAAAATACCTCAAACATAATTCCAAGTTGTTTGGACTTTAAAACAAATTTTAAATTCTTTTCAAATTAGTCCAAAACATTTTTCAATTATTATATCAAAACACTAGTTCTACAATCTCCCCCTTTTTGATATATTAAAAATAACTTGAAAAATTGTTTGGGATTCTCCCCTTTAACTTTAAAAATGTGAATACGAGATTAAAGATATGAAATCAAATAAAGCTCCCCCTTATTCATTTAAAAATTCAATTTTTCAAACCATTTCTCCTCCTTTTTGTTATATCAAAAAGAATTTAAAACATTAAGTTTCAAAATAACAATAGAGGTAAAAAAAATTTGACACACTTAAAATTTTGGTTTAAATTGGCTCCCCCTTACTCAAAGCATCATAAGAATGTTAGTTCCACATATATGATTATCTAGTTGACTTAAATGAAAAATAATCAAAGAAAAGCAAAAAACAACTAGATTTTACCACACTTGAACTCAAGGGAGGATGTGAAGCCTTCCTTCTTCAAGTGTTCTTCCTATGTGTGCATGGAGCCCCCCCTCAATTTTTGACTTGTTGATCATTCTCCATCACACCTAGAAAAAGACAATCAAGTAATTTTTGGTATCCAAATTGCTTTGGATCCATAGACATTAGTAGCACAAAATTTAGTCCCCTTAGGAATCCATTTTTCAATGTCATCCTTTTTAATTGAAGTGACTAGTCCTTTTGGGACCCAAACACTTCTAAAACATTTACCATTTATAAATCTAGGAGCCTTAGATTGTCTTACATAAAAATTTGATTTTCCAAAACTATTTTTCTTTTCAAGTTCATTGGAGATCAAATCTTTTTCTTTTTGAACTTTGAGAAGCAAATTTTGTAAATCAAAACATTTTTGTTCAAAATCTTTCAATTTTGCTTCAAGTTCAAGATTTGTTTTGGAAAGCAAATCATTTTTAATTTTTATTTTTGCAATCAACTTTTTGTTCTTGGAAAATTATGCCTTGAACTCCAAAAGCAAATCATCATAGGCATCTTGTAACTCATCAAATGTATAAGAATTTGAAATAGATGAGTTAGAAGTTACCTCCCTCTCATTGAGGGCCATCAAGCATGGGTGGGCAACTTCATCATCGGTGGAATCTTCATCACTCTATGTGGCCACATATGCTTGTTTTGAAGATGATCCCTTCTTTTTGGATTTGTGGGAGTCCTTCATCTTCTTCATCGATTCATGCTTGGATTTTTCCATTTTGCTCTTCATGAACCGCGCAAATTTATTGAAGAGATAGGCCATCTCTTCATCTTCACTTTCTTCCTCACTTGAATCTACATGATGGCATGTGGAGGATTTGAGAGCTACGTCACTAGTATTGATACCTAGCTCCATGATCTTCTTCTTCCCCATCGCTCTAATCTCTTCCTTCTTCTTCTTCTCTTCTTTGTTTTTCTTCATTATTTGATGAATGAGAAGAGACCCCATGAGTTCATCAAGCTTCAATGTTTTGAGATTCTTGGCTTCGATGATGGCAGTCCTCTTTGAGTTCCATGACTCGGGAAGGGAGTAGATGAGCTTTCAGACAAGCTTCTCTTCCGAAATGGCTTCTCCATAACCTTTAAGACCATTGGTGATAGTGGAGAACCTATCAAACATCTTCTCGATGTTCTCTTCCGGATCCATCTTGAAGTTCTCATACTCTAAGGTTAGGAGCCCAATCTTGGTCTCCTTGACTTCATTGGTTCCCTCGTATGTGACTTCAAGCTTGTCCCATACCTCCTTGGCACTCTCACAAGAAGACATCTTCTCATAGATGGTTGGGCCAAATGCATAAAAGAGCATGTGCAAGGCTTTACAATTTAGCTCCATCTTCTTGCGATCGTCGACACTCCATTTCGCTTTACTTCCTTGAGGCACGAATGGACCATCTTCAACTATGTCTCATAGCTTGTAATCACTTGACTTCAAGAAGAATTTCATCTTTGTCTTCCAATGGGCATAGTGATTTCCGTCGAAGAAAGGCGGTTTGTCGATTGATTGTGCCATTGAGCCGGTTGGTGAAATGTTGATCGAGCTTGCCGGATCTTCTCAATAGGATGTGAATCCCCTTCGATTGAGCCAAGCTCTGATACCAATTGTTGAGATTTTAGGGGCTCGATTCAATCAACCGTTCTTGCTCGCCAAGTGTGGAGAAGTTGGATAATTGGGTGTTTTAGTGGGAGGTGAAAATTTGGCAATTTGACACAAGGATTTATAGTGGTTCAACCTTCTAACCAAGGTCTACATCCACTACCTTAGCTCCCAACTAAGGATTTCCAACAAATTCACTAAGAATTTCGTCCCCTTTTCTTGGATTAAGAGGAAACCGTTACAACCCTCAAAGCTTTCTACCCAAAGCTTGAAGGAACACTCTCTTTACAAAGAAAGACTTAGCAAACTAGAAATCCCTCTAAAAGGTGTTTGTTTGCAATTCTAAGCTTTCACCCAAAACCTAAACACTTGAGCAAATTTAACAATGTAAGCTCACAAGTGTTGTCTAAGCAAGAAATGAACAATTAAAGCTCTAGACAAATTTTGACATCATAATGTTGTAACAATTGAAGCATTAACCATTACAAGATGCTTGAAGGTCCCTTTTATACTCCTAATTGAGTGTGTAGCCGTTACTAGCCGTTGGGGATGATTTGGAGCCGTTGAGGACATTATTTCCCTTCATAAATGCTGTTCTGTAGCTATCTGTATCGATACGCGTGGAACCGTATCGGTACGGCCTTCATGAGAAACTAGCCGTTGGGCTCTTGTCAGCTTGGACGTATCGATATGCTTTAGGGCGTATCAGTACGGGTTCACATTTAAATAGCCGTTGGGAAATAGCCGTTGGGGTTGGTTGAAAGGGGATCGGTACGGGTTCACATTTAACTGGCTTGGCCGTTTCGATACGGGTTTTGATAGTGACCAAACTGAGGTAAAAAGGTATCGGTACGGGTACAACCGTATCGATACGGGTACTTTGAAAACACAAGTTTGGCTATTAAAAACATGAACAATCTTTGCTAAAAACCTCTTAAAATACCTCAAACATAATTCCAAGTTGTTTGGACTTTAAAACAAGTTTTAAATTCTTTTCAAATTAGTCCAAAACATTTTTCAATTATTATATCAAAACACTAGTTCTACAGTGGACCTGTATCGGTACGGCCTTCTTCAGAAACTAGTCGTTGGTATCTTACCAGCCTAAGCGTATCGATACGCTTGAGGGCGTATCAATACGGTATGTCATTTAAAAGATCGTTGGGAAATAGCCGTTGGGGACGTTAAAACACGGATCGATACGCTTAAGGGGCAGCGTATCGAAACGATCCCTATCCGAATCGATACGGTCTCACCCGTATCGGTACAGGTTTTGGCAGAATCAAAACTTGGGCAAAAGTGTATCGATACGGGGTATACCGTATCGGTACGGGCTTGCTGAAAACTCAAGTTTAACTAATTTAAATCATTAAAAACTTTGCCAAAAACCTTTTTAAATGCCTCAAACATATTTTCAAGTTGTTTGGACTTAAAGACAAGTTTTAAATTCTTTTCAAATTTGTCCAAAACATTTTTCAATTATTATATCAAAACATTAGTTCTACAATCTCCCCCTTTTTGATATAATAAAACCATCTTGAAAAATTGTTTGGGATTTCTCCCCCTTTGTCAAATAAATTTTGAATAAGAGAATAAGATTTGAAATCAATTAAAGCTCCCCTTTATTCATTTGAAAATTCAATTTTTTTTAACCATTTCTCCCCTTTTTGTTATATAAAAAAAAATTTAAAACACTTTTAAGCTCAAAATAACAATAGAGGTTTAAATTTTGAAAATATTAAAATGTTTGGTTTTAAAATGGCTCCCCTTACTCAAAGCATCATCAAAATGTTAGTCCAACATATATGATCATCTAGATAAAATTAATAAAATAAATAAATCAAATAAAAGCAAGAACAACTAGATTTTTACCACACTTGAATCTAAGGGAGGATGTGAAGCCTTCCTTCTTCAAGTGTTCTTCCTTGTGTGCATGGAGCTCCCCCTCAATGTTTGACTTGTTGATCACACTCCATCACATCTATCATAAGACAATCAAGTAATTTTTGGTATCCAAATTGCTTTGGATCCATAGACGTTAGTAGCACAAAATTTTGTTCCCTTAGGAATCCATTTTTCAATTTCATCTGTTTTAGTTGAAGTACTTAGTCCTTTTTGGACCCAAATACTTCTAAAACATTTACCATTTACAAATCTAGGGGCACTAGATTGTCTTACATAAAAAAATTATTTTCCAACATTATTTTTCTTTTCAAGCTCTTTGGAAATCAAATCTTTTTCTTCTTGAACTTTATGAAGCAAGTTTTGTAAATCAAAACATTTTTATTCAAACTCTTCGAGTTTTGCTTCAAGTTTGGTTTTAGAAATCAAATCATTTTAAATTTTCAACTTTGAAATCATTTTATTATTTTTCAAAATGTATTTTTTAAACTCTAAAACCAAATCATCATAGACATCTTGTAATTCATCAAAAGAATATGAACATGAAGTAGATGAATTAGAAGTTACCCCTGAATCTTCTTCAATGGCCATAAGGCAAAGGTTTGCTTGTTCATCGTCGGTGGAGTCCTCATCACTCCAAGTAGCCACATATGCCTTCTTCTTATGGCTTGAAGTGCTTGCCCTCTTCTTTTTCATGGATTCTCGTTGAAGCTCTTTCAAGGCTTTCTTCATGAAAGTGACACACTTCTTGAAGAGATGAATTATCTCTTCTTCATCATCCTCCTTTTCACTTGAATCTACATGATGGCATGTGGAGGATTTGAAAGCAATGGGATTTGTGTTGATGTCAAGCCCTTTGAGCTTCTTCTCCCTCATAGCTCTAATCTCTTCCCTCTTCTTCTCCTCTTCTTTGTTCTTCTTCATAATTTGGTGAGTGAGAAGTGACCCCATGGGCTCATCAAGCTTCAAAGTTTTGAGATTCTTGGCTTTGATGATGGCGGTCCTTTTTTAGTCCCATGACTCGAGAAGGGAGTAGATGAGCTTTCGGACAAGCTTCTCTTCCGGAATGGCTTCTCCATAACCTTTAAGTCCATTGGTGATGGTGGAGAACCTATCGAACATCTTCTCAATATCCTCTTCCGGATCCATCTTGAAGTTTTCATAAGCTAGGTTGAGGATCCCGATCTTGGTCTCCTTTACTTCGCTTGTCCCCTCGTATGTAACTTCGAGCTTGTTGAGTGGATCCAATGATCGATATAAACCAAGAGGGGGTGAATTGGAATTTTAGACTTTTTGGTAGTGGAATTAACAAATAAAAGGATAGACAAGGGGATTTAGAGTGGTTCAAGTTCCAATCGAACTCTACATCCACTACCTTAGCTTCACTAAGGATTTTTAACAATTCCACTAATTGTTCTTCCCCTTTTCTAGGCTAAGGAGGTAACCGTTACAATATCTGTCAATTTTTCTACCCAAAATTTGACCCAATCCTCACACAAGAATTACAAAGAAGTTGATGGCTAAACAAGTATCTCTCAATACACAAAGTAGCCCAATTACAAGCATTCAACCCAATTTGAAAGGATTAGAATGGAAATTACAATCTCACAATTGGGGTTTACAAGAAATAATGGGATTTAGGCTTAGTTGCTTGAATTTGATGTTTGGATGTTTGCTTTGAGATCAATAATTGTTGCTGAAGCTTTCAGAGGCCCCTTTTATACCTTCTCATTGAATTCTAGTCGTTGAGATTGTTGCATTCATCAATAGAGCCGTTGGGATGTTATCTTCTATCCATAAATGCAGTCTCCAACTATCCGTTTCGAAACGCCCGATCCTGTTTCGAAACAGACCAAAAAAGAAAGAGCCGTTGGGGTGCATTAAAGAGATCGTACCGAAACGGGCACAAACGTTTCGATACGCTAAGAGCCAGTTTCGAAACTCGTTTCGAAACACTTTGCCACTGTCAAGGCCTGTATCGAAACGACTTGAAAGCATTTCGATACACCTTAACGACAAGTATGAAATCAGTTAAAAACTTCAATGGTCATATTTTTGAAATCAGGTTTGAATGTCGTTTCGAAACGTTTGAGGTCGTTTCGATACTACTGTATCGAAATGGGTCAAACCGTTTCGATGTTCTTAAGCCGTTTCGAAACTCGTTTCGAAAAAAAGGTTCACAGTTTCAAAACCGTTTCGATACACGTTCTGAAACACAGGTTCACAATTTCAAAAGTGTTCTGGAACGCCTAAGTTCGTTCCGAAACGGTGACTCGAAAATCACTGTTTTGGCTTCAAGAACATTTAAAAAAGTTTTGACAAATTGAGCTTTTAACTTAACCATTTTCCTTTAAACATATAGAGAGGTTTGAGGACTTAAAAATTCATTTTCTCATTTTCAATTTAGTCCTTAAATTCTTTAGTTATATCAAAATCAATTTATCGGTTTCACAATCTCCCCCTTTTTGATATAACAAAACCAAAGTTAGAATTTTTAAGAGTTTTGAAAATCTTGAATACATTTTAACTCCCCCTCAATTTAAGATGGGTTTTAAAGTTTTGAAAAGATTTAAAATCCATGTTTTAAAACTAAAAAACACTTAAAACGAATTTTG
The DNA here is from genome assembly GCA_958450335.1 of Hibiscus tridactylites. Lineage (NCBI taxonomy): Eukaryota > Viridiplantae > Streptophyta > Magnoliopsida > Malvales > Malvaceae > Hibiscus > Hibiscus tridactylites. The sequence goes on along the minus strand of OY288281.1, from coordinate 17,414,772 downwards.
GCTCTTAGATTACTTCTCCCCCTTTTTGTTAGATCAAAAAAATAAACAAGGCTCAAAGAGAAGAAACAAGGTTAAAAGAAATAAGCAACATAATATATATTCATAGAATTCAAATATCCAAAACATAAAACTTAAACAATAAGGTTCAAAGCTTAATCCCAAACAAAATAATCAAAGCATAGGTTCATGAAACATAAAGAAGTAAAGATGCAAACTTAATCCTAATATGATAGTCTAATATGCGATGCAATAAAAAAGGTCCTAAGCCTCGTCATCGTCTCCATCAACATTGGAGGAGTCATCATCGTTCCTAGCTTAAGAGCGACGAAATGTCATCCATTGACCATAAAAGGTGGAGAATGACAAGTCCATGAATTGATGTTGATTCTCAAGGGAGGTAAGACGATTTTCCACGAATTGCAAGTGATTATTGATAGTACCAAGACTCGCCTCCATTGTGTTAAATTGCTCGGTGAGAAAAGCCATGAGAGATTCATTGTTGGCAACCGGAGCTTGTGGTTGAGGTTCAACTTGAGGCGGAGGGGCATCCCTATTAACTCGTTCCCATTGGCCATTATTGTTGTAATGAAACCCGGACTTGTGGAGAGAAGCTTCACCAATCTTTTGCTTACGGGGTTCCGGAGAGTCATTAGTGCAATCAAGGTTAAGCACGCCAAAGATATGGCTCAAAACAGTCTCATAAGTGAAGGATTTGAGAGCATCAGTCTCACGAAGCTTCACATTGTTCACCATCTCGGCGATTATAATCTTGACAAGGTTTGGTTGTTCAACTCGACGAAAGCATTCTAACAAAAAATAATCAACTTGTCGAATGTGAGAGAATTTACCTCCGGAGGGATGAAGAAGAAACCAAGCAAATATCAAGTGGAAGAACCTATCATGAGCATCCAAGGAAAGCACGGAACCGGTGTGAGAACCAAAATGAGTTTCATTTTCAATGCCTTCGTTCTTAAGGCCAAGAGAAGTTTCTAAAAAAGGGATGTCGATGCCAATCCTCTTCCCCAAGATAACAGACTCAATGCCAACAACTCCGGAGTGATCCTTATTATCAACAAGCTGAGCATTCGAGTAGAAGATGAGATCCATATACTTGTAGACCACATCCTGAATGTTCAAGAGAGCCATGAAGCTCTATTCTTGTAAACGGTCGAGATAACGAAAGTGAAAGCGCTCGGAGTCAAGGAACGAAACATCAACCACACGTTCGTGATGAACGACAATCTCCTTGACATAAGTGAAACGGTCCCTCGTCTCTATAGTCTGAAGACTTTTGAGAAACAGCTGGGTGAGTTTAGGACGGATACCGGAATCACTTGCTTGACCCGTCTTACGCTTCTTGTTAACGTTCTCCATTGAAAAACTCCTAAAAACATAAAGCAAGCAATTTTGAAATTAAAGTGTATGCATGAATATCCTCAATTCAATCCAACAACAAATCCCATTTAGGTTTAAAAAGATTTTAGAAAAATAATTAAAGAGAAAAACAACTTTTGAAAAACCAAAAAAATACGAGTGAAAAATAATATATTCGAACCAAAGAATTTAAGATTTTGAATTTTTTTTACAATTTTTGAAAAACCCAAGTTCAAAAACATATAACCTATACAAAATTAAAAGTTTTTAACCTAAGAATCGAATTAAATCAAAGGAAAAAGAAAAAAAATCGAAAATATACCTTAAAAGGGGATTTTGGATGAATGAGTGGAAACTCTTGCACACTATTGATGAGGCTTGCTTAGACTTGTGTTTGAGTGAAAAAGCCCTCAAGATTTGGTGAAAAACAATAAGGTTTAGAGGGGTTTTATAGGAAAAAATCGATCTAGGGTTTTTAGGGTTTTGAAGGAGTTTTAATTAAAGTGAAATTTTAACATTAAAAGCCCTCTTTAAAGCTTTCCGCAGGCCCGTTTCGGAACAGGCTTCGACCGTTCCAAAACGTAGGTACTGAAACATTGACTAACGTTTCAAGTCCAGCTGACCGTTCCGATACGACTTTGACCGCATCGAATCCCACGTTGACTCGTATCGATACACCCATTGGCAGTAGCAAAAACGTTTCGAAACACTTTGAAGGTGTTTCGAAACACCCTTCTCTCAGATGGATTTTTTAAGGCACCCGTATCGAAACAGTTGGACCCGTTTCTATACACTTGGGTCTGGAAGTGCAGATGAGGCTATAAAATTGCAGAAAAGTGAATTTCATGAGGCCCTATATGCTTAAATGACATGAATGAGCAGGAATAACATGTGCAAACATAAACATACTCCCCCTAACTATAAACATGGATGAAATTAGGAGTAAAAACACATAAGCATGGCATTTTTCAAGAATTCAAGCAATTTAAGCACAAAAATGCCCTAAAAGGTCAAGATAGGCTAGTTAGACCTAACTCTCTCCTAAGGGACCAAAAACGCTCTTTATCTAAAGGCTTTGTAAAGATGTCCGCTAGTTGGTTTAAGGTGTCAACATACTCTATAACAACATCTTCCTTAAGGACATGATCTCTAATGAAATGATGCCTTATTTCTATATGTTTGGTTCTAGAGTGTTGGATGGGATTTTTTGTCAAACATATGGCACTAGTGTTATCACACTTAAGGGGTATGGTTTCAACTTTAATACCATAATCTAAGAGTTGTTGTTTCATCCAAAGGACTTGAGCACAACAAATCCCTAAGGATATGTACTTGGCTTCGGTGGTAGATAAAGCTACACTATTTTGTTTTTTTAGAGAACCAAGATATGAGCATACTACCTAAGAATTGGCATGTTCCCGAAGTACTCTTCCTATCGATTTTACACCCCCCATAATCCGCATCCGAATAAGCATGAAGGTTGAAGGTTGAGTCTATAGGGTACCAAAGACCTAAACAAGGGGTATCTCTAAGGTACCTAAAAATTCTCTTAACGGCTATAAGATGAGACTCTCTAGGACTAGCTTGAAACCTAGCACACAAGCAAACACTAAACAAAATATCTGGTCTACTTGCGGTAAGGTAAAGCAAAGATCCAATCATAGAATGGTAAAGCTTAGAGTCAACACACTTACCTCCTTCATCTTTGTCAAGCTTTGTAGATGAGCTCATAGGTGTGGCTTAAGGCTTTGCATTCTCCAAGCCAAACTTTTTGAGCATATCCTTGATGTACTTTGCTTGATTGATGAAGGTGCCATCTTTCCTTTGCTTGATTTGGAGTCCCAAAAAGAATGAGAGCTCCCCCCATCATGCTCATCTCGAATTCACCTTGCATTAACTTAGCAAACTCCTTGCAATGACACTCATTAGTAGATCCAAAAATGATATCATCAACAAAAATTTGTACTACTAATATGTCATTTTAATACCTTTTTATGAAAAATGTAGTGTCCACCTTACCTTTTTCAAAACCTTTTTCAATCAAAAAGTTTGAAAGTCTTTCATACCAAGCTCTAGGAGCTTGTTTTAAACCATAAAGTGCTTTAGTAAGTTTGAAAACATGATTTGGAAATTTTTAGTCTTAAAAACCCGGCGGTTGTTCCACATACACTTCCTCATTTATAAAACCATTTAAAAATGCGCTTTTAACATCCAATTGAAAAAGCTTGAAATCATGATAACATGCATATGTAAGCAACATCTTAATGGCTCCCATTCTAGCTAAGGGAGCATAGGTTTCATCAAAATCAGTTCCCTTTACTTGAGTGTAACCTTGTGCTACTAATCTAGCTTTATTTCTCACAATGTTACCACTCTCATCTAGTTTGTTCCTAAAGACCCATTTAGTTCCTATAGTAGATTGATTACTAGGCGTAACAACTAATGTTCAAACATTACTTCTCTTAAATTGATTTAATTCCTCTTGCATGGCCAAAATCCAAAAATCATCTTTTAATGCTTCTTTGATATTTTTAGGTTCTATGCATGAGATAAATGCAACATGGTTAATAAGTTTAAGAGAAGATCTAGTGGTTACCCCCTTGGATGGATCACCCAAGATTTCACCATCTTTGACATAGTTGAACTCCCTTGGGTAGCTCACTTCCTTTTCCTCAAGAGCCAAGTCCTTCAAGGCTTCAAGAGGTGGATCTTGTGTATCCTCTTCTTTTGTTGGAATCTCATCCTCCTTTGAAGTTTGTCCTCCATCAAAGGCATTAATGATTCCTACATCATCATCATCACAAGAATCCTTCCATGGAAGGAGGTTATCATCAAATACAACATGTATAGATTCTTCTACTACTAAAATTCTCTTGTTAAATACACGATAGGCTTTAGAGTTTAAGGAATATCCTATGAAAATAGCTTCATCACTTTTTGCATCAAATTTACATAAGTTATCTTTTCCATTATTTAAAACAAAACACTTGCAACCAAATGGATGAAAATAGCTAATGTTAGGCTTTTTAGATTTTAAAATCTCATATGGTGTTTTCTTTAAAATTGGCCTAATTATTACTCATTTTACAATGTAGCAAGCGGTGTTTGTGGCTTCTGTCCAAAAATATTTAGGTAAATTGTTTTCACAAAGCATGGTTCTAGCCATTTCTTGTAAAGTTTTATTTTCCCTCTCAACTACCCCATTTTGTTGAGGAGTTCGAGGAGCCGAAAAATTGTGGCTAATACCATTTTCATTTAAAAACTCTTCAAACCCTAGATTTTGAAATTCGGTTCCATAATCACTTCTAATATGAGAAATTCTAAGTTCAAGATCATTTTGGGCTAATTTTGAAAATGTGATGAATTTTTCTAAAGCCTCATCTTTAGTACTTAAAAATAGAACCCAAATAAATCTAGAAAAATCATCAACTATTACAAATGCATAAGATTTACCACCCAAGCTCATAGTCCTAATAGGCCCAAAAAAATCCATATGAATAAGTTGTAAACACCTACTTGTAGAAACATCATTAATGGATTTAAAGGATGACTTATGTTGTTTACCCTTAGAGCATGCATCATAAATTTTATCATTTGAGAACTTAATTTTGGGTAAACCTCTAACTAGATCTAGAGAAACTAATTTTTCTAAAACACTAATGCTAGCATGTCCTAGTTTCATATGCCATAGCCATGCATCATTTTCATTTTGAGCTACTAAACATGCATGAGATGTATGTATGTCATCTAAATGCACCATGTAAATGTTACCTATGCAATGACCCATGAGCATAATATTATTTGATTTAATGTCAACAATTTTGCACCCATTTTTATCAAATAAGACATTAAATCATTTATCACATAGTTGACTTATGCTCAACAAATTATGTTTAAGACTATCGACATACAAAACATTTTTCAATAAGAATGATAGAGTGATTACCAATGGAGCCAATACCTTTAATGTGGCCTTTGGAGTTGTCACCAAATGTCTCTACTCCTCCACTTTTTGGCTTTAAGTCCATGAATCTACTCTTGTCTCCGGTCATATGCCACGAGCATCCACTATCAAGGTACCATGAATTTTGACTTTGTGCTTTGGCCTTGTAGCAATGCTCCCCCTACAAACAAAGATATTAAACTTTTGTTTTTGGTACCCAAATCATTTTGGGTCCACGAGTGTTAGCTCCCAATAGCTTGGTTCCCTTAGGAATCCAAGGTAACATAGCAACAATATTGTTAGATTTGACAAGTTCCTTAGGAACCCATACACTCCTAATCTTTTTAGTTATATTATGTCTAGGGAAGCTACTTTGTTTGTAGTTATTAATCTTTCTCCTAGGTTGGTTTGTTTTAGATGATTCACCTTTTTCATGCTTCATATTACCAACATTTTTAAAAGACTCTTTGATCTTGTTAAGCTCATCTAACACCTTTTGGTGTTCACTATTGCATTGAGAAAGAAGATTATTTAGGTCAACATTTTCATCTCGGAAGAATTTAAGTTCATCTTTTAAACCTAAAATCTTTTTCTCAAATTTTAAGTTAGCTTGAGAAAGTGAGTCATTTTCATCATCTAATTTCGAAATAATTTTCTTATTTCTAATGACCGACTCTTTGTACTTCTCAACTAACTCATCATAAAACTCTTGCAACTCATCATATGCATTATGTAATTCATCAAATGTAAAGTCAAAAGATGATGAGTTAGAGGTTACCATGGAGGAATCCTCCTCAAGTGCCATGAGGAAAAGGTTGGCCACTTCTTGTTCGTCATCCTCGGATGACTCCTCATCACTCCAAGTAGCAAGCTTGGCTTTGAGCTTCTTCTTCTTCTTCTCAAAGCCCTTCTTCTTGAGTTGAGGGCACTCCGAACGAATGTGACCGAGCTTTTTGCACTCGTAGCAAATGATTTGATCCCTCTCTTCTTTGTTTTTACCCTTGAAGTCCATCTTTCTTTGAATCTTCCTTCCTCGGTTGGACCTCATGAATCGTGAGAATCTTTTGGCTATCATAGCCAATTCTTCTAAATCATCCTCCTTACTAGAAGTGCTCTCCTCATGTAATGAAGCTTTGAGAGCCACTCCCATTTTCTTCTTCTTTTATACCTCTAGCTTCTCCACTCTTTTCTTTTCCTTCTTCTTTTCATCTTCCCTTCCTTGCTTCATTATTTCATAAGTAAGGAGAGAACCCACTAGCTCATCAAGTTTTAGAGTCTTCAAGTTTTTGCCCTCGATGATGGCGGTTCTCATCCCATCCCAAGATTCGGGAAGTGAGTAGAGTAGCTTCCGGACAAGTTTGTCTTCCGGGATTGTCTCTCCAAAGCCCTTAAGCCCGTTGACAATGGTTGATAAGCGATCGAACATCTTGGACACCGTTTCGTCGGGCTCCATCTTGAAATTCTCATAACTAAGATTGAGAATTCCAATCTTGGTCTCCTTCACATCATTGGTTCCTTTATAGGTGGTCTCTAGAGTATCCTACACTTCCTTGGCACTTTTAATGGATGAGACTTTGGAGTAGATGTCGGGACCGAAAAAAACAAAATAGCATGTGAAGAGCTTTGTCATTTATTTGGATCTTCTTCCTCTCATCTTCACTCATCTCAATCTTCTTCTTTAGAACAAACTTTCCTTCATCATCCCTCTTCAAAGAAATATAAAGACCATCTTCAATAACATCCCAAACAAGGTAATCGTTGGATTTGATGAAGAGGCGCATCCGGTTCTTCCAAAATGGATAGTTGTCACCATTGAAGAATGGCGGTTTTGTAGTGGATTGAGACTCGTACATGCTAGATCTGGAGGTAGAAGCCATGGCTTGATTTATGGATGATCACACTCTTCTTAGGAACCCCTCTTGTGGTTGTTAATTCTTCAAAGAGGTAGGCTCTGATACCAATTGTTGAGTGGATCAAATGATCGATATAAACAAAGAGGGGGGTGAATTGGATTTTTAGACTTTTTGGTAGTGGAATTGACAAATAAATGGATAGACAAGGGGATTTAGAGTGGTTCAAGTTCCAATCGAACTCTACATCCACTACCTTAGCTTCACTAAGGATTTTCAACAATTCCATTAATTGCTCTTCCCCTTTTCTAGGCTAAGGAGGTAATCGTTACAATATCGGTCAAATTTTCTACCCAAAATTTGACCCAATCCTCATACAAGAATTACAAAGATGTTGATGGCTAAACAAGTATCTCTCAATACACAAAGTAGCCCAATTACAAGCACTCAACCCAATTTGAAAGGATAAGAATGGAAATTACAATCTCACAATTGGGGTTTACAAGAAATAATGGGATTTAGGCTCAATTGCTTGAATTTGATGTTTGGATGTTTGCTTTGAGATCAATAGTTGTTGCTGAAGCTTTTAGAGGTCCCTTTTATACCTTCTCATTGAATTCTAGCCGTTGGGGTTGTTGCATTCATCAATAGAGCCTTGGAATGTTATCTTCCCTCCATAAATGTAGTCTGCAACTACCCATTTCGAAACGCTTGATCCTGTTTCGAAACAGACCAAAAAAGAAAGAGCCGTTGGGGTGCATTAAAGAGACCGTACCGAAACAGGCACAAACGTTTCGATACGCTAAGAGCCAATTTCGAAACTCGTTTCGAAACACTTTGCCACTATCAAGGCCTGTATCGAAACGACTTGAAAGCGTTTCGATATACCTTAACGGCAAGTATGAAATCAGTTAAAATCAGTTAAAAACTTCAACGGTCATATTTTTTAAATCGGGTTTGAATGCCGTTTCGAAACGTTTGAGGTCGTTTCGATACTATCGTACCGAAAATGGTCAAACCGTTTCGATGTTCTTAAGCCGTTTCGAAACTCGTTTCGAAACAAAGGTTCACAGTTTCAAAATCGTTTCGATACACAGGTTCACAGTTTTAAAAGTGTTCCGGAACGCCTAAGGCCGTTCCGAAACGGTGACTCGAAAATCACTGTTTTGGCTTCAAGAACACTTAGAAAAGTTTTGACAAATTAAGTTTTTAACTTAACCATTTTCCTTTAAACATATAGAGAGGTTTGAGGACTTAAAAATTCGTTTTCTCATTTTCAATTTAGTCCTTAAATTCTTTAGTTATATCAAAATCAATTTATCGGTTTCACAGAGCTTGTTCCAAACTTCCTTGGCACTCTCACTAGAAGACATCTTCTCATAGATGTTGGGGCCAAATGCACAAAATAGGATGTGCAAGGCTTTGCAATTAAGCTCCATCTTCTTGCGATCTTCGACACTCTAATCCGCCTTGCTTTGTTGAGGCACGAACGGACCATCTTCTACAATATCCCAAAGTTTGTAGTCCTTTGACTTTATGAAGAACTTCATCCTTGTCTTCCAATGGGCATAGTGTGTTCCGTCGAAGAATGGCAGTTTGTCGATAGATTACGCCATTGAGCCGGTTGAGTGAAATGATGATCGAGCTTGCCGAATCTTCTCAATAGGATGTTAATCCTCTTCAATTGAGCCAAGATCTGATACCAATTGTTGGGTTATTCGGTACTCGATTTCTTCAACCGTTCTTGCTCGCCAAGTGGTGGAGAAGTGAAATTTTGGGTGATAGAGGTGTGAAAGCTAAAATTGATAAAGACAAGATGATTTATAGTGGTTCAATCTTTTAACCAAGGTCTACATCCACTACCTTAGCTTCCCACTAAGGATTTCTAATCAATCCACTATTGATTCGTCCCCTTTTCTAGGCTTAGGTGGAAACCCTTACAAACCAGTCAAGCTTTCTACCCAAAGCCTTGATCAAACTCTCTTTACAAAGAGATAAAGAAAAGCAAACTCAAATCCCTCTAATAAGTATTTGTTTGCACAATTAAGCTCGCACCTAATCCTAAAACACTTGAGCAAATCTAACAATTTTGGCTCACTAGTGTTTGTCTATACAAAGAATTGACACTTAAGCACTAAGACACATTTTGATCATATGTTGTATTACAATTGAAGCATTAATCATTACTAGATGCTTGGAGGTCTCTTTTATACTCCTCTTTGAGTTTGTAGCCGTTACTAGCTGTTGGGGTTGAATTGGAGCCGTTGGAGACTTTATTTCCCATCTTTAATGTTGTTCTGCAGCCTTCCGTATCGATACGCGTGGACCCGTATCGGTACAACTTTCTTCAGAAACTAGTTGTTGAGCTCCTGTCAGCCTAAGCGTATCGATACGCTTGAGGGTGTATCGGTACGGTATGTCATTTAAAAGATTGTTGGGAAATAGCCGTTGGGGACGTTAAAATAGGGATCGGTACGTGTAAGGGGAGTATCGAAACGATCCCTATCCGAATCGATACGGTCTCACCCGTATTGGTACAGGTTTTGGCAGAATCAAAACTTGGGCAAAAGTGTATCGATACGGGGTATACCGTATCGGTACGGGCTTGCTGAAAACTCAAGTTTGACTAATTTAAATCATTAAAAATTTTGCCAAAAACCTTTTTAAATGCCTCAAACATATTTTCAAGTTGTTTGGACTTAAAGACAAGTTTTAAATTCTTTTCAAATTTGTCCAAAACATTTTCAATTATTATATCAAAACATTAGTTCTACAAATTTTTATTATGGAAGGCATAAAATGAAAGAGTTTTGATTTCTGGGAGAGGATTTGGTTTCCTCAATCGACAGATTATTTGAGTTTTTTATTGTTTAAAAGGGTGATTAAAAATAATTTTTTATTTATTTTTTAAAGAATAATATGACGTGGAATATGGTTTTATTATTTTTTAGATATGAGGTGAAAAATAAAGTGGGGATATGGCATACCCAATCAGATTTTCGTTAGGGGTTAACGTGGTTTAACGCCCCAGTTATCGTTTTATTTCAAAATATAAAGTTTAATTTTCATTTCGTAATTTTTGAAAGTTTAGTTACCAATTTATTTTTTTATCAAAATTTAGTGACTGTCTCCATACTTTATCCTAAAAAATCTCATCGTACTTATCAAACAAATGTTAACGAAAAAGTTAACTTGTTGATCGAATTTTAATTTTAAAAACATGGACCGTAAAAAATCATTGAAATTTATTGAGCCTGCGCATCCAAAATTGAGTCCAATATGTGAGTTTAAGGCTTTAAGCCGACTCCCAAAAAGGCCCGAAACGTGCTTTTTCATCATCAATTGGTTAATTAGGGTTTCAAACTTTCTCCAGATAAAAGGGCCAAACTTTTTCTTAAACTTTCCTCTACCAAAAAAATCGTAGCCAGAGCCGCAGTTTCTTCTTAGCCTCAGGTTTTTGTTACTAGCTTAGATCAATTTTCTGTTAAGAAATGCATAATTTATTGAACAAATCACATTAACACTGTTTGTTTTCGTTGGTATTTTTGGATTTGGGTGTGCAGAGATGGCGAAGTCAAAGAATCACACCGCCCACAACCAATCTTACAAGGCTCACAAGAATGGCATCAAGAAACCCAAGAGGCACCGCCACACTTCCACCAAAGGGGTATCTTTTTTTTTTAATCTTCCAATCGATTTTTTTAGTAAATTTGAAATTTTGATTTATATTTAAAAAATGCGGTTTTCCTTGTTGGTTTATAGATGGATCCGAAGTTCTTGAGGAACCAGAGGTATGCAAGGAAGCACAACAAGAAGGGCGGAGAGTCTGCCAATGAAGAAGAGTAAACTTTTAAGGGCAAAAGATCTAGCTTTGATTAGTGTTTCCTAATTTTGTCTTTTTTTTTTTGTTTTTGCAATGGAATTGAGTGTTTTGAAAAAAGATATTTGACGCTGTGAGATTATCAATATCAAGAACATGCTTTGAATTTTGGTTGCTCTTCATTTTTCTTTTCCTCAATATGTTTGAGTGTTAGTCAATTAATTTGGTCGCCCATAGGGTAAGTTTTATGATTTTCACTTTTATGAAGATGTTCAAGTACGGTTTGAACTTTATGAATATGTCTAAGCATGAAGGATAGCATTGGAAATTTGGATTTTTAAGTGGTTGATGATGATGCATTTCCCTTGCGACAAGTTTTATGATTTCCATTTTTCGATTGGAGATTCATGGTTTTGTGCTCTAAGCATGAAACAGGTGAAGATTCACCTTTGGTAAAAATGACATGGATGGACCTTATTGGCTGGGACCACGGATGACGTGGTGAGTTTGGTTCCATCTAATAATTTTCAGTGTATCAAGGAATAAAGCCTTTGAATTGTTGTTGAATACTGTCTCATGATCTGGTGTTTTTAGTGGTAGCCTGGTAAGTAATGGTGTTGGCGTAGGCAATGAGTCGTGGCAGTTGCTATTGAATCTGGTCCGGGATAGTCCTCCTCACAAACGCTTGTAGATTCTACGGTTTCTTTAGAGAGCGATCAGAATTCACACTTTTACCAGCAGTAATCTGAATTGTTTATGGTATGTTTGCTGGCAAGAGTTGGTTTATGTTTGGATTTAGGAATTGTTATTGAATAAGGATCTCTATCAAAAACTTGAATCTATTTGTTCTGATTTCTGAGGGTATTCGGCTAAATTTTGTTGTACGAGAACTTGTGTTCAGCTACTTATTCCAAGTCCTGAGAGAGTGTCCTATGGCTAGAGTTTTGGGTAACTCCTTAGGGTTGGTGTAGATTTCAAGTAGGGGCTGCTGTTTTTCGTGTTAAATCGGAACCTTTGTATAGAACGTTGTTTTTAGATACTAGTTCTGACTCCTCTTCACGGTCTATGAAAGTAGAACTAAGCTAGCAGGAATCATTCTATGCACCTCACATGATGTTTTTGTTCATAATCACTGGTATCATGTTTATTGATAGAGTAATTTATATCGACTACTAGAGTTAGTTTCATTATGGAAGTGATCCTTTTAGTTTAGCATGTTCTATTTGCAACGTCTTGATTTGAAATATTAGACCTGATTAAAGGATAGGCCAATTGATTGTTGAATTTTATTGTGTTGTTTGAATGTTGAAAATAATCACATACATGGAATGTTATATCTATAATCGTTATACGTTGCTTCATTTCAAATGTTTGTGGGTTTTTGGCCATCTATATGTATTTCTAGTTTATTCACGAATGTATAATTTCAATATATAAATATTTAGTATTTTATATATGAAAAGTTGCTATTTGCTAGATTCGGCAGACTTAACCTGAGACCTTAGAGCTGAATTCGTTTACTTGAATTGAGACTTGAAATTTGATCTGAAACTTGAAACAAGCTGAACTGAAATTAAACTGAATTTTAGTTGAATTGAAAATGGATCTGAACCAATTTTCAGTACGAACCGAAAGCAAATTGAAATGATAGCAGGTTCCTATCTAATGTTCCGGTGCACTTCTTATCATTGTTCCTTATGCCTGCCGGTCTTGCGTCCAAGCTGAATAAAATAATATTGTCACGGGGTTAGACTTTAGCTAGGCTAACCGTGCGGCCTTAGTCGCCTTCTCGGCTGATTGCTACGACTAAGTCACCCGAATCCCTCGTTACGGTGCTAGACTCCGGTTAGCTGGACCGTACGGCCTTAGGCAAAGCTCTCTTGTCAAACGTCTAAGTCTGCTTGGATTCACGCTCTAGAAGATCAAACACTTCCTAGAGCCAACGAACGCAAGATCGAAAATCAAACACTTCCTAGAGCCAACGAACGCAAGATCGTTCTAAGCGAAAGCTCTTTATAGAACAACTGAAAGGGAATTGGAAGCAATAGGCAACAAGAACACGAAGAACAATAAGAACAGTAAGAACATTAAGAGAATAGAGTAAATGCTTCTTCTATTACTCAAGTGAATGAATGAGTGAATGAATACAACTGAGCTGGGGAGACTCTATTTATAGTTGAACTCCCCTAGATCCAACGGTACAGTTTGAATTACATCAACGGACGAGATCTATCCTATCCCTTAGTTTAAATCTCTAATTATCACATAATCACATAATAATATAAGTGATAATCACGATGGCTTATCACAGTTACCATCCCAAATTACCCTAGTAAATCCTCCATGGATTCTACTAAGTCTGGTGGGCTTGCGGGCTTTCTAGCATTCTCCAAGTGCCAGGCCAAGTCTGATGGTCTTGGCGAGCCCAACGCTCCGCGCACAACCTCTCCACTCGGTCTTTGCGCCAATGCCTCAGCCCCAATATATCGGTCCGTGACATTCTCTCGCACTGAACTTAGCGACGCCCTCGTCGCTGCTGTCGAACGGTTCTGGGCAGGGTCAACTTGTTCACTCGTCGATGCCTCGGCTTCCCGCAATCCTCCCATACGAACTGCTTGCCTCGGCTCAAACTGCCTTGGACAATCGCGCTCCAAAACGCCACTCGGTACATCACCATCGTAGGAGTCCGTCCCTACAATCTCTGATTTGCCTCGACTCGGATCTTTTTGATCCCGCGGCAAAGACTTGGAAGTCACAATATTGAACACCTGTCTAGTTCTCAGAACTCTGAAAGGCTTCTTCCAATCTTTTCCCCCGCAACGAAGGCTAGGTCTCACTCGGCCTACGCTCATTAAAGACGGCAAATCAAACTCAAAAACACTAGGAATGTGTTTAAGATGTACCTCTTTTTCGGTCGTCGTCGACGCCCCAGCATTTACTCTAAAACGTGCCAGCCCTTCTTCGTCTACGATGTCTGACACCCCTCGCATCGAACTTTGTACAGTCAAGTTCTTTGCGCAACTCTGATTGCCACATTGCATCGACACTTCTCGCTTGAAGTCCGGTGCTCTCTGCTTGCATCGACTCTTCTTCCTCGAAGATCGTTGCCTCGACTTGCGTTGGCACTTCTTCCCCGAAGTCCTCCGCTTCTTTCTCACCTTGCCCACATGTGACTTTTCAACGGTTGCCATGTCTCTCGACGGCTTAGCCCCCTTTGACCCTTTCCTGGCTTTGGTACTCAATGATGTTTGTCCGTCAACACCATCAGCTAACACTTCCTTCGGCTCTACAGTGGCCTCAAAAGCAATGTCCCTTTCCCCGGGCACATCCTCGGATAGCGCTGCCTTAGACCCTCTCTCCAGTGTGGTCTCAAAAGTAATGTTCTTCCCTCGAACATCCTCGGTAAGCTTTCTCGTAGCCTTAGACATCTTCAACCCATTCTGCTCGGTACATGTGGCAGAACTAGATAACTCTGAACCAAGCTTGACCGGCACGGTGCTCTTGGCCTTGCCCAACCCTTTGGACTCCTTGGCTCGAACTGGGCATCTCCGCAACTTGTGAGGCTCCTTACAGCGGTAGCACTCCAATTGCTTTCTCATCACCCTTGGCTTGATAGCTTTCTGGCTCGCTATCGCACCAAGTCTCGTCCCTGGCTTGACTACTGTGGCAGTTGTAGTCGAACCATGACTCACACTCACCTTGGCGGCACTGACTGATCTGATTGCCCCAAGTCTCGCTACTTCTCCCTCTGACTCGTCTGCTGTCTTCGCCATGGCAGCTAGGCGGTTCTTCTCGGGACATCCTCGTATCAGATGAGGACCATCGCAAAAGTAGCACTTTAGCTTCTTCTTGCTCACTTTCTTTTCCGGCACGGACTTAGCCTCACCATTCCCTTCGCCTATCGAACTGGAACTGGTTGACTCAACACCTGCTTGTTTCCGTTCTACAAGCACACTCAGAGGTTCAGTATCGTCGGCCTCTGAAAGTTTCTGGGCATCACCTTGCTCCACTGCGAGCTTCGCCCCCGGCTTAAGTCCCTCTAAGAAAGGTCTGAGCACGCCCCATTCACCCATTGCTGTCTTGCAACTGAGCAGCTCACTCCTGAGCTCATTCACCTCTTTCCGCAAAGCTTCTACCTCAGCTTCACGAGAACAACTCTCTCGAACTGCTTTCAACTTAGTGAGGATTCGTTGCGTCTCGTCCTTGAACCTGTCCACCTTGGACTCTAACATTTCAAGACGGGATTCCACAACACCTTGAACCTGTTTGGACTCCTCCTCGGATCCACTCAGCCGATTAACCCTCGGAATCAAGGTATTCATACCTCCGAACAGTTCATCTATCTGTTCTGTAAATAAATCAGACAATTGGTCAAATTTCTCAACATGAAATCTAACCTGTTTCATTGTCAATGTTCTCTAGTAGTTTTCACCGCGACACTCCTTGTCGGTTTCCTGTTGCGCCATCTCAAACACCTTTGCCACAAACTAGTCAGGTCCGTTTGACTAACTCGAACAAAAGCCACCACACTTGACTACACCTGCAAGTTTGGAATCCACCAACACTTGTCTCTGCCTGCAAGCTGGCTCGAACGCAAGTCACTCCGTCGACTCGCTTTGACGCTACTTCCCAAAACACACGCAAGTCCCTTCCTCGACTCGCACTGACCACCTCCTTGGTCTGAACACGCTCTGATACCACTTGTCACGGGGCTAGATTTTAGCTAGGCTAACCGTGCGGCCTTAGTTGCCTTCTCGGCTGAATGCTACGACTAAGTCACCCGAATCCCTCGTTACGGTGCTAGACTCCGGCTAGCTGGACCGTACGGCCTTAGGCAAAGTTCTCCTGGAAAACGCCTAAGTCTGCTTGGATTCATGCTCTAGAAGATCAAACACTTCCTAGAGCCAACGAACGCAAGATCGTTCTAAGCGGAAGCTCTTTATAGAACAATTGAAAGGGAATTGGAAGCAATAGGCAATAAGAACACGAAAAACAATAAGAACAGTAAGAACACTCAGAGAGTAGAGTAAATGCTTCTTCTATTACTCAAGTGAATGAATGAGTGAATGAATACAACTGAGCTGGGGAGGCTCTATTTATAGTTGAACTCCCCTAGATCCAACGGTACAGTTTGGATTACATCGACGGACGAGATCTATCCTATCCCTTAGTTTAAATCTCTAATTATCACAAACATTATCTCTAAGATAATCACATAACAATATAAGTGATAATCACGATGGCTTATCACAGTTACCATCCCAAATTACCCTAGTAAATCCTCCATGGATTATACTAAGTCTGGTGGGCTTGCGGGCTTTCTAGCATTCTCCAAGTGTCAGGCCAAGTCTGATGGTCTTGGCGAGCCCAACGCTCCGCGCACAACCTCTCCACTTGGTCTTTGCGCCAATGCCTCGGCCCCAATATCTCGGTCCGTGACAATAGCAGGTTTTATTTGGGGGGAAAACGACAGTCGTGCGATCCATCTAAGATGGGAAAACTTATGTAAACCAAAATCAGTGAGAGGCCTTGGGATAGTTGATATTAGGCTTAAAAATCGTTCATTGTTAAATAAGTGGCTGTGGCGCTTCAGTGTTGAATCGGATAGCCTATGGCGAAAAATCACGGCTGCCAAGTACGAGGCATCTACTCCCTCGTTAGTTCCAAAACTGGACAAGAGAAGACAGTTCTCATGGATGTGGAAATCTATAACACGCCCCCTAATTGATCATGAGGATATTTTTACTAGGAATATGAGATGTGTTTTCGGAGATGGTAATGTAATCGAGTTCTGGGAGTACAATTGAACAAAAGTTGAGTCACTTAGAATATCGTTTCTAAGAATATTCGCAGCAGTGGTGAAGAAATACAGGAAGGTGCATGAATTTGGGAAAGTGGTCAACGAAACATGGGAATGGAACATCGAACTTAGAAAAAAACTATTTCAGTAGGAAATCACAATTTGGCAGAATTTTCTACAGGTTATTAATAGGGCTGTCCGCACCTCGAATGTCAGCGATACTATTAGATGGGTTGGTTCAACCTCTGGTCACTACTCTGCAAAGGAATTTTGTAAAGTTGTATCAATGGAGGGGAGGGAGGAGTGCAATTTTTGGAGATTAGTTTGGGCAAATTTAGCTCCACCAAAGGTCGAAGCCTTTGTATGAAGGGCTGCTCAATCGAGAATCCCCATGAGATCAGAACTAGCTAAGCGCGAGATACTCAACTTGAATTCAAGTCCTTGTGGCCTTTGTGAGTCGGCAAACGAAGAGGTAAATCATCTCTTTCTACATTGTAACATTTCTTGGGGCCTTTGGGTAAGGTGGTGTAATCTCTGGCAGGTTTATCTCTGTATGCCAAATAATATTAAAGATTTTCTAATATTGTGGGTACATGTTCCAATCAAAGCTTGCTCAAAACCGGTTTGGAATATGACTTTTTTTGGGATATTACGGACAATCTGGATCTGCAGGAATGAGAGAATTTTCAGTAATAAGGTGCTTAGCGAAGAAAGGATGTTCGACGTGGCGTTGCTGAGAATTGGGCACTGGTGTAAATGCAAGTGGCCGGAATCTGTCCTGTCAATTTTAGAGTTCATTCGACGCCCGTTTATGACCGTAATAACTGTCAGTTACGTGGTTAGGTCCACACTATGCGCCTGGTCACCACTAGTGGAGGGGTCAGCCAAGTTCAACGTTGATGCGGCTGTTCGCGGTTCAGTTGGCGAAACAGGGATAGGTGTTATCTTGAGGGATCATAACAGCAAGCATCTCATCCTGTTTGCAAGCTCCATCCGGGTTTCAGACCCCACAAGCGCAAAATTACAAGCAATCCGAAAAGTGAGTTTGCTGTTCATTGGCTCACCCTTGCGTGTTTCTCAAAATCTCATTATTGAAACAGATAGTGCTCTTGCAGTGAAATGGATCGATAACCAGAATGTGGCTCCGGCATCGTTTCGTAGTATCGTTAAAGAATGTAAATATATGTGTGATACTTATGGCTGTAAAGTAATTTTTAGTTATAGGGAAGGGAACTGTGAGGCTCATAAACTTGTAAAACATGGACTTGGGAGGACGACTGATTATATATGGTTATGTAATGGGTTAAACTTAGCCAAGCAGAGATAGGGTGGCTGGTTGTTATTCGTTGTAATCGCAGAAAACGTACTCTTTTTCCCTTGGTTTCCACAGAACCAAAGGATTTTTAATGATGCCCTAATTGTTTTTCAATTTTTTTTTTAAACAAGATCATGCTTCTAATTTTTTCTTCTAAACTTTATGTGTTGCGTTCGGTACACAATCAGGAAGATAAGAGAAATAATTTTTATTTCTTCAAAATTTGATAATTATTAGCGTGCCATTATTTGTTCTTTTTAACAAATTTTCATAGATTGTAATGTAAATTATTTATTTAATTTGAGAGTTCATTCATTGCGGTCTTACAATTTGATATATAAATTCTTCGACAAAAGATCTTCGGTATTAATGGCCATTTTTTTTAATTTTACTCTGAGCCAAAAATAATTAGGGATTCGGACTAACGAGTATGAGGAATAAACGAAATCTTTACACACATAGACGAAGACAGAGGAAGTTTTATCACTGAAACTCAAATGGGAATGAAGACAAGAATTGCTATATTCGAACCATGGGGACATCTGAATCTTACCCGTATGAATCGTCGTGGAAATCCTCGAAAAATATCCACAGAGATTCTCATATTTTACAAAGTTGAATGACCATAAGAGTAATTTACTATTTTTCAACAAGAATCTAATCTCTCACAACTTGAGTATGGCTGACGATGTAATATTAGAAATTCTTCATATATTCCATAAAAATAATTGGAAAGTGGTCTATACATCGTTGTAAACGTGATTCAGTCTAGTTTTGTTTAAATACACGGTGATCAATTACAATGTGTATTTTAAAATATTTGAATGTTGAAAGGTTATAAAAATTTGGTAGCATATTTCTTAGAATACAGTTTTAGTAGTGACTTTGAAAAATCTCAAAATATTCTACAAGATAAATTAAGAATTGAGTCTTATATTTCTATAATCATACGAAAGTTTAGATTAGTTAAAAAAACAATGACAATGACTTCAAAATTTGACATAATCATTCGAGTAAAATTAGAACAAGCAATTATATGGTTAGAAAGATTTTCGAATCTAATTCCTTTTAGAACAAATAAATAATGTTTTGGAATTGTAAATTATTAGTTAAATGTTTTCTTAAAAGTAGTGTAAATTGTCATGTTTCAATAGTTAATATTTTAATTATGTTTTATAGTTTTTAAATGGTTTGTTTGTTGTTGGCAAAATTAAATTTATGATTTATGTTTATAATTTTTGGAGATTTAATGTTGGTATTTGTTTTGATGTACATTTTAATTTTTTAGTATGAGAATTAAAAATTCCGAAAATCCGTAAGAAATGAGTATAAGGACGAAAAAAAATCTCAAAATATTTAATGAGATTTTTTCAAAACCGTATCTACAAATACTAAAAATAGAGTGAAAAATACAAAACTATCTCCAACCAGTCCTGTAGCCATTCCTAACTATAATCTCAATAAAATTATAGAGAAACCTAAATTCCATCGACAATGATTCACGATAAAATGTAGGAAAAATATACTTTGCTCATTAATGATTCACAGACAGTGCATAAGATTGATAGATTGGCGATACATCAGATTTAAAAAAAAAATTAATCTTTTTAAACCAAATATATCAACCGACCAAAGGAAATACTAATAACCTGCATTTGAAATTAAAGGAAAAACAAGCCCAAATTTCAACATCAAACTGAATGAAATTTGATTGAATGTAAACATGTTTATTGAAATCACTTTCTAAGAGTAACAAGTTATGGCAGTTCATCTTTTTTTCACACATTATCTAGGGGGGCATGCCAGTTTCAAAGGAATAGGTGGCGATGAGAACTGTCCGGTCGAAACGCGATCGAAAGCAAACCTATTAGCAGCCTCAGTGTAGTGAATACCATCCCAATTAACTCGAACCAACGGGTCGTTACACGATCCGGCCGTAATGTCCGTGCCATTAACAGTGATTGTCTGCCCACATTGAACAGCCATGCTATAATTATACTTACCTCCATGTCCACAACAAGCAACAAGAGGACTCTCAAATCCTGCAAGCATTCCGAAACAAAAAACCGGTCGGTATGCATCGATTTTAAGCTGAAATCAAATGGTGTTGTTTCAGTATTCGTTACCGTTCTTGGCGGGGTCGGTGTATAAGTTGTATAGAGCGGAGTAGATGTCTACATAAACGATTGTAGCCGGACGTAACTCGGCCCGTAGTTGATCTAGTACCGTCTTTAACTTGGCGTTGAAATCTTGAGCCAATTCATTGTATTCCTTTGCACAACCGGCGGAGTCTGTTTCAGCTGCTGGGAAAATGGTTAGAATTACTGGATAGCAGCCTAATGGCCTTGTGTTGTAAATCCAAAACGACCTTGCTCCTAAATTGTATAGATCCTGCAATGCATTTATGGAATTTAGTTGATCACACATATATGGGATATGATTCACTTACATAGAATGTAAAACTCGAAATTTTATACATTTTTTAGATCGTTGGATGAGTAAAATGAATGACTAAACCAGAATTTGGGTCGACTACTCCAACTTAAAACTTACTACAAATACTTTTAAACAAATACTAATACAATAAATTTACTCCAATTAAGTTTCTCACTCCATCACATATCCTCATCTTTTCATTCAATTATATTTATTCTCCAATCATATTACATCGCAAACTTTTCCGATCATACTAAATCGAAACTTAAATCATAAACTCTAATAAATTTTGATTTTTAGGTTATATCTTTGGATGTTTAAAGAAATTACCCAGATATTTTTTGAGAATTGGTTAACTATATTGGGGAAGGTGGCGATAATTTGTGGTAGGGTCATGTTAAGATATAGAGCATTCATGATATCATTTTGGCCAATGTCAAAAGTGTACAATGCCTTGCCAAAATCTTCCTCCCTTGGCATCAGTTCTGCATATACTCCCCCTATCACACAAATACCATGTCAATCACACAAATTAAGGGTGAAGCAAAAAAAAAAAAAACGTGTAAGAATTAAACAATTATAAATTTTACAAAGTTCTAAAATATTTTTTCCGAGTAAATCATGTAATTTTGATTTGTTTCTTGAAAGTTTTCGATCTCTCGAAGCAGGGGCGGATCTTGGTATAACAAGTTGAAGGGGCCAATTTAAATTTTTTAAAAACTTTAGAAGCACAAACTAAAATTTTCAAAAATTATGAGGTTTAATGAGAAATTTTCAAAAATTTAAAAGGGGACCTAATTGAAAATATTTAAAGAAATAAAAACTTAATGATGATTTTTAAAGTTTTGAGGGAGCCAAATTAAAATTTTCCAATTTTTGAAAAGACCAAATTAATATTTTTTAAAAACTTGAAGGACCAAATGTTCAAGAAATTTTTTTTTTTTTTTTTTTGGGGGGGGGGGGGGGGAAGGCCCCCTTAAGCTCCTACCACCGTCCACCCCTGTCTCGAAGATAATCTCCTAATTAACAATTGCTTGCTCTAGTATACATTTTAAATAGCTTATTTTTTTACTATTTTTACAATGTTATATTCTTCTGATTTTCTAGTTTTATGATTTTTGTACTTTTTGTAATGCTTTTATAAGTTTTATGATTTGAATTTTTTTGAAAAAAAATATTTAGATTTATTTTTATAATTTTTTAATTAGTTTTTTTTACCATTTACCTATATCTTATTAAGTTAAATTATAGTGATGCATCTAATATGTATGTGCATCATCTACATAATTAATGTTTGATAAAAAATAAAGGAACGAGTCTCCTAACAAATCCATTTGGATTGTAAAAAGAAAAGAAAAATAAATAAATGGAAGTGCAAAATTACTTACCTTGGCTTCTAATAATTTGGGATCTGATTTTGAATTGGGCAAATTGTAAACATTGTAGCCCTAGGTTGAACGGACTGGTCCGGCCTTTGGGGATAATGTCGGTCGGAAATGTTATGGTAGAACCCACCGTCGCAAAATTCGCCCCATGTTTAAAATTCATTCCCAGCGAATTCAAGTATGAGCTTAGGAATGGCAACTTCAAACTCTCAGCTGCCCATAAACATGTATATACTCATATTCCACAAAGTTGAACTCAACTAAATTATATATAAAAAACCAACGTGTTGGTCCAAGTGGTAAGTAACTTAATATTGCTTAAACATGTCTCGAGTTTGAGGTCTTGTGTATGCAAAAAATTCTCGTTGAGATACTCACCCACCAAAATCAGGTGTACGATGAGGGTAGATCCGAATTAGTTAGGGTGAAGCCTTGGAATCGGGAGGACACCCAAAAAAATTATATATAAATATATAAATATGAAGGAGCTACTAAAGTTAACCTAATCCAAACTGATTTTAATTAAGATGAATTACAAATGATTCAAAAATTATTGATTTGATTGTAAACTATATTATTAAAATTAGATTAAAACGGTCGATTGAGTAAAAATAATGGATGGTTGTTTTAGTTATATATATATGGTCAAATCTTTTAAGGTTGAGATCTGCATTGGAGGTTAAAAATTGGACGGAATATTAAAGTGACATGGTATAATAACAATGTTAATCTCGAAATAATTGAATAATTTTAACCCACCATTTTTAAATTGTTTGTTCTTCTAAAAAAGATGTTATATTACTTTCATGTTACATTCCTGATATAATAACAGCTTTACATTAACATTTGTTGCTTTATGGCATAATACAGATATCCAATTGATACTTGAATCTAATAGACTCACTTAGCTTGACAATGTTGCAAAAAGGAATAAATTGATGAAATTCTTAAATATAAAAGATTAAATTTTATTGAATTATGGTCAAATTGATAAAGTGTATAAGTTCTAAGGACTAAAATCACTATTAGACCAAGCCCACATTAAAAGTCTGCTTCAATTTTAACCATCAATGACTTGTTTATAATTTTTAAAAAGAAATGATATGTTTATTACCAAACATATAATTGAATGACATGATGTTTATTTTACCAAAAATCTAAAAGCATTTTTTTTCATAATACTGGCAGTATATCACTTAAAATTGGTTGAACTAGTAAAAAAAGAAAAAAAAAATCGGTTTTACTTATTTACTCTTACAGAAAAATTTATCGTAAATAATGAGAGTTGGAAATTTAACCCTTTTGAATTTTATATTGACATTTAACCTTAATATATCAATTGGCTGAACCAATTTCACTTTTGATATTTTTTTAAACGTTGAATATAAAACTATCAATCTGAATTAACCACCTTAAAATTGAAAAAAAAAGCATAGAGAGGGTAATTGATTTAGTACCGGTGAAATCGACGATGAGTCGTCCGTCACACATTCTTCCGGCCGGCTTGCCAAAAAAGGTATTCCCATTAGGTGGCTTAAACTGAACGAAGGCGGCAGCGAGGCCGCCGGTATCGGAATTAGAGGCGCCAAAGTTATAGACGGCCGGAAAATCACAATTTCTCGAAGGAAAAGCACGAGTAGAAGCTGTAGAAACATGTATAAGAGTAACGAGAAAACAGAATACAGTCTTTGAATGCTCCATGTATAGCCGAGGGAAAAAAGAAGAAGCAGATATGTTGAGAATAAATACAGGGCCGTTGATGCAAAATCTCAAGTGTAGAAATGGAGATTTTGATAAAAAAAGATATCCCCTAAAGGCCGAGGGTTTACAACTGTTTAGGGTTAAAAATAGTAATTCACTCTCTTATTATGTTTTAGTGATTATTATTATTATTTCTGAACAACGATACCAACACTGTCAAGTTTCAATCAAAGGAAGACAATATGAAGGTATGAGTGGAGGGACCATGGATCGTTGTTTGGCAAATTGGCAATACTTGATAGTGAAAGGTTAGGCTGAGCAAAACTCGAGATAATATAAAATATAATTATTATTTTAACAATTTTATTTTCTAACCAGAAGGTGACATTTGTTACCTTTTGATTAGTTGAACAAAATCAAAGAAAATAAAATGACTCTTATGCTGCAAGTGGGAATTAAATTGGGACTTTATGAACCAAAAGCTAAGCACCCAACCATTGAGCCAAGCACCAAATTAGGATTAAAACCAAGCAAAAAAATATTTAATTTAACCAAAGTTACCACCTCAACATAAAACAAAATTTTCTACAATAAAGAATTGAACTTAGAACCTCTTGTAAAATGGATATTATGCAAAGCCATTAAGCTAAGTTAATAACACATTTTAAATTCATCAGAACTAATATTTAAGTTTAATTTCACTACCACTAAACTAAATAAATAAATATTTATTTTTTTGTTATAAAATTAATTTTAAAATATTCATAAAAAATTAAATTTATAATATTTATTCGGTGTAAAATATAAAATTTAAATTATTTGTAAAATTATATTATGTTAGATAATATATATAAAATTATTTTCTCATTTTCTTTGATAGTTTAAAAAATTAATAAAATAACTATGTATTTATTTTCATAATATTATATTAGATAACGTAAAAATTGAAATAATAAATTATTTTTAGAAATAAAAATAAAATAAATATTTATTTTTTATAAAATCATTTTAATTTTTACATTTTCTAATATAATATTATGAAAATAAATACATAGTTATTTTATAAATATTATAAATTTATTTTTTATGAATGTTTTTGTTGAGTGGATCGTAGAATCGATTTAAGCCAAGAGGGAAGTAAATCAGACTTTTAGAAATTTTGGTGGTGAAGTGGAAAATAAAAATTTGCAAGACAAGAGATTTAGAGTGGTTCAAGTTCCAATTGAACTCTACATCCACTACCTTAGCTTCATTAAGGATTTTCCAACAACTCCACTAGTTGATCTTCCCCTTTTCTAGGCTTAGGAGGAAACCTTTACACAATGACCAATTTTTTTACTCAAAAATTGACCCAATCCTCACACAAAGTTTACAAAGAAGTTTAAGGCTAATAACTAGTATCTCTCAATACAAATGTAGCCATTTTTACAAGCACTCAACCCAACTGAAACAAATAAGATTGGAAATACAAAGTACCACAATTGGGGTTTACAAGAAAATATGAGAATTTAGCACAAGAACTTCAATTTGATGTTTTGATGTTTCTCTTAGGATCAATAGTTGTTGCTAGTGCTTTTAGAGCTCCCTTTTATACATTCTCATTGAATTCTAGCCGTTGGGGTTGTTGCCTTCATAATTATAGCCGTTGGGATGCTATTTTCCCACCATAAATGCAGTTTGCAACTACCCGTTCCGAAACGTTCGACCCTGTTTCGAAACAGACCAAAATAGAAATAGCCGTTGGGGTGTAATTAATAGGCCCTACCGAAACAGTCACGATCGTTTCGATACGTTAAGAGCCTCTAGATTTCTTAGAAAAATTTCTTTGTTTAGGATGAAAAGATTTTATTTTTACATATTTGGTTTTAAAAGAGTTTCCTTTTTCAAAACTATTTCTCCCGATAGTAATAGATGTTTTAAGATTATCCACTTCTTTTGTGTGATAATCTTGAAAATCGGAAAGAATTTTTTCGAGTTCAAGATTTTTCTTTTTAAGATCATTAGAAAGATTTATCAAGTACAAAACCTTCTTTTCTAATTCCGAGTTAGTTTTTGAAAGAGATTCATTTTGAGTTTTTAAATCAAAAATATTTTTCTTGTTCCTCAAAATTGATTCCTTATATGTATCAACTAACTCATCATATACCTCTTGCAACTCATTATATGCATCATACAATTAATCAAATGTAAAATCAACACAAGATGAGTTAGAAGTTACCATCGAATCCTCCTCAAGTGCCATGAGGCAAAGGTTGGCCACTTCATGTTCTTCATCCTCGGATGACTCCTCATCACTCCAAGTAGCAAGCTTGTCTTTGAGCTTCTTCTTCTTCTCAAAGCCTTTCTTCTTGAGTTGAGGGAAATCAGAACGTATGTGACCCGGATTCTTGCACTCAAAGCAAATGATCGGATCCCTTTCATCTTCTTTGCCTTTGTTCTTGAAGTCCATCTTTCTTTAAAATTTTCTCCCTCGGTTGGACATCATGAACCATGAGAATCGTTTGGCTATCATAACCAACTCCTTTAGGTCTTCCTCCTTACTAGAAGAGCTCTCCTCTTGTAGAGAGGCTTTGAGAGCAACTTCTAGCTTCTTTTTCTTTTCTACCTCATGCTTTTCTATTCTTCTCTCTTCCTTCTTCTTCTCTTCCTTGCTTCATGATCTCATGTGTAAGAAGAGACCCAACAAGCTCATCAAGCTTCAAAATTTTCAAATTTTTTACTTCAATGATGATCGTTCTCTTACCATCCCAAGACTCCAGGAGAGAGTATAGAAGCTTCCTTACTAGCTTATCTTCGGGAATTACTTCACCGTATCCTTTAAGGCTGTTGACTACGATCGAAAACCGATCAAACATCTTTGAGACACTTTCATCGGGGTCCATCTTAAAATTCTCATAGCTCAAATTTAGCAACCCAATCTTCGTCTCTTTCACATCGCTAGTGCCTTCATAAGTCGTCTCCAAAGTGTCTCACACTTCTTTCGCACTTTCGATAGATGAAACCTTCGAGTAGATATCTGGACCAAGTGCACAAAATATGATATGTAGAGCTTTGTCATGGACTTGCATCATTCGTCTCTCTTCCTCGGTCATCTCCGACTTCACTTTCGGAACAAGTCTTCCTTCATCGATTCTTTTAACCGGAATGTAAGGACCTTCATCCACTATATCCCAAACCACATAATTTGTTGACTTGATGAAGAGACGCATCCGATTCTTCTAATATGGGTAGTTGTCCCCATTGAAGAAGGGTGGTTTAGTGGTTGATTGTGACTCATAAATGTTGGAAGTTGAAGTAGATGCCATGGCTTGTCTTTGGAATTGATCACACTCTCCTAGAAACTCCTCTTGTGGTTGTTAATCCTTCAAAGAGGTAGGCTCTGATACCAATTATTGAGTGGATCGTAGAATCGATTTAAGCCAAGAGAGGTGTGAATTGGATTTTTAGAAATTTTGGTGGTGATGTGGAAAATAAAAATTTGCAAGATAAGAGATTTAGAGTGGTTCAAGTTCCAATTGAACTCTACAATCCACAACCCAAAAATTTGCAAGACAAGGGATTTAGAGTGGTTCACTAAAGATTTTCCAACAACTCCACTAGTTGATCTTCCCCCTTTCTAGGCTTAGGAGGAAACCTTTACACAATGGCCAATCTTTCTACCCAAAAATTGACCCAATCCTCACACAAGGTTTACAAAGAAGTTTAAGGCTAATAACTAGTATCTCTTAATAAAAATGTAACCCTTTTTACAAGCACTCAACCCAATTGAAACAAATAAGATTGGAAATACAAAGTACCACAATTGGGGTTTACAAGAAAATATGGGAATTTAGCACAAGAGCTTGAATTTGATGTTTTGATGTTTCTCTTAGGATAAATAGTTGTTGCTGGTGCTTTTAGAGCTCCCTTTTATACCTTCTCATTGAATTCTAGCCGTTGGGGTTGTTGCCTTCATAATTATAGACGTTGAGATGTTATTTTCCCACCATAAATGCAGTTTGCAACTACTTGTTTTGAAACGCTCAACCCTATTTTGAAACGGACCAAAATAGAAATAGCCGTTGGGGTGTAATTAATAGGCCATACCGAAACGGTCACGATCGTTTCGATACGCTAAGAGCTTGTTCCGAAACGTGTTGAATCCCGTTTCGAAACATTTTGCCACTGTCAAAACCTGTACCGAAACAGCTTAGAAGCGTTTCGATACACTTTAACTATCTTTTAAAAATTAGTTATGAAAGTGCAACGGTCGTATTTTGAAACCAAGTTTGCAATTCGTTTTGAAACACTTGAGGTCATTTCGATACTGCCGTATCGAAACGTTTCAAACTATTTTGTTGTTCTTCATTCGTTTCGAAACGTGGAGACCTGTTTCGATACACCCGTATCGAAACAGGAAGGCTGGTTCCGAAACAGAATCTAACAGTTTCAAAACGTTCCGAAACGCCAAAGGGCCGTTTTGAAACAATGACTCGAAAATCAATGTTTTGACTTGGTAAACACTTAGAAAAATTTGAATAAGCTTAGGTTTTGACTTGGATATTTTTCTTAGACACATAGGGAAGTTTTGACTGTTCTTATGACCCGGAAAAAGATGCAAGCAACATCTTAATAGCTTCCATTCTAGCTACGGGTGCATAGGTTTCATCAAAATCTATTCCCTCTTCTTGAGTGTAACCTTGAGCAACTAGTCTAGCTTTGTTTCTCACTATGTTACCACTCTCATCTAGTTTATTCCTAAATACCCATTTAGTTTCTATAATAGATTGATTTCTAGGCCTTTCAACTAATGTCCATACATTGCTCCTCTCAAATTGATTTAACTCATCTTGCATGACCATAATCCAAAATTCATCTTTTAATGCTTCTTTAATATTCTTAGGCTCAATGCATGAGAAAAATGCAACATGATTAAGCATTTTAAGAGAAGAGCGAGTAATTATCCCCTTGGATGGATCACCCAAGATTTCACCACCTTTGACATAGTTGTACTCCCTTGGGTAGCTCACTTTCTTTTCCTCAAGAGCCAAGTCCTTCAAGGCTTTAAGAGGTGAATCTTGTGCATCTTCTTCTTCAGTTGAAATCTCATCCTTCTTTGAAGTTTGTCATCCATCAAAGGCATCAAGGATTCCTACATCATCATCATTACAAGATTCCTTCCTCGGAAGGAGGTTATCATCGAAAACAACATGTATATATTCCTCTACAACTAAAGTTCTTTTGTTAAACACACGATAAGCTTTAGAGTTTAAAGAGTAACCTAGAAAAATAGCTTCATCACTTTTTGCATCAAATTTACCTAAATTGTCTTTTCCATTATTTAAAACAAAACACTTGCAACCAAAACGATGGAAATAGCTAATGTTAGGCTTTTTTGATTTTAAAATCTCATAAGGAGTTTTCTTTAAATTAGGCCTAACCATTATCCGGTTAATAATATAGCAAGCGGTGTTAGTGGCTTCCATCAAAAAATATTTAGGTAAATTGTTTTCACAAAGCATAGTTTTAGCCATTTCTTGTAAAGTCCTATTTTCTCTCTCAATTACCCCATTTTGTTGAGGAGTTCGAGGTGCCGAAAAATTGTGGCTAATACCATTTTTATTTAAAAACTCTTTAAAACCTAGATTTTGAAACTCGGTTCCATGATCACTTCTAATGTGAGAAATCTTAAGCTCAAGATCATTTTGAGTTATTTTTGAAAATGTGATGAAGTTTTATAAAGCCTCATCCTTGGTGCTTAAAAAGAGAACCCAAGTATATCTAGAGTAATCATCAACAAGCACAAAGGCATATGATTTTCCACCTAAGATAGTAGACCTAATTGGCCCAAATAGATCCATATGAATTAATTGTAAACATATACTAGTAGAGACATCATTAATGGATTTAAAGGATGATTTATGTTGTTTACCCTTAGAGCATGCATCACATATTTTATCATTTGAGAACTTAATCTTGGGTAAACCTCTAACTAGATTTAGGGGAACTATTTTTTCTAAAACACTAATGCTAGCATGTCCTAGTTTCCTATGTCATAACCATGCATCATTTTCATTTTGAGCAACAAAACATGCATGGGATGAATGAATGTCATCTAGATGCACCATATATATGTTTCCTATGCGATGATCATTGAGCATTGTTCTATTAGATTTAATGTCAACAATTTTACATCCATTTTTATCAAATAAGACATTAAACCCTTTATCACACAATTGACTAATGCTTAATAAATTATGCTTTAGACCATTAACATAAAACACATTTTCAATAAGTATGGTAGAGTGATTACCTATGGAGCCAATACCTTCAATATGGCCTTTGGAGTTGTCACCAAATGTCACTACTCCTCCACTTTTTGGCTTTAAATCCATGAATCAACTCTTGTCTCCGGTCATGTGCCTCGAGCATCCACTATCAATGTGCCATGAGTTTTGGCTTTGTGCTTTGGCCTTGTAGCAATGCCCCCTATAAATAAAGAGATTAAGCTTTGATTTTTGGTACCCAAATCATTTTGGGTCCATGAGTGTTAGCTCCCAAAAGCTTGGTTCCCTTATGAATCCAAGGTGACATGGCATCAACATTATTAGATTTGACAAGTTCCTTAGGAACCCAGAGACTTCTAATTCTTTTAGTTTTATTATGCCTATAGGAGCCACTTTGTTTGTAGTTAAAGTTCTTTCTCTTAGGTTGGTTTGTGTTGAGATTTAAGGGGCTCGATTCGATCAACCGTTCTTGCTTGCCAAGTGTGGAGAAGTTAGATAATTGGGTGTTTTAGTGGGAGGTGAAAATTTGGCAATTTGACACAAGGATTTATAGTGGTTCAACCTTCTAACCAAGGTCTACACCCACTACCTTAGCTCCCCACTAAGGATTTCCAACAAATTCACTAAGAATTTCGTCCACTTTTCTAGGATTAGGAGGAAACCGTTACAACCCTCAAAGCTTTCTACCCAAAGCTTGAAGGAACACTCTCTTTACAAAGAAAGACTTAGCAAACTAGAAATCCCTCTAAAAGGTGTTTGTTTGCAATTCTAAGCTCTCACCCAAAACCTAAACACTTGAGCAAATTTAACAATGTAAGCTCACAAGTGTTGTCTAAGCAAGAAATAAACAATTAAAGCTCTAGACAAATTTTGACATCATAATGTTGTAACTATTGAAGCATTAACTTTTTCTTGATGCATGGAGGTCCCTTTTATACACCCAATTGAGTTTGTGGCCGTTACTAGCCGTTGGGGATGAATTAGAGCCGTTGAGGACTTTATTTCCCTTCATAAATGCTGTTCTGCAGCTATCCGTATCGATACGCGTGGAACCGTATCAATACGACCTTCATAGGAACTAGCCGTTGAGCTCTTGCCAGCCAAGGCGTATCGATACGCTTGAGGGCGTATCGGTACGAGTTCACATTTGAATGGCCGTTGGGAAATAGCCGTTGGGGTAGTTGAAATGGGATCGGTACGCTTACCTGGCGTATCGAAACGATCCCGATCCGTATCGATACGGCAAAGGCCTGTATCGATACGGGTTTTGACAGTGGCCAAACTGGGGCAAAAAGTTATCGGTACGGGTACAACCGTATCGATACGGGTATCGTGAAAACACAAGTTTGGCTATTAAAAACATGAAAAATCTTTGCCAAAAACCTTTTAAAATACCTCAAACATAAATTCAAGTTGTTTGGACTTAAAAACAAGTTTTAAATTCTTTTCAAATTAGTCCAAAACATTTTTCAATTATTATATCAAAACATTAGTTCTACAATCTCCCCCTTTTTGATATAATAAAACTCACTTAAAAATTGTTTGGGATTCTCCCCCTTTAACTTTAAAAATGTGAATAAGAGATTAAAGATATAAAATCAAATAAAGCTCCCCCTTATTCATTTGAAAATTCAATTTTTCAAACCAATTTCTCCCCCATTTTGTTATATCAAAAAGAATTTAAAATGACATTTAGCTCAAAATAACATAGAAGGTAAAAAAAATTGACACACTTAAAATTTTTGGTTTAAAATTGGCTCCCTCTTACTCAAAGCATCATAAGAATATTAGTTCAACATGTATGATTGTAACCTAGTTGAAAGAAAATAAATCAAATAAAATCGAAAACAACTAGATTTTACCAACACTTGACCCCAAGGGAGGATGTGAAGCCTTCCTTCTTTAAGTGTTCTCCCTTTGTGTGCATGGAGCTCCCCCTCAAATTTGGACTTGTTGATCATTCTCCATCACACCTAAGACAAGACAATCAAGTAATTTTTGGTATCCAAATTGCTTTGGATCCATAGACATTAGTAGCACAATATTTAGTCCCCTTAGGAATCCATTTTTCAATTTCATCCCTTTTAGTTGAAGTGGTTAGTCCTTTTGGGACCCAAACACTTCTAAAACATTTTTCATTCACAAATCTAAGGGCACTAGATTGTCTTACGTAAAAATTTGATTTTCCAAAATTGTTTTTCTTTTCAAGCTCTTTGGAAATCAAATCTTTTTCATTTTGAACTTTGAGAAGCAAATTTTGTAAATCAAAACTTTTTTGTTCAACATCTTTCAATTTTACTTCAAGTTCAAGATTTGTTTTGGAAAGCAAATCATTTTCAGTTTTTATTTTTGAAATCAACTTTTTGTTTTTGGAAAATGATGCCTTGAATTCCAAAAGCAAATCATCATAGGCATCTTGTAACTCATCAAATGTATAAGAATTTGAAATAGATGAGTTAGAAGTTACCTCCTCCTCATTGAGGGCCATCAAGCATAGGTGGGCTACTTCATCATCTGTGGAGTCTTCATCGCTCCATGTGGCCACATATGCTTGTTTTGAAGATGATCCCTTCTTTTTGGATTTGTGAGAAGAGACCCCATGAGTTCATCAAGCTTCAAGGTTTTGAGATTCTTGGCTTCGATGATGGCGGTCCTCTTTGAGTCCCATGACTCGGGAAGGGAGTAGATGAGCTTTCGGACAAGCTTTTCTTCCGGGATGGTTTCTCCATAACCTTTAAGACCATTGGTGATAGTGGAGAACCTATCAAACATCTTCTCGATGTTCTCTTCCGGATCCATCTTGAAGTTCTCATACTCTAAGGTTAGGAGCCCAATCTTGGTCTCCTTGACTTTATTGGTTCCCTCGTATGTGACTTCAAGCTTGTCCCATACCTCCTTGGCACTCTCACAAGAAGACATCTTCTCATAGATGGTTGGACCAAATGCAGAAAAGAGCATGTCCAAGGCTTTGCAATTTAGCTTCATCTTCTTGCGATCGTCGGCACTCCATTCCGCTTTGCTTCCTTGAGGCACGAACAGACCATCTTCAACTATGTCCCATAACTTGTAATCTCTTGACTTTAAGAAGAATTTCATCTTTGTCTTCCAATGGGCATAGTGGTCTCCGTCGAAGAAAGGCGATTTGTCGGTTGATTGTGCCATTGAGCCGGTTGGTGAAATGTTGATCGAGCTTGCCGGATCTTCTCAATAGGATGTGAATCCCCTTCGATTGAGCCAAGCTCTGATACCAATTGTTGAGATTTAAGGGGCTCGATTCGATCAACCGTTCTTGCTTGCCAAGTGTGGAGAAGTTGGATAATTGGGTGTTTTAGTGGGAGGTGAAAATTTGGCAATTTGACACAAGGATTTATAGTGGTTCAACCTTCTAACCAAGGTCTACATCCACTACCTTAGCTCCCCACTAAGGATTTCCAACAAATTCACTAAGAATTTCGTCCCCTTTTCTAGGATTAAGAGGAAACCGTTACAACCCTCAAAGCTTTCTACCCAAAGCTTGAAGGAACACTCTCTTTACAAAGAAAGACTTAGCAAACTAGAAATCCCTCTAAAAGGTGTTTGTTTGCAATTCTAAGCTCTCACCCAAAACCTAAACACTTGAGCAAATTTAACAATGTAAGCTCACAAGTGTTGTCTAAGCAAGAAATAAACAATTAAAGCTCTTGACAAATTTTGACATCATAATGTTGTAACAATTGAAGCATTAACTTTTTTTTGATGCTTGGAGGTCCCTTTTATACTCCCAATTGAGTTTGTGGCCGTTACTAGCCGTTGGGGATGAATTGGAACCGTTGAGGACTTTATTTCCCTTCATAAATGCTATTCTGCAGCTATCTGTATCGATACGCGTGGAACCGTATCGATACGACCTTCATAGGAATTAGCCGTTGAGCTCTTGCCAGCCAAGGCGTATCGATACGCTTGAGGGCGTATCGGTACGAGTTCACATTTGAATGGCCGTTGGGGCAGTTGAAATGGGATCGGTACGCTTACCTGGGGTATCGAAACGATCCCGATCTGTATCGATACAACAAAGGCCTGTATCGATACGGGTTTTGACAGTGGCCAAACTAGGGCACAAAGGTATCGGTACGAGTACAACCGTATCGATACGAGTATCGTGAAAACACAAGTTTGGCTATTAAAAACATGAAAAATATTTGCCAAAAACCTTTTAAAATACCTCAAACATAAATTCAAGTTGTTTGGACTTAAAAACAAGTTTTAAATTCTATTCAAATTAGTCCAAAACATTTTTCAATTATTATATCAAAACATTAGTTCTACAGTTTGTTCTAGATGATTCACCTATTTTATTTTTCAAAGTACATCACTTTTGAAAGACTTTTTGAGCTCATTGAGCTCATCTAACACCTTTTGGTGTTCAATGTTACATTGAGAAATAAAATTATTTAAATCTACATTTTCATTTTGAAAGTATTCAAGTTCATCTTGTAGACCTAAAATCTTTTTCTCAAATTCCAAGTTTGCTTGAGAAATTAAATCATTTTTAGCATGAAAATTCAAAATGACTTTTTTATTTTTCAAAATGGACTCCTTATACTTCTCAACTAACTCGTCATACACCTCTTGTAACTCATCATATGCTTCATGCAATTCATCATATGTAAAATCAAAAGTAGTTGAGTTAGAGGTTACCATAGAAGAATCCTCCTCAAGAGCCATGAGGCAAATGTTGGCCACTTCTTGTTCCTCATCCTCAGATGATTCCTCATCACTCCAAGTAGCAAGCTTTGCTTTGAGCTTCTTCTTCTTCTCAAAGCCCTTCTTTTTAAGTTGAGGACACTCGGAACAAATATGACCCGGTTTCTTGCACTCATAGCATATGATCAGATCCTTTTCTTCTTCTTTGTTCTTGGTCTTGAAGTCCATCTTTCTTTGAAATTTTCTACCCCGGTTGGACCTCATAAACCGTGAGAATCTTTTGGCTATCATAGCCAATTCTTTAAGATCTTCCTACTCACTAGAAGTGCTCTCCTCATGTAGAGAAGCTTTGAGAGCCACTCCTAGCTTCTTCTTTTTGTCTACCTCAAGCTTCTCCACTCCTCTTTCTTCTTTTCATCTTCTCTTCCTTGCTTCATGATTTCATGAGTTAGGGCAGAACCAACTAGCTCATCAATAGGTATGGTAGACGAGTATAATTTTGTGGATTCCGCACCGCCCCCGCCCCAATTGAGGCGGGGATGGGTATAAATTTTGTGGTTAATGGGCGGGTGTGGATGTAAAAAGTCATACCCGCTGCGGGTAGTAGGTAGGTGGTGGATTTAAGACTTTACTCGCCCCGCATCATACTCATCATATAAATTTTGTATCATTATGAATTTAGATGTAATTTCACAAATTATTTTATAAATCCTAAAATTTTATAGGATATTCCTTGTAATTTATGTTTTGTGGTTGTTCTTGAATTTATGTTTTATGTGTATGGTTGCTGCCAGGCGGGTACATGTGGGTACGAGATGGGTAATGGGTATCCAATTGGGTGGTGGGTGTGGGGATGGATTTGAGAATATACCCGCTTAGGCAAGTGTGAATTTGAAAATTGTACCCGCTATGGGTGGTGGGTAGGTGGTGGATATAAAAATTTTAGGTGGGTATGGGGATGAGGGTATCTGCACCCGCCCCGCCCGTTTGCCATCCCTACTCATCAAGCTTGTAGAACTAATGTTTTGATATAATAATTGAAAAATGTTTTGGACTAATTTGAAAAGAATTTAAAACTTGTTTTTAAGTCCAAACAACTTGAATTTATGTTTGAGGGATTTTAAAAGGTTTTTGGCAAAGATTTTTCATGTTTTTAATAGCCAAATTTGTGTTTTCACGTTACCCATATCGATACGGTTGTACCCGTACCGATATCTTTTTGCCCCAGTTTGGCCACTGTCAAAACCTGTATCGATACAGGCCTTTGCCGTATCGATACGAATCGAGATCGTATCGATACGCCAGGTAAGCGTACCGATCCCATTTCAACTTCCCTAACAACTATTTAAATGTAAACCCGTACCGATACGCCCTCAAGCGTATCGATACGCCCAGGCTAGCAAGAGTCCAACGGCTAGTTCATATGAAGGTCGTACCGATACGGTTCCACGTGTATCGATACGGATAGCTGCAGAATAGCATTTATGAAGGGAAATAAAGTCCTCAACGACTCCAATTCATCCCCAACGGCTAGTAACGGCTACAAACTCATTTGGGAGTATAAAAGGGACCTCCAAGCATCAAGAGAAGGCTAATGCTCATATTGTCAAGCATCAAATGATCAAAGATTGTCTTAGAGCTTAAATTGTAATTTATTGTATAGACAAACACTAGTGAGCCAAAATTGTCAAATTTGCTCAAGTGTTTTAGGTTTTGGGTGAGTGCTTAATTGTGCAAACAAACACCTATTAGAGGGTTTTAAGTTTGCTTCTTGTTTCTCTTTGTAAAGAGGGTTTTGATCAAGGTTTTGGGTAGAAGCTTGATCGGTTGTAAGGGTTTCCTCCTAATCCTAGAAAAGGGGACGAATCAATAGTGGACTGATTGAGAAATCCTTAGTGGGGAGCTAAGGTAGTCAATGTAGACCTTGGTTAGAAGGTTGAACCACTATAAATCATTGTGTCATTATCTTTTTAGCTTCCTAAACCCTTCCACCCACAAATCCATCTCTCCACCACTTGGTGAGCTAAATTGGTTGATCGAATCGAGCCCTCAAATCCCAACAATTGGTATCAGAGCTTGGCTCAATCGAAGGGGATTCACATCCTATTGAGAAGATCCGGCAAGCTCGATCACTATTTCATCAACCGGCTCAATGGCATATTCAATCGACAAACCGCCTTTCTTTGACGGAACTCATTATGCCCATTGGAAGACAAAGATGAAGTTCTTCATCAAATCAAGAGATTACAAGCTATGGGATGTAGTTGAAGATGGCCCGTTCGTGCCTCAAAGAAGTAAAGCGGAATGGAGTGCCGACGATCGCAAGAAGATGGAGCAAAATTACAAAGCATTGCACATTCTATTTTGTGCATTTGGTCCATCCATCTATGAGAAGATGTCTTCTTGTGAGAGTGCCAAGAAGGTATGGGACAAGCTTGAAGTCACATACGAGGGGACAAATGAAGTCAAAGAGACCAAGATTGGGCTCCTAACCTTAGAGTATGAGAACTTCAAAATGGATCCGGAAGAAAACATCGAGAAGATGTTTGATAGGTTCTCCACCATCACCAATGGTCTCAAAGGCTATGGAGAAGCCATCCCGGAGGAGAAGCTTGTTCGAAAGCTCATCTACTCACTTCCCGAGTCTTGGGACTCAAAGAGGACCGCCATCATCGAAGCCAAAATTTTAAAGACCTTGAAGCTTGATGAACTCATGGGGTCACTTCTTACTCATCAAATCATGAAGAAGAACAAAGAGTATGAGAAGAAGAGTGAAGAAATTAGAGCTATGGGAGAGAAGAAAATCAAAGGGCTTGGCATCAATGCAAGTGTCTTGGCTCTCAAATCCTCCACTTGTCATCATGTCTACTCAAGTGAAGAGGAGGATGAAGATGAAGAGATTGTTCATCTCTTCAAGAAGTGTGCCCCGTTCATGAAGAAGGCCTCGAGAGAGCTTGAACGAGAACCTAAATGAAAGGAGAGGGTAAGCACTTCAAGCCATAAGAAGAAGGCACATGTGGCTACTTGGAGTGATGGGGACTCCACCGACGATGAACAAGCCAATCTTTGCCTTATGGCCATCGAAGAATATTCAAGGGTAACTTCTACTTCATCTACTTCATGTTCTTGTTCCTTTGATGAATTACAAGATGCCTATGATGATTTGGTTTTAGATTTTAAAAGCCACATTTTGAAAAACAATAAATTGATTTCAAAGTTAAAAATTCAAAATGATTTGCTTTCTAAAACCAAACTTGAACTTGAAGCAAAACTTGAAGAGTTTGAATTAAAATGTTTTGATTTACAAAAATTGATTCAAAATGTTCAAGTAGAAAAAGATTTGATTTCGAAAGAGCTTGAAAAGAAAAACAATTTTGGAAAATCAAACTTTTATGTTAGACAAT
This sequence comes from Hibiscus tridactylites, assembly GCA_958450335.1. Lineage (NCBI taxonomy): Eukaryota > Viridiplantae > Streptophyta > Magnoliopsida > Malvales > Malvaceae > Hibiscus > Hibiscus tridactylites. The sequence goes on along the minus strand of OY288281.1, from coordinate 17,376,795 downwards.
ATAGTGCCCCTAGATTTATTAAAGGAAAATGTTTTAGAAGTATTTGGGTCCCAAAAGGACTTTGTACTTCAATTAAAAAGGATGACATTGAAAAATGGATTCCTAAGAGGACTAAAATTTGTGCAACTACTGTTTATGGATCCAAAGCAATTTAGATACAAAAAATTACTTGATTGTCTATTGCTAGGTGTGATGGAGATGTTCAACAAGTCAAACATTGAGGGGGAGCTCCATGCACACAAGGAAGAACACTTGAAGAAGGAAGGCTTTACATCCTACCTTGGTTTCAAGTGTCGGTAAAAATCTAGTTGTTTTTAGCATTTATTTGTTTTATTTTTAGTTTATTCAACTAGATGATCATAAATGTCGGACTAACATTTTTAATGATGCTTTGAGTAAGGGGAGCCATTTTTAAACCAAATTCTTATTTTTGTAAAAGTTTTTACCTTTATTGTTATTTTGAACTTAATATCTTAAATTCTTTTTGATATAACAAAAAAGAGGGGAGAAATGGTTTGAAAAGTTTAAAAAAAATTTGAATTTTCAAGTGAATAAGGGGGAGCTTTATTTGATTTCATATCTTTAATCTCTTATTCACATTTTCAAAGTTAAAGGGGGAGAATACCAAACAATTTTCAAGTTAGTTTTATTATATCAAAAAGGGGGAGATTGTAGAACTAATGTTTTGATATAATAATTGAAAAATGTTTTGGACTAATTTGAAAAGAATTTAAAACTTGTTTTTAAGTCCAAACAACTTGAATTTATGTTTAAGGGATTTTAAAAGGTTTTTGGCAAAGATTTTTCATGTTTTTAATAGCCAAATTTGTGTTTTCACGTTACCCGTATCGATACGGTTGTACCCATACCGATACCTTTTTGCCCCAGTTTGGCCACTGTCAAAACCCGTCTCGATACAGGCCTTTGCCGTATCGATACGGATCGGGATCGTATCGATATGCCAGGTAAGCGTACCGATCCCATTTCAACTTCCCAAACGACTATTTAAATGTGAACCCGTACCGATACTCCCTCAAGCGTATCGATACGCCCAGGCTGGAAAGAGTCCAACGGCTAGTTCATATGAAGGCTCTACCGATACGGTTCCATGCGTATCGATACGGATAGCTGCAGAACAGCATTTATAAAGGGAAATAAAGTCCTCAACGGCTCCAATTCATCCCCAACAGCTAGTAACGGCTACAAACTCATTTGGTAGTATAAAAGGGACCTCCAAGCATCAAGAGAAGGCTAATGCTCATATTGTCAAACATCAAATGATCAAAGATTATCTTAGAGCTTAAATTGTCTTTTATTGTATAGACAAACACTAGTGAGCCAAAATTGTCAAATTTGCTCAAGTGTTTTAGGTTTTGGGTGAGTGCTTAATTGTGCAAACAAACACCTATTAGAGGGTTTTAAGTTTGCTTCTTGTTTCTCTTTGTAAAGAGGGTTTTGATTAAGGTTTTGGGTAGAAGCTTGATCGGTTGTAAGGGTTTCCTCCTAATCCTAGAAAAGGGGACGAAACAATAGTGGATTGATTGAGAAATCCTTAGTGGGGAGCTAAGGTAGTGGATGTAGACCTTGGTTAGAAGGTTGAACCACTATAAATCATCGTGTCATTATCTTTTTAGCTTCCTAAACCCTTCCACCCAAAAATCCATCTCTCCACCACTTGGTGAGCTAAATTGGTTGATCGAATCGAGCCCTAAAATCCTAACAATTGGTATCAGAGCTTGGCTCAATCGAAGGTGATTCACATCCTATTGAGAAGATCCGGCAAGCTCGATCACTATTTCATCAACCGGCTCAATGGCACATTCAATCGACAAACCGCCTTTCTTTGACGGAACTCACTATGCCCATTGGAAGACAAAGATGAAGTTCTTCATCAAATCAAGAGATTACAAGCTATGGGATATAGTTGAAGATGGCCCGTTCGTGCCTCAAAGAAGTAAAGCGGAGTGGAGTGACGAGGATCGCAAGAAGATGGAGCAAAATTGCAAAGCCTTGCACATTCTATTTTGTGCAATTGGTCCATCCATCTATGAGAAGATGTCTTCTTGTGAGAGTGCCAAGGAGGTATGAGACAAGCTTGAAGTCACATACGAGGGGACAAATGAAGTCAAAGAGACCATGATTGGGCTCCTAACCTTAGAGTTTGAGAACTTCAAAATGGATCCGGAAGAGAACATCGAGAAGATGTTTGATAGGTTCTCCACCATCACCAATGGTCTCAAAGGCTATGGAGAAGCCATCCCGGAGGAGAAGCTTGTTCGAAAGCTCATCTACTCACTTCCCGAGTCTTGGGACTCAAAGAGGACCGCCATCATCGAAGCCAAAATTTTAAAGACCTTGAAGCTTGATGAACTCATGGGGTCACTTCTTACTCATCAAATCATGAAGAAGAACAAAGAGTATGAGAAGAAGAGGGAAGAAATTAGAGCTATGGGAGAGAAGAAAATCAAAGGGCTTGGCATCAATGCAAGTGCCCTGGCTCTCAAATCCTCCACTTGTCATCATGTCTACTCAAGTGAAGAAGAGGATGAAGATGAAGAGATTGTTCATCTCTTCAAGAAGTGTGCCCCGTTCATGAAGAAGGCCTTGAGAGAGCTTGAACGAGAACCTAAAAGAAAGGAGAGGGCAAGCACTTTAAGCCATAAGAAGAAGGCACATGTGGCTACTTGGAGTGATGAGGACTCCACCGACGATGAACAAGCCAATCTTTGCCTTATGGCCATCGAAGAAGATTCAAGGGTAACTTCTAATTCATTTACTTCATGTTCTTATTCCTTTGATGAATTACAAGATGCCTATGATGATTTGGTTTTAGATTTTAAATGCCACATTTTGAAAAACAATAAATTGATTTCAAAGTTAAAAAATCAAAATGATTTGCTTTCTAAAACCAAACTTGAACTTGAAGTAAAACTTGAAGAGTTTGAATTAAAATGTTTTGATTTACAAAAATTGCTTTAAAATGTTCAAGTAGAAAAAGATTTGATTTCCAAAGAGCTTGAAAAGAAAAACAATTTTGGAAAATCAAACTTTTATGTTAGACAATATAGTGCCCCTAGATTTATTAAAGGAAAATGTTTTGGAAGTATTTGGGTCCCAAAAGGACTTTGTACTTCAATTAAAAAGGATGACATTGAAAAATGGATTCCTAAGGGGACTAAAATTTGTGCAACTAACGTTTATGGATCCAAAGCAATTTGGATAACAAAAATTACTTGATTGTCTATTGCTAGGTGTGATGGAGATGTTAAACAAGTCAAACATTGAGGGGGAGCTCCATGCACACAACGAAGAACACTTGAAGAAGGAAGGCTTCACATCCCACCTTGGTTTCAAGTGTTGGTAAAAATCTAGTTGTTTTTAGCATTTATTTGTTTTATTTTTAGTTTATTCAACTAGATGATCATAAATGTTGGACTAACATTTTTAATGATGCTTTGAGTAAGGGGAGCCATTTTTAAACCAAATTCTTATTTTTGTAAAAGTTTTTACCTTTATTGTTATTTTGAACTTAATATCTTAAATTCTTTTTGATATAACAAAAAGGGGAGAAATGGTTTGAAAAGTTAAAAAAAATTGAATTTTCAAATGAATAAGGGGGAGCTTTATTTGATTTCATATCTTTAATCTCTTATTCACATTTTCAAAGTTAAAGGGGGAGAATCCCAAACAATTTTCAAGTTAGTTTTATTATATCAAAAAGGGGGAGATTGTAGAACTAATGTTTTGATATAATAATTGAAAAATGTTTTGGACTAATTTGAAAAGAATTTAAAACTTGTTTTTAAGTCCAAACAACTTGAATTTATGTTTGAGGGATTTTAAAAGGTTTTTGGAAAATATTTTTCATGTTTTAATAGCCAAATTTGTGTTTTCACGTTACCCGTATCGATACGGTTGTACCCGTACCGGTACCTTTTTGCCCCAGTTTGGCCACTGTCAAAACCCGTATCGATACAGGCCTTTACCGTATCGATACGGATCGGGATCGTACCGATACACCAGGTAAGCGTACCCATCCCATTTCAACTACCCCAACGACTATTTCCCAACGGCTATTTAAATGTGAACCCGTACCGATACGCCTTCAAGCGTATCGATACGCCCAGGCTGGCAAGAGTCCAATGGCTAGTTCATATGAAGGCCGTACCGATACAGTTCCACGCGTATCGATACGGATAGTTGCAGAACAACATTTATAAAGGGAAATAAAGTCCTCAACGACTCCAATTCATCCCCAACGGCTAGTAACGGCTACAAACTCATTTGGGAGTATAAAAGGGACCTCCAAGCATCAAGAGAAGGCTAATGCTCATATTGTCAAACATCAAATGATCAAAGATTGTCTTAGAGCTTAAATTGTCATTTATTGTATAGACAAACACTAGTGAGCCAAAATTGTCAAATTTGCTTAAGTGTTTTAGGTTTTGGGTGAGTGCTTAATTGTACAAACAAACACCTATTAGAGGGTTTTAAGTTTGCTTCTTGTTTCTCTTTGTAAAGAGGGTTTTGATCAAGATTTTGGGTGGAAGCTTGATCGGTTGTAAGGGTTTCCTCCTAATCCTAGAAAAGGGGACGAATCAATAGTGGATTGATTGAGAAATCCTTAGTAGGGAGCTAAGGTAGTGGATGTAGACCTTGGTTAGAAGGTTGAACCACTATAAATCATTGTGTCATTATCTTTTTAGCTTCCTAAACCCTTCCACCCAAAAATCCATCTCTCCACCACTTGGTGAGCTAAATTGGTTGATCGAATCGAGCCCTAAAATCCTAACAAAGCTTTAATGTTTTCAAGTTCTTTGCCTCGATGATAGCGGTTCTTTTCCCATCCCAAGACTCGGGAAGAGAGTAGAGTAGCTTTTAGACTAGCTTGTCCTTCGGGATGATCTCTCCAAAACCCTTTAGCCCATTGATGATGGTTGAAAAACGATCAAACATCTTTGATATGGTTTCGTCGGGCTCCATCTTGAAATTCTCATAACTAAGATTGAGAATTCCAATCTTTGTTTCCTTCACATCGCTTGTCCCTTCATAGGTTGTCTCAAGTGTATCCCACACTTCTTTAGCACTTCCGATGGAAGAAACTTTGTAGTAGACATCCAGTCCAAAGGCACCAAATAGCATGTGAAGAGCCTTGTCGTTGATTTGAATCTTCTTTCGATCATATTCACTCATTTCTATTTTTCCTTTCGGCACAAGTCTTCCTTCATCGTCTCTCTTCATCGGAATGTTGGGACCATCTTCTATAGCATCTCAAACAAGATAATCACTAGACTTTATGAAGAGACGCATCCGGTTCTTCCAAAAAGGATAGTTGTCACCGTTGAAGAAAGGCAATTTGGTGACCGATTGAGACTTATACATGCTAGAGCCGGAGGTAGATGCCATGACTTGCTTTGTTGATGATCACACTCTTCCTAGAATCTTCTCTTTCGGTTGTTAATCCTTCAAAGAGGTAGGCTCTGATACCAATTGTTGAGTAAATCAAGGGATTGATAAAAGCCAATAGGGGGTGAATTGGGTTTTTAAAATTTTGTAGGAGAAGTGGTATGAATAAAAATGAAGAACAAGATAATTATAGTGGTTCAAGTTCTAAACGAACTCTACATCCACTACCTTAGCCCCCACTATGGATTTTCCAACAATTCACTAATTGATCTTCCCCTTTTCTATGCTTAGGAGGAAACCTTTACAATACCGGTCAATTTTCTATCCAAAATTGATCAAACCCTCACTTAGTTACAAAGAAGAAATTGAAGGCAAGTAGGATATCTCACAATACAAATTTGCCCCTTTGAATACAAGCACTCAACCCAAATTGAAAGACAAGATATGAATTACACTAAAAAACAATTTGGGATTTTACAAGAATAAGAATTTAGGCACTTGAGCTTGGATTTTTTGTGTAGATGTTTCTCTTGGATGCAATAGATATTGCTGATCTTAAAATGACTTGTTTTTATAACTTCTCCATTAATTCTAGTCGTTTGGGTGGTTAGGGAATTGATTATAACCGTTACAACCCTCTCTTACCACCATAAATGTACTTTTGCAGCCTACCGTATCGGTACTCGAAGAGGCGTATCGATACATGTCTCAAAAAAGAAAGAGTCGTTGCACAATTACAAAAGGGGCGTATCGATACGCGTACATGCGTATCGGTACGGGTTAGAGGACCGTTTCGATACGGGCAAGACCGTATCGATGTAATTTTTCCCACAAAGCTCACTGGAGGAATTCATATCGATACGAGTTAAAGCGTATCGATACGCTGTTTAAAAATCAGTTACCTACTAACTGACAAACAACGGTTGAAATATTTAAGGCTCTGAATTTAAAATTACCTTTAAAACCGTATCGATACGGGTGAGACCGTATCTGTACACCATTCAAACTCCGTGTGATTTTATAGAGAGAGCGTATCGATACAGATGCAATCTGTTTCGATACCCTATTTCGATACAGTAAGGGGCGTATAGAAACGATTTTCTCCAGTGGCCAAGTTTGTAGAAAAGGTATTGATACGGTAAGAAGGGTATCGATACACATTGACGATTTTGAGCAATTTGGCCTTGGAACACTTAGAAAATATTTTGGAGTTTGAGTTTTTCAAACTAGAACAAAGCCTTGTTGATTTTAAACCTTTAGAGGGACTTAAAAATCTATTTCAAGTTTTACAATTTAGTCCTCAAAACACTTTATTATATCAAAATCAAACATAGGTTTTACAAATTTTTTTTCTTCACTAAAACCCTTCAATGAGTTAAAATCCTCACAAAATTTAAATGGACCTTTAGACTTAAACAGATAGTTACACAAGTTGAAGCCATCAAATGTATCGAGATCAAAGTTTTTCATTTCAAAAAGGATTTTAATCAAAACATAACATCTCAATTTGCAATAGAACTTATGAAATATTCTCTCCCTAGCTTAAAGGTTCAGTAACAGAGTTTTTTTTAACATGCAAAGATGAAAAATACAAATAGCCAAATTTTTCTGAGCCAAGAATAGGAGGGATGTTGTGATGCTTCAATCCAACAAATGGAAAATCTACAAAGAGTTTGGTAATGCTTTTGAAAAGTGTTATGAAAACGTGTTTTTTGAAAAGATAAAATGTTTGTTTTAGATATTATATTGTAAATTTTAAAATATATTAATTTAAATTATATTTAAATTCATTAATATTATGGTATTTAAAATATATCAACTTAAACTATAATAAAACTATAAAAAACATTTTATGGAAACTTATTATTAATATTTTTATATATGATTTTAAAAAACAAATTTTGAATGCGTTGTATGAAATTAATATAAGTATTTTTTGTCAAATTTAATTTAAATATATAAAATGGTATAGTGCAAAAAAAAAAAAACTCCTAACGTTTGATATAATAGTCATTTTGACAAATGTTCATTTTTGAAGTATTTAATCCTCAAAATTTCATTTTGCGCCAAAATAGTCCTTCCGCGGATGAAAATTGTTAAACTAACTGTCAACGCCTTGAAATAACGTGGTAAACCTACATGCAACTGCACGCTGACGTGACAATGTCATATAAACAAATGTGCTAACTTGACAGAATGACACAATAGTCAAAAAATAAGTTTATAAAATTATATAATTTTATAAAATCATTTTTTATTGTTGTCATTCTATCAAGTCATCCCAAGGCATTGACTATTAATTGAATAACAATTTCTATCCATAGAGGGTCATTTTGGTTAAAAATAAAATATTAATCGTTAAAGTGTTTAAAAAACAGGAGTCAAAATAATTATTTGGTCGAATATTATAAGATTTTTGACATTATGTCTATACAAATCATTAACAAAAATTAAAATTACATGCAAACATTTAGGTTACTAAAAGAGTAATATATCTAATATGACATTACCGGTCAACTATTTCAGTAATATTATTCAACTAAATTAATATTAGTGTATATCTTTGCACTATTTAAAAATGACACAGATGGTCCTCTGATTTTTAATAACTATTTTTAGTTAATAATTTTATAGAAAGTTAATTTTTAACATGTTTTAAATATAATTACATTACAATGTAGTCTGAAATTCGAAGGACTTTTTCATAAATTTTTAGTTAAAGTCTACTAAAGACCTTTGTACTACACTCAAAAATTTATTTTTGTCCCTCTACTATTAAAAGGGACATTTTAGTCCATGTACATTTAAAACAATGAATATTTCAGTCTAAAATGCTAATTTATCATTGGTTAAACCAAAACATTGGGTTTAAATACTCCTTAGGTCCTTACCATTTATAAATTGACCAATTGATCCTTATCGAGGGAGTAACTTAATCTATATGTATTTCAAATGTGAGCAAATAAGGATGACTCATCACAATTAAAATTTTCTTTTAGTACGAGTCCAATTGTGATCGGATGTTTTTTTTAATTACAAAATTTTATATAATATTCAAAACAAATTTAAAACTAAAATTCATAAAAAAACTACTCAAAACAATTATTAAAACAACTTTAAAACTAAAAATAATTAAGATTACAAAAAAATTATAAAGATTAAATTTAAAAATGATCATTTACGAATATAGTTTAGAAATTAAAAAAAATAATAATTTAGGAATTTACATAAAATTAAAAATAATCTTCAAAGAATGAAAAAAAAATTACGATAACATCTAAAATTTTTAAAAAGTAAAGACTATAAAAATATCCTATATTATATTAAAAAGTAAAACTACCAAATAGAAAAATTAGGCATTAGGGTTTCATGGTGTGCTCCGAAATTCCAGGAAGCGTGTGCGGGCTTGCGCCGGTTGGGCGTCCGCCCGATCAGCAGATACCGGCGGCGACAGAGGGGGACGGACCGGGGCAGGACGGTGCTGTTAATCTTGGGGACGTCAACGGTGGGACGGATCAGCAGATGGAGGTTGAATCATCGCCTCCCGACAACGTGGTCATGGCCGACGTGGAAGGTGCTTTGAATTCTGGATCGCCGGCGGCAGGGAATCAGTTGGAGGCGGCAAAGGAAAAATTATCTTTTCGCGACATGGTCGTTGGACAGCGCTCGGAAGGCCAGAAGGACAATTTTATATGCGATCTTGATGTTGATCTCGAAGCGGATGACGTTGTGATAGGTAGCGTTGGGGAAGTGCCGGAAATCAAATTCTCTGAACGTGTTCATCGCATCATCGATGATAAACTGGCAAAGTCATTGGTGGTACGACTTTTGGGTCGATCAATTGGATATCGCGCGTTACATAACAGAGTTCATATGTTGTGGAAACCGGTGGGTGAGATTAGTATTATTGATTTAGACAATGAATACTTTCTTGTTCGATTTGCGATGGAATCCAATTATGAGCGCGTTCTGTCTGGGGGGCCGTGGGTGATTTATGGGAGTTATCTAACAGTTCAACCATGGTCGCGGGATTTTTCTACGGCTATCGATCACCCTCGGAAGCTTTTGGTGTGGGTGCGGCTCCCCGGATTGCCGTATAGATATTACTCGCGTAGCATGTTTGAAGCCATTGCGGGGGTTCTTGGGGAGGTTATTCATGTGGATTTCAACACAACTGAAGGATCACGCGGGAAATTTGCTCGTCTCGCGATTGTCGTGGATTTGGAAAAGCCATTGACACCGACAATTATCATTGATGGGCGGCATCAATTGATCGAATATGAGGGTTTATCACATATCTGTTTCTCTTGCGGAAAGTATGGGCATTTACAAGATATGTGTGAGGATTCTGTGGCAAATAAGGGTAAAGTGAAAGTTGCGGAGACTGTTGTACCGGAGAAAACAGAGCGTTTTGGGCCGTAGATGCAAGCCCCTAGCCGTCGACGCTGGGCGCCGTTGACAAAGGAGAAGGCACCGATGCAGGCGGTGCCTAAACCGCAACCTGGTTCGCGTTTCAGGCCGTTGGTCCTAGAGGGGGAGGATCGGGATGTCGCAAAGGCTAAGGAGGGTAGCGGTGGTAAGCAGGCTGTTGCGCCTAATAGGAATGGACGAAGGGTGAAGAAGGGTGCTACGGGGAATGTTGCGGATGGTGCTGCGTCTGTTGGTGAGGAGGCAATTCGTGGACAAGCAATGGAGAGTGTATCAAAGGATACAAGGGCAGCGGCGAATGTTTCGATGGATGTGGGGGCTGCGGAAAGGTGTGTCGCGGTGAACATGAAGGGGGTTGTGATTGAGAGTAGTCCGGAGGTTCCGATTGCGTCGGCGGATGTGATTGTTGTAGAGCAGTCGACCCTACCGTCATCAAATCATACTGCGGTACGTATTATGGATGATGGAGGAAGGCAACCATTGCAAGAAACTAATGGGCGTCAGGTCATGGGGAGTAACTGGGGGAGTGGACATAAAGGGCAAAGTCGAAATCGTTTGGCTCCCAAGGGTGTGGCGTTGAAAGGGGCTAAGGCTAGAAAATCTGATAGCTCCGCATTGACTCAGGTAGCGGTTAAGGATTGGGCGAATGACCTATCGCACTCTCTCACATTGTCAAAGGATGTTTCGGAAACCAGAGGAGTCGGTCGGGGAGAGGTTTAGTGGATCCGGAACGATACTTTTGAGGGGTCGGCTTCTGGTACTCCTCAGTAAGTTTTTCGTTTGTACTCCTTCCTTTGTTTTTATGGTTAAGTTCATTACTTGGAATGCTCAAGGTGCTCTTGGCCTTGACTTTAACCGATATTTTAGAGTGGTGAATAGATCGTATAGTCCAGATATTTTTGTTATTGTTGAGCCACGGATAAGTGGCATTGCGGCGGACACCTTCATTCGTCGTGCTGGGTTTGATTACTTGTATAGAGTTGAGGCGAATGGGTTATCAGGTGGCATTTGGGTTCTGTGGAGAAATACAGTTCGTTTTGATGTTTTGGCTTTATCTAATCAATTCGTGCACGGTTGGTGCAAGGAGCTGGATTCGAATATCAGTTTTTTCATTACTTTTGTGTATGCTAGCCCTAATCATAGTAGACGGCGGTTGTTATGGGAGCAATTACGTGCGTTGGAGGTTGATAGGGAGTTTCCGTGGGTCCTCGGGGGAGATTTTAATGCTATTTATTCCTCGGATGATAGACAGGGGGGTTCGCAACGGAGAACCGGGATTTGCCGTCACTTTAGCGATTTCATGTTTGGGTCCGGTTTACATGATATGGGGTTTAATGGCCCTCGGTTTACTTGGAAGAGGGGGGGGGGACCTTAGTCAACGCCTAGATAGATGGATTTGCTCCGGTGCATGGTATAACAGTTTTCCTCTCTCGGAGGTGTACCACCTTCAGCGCTTGGGATCGGACCACCGACCTATTTTGCTAGCTACGGACGGTGTGAACAACGGACAAGGTGAGCGGCCGTTCAGGTTCATTGCGGCCTGGAATGATCATGCAGAGTTTGGTAATCTTTTATCGGATAGCTGGAACCAGGGGAGTGCGGTTTTTGACAATTTACTGAGGTTCCAGAACAACAGCAAAAGGTGGAATAGAGAGGTTTTTGGGCACATTGGGCAGAGGAAAAAACAGCTTCTAGCCCGTATCCGGGGGGTGGAGATAGCTTTGAAGAATCACCCAACGCCGTTTCTTGTTGAGCTTGAAAAGAATCTTAAAGGTGAACTTTCTGAAGTTCTCAAGCAGGAGGAAAGCCTGTGGTTCCAGAAATCGCGTAGTAAGTGGATACAGCAGGAGGACCGGAACACTAAATTTTTCCATGCAACAACTTTACATCGTCAACGTCGGAACTCTATCAGAATGCTAAAGTTGGATAATGGCGAGTGGTGTGATGATCCAACAGCATTACAGCAACATGCCGTGGATTTCTTTTCTTCGTTGTTTACGTCGGAAATGTGTAGGGAACCCCACGGGGTTTGTTCGAATGGCTTCCCGACTGTGAGTAGCGACAAGCTTGATGGTTTGGTTCGAAAGGTTACTTTCGAGGAGGTACAGGAGGTTGTGTTTAGTATGGACCCCCTGAAGGCCCCGGGTGCTGACGGTTTTCAAGCGGTCTTTTTCCAACGTAATTGGGGTACTGTGGGTGATTCGGTTTTCCGGTTTGTTGAAGATTTTTTTGAGAATGGGGTATTACCTGAAGATGCGAATCAAACCCTGCTGGTTCTTATCCCGAAGGTTCCGACGCCAACCAAGATAAGTCAATATCGACCTATCAATCTATGTACTGTCTTATATAAAGTCATTACGAAAATTTTGGTTAATAGGCTTAAGCCCTTACTTGATAGTTTGGTGAGTCAGAACCAGGTGAGCTTTGTCTCTGGTCGTCAAATTACTGATAACATCATTCTGGCACAGGAAATTATGCATTCGATGGCCAGGAAGACTGGGGCGAAAGCTTGGATGGCGGTCAAGGTGGATTTGGAGAAAGCATATGATCGTTTGGAATGGGATTTCATTGAATCCACACTCGTCGATATTGGCTTGCCAATGCGGTTTATTTATTGGATCATGCATTGTGTGCGCTCTGTTTAGACCCGTATCATCTTGAATGGGAATCTTACATCTACCTTTAGACCATCGCATGGGATCCGCCAGAGAGATCCACTCTCGCCGTATCTTTTTGTGCTTTGTATGGAACGCCTCTCCCATGCGATTAGTCGGAGGGTAGATGGCGGGGCGTGGAAGGGTATCGCGCTATCAAAGTATGGCCCAGGTATATCCCACCTCTTTTTTGCCGATGATTTGGTACTTTTTGCTGAAGCAAACTTAAGTCAGATGCAAGTGATCAAAGAGACCCTTGATATTTTCTGTGCTTGTTCTGGGCATCGGGTTAGCTCTGATAAGACAACTATCTATTTTTCCAAGAACTGTAGTAAGCCTAAGGGTTTGGAGCTTGCCAATTTTGGAGGGTTTAAACTTGTCGATGATTTGGGGATGTATTCAGGAGTTCCGTTGTTGCACAAACGAGTCACTTTTGATACGTACAGATTTCTTATTGAAAAGGTTGAAAGTCGTTTGTCAGGCTGGGCAGCTCGCACTTTGTCTTTAGCCGGCAGGATCACTTTGGCTAAAGCTGTTCTTCAGGCTATTCCCACATATGTGATGCAGACGGCTTGGCTTCCGAAGGGTGTTTGTGACGCATTGGAGCGCATTATTCGGAGATTCATATGGGGTTCACCGAGTGGATCTAAGGGTATTCCTTTGGTCCGTTGGAATGTGGTTGCGACTGATACAAAGGAGGGGGCCTTGGTTTGTGGCACCTTGGTCGACAGAATCAAGCCCTCCTAATGAAGGTCGGTTATCGTCTAATTACGGACCATCATAAATTGTGGGTTCAGGTTCTTCGTCACAAGTATAAGTGGGTTGGCCCCCTTCCGCAGAGTCTCCATCGTTTGGGATGTTCCCGGTTATGGCAGGGGTTGAGCCAAGTTTGGGACACGATTCGTAGTGGTATCGTTTGGAATATACATAATGGGTGGAGCACTGATTTTTGGTTTGACCATTGGTTGGATGGTGATGGAGTGTTGGCGACAAGGTGCCTTAGTGGCGTTACGCCCAGCACCTCACCTGTGGCGGCTTGGATAGGAGCGAATGGCGAGTGGGATTGGAACAAGCTGGAGGGGGTTCTGCCGGCAGCCACACTACAGCAAATTCGGGCTGTTGCGCCGCCACACGCTGCAGCTGGGTCCGATACGGCTGCGTGGAGATGGGAGCATAACCGTCGGTTTTCAGCTTCATCGGCTTACAGGGTTTTGGGGAGTGGCTTGGTGACGAGTATCCCGAGGGCTTGGCCTTCCATTTGGAAGCTTCAAGTTCCGCAACGAGTCCGTACCTTTTTATGGTTGGTAGCGCACGATAAATTATTGACGAATGCGGAACGAGGTCGTCGACACTTGACGGCAACCACGGATTGTAGTGTGTGCAATGGCGTAGTGGAGGACATCGAGCACATCCTCCGATCGTGCCCACGTGCTTGGACCCATTGGGACAAGATTGTTCACCCGAGCCGGTTGAGGGAATTCCTTGGTTTGCCGTTTGATGCGTGGTTTTGGGGCAATATTACCGGGGCTCATCGGTCTTGGTCATCGGAACCGGCATGGGAATGCCTCTTTGCCATTGTGCGCTGGTTGTTATGGAAGAATCGCTGCACGAGGGTGCTTGGCGACGACGCGATTGGGCTGCGGGATCTGTTGGCAGTCGCGATACGCACCAGGGACGAGTGCGTTGCTGTAGCGGTGGAAAATGCTGCTGGGGGCAGTCGCGTGTCTGGGGGCCGGCCTCACTTTGCTGTTTGGTGTCGTCCGATGCAAGGGCGGCTCAAGGTGAACGCGGACGGGTCGGTTAGAGGGCCTATGCAACTTGCGGCTATTGGAGGGGTTATACGAGACGACACGGGTGCATGGGTTTTTGGCTTTGGCCGGTACTTGGGGCGATGCTCGGTTCTTATGTGCGAGCTATGGGCGGTTTATGAGGCTCTTCGACATGCATGGGATTATGGTTGTCGGTTGGTGGACCTCGAGACGGATAGCACCACGGTGGCGGACATGCTTAATGGTAAGGGAGACACTAGTGGTGGGCATAATCTTTTTCACCGGATTATGGAAATTGTGAGGCGTGATTGGGATTTGACGATACGGTATACTCCTCGTGCATCGAATCGGGTTGCGGATAGGATGGCTTCTTTAGCTTTCGATTGGGATTTTAGTGGGAAGATTTGGCCTTGTCCTCCTCAGGAGGTTGTGGATGTGTTACTTGATGACATGAACTTGTCGAACTAGTTTCGCTTTGTTTGTTTTTGGTTTCTTGCTAATGCTATGTACGTAACATCACATGCACTCTTTTCCCCCATTTAGGTTTAGGGGGGGTTTTAACGAGGCATGTGGTGTTACTCCTTCCTATTAATCAAAAAAAGAAGTAAAACTACCTTTGTGATTATAAGTTGTGTTCATCTTAATTTCACTTATTGTAGTTATCTTTATTGTAAAGATATATTTTTATACTCATGCTAATCATGTGTTCGACCGAACATAGTTTTGAATTCTCTCAATACATTTTTTATAATTTCATTGAATACTATATGTTCAAATTCTTATAATTTTTATTTTTAGTTCCAGAATGTAGTGTAATATTTTTTCTGGAAGATTATTGTATTTTTGTATTTTTTTGAAAATGGATTTTTTGAATTCTAAATAATATTTTTAAATTTTATTATTATTTTTAGTTTGCTCACTTTCGAAATAATATTGGCTAAATTAATTTTTTGTTTACTATGATTAATTTGCTGAATTTTTAAATTAATAGGGACCTAAGAGGTATTTAAACCTAAAATTTCAGTTGAACTAACAATAAATTTAGTTTTATACTAAAATTTTCTCATTTCAAGCGTACATAGACTAAAATATTCTCTTTAATAGTAGATGGATCTTTACAATATTTAAAAACCACACATATGGTCCTTTGATTCTTTAAACAAAAAACTATTTTTAGTTAACAATTTTATGTAAGTTAATATTTAACATGTTTTAAATATAACTACGTTACAATATAGTCCAAAATTCGAAGGATTTTTTCATGAAATTTTCTACTAAATAGCATCATAACATTTAAAGCAATTATTTTAATAAGAAAATATTTAAAACAAATAGACGTCCAAGAAAAACAGTTAAAGCAATTATCAGCCGATTAAAATTAATTTACACTGCCATTATCAGCCGGTTAAAATTAATTTAGCATCGCAACATTTAAAACAATTAAACATTTTGAAATAAATGAAGGCATTAAATTATGACGTCCAAGAAAAACAGTTTTCTGGATAAATTACACCACCATTATCGTCCAATTAAAAGCAATTAAAGTGCAACGAAAACAGTACTATCTCGAATAGTTAAAACATAAATGAAAGACAAGTAATCTCGATAAAAAGGTTGATGTTCATTTTAAGAGACTGACATTTATAATTAGGAATGACGAAAAAATTCAATTATGAAACTATATATGGATTGATAATGCCCCGTTGATATCATCATTTTCGAGAATCTACGCCTTAGCTTACAAGAAGAGTGATGCTATTAATAAGTTTGGGGTCGCTACTGATGGTTTATAGAGTTGGGATATCACTAGGAGACGGCTGTTTGGTTGGGAAGTTGAAGTGTGGGATTCTTTTATTCTCACAATCAATAATTTCAAATCAAATACGTTCATACCTGATATTATTATGATATGCTAATTCTAATGGAGTATTCACAGTGACATCATACAATAGTTTGGCCGTTGCAAACACGAAACCAAGGGATGAGATTTGAAAATACGTTTGGTCGAATTTTGCTCCTCCAAAAGTCGTTGCGCTCGTATGGAAAGCTGTCCATGGAAGAATTCCTACAAGACTAAACTTGGTTGCTCGCAGATGTTCACATATCTCTTTCGTGTTGTGCCATGTTTGCGAAGATGCTCCGAAAACTACAAATCATTTGTTATTCCAATGTATTAGATTTTGGGTTATTCTGCAGAAATGGTGCTCACTATAGGATGTACATATGATTATTCATGGATCGGTTGGCAACTTGATTAAAGTCCGTTTTTTTTTCTACTCCACACAAGTTGAACGTAACAGTATAGAAGCTCAGCCTGTTTTGCATAATGTGGTCTTTCTGGTTGCTTAGAAATGATGTGGCCTTCAATGGGATCAAGAAGGATGAAAATCAGATTTTTGATTTGTGCATTCAACGATTAGCTTGGGGGTGTAAAGCAACTTGGCCCGATTCTAACATCGCTGTAGTTAACCTAGTAAGTAATCCCCGCAACTTCCGCTTTATTGTATGCAACAAGTCAGTGGTTAAGGAGATAATTTGGAGACCTCCCATGACTGGAACTTTAAAGTTCAACATTGATGGGGTTGTCAATGGAAGTTTTGGTGAAGTTGAAATTGGAGAGTGTTTGAGAGATGAAATGGCGAGAATGTTGGTGGCTTTTTCGAAATCGATTGGTTGTGTAGATCTTACTTCTGCTGAACTGTTTGGAGTGAAAGAAGCATTCCAGATTTCAGTAAATCACGATAGGTAAGCAACTACAAATTGCTCATAGAAACGAATAGCAAATTCACGGCTGATTGGCTGGTGAACCTTCAGTCTTGTCCTGTAATATTTAAACCAGTAATATTAGGCTGTTTGGAGGCTTCCAAAGGCTTCGAGTGGCAAGTTGTGGTTGTCCCTAGAGAGTGCAATTATTTCGCAGACAATTTGGCAAAAAAGGGGATCAACCGGAGGGTGGATTATTATGAAGAATGGTTTGTCTCCTAAAGTGTTGAATGTTTTGTATTCTTAGACGATTTTCGATGTACTCAAATGTTAAATATTGATACAATTTACACTCTTTTTCCTTCATTCTAGGTTAGGAGGTTTTTTAACGAGGCATGCATCAATATTAGTTACCTACAGCAACAATAAAATTTTCCTTTCAAAAAAAATACTGACATTGAAAAATCCATTGGCAATTTACCCATAAAGGTCCAACAGTGAAGTCATATTCCCATCCCACACCCATTTATGCCTTTGCAATAAGGAGAATAAACATTTTTGTTTTTTTTTTATAAAAAGATGGAGTTAACTAGGTGACTCATTAAAAACCTCCCTAAGCTTAAATGGAGGAAAATAGTACACCTAGCAACTTAAATAACAAGAAAAAGTATAAAAAATTAAAAAGATAAATGAGAACAATCCAACTGAAATGCCTGACATACAATAATCGGCGGTGCCGCAAACCATATCTCACCACCATCGAGGCCTTAGCCATATTTCGCCAAAGCATCAGCTACCAAGTTCGCCTCCCTACCAATATGAGTCAAGCGAATCTCTCAATCCAAGCGTAATAACTGCCCAATATGATGCACAATCGACCAATACCGATGCCGCCTATCATTGTCCTTCAAAATCCTAAACACATCGGCATTATCAACTTCAATCCACACTTGCCGCAAACCTAAAGACCATGCTCGTTGCAGCCCCTCCAACACTCCCCACAATTCTACTTCAAGAACCGAGCAAATACCCACAAATTTAGAAAAACCTAGAATCCACTCACCCATCGATGATCGGAGAACTCCTCAACATGCCGATTCGCCTGACACTGAACGATGAGCCCCATCGGAATTGAGCTTTACCCAACCCAACGACGGGCAAGACCAAACAGTCGACACTCTAGGTGCAACAACCCAGCAGTCGGCTTCCCGTGCTGCACCCCTCGACAAGCCAAATCACATGACCGTGCCATACCTTTAGCTTGGGCAATAATCTCCTTCGGTTGGACAACCTCACCTGAAAAAACCCAGGCATTTCTTTGCTTCCATATGTACCAAATAATGGCGCCAAACAACACGTTCCGCTAGTCGAGACCCTTGTATGCACACACATTACTCTCCAAATTCAAACCCATCCAATCCCGAAACTACAAGATGTAAACAACTTTCATTTCTCTTGCTTGACCACCCCTCTCCACGCCAAACATGCCGTCGAGTAAAAGCGAAACAAATGATCAAAGGTTTTGGGTTGTGTTAAACAAATACGACACCGTTCATCCATAGTTAGATGCCATCAGACACGCTCCTCGTTGGTAAGAACCTGACCATGGCAAAGCAACCAAAGAAACATCCCTACCCTATGACAACCTGCATACTTAGATATCACACTCCAAATTGTGTCACCATCATCCTCCATATTCAAGCAACGCTCCTTGTATGCAGAGCTTACCGAGAATATTCTGTCGGCCGTTAAACTCCAACCCACACTATCCAGTGGTGCTGCAACCATTGGCAGCTTTATCGACGCTATGTACTTAAGTATCCGTGCCGGCAACATCCCTTCAAATTTCGACCAATCCCACTCGCCATTCCCTGCAATCATCGACCAAAAAGGTGCCGGACCCATTGGCAACACCACATTCGGAAAAATATGGTCCAAGAAAGCGCCAAGATTAGCAACCCAAGGGCTACGCCAAAAATCTATCAATGTACCGTTTCCAACATTCCAGACCATGTTCTTTCGCACAAGCTCCCACACGGTCGCTATTCCCCTCCACAAATTAGAACTAACTCAGTAACTGAGGTTATCTGGAACAACCTTACGATACTTGTACTTGCTCTGAAGGACCCGTACCCATAAATCCTCACGACGGGACACAATCCCAAATCCGAGCTTCATGAGGAAAGCTCCATTCTGATCGACCAAGCCTTTCAACCTGAGACCACTAAGAGATTGTGGTTTACGTAAATGGACATGACGGCCATCAGACGCATTACCCTACACGAACTTGCGTATCAATCATTCAATATCATTACAAATCACCTTTGGCAAAAGAGTTGTCTACATGGTATACGATGGGATGGCCTCCAAAACCGACTTAGCTAAAGTAACTCTGCCAGCGAACGATAAACATTTGGCTAACCAACCCGAAAGCCGATCATGCATCTTTTGCACAAGGAACTGATAAGTCAATCTAGTAACTCGCGCATGCAAAAGCGGAACACCTAGATATCACCCAAGTTCATTAACCTCCATAAAACCAAACCCCAAACTGATGACTTGCCTGCGCTCAGTAGGAACATTACGCGAATAAAAAATGCTTGATTTTGGCGCGCTTACCTTATGCCCTGACGCCCAAAAAAAAATCAAGCAAAACTCTCCGAATAATATCAAGTCGGTCCTCGGTGGCTTCAGCAAATAACACCATATCATCGGCGAAGAACAAATGTGAAAGCCTCGGCCCTCCTCAGGACAGAACAATCGGTTTCCAAGCCCCACAATCAATCTCCCGTTGTATCGCCTGTGACAACCGCTCCATGCAAAGAACAAAAAGATAAGGCGAGATAAGATCACCTTGTTTAATTGCCCTACTAGGTTGGAATGGATCCGACGACGAGCCATTCCATAAAACTTGCATCGAAGTCGATTGCACACATCTCATTATTACTACCCGTAGTCACTCCGGGATACCCACATCTTGCAATGTGTCTTCAATAAAGGACCACTCTAACCTATCATAAGCCTTCTCGAGGTCAATTTTAATCACCAAAAAACCTTTCCTACCCTTCTTATTACACATAGAGTGAATGACTTCTTGTGTAATAATTATATTATCAGCAATAGATCGACCAGGCACAAAGCTAGTTTTAGTGGGCGAGATCCAATCAAGCATAAAACCCTTCAAACGATTAACCACTACCTTCGTTATGAGCTTGTACAGAACAGAGCATAGACTGAAAGGCCGAAATTGAGAAATAAATTTCGGCGCGTCAACTTTCGGAAGAAGGACAAGAAGAGTACAATTCATTGAAGCATCAACATCGGTCCCCGCACAGAAAGCACAAACAAATCTACACACACTTGTACCCACAATATTCCAATTGCGTTGATAAAATACAACTTGAAACCCGTCAGCCCCTGGGGCTTGTAGTGGACCCATATCAAACATAGCAATCCGCACCTCATCATCCGTTATCTCCCTATTCAGTTCGAACACCTCTTCATGACGCAGCTGTCGAAAATTCCCCTTTGTCACGTACTGGCCTTGCGTAGTAGAGGTATCCGATTGAAATAACTGGTTGTAAAAACCCACCGCCATGTCTCTTAGCCTAACCAGGCCAGTAACCCAATTCCATTCCCCATCACGCAACGCACGTTGGAACGACATCGCGCCATAGCAAAACCTTGAAAGAAAGTCGTATTTCGATCTTCGTCCAAAACCACTGACACCATGCCTTATGAATCCACATACTCTCCTCCTGCACAAGAACCATATCCAACTCACCTTGAATCTTCTTCTCTAGCTTCGCCAAAGACCCAAAATAATGTTTACACAACGCCTTTTGAATACCCCCAATACATTTAATCAGAGCCGTTTTGTTCTTACCAATATGTCTGAAAACATGAACGTTCCAATCAAACAAAGCATCTGCAACAGTCCGTAAATTAGAGAGGACATCATGCTCATTATCCCAACACTGTTCCAACAAAGGCCGAAAACTAGGATGATCTTGCCAAGCCGCTAGAAACCGAAACGGTCTATATACCACTGGTGCCTCAGAAGACCCCAACTGATCTAACAACGGGCTATGATCGGAGCCCAACCACTCCAAGTGCATAACAAACGACATCGGGTACCGTTGAAACCACCCACCGTTAATCAAACAACGATCAAGATGTTGAGAAAGATTACCCCTAGCCCTTGTGTACTGCGGTTCCGAGAACGGTAATTCTAGTAAGCTAGCATAAAAAATAAAGTCCTGAAACATACGACTAGTACCCAAGGTAGATAAAGACCCCCTGACCTTTCCTCAAAACTTAAAATAGCATTAAAATCACCGCCCAATAACCAAGCTTGATCCGACGGCGGCTTCAGCTCAAGCAAACCATGCCATAACTGTCTACGCTTACTGTCCGATGGGCTACCATACACTGCAGTAAAAAAAACTTGATCTCTAGTCCCATCAACTCGAATCAGATAGTGCACAAATTGGTTAGAAAACCACAAAATATCAACAGAAACACCATCACACCAAAGAATCCAAATGCCACCACTAAAACCATGGGATTCAATACGAAACGAGTGCGCAAAACCCAGCTTTTGGATCACTCTATCCGCCCAAATACCACTAACACGCGGTTCCATCAAGGCCACCACAGAAGGTCTGTGACGTCGCATAAAATCCTGAAAGGGACAACGAAACTCTGAACTAGCTGCACCCTAGAAATTCCAAATGAAAACACTCATCATTAAAAAATATTAATAAAAATAATTCCCACACCTACTGTCGCGGTGCGACATTCTCCTTATCAACCGCCATGTTAGCTGCTTCCCCAACCGGAGTATCTAGTCGGATAGGAACTGACACATCATTGGCTAGAATGTTAACAATCAGCGGTTGCTTCTGATTTGATTCACCAGGATCAATCGGTTCACTTACTGTCCTCTGGCCACTACCTTTAGGGTCAGATTTCACCTTATCAGTTTGGATCCATTCTAAGAGAACCGGAGTTGGCGGGAAGCGAAACTCAGACTGCTTGCGAACACTCAAACCTTTACGAATAGACGACGCATTCTGTTTTTACCCATTGCCAACTTACCAGTCAACCTACTCGACCCTCCATCGACATATGTGTTCTCATTGATAACAACTATAGAGTGCGAACCACCTTTAATCTTCGAAGAGTATTTTGAAGCGACGACCGACTCACCATCTTGTAAAATAACCAGCTTACCCTGCACACCCACATCCTTATTTTCGACACTAACCTTTGGCCTTGACTAACCATCATTCTTACTGTTATCATGATGAGTCGGAGCCGAAGGAGCTTGGACTAGACTCGGACGTGCCTCCACCGGAGCAGCCTTCTCCTATGACTCATCACCATCCACAACATCCACATTTTCTGTCAATAAAATAGAGAAGCGAGAGCCTTTCTGCGCTGCCTCACGCCCACCACCATTCATATTACTAACACCAAGTTTTCGAGGTCTACGACGGTGAGTATCCGCTATCATCTAAGGACCGAAAATGGACTCCTCTTCCTTATCTTTTTGTGCAGGCCCTGGCGGTAACTCCACCTTTTTACCTGAAACTTCTTTTTTACCACACACATTGTCCAAGTGCCCATAACGACCACACTTAAAACATATTTCAGGAAGACCCTCATATTCAATCTTCTGAACGAAGTTATCTATGCCAATACACGGTAATAATGGTTTATTTAGATCAACCATAATTGCCAACCTCGCGAAACGACCACTGTAACCCCCTCGTCCCGGCCTGGCCAGATGACCGGTCCGAGTAGGCTACACGAGGAAAACCGAGTGAAAACCCCTAAAGGATTCCCCCTCGGTTAGCAACCCTATTTTTTTCATTTTAAATCTTGTCTAGATGAGTAATTAATCCTATGTGGTCATACAGCGGAACAACATTCATGAGACAAACATCCGAAGTCAACCTAACATTTCACAGTCCAGTTTTTTTAACTTGATCTGCAGGCGATATCGATACACTTAAGGGGTGTATCGATACCCTTTGACTAGGTCAACTGGTCAAAGTCAACCCGTGGAGACCGTATCGATACACCCAAGGAGTGTATCGATACCCTCCCCAACGGTTGACTTCCCATGGTCAACGCTAAGATGACCGTATCGATACGCCAAAGGCTCGTATCGATACCGAACTGGACAGTAACTCCAGTGGCCAAAATGGTATCGGTACGCCCCCTCGCGTATCGAAACACGAGGCCTGAAACATGAAGGTCGTATCGATACGGGACCAACCGTATCGATACCCCTGCTACGAAATTACAGGTTTGAGCTGATTTAAGGCACAAGGAGGCCCTTAAATCCCTCTCAAACCTCAACCAACACACTAACATGTATCCTATGTCAAACCAAGAGTATAGGCATGCTTAAACTTGAAACTAAAGACACATTTCAACACAAGGTGATGATTCAATCATACAAGCAACTTGGCATATAAACATGGAACAAGGCATGCATACTTGACATTCCAACAAAGGCAATTAGGCATACAAGTCATACATGGAACTCAAAAGCCTTAAAAGGCACAAGGAAAGCATATGAGGTTTGGCCCTCTCTAACAGGGGAACCTAAACACCAATAGACATGCCAACACACACAACATCCATCATAGCATATCATGCATTACAAACCATAATCAAACCAAAACATCAACATAAGGCATTAACAACATGTGGCTAATACAAAGGAGTCTAGATACAAGCTCCTAAAACACGTAGCACTTCCCATTGCTAGACTACTACATTATTTAATTAAACCATACTTGAGCAAACCACCACACGCTTGGACGCCCTTATCTTGCTCCTTGCTAACTCCAAGCTAAAGATCTGCATTGTCGGAAAAAGGAGAGCGTAAGCATAAAGCTTAGTGAGCGGAGCTCTAAAACATAACTACGACAATGCAGGGTTCAAAGCTTTCTTTAAAATAAAGGTCAACGCATACAAATCATCCAACGACCTAATCCTTCTACTAACGTACAAGTTCAACCACAATCCAACAATATAGGCATTTAACATGGCATTACACTTCATGGTATGTATGAGGACGTAATCCTAGATTAAAGCAAATTCATAAAAAGGAATGATATAGTGAGATACAACATGAGCAACACATGGTATGCACGAGCATAACCAAAACACACACGGTGGGACTACACATCACCGTTTCGACTAGTAGTTTTCCAATGGGACTACACATCAAAGTAATCTTCTACTAGTCACTACCGGTGGGACTACACATCACCGGAGTCTTATACCACTCGCTACCGGCGGGACTACACATCACCGGAGCAACGACAACCATCACGTGAGGTTCGACACCAACCATGCAACACGATATACAATCACTATCATACGACATGTACTCACTATATCATGCACAATCAAATCAAGATGTAACAAAATCCACAATTAGGCATCACTTACTACTTGGAATCTTACCGATCACAAATGGTCTTACTCACCATTTTCGTGCACAACTTGCACCAACTTACTCACACCTTTCAAGGCATATAACGACATCATTAATACCATCATACGTGATCAACGATATAATATTAAGCAATCATACTTCTCCTCAAATTATTTCAATTTCATGCTTGACAAAACATCACCACAAGTAATGAAAACAAATGGAAAAAGGGGAAATTAAAGAGGCAATTCACCACAACTTACTCTTGAGTTTAATTTGACTTTTCAAGCCAAATCTAAATTCTTTCAAAACCATCTTTGAGCCAAAACATTACTTGAAAACATTTTCACCTCCACATGCTAGAACCAGCCCTTGAAATCAATTTAAAACATTAACCACTCACCTTACTTCCTTAAGCAATCCAAGCAAAGCCGACTCAAGTCTCCACAACTTCCGAAATCGTGCCCGAACCTCCCAAGGCCAAATCCGATGTCTCTAATCAATCAAAGGCAATGTATTAACCTCTTAATCAACCACAATTTACTGGTACACATCAGCTCTCAATACTCTAACATTTTTTCAACAATTCAAAGCCGAAACCTTCCCAAATAATCCCATTTTCGTACTCCAGCAAAACCCAGCCATTACCTCCCAATTTTAACACTTAAAACACTCCAAAACATGTCCAAAACACCCTCATAATGTTGTACAACCATCAGCCCTTCATTTCCCCACACAAACACTTCAAAAACTCTTAATTTTCACTCCTAAAAACCACCTACAGCAGTAGCTACGGGAATCCCATCAAACTAACATTATAACCTCTCAAAAATCATCACAAAACATCTAAAAACACCCACCCAATGTTGCTATAACATCAACCCAACAATTTCTCACAAAATCATTCCAAAAACACAAATTTTTGACACTTTAAATACACCCCTAAAACCCATTTCGGAATTCTTTAGAAAATCCAACCAAATTGAGTTATAATGTTCCATTGGGCAAGGTTAGATCAAAACTCAACTCTATTAATCAAAACAACCCAAAAAGCTATTAAAGTTCCATGCTTTTCTTCAAACTTGAAAACTTCAAAAACTCAAAAAGATGATTTCTATGAAAACTAAAGCTATGAAAATGTTGGAAATAATGAGGAGAATTCAAAATTACAATTACCTCAAAGAGAGCCTTTGAATTGATGAAGAGATTTGATGAAATAGTGCTTTTGGGGGTAAGAGGGGTTTTAGGTTTTCAACAATGGTGGAATGAAGAAGATGAGCATTTTTCCTTTCAAATAAAACCCCTTTTGTCATCTTATTTCTCATTCATTTTGCAATTGACCAAAATGCCATTAATGAATGGTCAAACCCACATCTTTTAAAGCCCATGGATTTGGACTTAAGAGATAGGCCCAACATAGCCTTAAACATTTGAAATCCCGAGGCCCATAAAATATTTTATTATTTAATTTGCAAAATCGAACCCGAAATAAAATTAAAATATTATTTTCACCCGACCCCTAAACCCGGGTGTTACTACCACGATCCCCTGTATTAGTCTTGTAGTCAATCCGAATAACCCTACCAATGGTGGAGGCGATATGTCTAAAGAATCCCTTTGAATAATAACGATACGGAACTCCCGGTAAACGCACCCAAACTATAACATGCGAAGGATGACCCTCTGCAGTAGAAAAA
Source organism: Hibiscus tridactylites (assembly GCA_958450335.1). Taxonomy (NCBI): domain Eukaryota; kingdom Viridiplantae; phylum Streptophyta; class Magnoliopsida; order Malvales; family Malvaceae; genus Hibiscus; species Hibiscus tridactylites. The sequence continues at coordinate 17,350,679 of OY288281.1, read as the reverse complement.
TCATGGCACCAAGGCTGGACCGTTAAATAACTCCCATACACTGTCCATGGCCCTCCGTCAGGACTCTCACATAATCACATTCTTGAGCGAAGCGAACCACATAATAGTCCTTCTCAATATCAACCAGTTGAAAATCCCCTTTTGGTTGCCATATAGCCCTAATCCTATTTTACAGAGCACCATGGCCAATCTTCCTATCCAATAAACGAACTATTACTAATTTACGCATGCTATGATCTAACATGTCATGAACATAATCCGAGAGCTGAACAACCGGGTACGAGCCATCACGCACAACACGTACATCCGCTTTCGAAACTACAACTTCATCGTTGGACATCTTTGCACCGGCACCTTCCCCACGGAAAACCTTGCTAGCAGCCGCCGCATACGAAACCTTGGTCAGCACCTCTGATTCATCCCTCTTACCTTCCACGACTGGTACAACTCTGTCACCAGCCACAGAAGAATCCACATCCATCGCACCCTCATCGGACGACTCAGGCATAACCAGAACATCCCCTACCGTGCCAGTCAAACAACTCAGCTTAGCTTCGCAGCTATCCTCTACCGCAACCGGCGCTCCTGCCCTTTCCAACGTCGGCATAGACACAACCTGGATCACTGGTGGCGTCAGCAGCGCCAAGCCATCCCCACCCGACGGTTCCGACGACCCTTCCACCGACAGACCATCAGCATGAAGGCTAGTGTTTCTCACCCACTCGTTTTGCGACATGAAGGCTAGGGTTTTTCTAGGGTTTTCTAGTCGATTATTGATCAAGTCGCAGCATCGATTGGTAGAAGTGAATATTGGTCAAAGTCCTTGCGATTACCTAACGATTGCTTGGCGTCTGGTGTTGAGTGTGTAAAAGTTCTATTATTTACACCCTTTTTAACCCATATTTCTGCTGCATTCAAGCATCATTGCATTGCATTTAGGTTAGTTTTCAATAAAACATCACAATTATATAAAAGGCACGGATTCTACTAAAAGATGGCGTATTTTGCAGGTAGCTGCCATGGTTGACGATGAAGGCAGGCGAAGGGCAGATAAGCCGAAGAGCTGAACTGGACAAGCAGCCGAAGAAGACGAACCTGTCATGGACCTGTCGTGACAGCAAGGTGACAGCAGACTTATGAAGAGGAAAAGTCAAGTGGACCTCGATAGATAGAGAAAAATCTGCTCGTCTGTCGTGTGGAAGCCAAATATTTTTCCAAGCCCCGGATCAAAAGATATGTCAAGCCAAAGCTCAAAGAGAAGAAATTCCTAAAAGCAAGGATGCGGCTGGAAAGTAGGAGACTTTAGAGATTTAGTCTTTATTAGAATCTTACTTTTAATTAAAGTTGTAATCCTTGTTACCTTAGATAACTTGAGCCCAAAGCTTATATAAGGGCATAGATTTAACCTAGGAGCATAACCGATACCCCATAACCGAAACCTAAACCCCTGTCGTCCACCCGTCACCGACATGTTCTAAATTCCCCCTAGGGCTACGGGTTGTTTTGTAAAGTAGTTGCAAGGGTTGCTTTGTTTTTAGGATTTTTCAAGTTCAATAAAATAACTTCAAGTTCTTTTATCTTGGTTTTAATATCTTGCAAGAGCATCGGGAGAGCATTGTGAGGTTATCTATTTACTTAGCATCGGGAGAGTTAAGTATACGAAAGAGATAAAAGCGCGTTCTCTAGTTTATAGTTGAACCATCTCGTGCTTAGGGATAAGGCGAGGTTAAGTGGCTAAGGAAGAATTCATACACATCGGTGTTCATCCTTCGATTCACGCCGGGAGGTATCATCAAAGACGTGATCATCGACAGACTTGTGCCTAGGGATAGGGCAAGGCAGACCTGGGATTCTTGCCAAGCTTGAAGTACGGAGTTAGTGTTCGCTGCCGCGACAGCTAACGGACAGCCGCCGCGACAGGTGCTGTCGGCGACGGGCGCGACGACAGAACTGGAAATCTTAAGCAATTCAATACCTGCACTACTGAGCAATTCAATACCAGCCCATTCTCTCTATCTTGATAACTCAATCTTTTATTTACGTTTTTCTTATTATTCTCGTGAAAATTTTCTAAACTATTTCTTTTACTTCGTGCAGTAAACTAAGGTGAAGTCATTAGCCCAATCCCTGTGGAGACGATATCCGATACTTCGTATCACTTTACTACTTGCGTCGTGTACACTTGCACTACAATTGTGATAGCCTATTTTACACGCAACAAGTTTTTGGCGCCGTTGCCGGGGATTGGCAACATAACTACATCTTTCTTTTATTGCACTTTTTGCTTTTATTTTTATTTTTGTTTTTGTTTTTATTTTTCTTTTCTTTAATTTTTCTTTTGTGCTTTCAACTCTCGCTTTTCACAAGGTTTACTTGTTTATGCGTAGATCGAAAAGAGGTGGAGATCCTGAGTATAAATTAGATCCGGAGATCGAACGTTCCTTCAATCTCAAGAAACAACTTCGCCGCCTTTTAGACAGAAATGAATACCTCGAGGAACAGCTAGAGCAGATGGCACGTAACCAGCCCGCTGGTGGAGATATACCGCCTGTCGGCGACCCGCCGAGGGCAGATGGACGACGGTCATGTCGTGACTACATGCTGAATGATCATGTAGAGCTGGAGACCACGCTGCCGGATATTGATGTTGACAACTTCGAGCTTAAACCTGTCATGTTTAGTATGATCAACAATGTCGGGCAGTTTGGTGGTTCTGCGACAGAAGATGCTAGGGAGCATCTCAAAACATTCTAGGAGATCTGTGGTTCGTTTAGGCTACCAGGAGTTAGTCCGGAGATACTGAGGCTTCGGTTATTTCCCCATTCACTGAGGGACAGAGCTAAAACTTGGTGGAATAAACTTACACCGGGTTCCATTATGACTTGGGCAGATCTAACTCGTGAATTTTTATCTCGTTTTAATCCTTCACATTTATCTAAGCGATTACGTAATGAAATTGCTACTTTTCTACAGGAAGATGACGAGCCAATGCACGAGGCCTGGGACAGGTTTACTACTCTCCTGCGGAACTGCCCAATGCATGGATTCCCCGTCTGGAATCAGGTAACTAAGTTCTATAATGCTGCTAACTTACAAACTCGCATTCGAATTGATTCTGCAGCAAATGGGTTATTATTGGATAAAGATCCGGACGAGGCCCTGCAAGTTTTGAAAAATCTGGCCAAGAATGAGGAGCAGTTTCCGACAGCTAGAAGAGGGGGTAAACGGGTACTTGCTGTCAAGGACTATGAGGCCGACAACACTATGAAATCACAGGTAGCATTCCTTACTAAAGCAATGAAACACTTATTGAGTGAAGAGGATTTACGAGGATTTGCTGTCGAGGAAGTTTGTGCTATTTGTGAGGGAAATCATAGTAGGGATGAGTGCCCAATAAATGTTGAAGAAGGAAAATATGTTGGAAATTACAAGCCAAACTACAATTCCAACAACTACAACCCTAATTGGAGGAAAAATCCCAAATTTTCCTGGAGTAATCCCAACAATGCTCTGAATCCGCAAGCGCATCATCAGAATCAGGGGGGGTCCTAGATTGTTGACGCGACAGCAACTGCCGCCGCAGAACCTGCCGCAGCACCTGCCGCCGCAGCAGCAACAGCAGCCACCACCTGCCCCGAGTAGTATATTGGAGCAGACTCTGGCCACCTTTATGTCTCAGACTGGTACGTATATGGAGAATATTAATCAGTTTGTCAAGAAGACGGAAACCTTTATGGATGAAACCAAGATGAGAATGACAAATCATGAGGCTACCTTGAAATCTCTAGAGACACAAATGGGTCAGGTGTCGCAGCATATTAAGCCAAGGCAGAATGGAGGTTTCCCTAGCAATACTGAAAATGCTAGACCGCCCCCACATGAGCAATGTAAGGTGATTACTACTAGGAGTGGGAAAAAGTTACCAGGGCCTGAAAAAGAAGCTGAAACAGAAAAGGAACCTGCCTTGGATAAACCTACCGAGGAAGCTGCCCCGACAGGTGACAAACAGACTGCTGCCGATGAGCCTGTCACGACAGCAAAAGCGACAGAGGAGAAAAATGATGAATATCGTCCTCAGATTCGCATACAGTGGGAAGGACGCATTGCTGATTACCGTCCTCCACCACCCTTTCCTCAACGGATACAACAAGCTAAGCATGAATCTCAACTTAAAAAGATTTATGATATTTTTAAACAGGTTCATATTAATATTCCGTTGTTAGATGTTGTTAGGGAGATGCCCGGTTATGCTAAATTTCTCAAGGATGTTATGTCGAAAAAATATAAACTTGGGGAATTTGAAACGGTAAGGATGCAAGAAGGTTGCATGAGTATTCTTCATCGGCAGCCACCCCAGAAAAAGAAGGATCCGGGGAGCTTCATCATACCTTGTGTAATCGGCGACAGATTCGTGGGTAAGGCACTTTGTGATCTTGGAGCTAGTGTTAATCTAATGCCCAAATCTGTTTTTCAGAAATTAGGTATTGGGAAGGCGCGGCCCACGACAGTTACCCTACAGCTAGCCGACCGCTCTTACGTTCATCCCGAGGGAAAAATTGAAGATATTTTGGTAAGAGTGGATAAGCTTATTTTTCCTGCTGACTTTCTTATTTTAGATTGTGAGGCAGATGAAAACGCACCAGTCATCCTAGGGCGACCCTTCTTAGCCACGGGAAGATCATTGATTGATGTGGAGAAAGGAGAACTCACCATGCGCGTGAACGATCAAGAAATTAAGTTGAATGTTCTCCAAGCAATGAAACATGCTGATATGGACGAAGAATGCAAGGCCATCATTGAGGTGACCTTTGATTACCCCTGCATCAGGTCGGGCTGCCGTGATATTAAATTTGGTCACTGCTGCGACAGCCACCTACAGGCCTGTTACGACAGCGATGACGACAGCAACGACGACAACACCGACGACAGCGACTCCTCTAAATCCGATCCATCTGATACTGAAGGTCATGAGGAGGTAAACTGGTTAGACCATCGTCCAGGTAAGTTATTCGAACCCTTGAATTACACTTCGGATAACCATTTAATTCAAAAGCCATCTACTATTGAACCACCTGTCTTAGAACTGAAGCCCCTGCCAGGGCAGCTTAAATATGCTTTTCTTGGTTCAAATGATACGTTGCCCGTAATCATCTCTGCTAAGCTGCCGCAGGAACAGGAACGGCAGCTAATCGACATGTTACGGCAGCACAAGAAGGCAATAGGATGGACGATAGCAGACATTCAGGGCATTAGTCCGGCAATCTGTATGCACAAAATCCTCCTAGAGGAAGATCATAAGCCGACTATTGATGCCCAAAGGCGGTTAAACCTAGCAATGAAGGAGGTTGTGCGTAAAGAGATAATTAAATGGTTAGATGCTGGTATTATTTACGCCATCTCCGATAGCAAATGGGTAAGCCCGGTGCAATGTGTTCCAAAGAAAGGAGGAATGACCGTGATAACCAACGAGAACAATGAGTTAATCCCAACCAGGACTGTGACCGGTTGGAGGGTTTGTATGGACTATTGGAAGCTTAATAAAGCTACCCGAAAGGACCAATTTCCTTTACCCTTTATTGATCAAATGCTTGATAGATTAGCGGGTAAACCTTACTATTGTTTTCTTGATGGTTACTCAAGTTATAACCAAATTGCTATTGCACCAGGAGATCAAGAGAAAACGACTTTCACATGCCCCTACGGTACATACGCATTTAGGAGGATGCCGTTTGGACTCTGTAACGCACCTGCCACCTTCCAAAGGTGCATGATGGCCATATTCTCCGATATGGTAGAGGACTTCCTTGAGATTTTCATGGATGATTTCTCCGTCTTTGGAGACGATTTTGAGAGCTGCCTCGGCAATCTTAAAAAGGTACTTGAAAGATGTGAAAAAGCTAATCTTGTTTTAAATTGGGAAAAATGCCACTTTATGGTGGATGAGGGGATAGTCCTTGGCCATAAGATTAGCTGCCGTGGGATAGAAGTCGACAGGGCAAAAATAGAGGTAATTGAGAAGCTGCCGCCGCCAACCACAGTCAAGGGCATTAGGAGTTTTCTAGGGCATGCTGGTTTTTATCGAAGATTTATCGCGAATTTCTCAAAAATCACGAAGCCCCTATGTCATCTCTTAGAGCAGAACCGACCCTTTGACTTTGATGAGGAATGTACTGAAGCATTCAAGGTTCTGAAGGAGAAACTAGTGACAACCCCCATAGTACAGCCACCAGACTGGACGCAGCCGTTTGAGATTATGTGTGATGCCAGTGACTATGCTGTCGGGGCAGCACTTGGGCAGCGCAGAGACAGGCTGTTTCACGTCATATACTATGCCAGCAAAACTTTAAATGACGCCCAAGTAAACTATACCACCACAGAAAAGGAGCTGTTAGCTGTGGTGTTCTCCATCGACAAGTTTCGTTCTTACATACTTGGGACGAAAGTAATAGTGCACACCGACCATTTTGCCCTAAAATATTTGTTCGCCAAGAAAGACGCAAAGCCTAGATTGATACGGTGGATCTTGCTGCTACAAGAATTCGACCTTGAGATCAAGGACAAAAAGGGGACAGAAAATCAGGTGGCAGACCACTTGTCAAGATTGGAGATGGGACAGAGTCTACCTATAGACGAGAAACACATACTGGAGACCTTCCCAGACGAGCAGCTCTTTGCTGCCGCAATCGCTGTCGCGACAGCCATGGCGGCAGGTAAGTCTTCTAACCTTCCCTGGTATGATGATTTCGTTAATTTTATAGTTAGCGGAATATTTCCTTCTGATCTTAATTATCAAGCCAGGAAGAGGTTCCAAAATGATGTTAAGCATTATTATTGGGACGAACCTCTTCTTTTCAAAATGTGCGCAGATCAGGTTATAAGAAGATGTGTACCACAAGAAGAGCAAGAAGACATTCTCCATCACTGTCATGCTTCACAATATGGAGGACACTTAGGAGGAAATAAGACTGCTGCCAAGGTGCTGCAGTCGGGGTTCTACTGGCCGACATTATATAAAGATGCGCAGGAATTTTACAAAAACTGTGACAGATGCCAGCGGACAGGTAACATCTCGAGGAGAAACGAGATGCCACTGCAGAACATTTTAGAAGTCGAGATCTTCGACATTTGGGGGATTGATTTTATGGGACCTTTTCCATCTTCGTGTGGAAATTTGTACATCCTCCTAGCAGTGGATTATGTCTCCAAGTGGGTTGAAGCAATCGCCACTCAAAAGAATGATGCCAAGACGGTCCAAAAGTTTTTGCACAAAAACATTTTTTCTAGATTTGGCATCCCTAGGGCGATTATCAGTGATGAAGGGAGACATTTCGATAATAGGGTAATTGCTGCCGCCTTGAAGAAATATGGTGTCAAGCACAGGATCGCGACAACATACCACCCACAGACCAATGGACAGGCTGAGATATCCAATAGGGAAGTGAAGAACATTCTTGAAAAGATGGTCAAACCAACTAGGAAAGATTGGTCTTTACTTCTGAATGATGCATTATGGGCATACAGGACAGCTTTCAAGACTCCATTGGGCATGTCTCCATACCGTTTGATTTATGGGAAAACCTGTCACTTGCCTGTCGAGATCGAACACAAAGCATATTGGGCAATCAAGGCAGTAAACATGGACTTGGACAAGGCAGGCCAGAAAAGGCTATTAGATTTGAATGAGATCGATGAAATACGGACAATGGCCTATGACAATGCAAGGATTTACAAGGAAAAGACTAAGAAGTGGCATGACAAGAAGTTGCTACCACGACAGTTCTGCCCAGGGCAGCTTGTGTTGTTGTTTAATTCTAGGTTGAAACTCTTTCCAGGGAAGCTCAAATCTAGATGGTCTGGCCCGTTCCAAGTGGTTCAAGTTTTTCCCCATGGTGCCATTACAATTCAATCATTAAAGGACGGGCACCAATTCAAAGTCAATGGACAACGCCTCAAGCATTATCAGGGGACTGAAGCCCTAGGAATACAGGAAGTGGTTACTTTAGGTGATGCACCACAAGGCATCCCTAATTTAACCTAATATTTATTTTTATTTTATCTTATTATTTATTATTATTTATTAGGAAATTAGGTTTATTTTATTCGAATAATGTTTTGTTTTTCTAATTTCAGTTTTTAGGAAATAAAGGAGTCAAGAAGAAAAGAAGAAGTGACCCAAGCCCACCGCCCATCCATCAGCCCAATAAAGCCCATTTATGGAAACCTGTCGTTTCGGCTGCCGCCGCGGACGGATATGATAGGATGTCAACAGACTGACACGGCAGACGAAGAAGCGTGCGGCAGACGCGTAATAGCAACATAAATGCATGTCAGACGCGTCAGACACGCAACATCCAATCTGCCGCTCCGTTCTTCACGCCTGCCGTTGCGGCATTAAATGGGCAGCTACTCGACCGCTATATAAACCCCTTCCCATTTTCATTTTTCATCACTTCTGATTTTTCTCTCTTGTTTTTCTCCTCTAGTTTTATTTGTTTTCTCTCTTTCACAGCCCTTGCAACCAAAATGTCGTCGAGACAGACCCATCGTACCGCTGCTGCCGCTTCTTCTTCAGCAGCAGCATCACCCTTCACCAACAAGGAACTATGGGAGGAGCGTGGTTTCATCTACAACAGAGATGCCCCCCATATGGGACTCTGGCCGTTCATTGTGAAGGCCATAACGGCACAGCTATGGGAGGACTTTGCCGAGCAGCCGGCAGAGCTAAATGATACTTTGGTCCGAGAATTTTACGAGGCCATCGACAGCAAAACGGCGACATCTGTCACCGTCCGAGGAGTGGAAGTACCCTTCACCGCCAACAGCATCAACCACATGTTCGGCCTCTTCTTTGGCCCCAACGATGATGCTCACCAACAATTTGTGGACACCCTTGACGCTGCTGCCCATGATGCTGTCATGGTGGAACTGACAGAGGCTGGTACGACATGGACCACCAGCAAGAAGAACCCCCACTCCGTCAATAGGGGCAGCTCCTCCCAGAAGCAAAATTGTGGAACGCTTTTATCAAAAAGCGTATCCTGCCCTCGTCCCACCATACGACAGTCAACAGACAGCGGTTGGCTCTCATTCACTCTATTATGCATGACAGGCCCATCAATGTGGGCAGGTACATGAGGGACAGCATCCTCGATTGTGCTTTTCGCTCAGACTCACGACTCTGCCTGCCGTTCACCATCACCGCCCTCTGCCGCTGTGCTGCCGTACCAGAGGAACCCTCCGACAAAATCAAGACGGGCAGTGGCTAGACTGACAACAACATCTCCAGCCTCATGGAGGTCATAGTCGTATCACCCATCAACGCCTTCGACCCAAATGCCCCTCCTGCTGACTCCGATGAAGAACCTGCCACTGACCCTGCCCCAGATGCTACCACCGACACCGCTCCGAAAGACCAGTCTGCCCACATCCTTGCTGCAATCCTACGGGTTGAGGAGCGCCAAATGGGTTTGATGACTTTTATCCGCGACTTCTCAAATGCAACGGTAAATTTCATTACCAATACTTTACATTATTCGGATGTCATCTTCCCCACCTTCCCCGCCCATTATTTCCATATCCCCTCCCCCACACCCACACCACCTGTCTCCCCCCATATGCATTCTGCCGCTTCCACACCAACCCCTGCCCCAACGGCGGAAGGCAGCCCACCGGCAGACACCTCTCCTCGAGGAACCAAGAGACCTGCCACTGATGACAGCCCTCTTATCCGGAGGAATTTGGAGAGGGAATTTACGCGGGTCAAGAGAATTAAGCACGTGGCACACAAGAAAAGGCTGCCCAAAGCCACCACCACCAGCAGCTCTTGGGACAGTGGCAGCAGTTCCAATGTCCGGCTAGTGGAGCAACCTGCCCCTCAACCTGCCGATGAACCTGACCTTCCACCGGCCGATGAACCTGCTGATCAACCTGCTCCGGAACCTGCCCAGCCCCCTCCACAGCGCAGACGCCGCCATCAGATTCGCGTCAGCAGCAGCAGCGAGGACAGCGAGTGAAAATTTAAGTTTTTATTTTTTCCTTTACTGCTGCCTGCCTTATCTTTTGTGATGTACTTTTATTTATCTTGTTTTTCTTTATTTTTCATGTCATTTTGCATTGAGGGCAATGCAACCCTCGAGTTTAGGGGTGGCAATCCCTCCATCATTAATGGAGTCTTTAGTACATCTTTTTATTAGTTGTTGTGTCTTTCATTTATTTAATTTCTTAAAAAAAATCTGAAAATTTAAACTGTTGGCTTAAAACTGTGAAGTTAACTTACATGTCATGACGGCTCTGTCGTGGCAGCATCTTTAGGACAGGTTAAGGAAAAGTTTAGAGCCTTTCTATAGTTCTGAAAACTTAAACACTTTTGTGACTGTTATATTGCTTAGATTTCTTTTAGCCAAACTAGAATAGAATGCTTAGAACTTGAATAGCCCCTAGAGGTGCCTAACACTGGCTCTAGGAAAGAAGTTTAGCAAAAGAAATTTAAAAACCTAGAGGTGCCCGAAACCGGCTCTAGGAAGCTAACTAGAGGTGCCCGAAACTAGCTCTAGTAAACTAGAGGTGCCCGAAACCGGCTCTAGTAAAAACTTAGCTTGAAAAATAGAAAAGAAGCATGAAAATGTGTCTTCAAGAAAGTAAACTTTGGCATAAAAAATTCGAGTTAAGGAGTTGAATATTCTAGTGAAACTAAGAGAGTCTTAGCATATAACTGTTCACAAGCATGCACACACTGCACGAGAGCTATAGGGAGACTCCGGACAGATCCTAATCTTTCCGACAGGTTGCTGCCGCCATAGAGAATGAGCGACGGGTAAGGGACAGTTCACTGTTTGAAGGCCAACACAAAAATTTTCATTTTTCTTTTAGGTCTTGATTGCTTGAGGACAAGCAAAAACTTGAGTTTGGGGGGGTGTTGAGTGTGTAAAAGTTCTATTATTTACACCCTTTTTAACCCATATTTCTGCTGCATTCAAGCATCATTGCATTGCATTTAGGTTAGTTTTCAATAAAACATCACAATTATATAAAAGGCACGGATTCTACTAAAAGATGGCGTATTTTGCAGGTAGCTGCCATGGTTGACGATGAAGGCAGGCGAAGGGCAGATAAGCAGAAGAGCTGAACTGGACAAGCAGCCGAAGAAGACGAACCTGTCATGGACCTGTCGTGACAGCAAGGTGACAGCAGACTTATGAAGAGGAAAAGTCAAGTGGACCTCGATAGATAGAGAAAAATCTGCTCGTCTGTCGTGTGGAAGCCAAATATTTTTCCAAGCCCCGGATCAAAAGATATGTCAAGCCAAAGCTCAAAGAGAAGAAATTCCTAAAAGCAAGGATGCGGCTGGAAAGTAGGAGACTTTAGAGATTTAGTCTTTATTAGAATCTTACTTTTAATTAAAGTTGTAATCCTTGTTACCTTAGATAACTTGAACCCAAAGCTTATATAAGGGCATAGATTTAACCTAGGAGCATAACCGATACCCCATAACCGAAACCTAAACCCCTGCCGTCCACCCGTCACCGACATGTTCTAAATTCCCCCTAGGGCTACGGGTTGTTTTGTAAAGTAGTTGCAAGGGTTGCTTTGTTTTTAGGATTTTTCAAGTTCAATAAAATAACTTCAAGTTCTTTTATCTTGGTTTTAATATCTTGCAAGAGCATCGGGAGAGCATTGTGAGGTTATCTATTTACTTAGCATCGGGAGAGTTAAGTATACGAAAGAGATAAAAGCGCGTTCTCTAGTTTATAGTTGAACCATCTCGTGCTTAGGGATAAGGCGAGGTTAAGTGGCTAAGGAAGAATTCATACACATCGGTGTTCATCCTTCGATTCACGCCGGGAGGTATCATCAAAGACGTGATCATCGACAGACTTGTGCCTAGGGATAGGGCAAGGCAGACCTGAGATTCTTGCCAAGCTTGAAGTACGGAGTTAGTGTTCGCTGCCACGACAGCTAACGGACAGCCGCCGCGACAGGTGCTGTCGGCGACGGGCGCGACGACAGAACTGGAAATCTTAAGCAATTCAATACCTGCACTACTGAGCAATTCAATACCAGCTCATTCTCTCTATCTTGATAACTCAATCTTTTATTTACGTTTTTCTTATTATTCTCGTGAAAATCTTCTAAACTATTTCTTTTACTTCGTGCAGTAAACTAAGGTGAAGTCATTAGCCCAATCCCTGTGGAGACGATATCCGATACTTCGTATCACTTTACTACTTGTGTCGTGTACACTTGCACTACAATTGTGATAGCCTATTTTACACGCAACATCTGGAATTTTGATTCGGCGACAGCTATTCTCTGCTACAAAGCAGGCTAGTTTATCGAAAAAATTCTATCCACTGGTAGTCCTTGCGATTACCTAACGAAAATTACCTTGTAAAAAGAATCTCTTTGGAACCAAATTGTTGATGGTTACATTTTTGCTTTTTTAATATTATGGTATGATTACATAATATTATATTTTTATTTTTAGCTTTTCAAAAAATATTTAATTATAGATTTAGTAATAAATATGTTACTTTTCTTCTAAAAATTACACACAAGTTACTCAATTAAAAATTTGTTACAATGATAACTTCGCTTACAAACAAGTCATTCAATTAAAAAAATAGTCACAAACAGATCACTCAATTAACATGTTGTTACAATCAGATCATTTTTTTTAATGTGGCATTGTATAATAACATTTTAGTCTAAAAACTTATACAATCTATCAATTTGATCCCAATTCGAAACAATTCAATAGATTTAACTCTTAATATTTAAAAATTTCAGTATTTTAATCCTTATTCTTATCCTAAATTGATTGTTCTTATTAAATAAATGTTATATTACTTTCCTGGTACAATAACATTTGAATATTAACTTGTTGTTGCTTCATGCCAAAATACAATTATCGAACTACTGATTTAATCTGGCAGACTCGCTTGCTTTGATCGTATCATAAAAAAAGACTAAATTGATGGATTTTTTTAAAATATGAAAAATTAAATTTATTAAGTTGTTTCTGATTTGGATAAATTAATAGAATGTATAAGTTCTAAGACTAAAAATGTTATTACACCAAAGAAAAGTGATATGTTTGTAAACAGGGTGACTATTTGTAACAATATGTTAATTGGGTGAATTGATTATGACAATATATTAAATAAGTGACATGTTTGTAACATTATGTTAATTTGGTTGTTTGTTTATAAAAACAAGTTTAAAAAATTATCTAATCAAATTAAAACACTCAAACCCCATAATTATGATGTTTAAAACATCGGAATATTCATTAACATTTAGAGTTTACTTATGAACCTTACCTTAATAGAATTTTATCCTGGGTTTATTCATTAATTTGTTTTTGCAAATTTTCTGGGTTTGGATTTCACATGTCTTGTGCACTTAAGATTGCAATTTTACCCTCTAAAACAATGAATACTTCAAAAATATATTTTTTTATCCGCAAAGTATGATTTTATAGACAGCAAAAATATTAGATTTGAGTTTGATTTTGCTTTGAGTTTACTGAATTAGCTTCGTTTTTTTTGTTAATTTTAAGTAATCAAGGATCCTTAGATTTTTAGAGTTAAAATTGATGGAAAACCCCATATAATTTTATGATTAAATTATAATTTTTTTGTTGGTTTATGTTTGCAGTAAAATATGAAAATTTTTATGTGATTTTGTTCATGTGATCCGAATTCGAGCAATATAATCTGCATGTGTGCACGAATTTATCTAAATTTAGAATTGGACAAAAATATAATATTGTACTCAAATAAAATGTAAAAAAAAAATATGAAATTTTTATGCCCAATATTCTAGCTCATTTCACTTTATAGTTGAATCATTGGATTTTTCTAAAGCTTTGCAATTTAAACAGTGTGCTCTTCACAAGAATTTCTATAATTGTGTTTATAATTTTACTAGTCACCATCGCTAATTGTCTGATATGTTTGTCTTGAAAGTGATTTATTGAGATTTGTTATCAAATTTCATGTTTTTTTATTATGAATTTGTTAAAACTGATTGGAAATGGGGAGTTGATGTTATTATACCAGACCACTTGGTCGTGAACAGATATTTTGAATAAAAGTTGAAGATGAACAACGTCAGTTTTTGTTAAAATAAAGGGTTATATTTTGATATACAAACTAGTGTAAGATAAATTTACACCATTCTTATTTAAAAATTAAAATCTAAATTTATAAACTTATAATCCTAAAGCCTAAACGCCAAACTATAACCCTTAATCATAAACTCTAAACTATAAACATCTAAATCCTAAATACTAAACTAACACCCTAAGCTCTAAACTTAACAAGCTCTAAACTTTATCAAAGTTTTTTCCTAAAATAAAAAAGAAAATACTTTGATACACAAGGTAAACTTTACAAATCTTTCAATTTTAGGGTTTAAGGATTTAGGTTGGGAGTTTAGGTTATATAGTTTAGAACTTATGATTTATGGTTTTGAGTTTAAGATTTAGAGTGTTAGAGCCAATGATTTAAGTTTTAGATTTTATAGTTTAAATACGAGGGTTATGTAACTTTTTTACACACGTATGAAAATATAACCCACTAAAATTAAATAAATTTATTAAACTATTATAATTATTATTTTGATAGAAGCAATTGGTTTTTATTAAAAAGAGAAAATATTCAAATTACAATGAGATTTTACAAAATTCGGCTGTTGAAATAATGAGGGGCTAGCTTATTCGATACCTTTGGGGCATCATCTTCTTCGCTCCAAGAGAAGTAAACTAAACACATAACTTGAAAATTTTTCAATAACCATTAACATAAATAACTAGTCAATTTTAATCATACAAGGACCATACAATGAGAAGGTTAAAAATCAATCAAAAGACTCGAACAAAAGATGGGTACAAACAAATCTGACTGTATCGGCAAACGAACCACAAATGGGGATCAAACTACTGAAAGACCACTGACAACTGCAAATCAAGGTCGAGTGTCGTGAAAAAACCATCTACAAACGCAAATCGTGTATCCAAATCCAATCTGAAGGTCCAAAGTAAGAAAGATTAGTAGGATAACAAATAAGCTTCATCTTGATCAGTGGAGATGATGCCAAATCCAACCTTGAGGAAAATAAAAATAAAAAGAACGACCAAGCGACCATCAATAAAGATAAAAAAAATGTATCAAAATAGATATAAAACGTGCCACAATGTAGATGAAAACGTGTCACAAAGATAGTTAATCTTAATAAAAGTTAGAAAACAAAAACATAAGCAAATATATAATATAATAATGCAGAGGAAAAAAATTACCAGCGGTCGACAAACAACACCGAGATTAGTGTCACCGCTGGCGACTAAACAAGATAAAAGAATAAAGTTGCGGCTACATAATTAAATTGATAGAATATATAAATTTTGAGATTAAAATTTTATTATATCAGGTCATGTTGTAACGTTGGTGGCCAAAATAAGTCTCGTCAAATCCACAATCAAATTTATCAGTTAATGACCAAAATAAAATAAAAATGTAATGTTGTTGGTCAAATTATAAAAAAAAAATTGATGTATCAAATTAGAAACAGGATAATAGTTAGATGACCGAATAGGTAGTTTACCCTTTATGTTTTCCTCGTCTCTTTCACCTATCGAAGGTAGGGGTGTGAAAAACTGACCCGACCTGGTAACCTGCCTGAAACCCGATCGAGTCAGAACCTGGTTTAACCCGAGAATTTAAAGACCGAACCTGACCTGCACCCGACCGAAACGAACCCGAACCCGAATTTGACCTGTAACTGTAGAAACCGAACCCGAACTGCACCCGACCGAAGTGAACCCGAACCCGAAATTGACCTGTTACTGTAGTAACCGAACCCGACCTGCACCCGACCGAAACGAACTCGAACCCGAGACTAACCTGCCAGATAACCGATTTAACCCGACCTGTTTGGACCCGACCTGAAATGAACCCGACCTGTTTTGAACCCGATCTGTTTTGAACCCGACCTGTTTTGAACCTGAATTGTTATTGACCTGAATTGTTATTGACCTGAACTGTTCTTGACCTGAACTGATATTGACCTGAACTGTTATTGACCTGAACTGATATTGACCTGAACTGATATTGACCTGAACTGATATTAACCTGAACTAATACTATTATTTGATTTGCTAATAATAATAATTATCTGACATTTAAAGAAGTTATATTTAATGAATATAAAATAATGTCAAGTATTGAAAAATTATAAAATTAATAATAATTTCAAGTATTGATAAATTACTAACTTAACTTCAATTAAAAGATAAATTGAATTAATAATAATTCTAAGTATTAATAAATTGTATTTCTAATTAACTTGACTATTATTTTAAAATAACTTCAAAGATAAACTATTATACTTAATTAACTTAAGTGGAATGAATAACCATTATTAAATTAAAATTTTATACTTAATCAAATTAAGTTAAATGAGTAAAAATTATTAAATTAAATCTATATTCTTAATTAAAATAAGATGACTTAAATTTTTTATTATAAGAATAAATTAATGCTAAATAATTAACTTACATTCATTTTAATTGAAGTTAAGTTAGTTATTAAATTAACTTAACTTAAGATTAAAAATAAATTTAATTAACTTGCATTCATTTTAAGTTAAGTTAGTTATTAAATTAACTTAACTTGCATTCTGATAAAGTACTTAATTACATAAGTTGAATGAATAACCATTATGAAATATTTTTTTATACTTAACTAAAATTAGTTTGAAGTTATTAAACTAAATATGTATACTAAATTAATATAAGATAATCAGTTTTTTCTAAGTCAATTAAGTATGTAAACTGATTAACTTAAATGACTTAATTATGTTAACTTGCTTAAAATATAATAAAACATTAACTTCGGATGGAATCAGGGATACTTCTAAAAAACAGAATAAGGTAAAACTTACAAACTGAAACTTACAAACTTGCATTCTGATAAAGTACTTTATTGAATAATACAAGAAGTTTAAACTTACAAACTGAAACTTACAACAAACTGAAACTTACAAACTAAATAATCTTTACAAACTGAAACTTCAACTTTAACATTACAAAATTTACAAAACTACAAAAGTTTAAACTTTAAGCTCTCAGATCTTATAACAAAGTTTTACAAACTTTGCTACCAGAATTATCATCATCGAGCTTTGAAGGGCAACCAAGTTTAAATTATGGGCAACTTAACTTTTAAAGCTAAGTCACCAACATAATTAAAACTAGGAAAACCAGCAACCAGCAACAAACTGCAACAAGCAATTAAAATCATTAGAAACATTAACAGACTGAAATAAAGCAAACTAAGCATATATAACTAAACAGAAACATACATACATTCATTCATATATAACCAAACATAAAACAGAAGCATACATACACAATACATAGTGAACAACTAAACAAAAACATACATGCATACATGCATATATAACAAAACAAAAAACAGAAGCATACATACACATTACATAATGAACAACTAAACATAAACATACATTCATATAACCAAACATAAAACAGAAGCATACATACACATTACATACTGAGCAACTTAACAGAAACATACATACATGCATACATGCATATATAACCAAACATAAAACAGAAGCAGACTTACACATTACATAGTGAACAACTAAACAGAAACATACAAACATACATGCATATACAACCAAACATAAAACAGAAGCATACATACACATTACATAGTGAGCAACTAAACAGAAACATACATACATGCATATAAAGCAAACATAAAACAGAATCAATGAGAAATATAAAATTAAAAAAAAAGACAGTGAATAAGAACAACTTACCAAACATCTCCAGCTTTCAACAAATCAGAAACATACCTACCAGATCCATAGCTTCCTTGTTCTCAGAGGTCCCTACAAAAAAAAGAACTAATCAGTTATGAAATAAAAAAAAACAAAAAAAAAAAACAAGTTAAACAAATCAGAAACTTACTCTGCACTAGGATCTTCATCAACTGCACAATCTTTCATAACAGAAAGATATTCCTCATCCTCTTCCTCGGGCTCAAACCCATACAACCAATTACGGGTTGTCACAAATATCTCAACATTTTTAGGAAGGAGTTTAGCCCTTAGCTTATTTAAAATCCTACCACCAGTGCTAAAAGATGATTCAGAAGCAACTGAAGTGATGGGAATGGCTAAGATATCTCTAGCCATGAGAGAAAGTACAGGGAAAGACACAGATTGGGCTTTCCAATAATCCAAAATATCAAAGTCTGAATCATCAGCATGAGGGAGAAGGGGCAAACTAATAAAAGAGTCAACATCTGACTTCCCACTCCTTGAAGCAGCTAGATTAGCATCAAAATTCTAGAAAGAAAAAAAACAAGTCAGTAATTGAAACTAAAATAATAAAATAAAGGAAAATGAAATAACAAAAAAAAACTAACCTGAAAAAGGTTAGACTTCTTAAATGTTCGAGGCCGACCAGTGGAGGACTCGGTTGTAGTTAGAGAGGAGTTACTTCGAACAGAAGATCCAGAATTGCAAAGGACAGATTTTGAATAATAAACATACATGTTTACAAATTCATTGTAAACAATACTTACCCTTCTCTCAACCTCATCCTCAACATAGAGGACAAAATACAACTCCTTCAGGAGTTGTAATTTATACCTTGGATCAAGCAAAACAGCAAAGGACAAAATGGTCGAGTGCTCAGACCAATACTTCTCATACAACTCAAGCATAGGTCCAGCCATTGCAGAGATGGCCTCACAAGGATCATTGTGAGCATCATACAACAGTTTCTCAATGGCAACCACATTAGCCAAAAAAAGGTTAGAAGTAGGATACTTAGAACCAGAAAACAGTGTAGTAATCTCAAAAAAAGGCTCCAGAAAATCACAGATCAATTGGGAAGTTTCCCACTCAGAATCAGCAATTACATCTAAATCATTTTCCCTATTAACAAACAAGTTTATGGCTACTTTAGCATCAATGGCCCTACGAAGCATTAGATATGTAGAATTCCATCTAGTAGGGACATCTAGGATTAATTTACCAGAAAAAGAAGAACCACAGTCTTTAACAGCAGAGTCAAAGTTACAAAGTCTAGCATCAGAAGAATCAATGAACTTAACAAATTCACGCAACTTAAGAACAGAAGAGTCAATTACCTTCAAACCTCTTTGAACAATTAAGTTCAAAATATGGGCAGCACACCTTACATGAAAGAACTTACCACTGCAAGGTAGGGGAGAAATAGCATTCAAGTCATCCTTAAGCCTCTTCACCATTCGATCATTGGCAGAAGCATTATCAACAGTAATGGTAAAGGCTTTTTTCTCAAGACCCCATTCACATAACATTTTTTTCACAAACTTATATATAGACTCACCATCATGTGGAGGGGGGAAACGCCTAAAATTAAGTATTTTAGACTGAAGTTTCCAGTTATTATCAACATAATTAGCAGTCAAAGCAAAATAAGAACGTGAAGTGCAAGCAGACCATCCATCACATGTAAAGCAAATACGACTAGGAATAGAACTCATAGAATTAATGAGTAATTTTTTATGTTTTTCATGCTTTAACATGCAATGTTTAGTAATGGTATACCTAGAAATATGCTTAACATTAGGATTCAAATACTGATGCAGAACCCTAAGTTTTTCATGCTCAACAATACTTAAAGCATAACCATGACAGAGAACAGCTTCAGCAAACAGTTCACAATATTTTTTTTGATCAAAAACAGATGCAGAACTACTAGTAACATTTTTAGCAAGAAAATCTTTATAGGCTTGGCATTTATCAGTATGTCTTTTAGGTGTAGAAGTACCAACATAAGAATCAGCTTTATAGCTAGCAGTTTTGCAATACTTACATTGAGCAATGACACCATCAGCAGTCTTAATAAATGTATAGTGATCCCACACAGGAGAAGTTCTTCTCCCAATGTCAGTTGAAGCCCTCCTCCTAGAGGAAGGAGCAACTATTGACACTTGATCATTAGCTTCCCCTTCAAAAAACAATTACAGAGTTAGTAACTTTAACACTGAAAACAAGTAAAGAATAAAGAAAATAAAAAGAAAGAAAGAACCTTACCAGTTTCACCAGGATAGTTCATCTCAAAAGAATCAGAATCCATTGCAGAACCCAGAAACGTACTGTAACCCCCGTAGCCCGGCCTGGACGGTTGACCCGAACTACGAAGATTACACGGGGAAAACCAAAGTCAACCCGAAAGTCAACCTTGATTAACAACCTTTTTTTTTTCTTTTTAATCTTGTCTAGATGCACATTAACCTTAGATGTGATCACACAAACACCATGCTCAAAGATCACAAACATCAGAGATCAAACAGGGACCCAATGGAACAAATTACAACTTTAGGGACCAAATTGTAATTTCAGAAAATTTTAAGGACTTAACCAGATTTTAAGTTACCAACTTAAAATTAATCATGTTTCATGCTTCCCTGCCAAATTTCAGCTCAAACGGACATCTCGAACTCATACAATTGCACAAACAAGATTCATGTCCAAAATGCAAACTTTACAAAACATTTTAAGATACTTTCAACCGAATTAACGGTCAGGTATCGATACGCCTGGTGTCGTATCGATACGCGGGGAAGGCAGTAACCAAACTTCAGAGACGGTACCGATACGCTTTCCCTCGTTCCGATACGGCATTCATACGGTATCGATACCCTCTCAACCGTACCGATACGCCTGGGCAGAAATGTGCATATTTGGCTCAGGCGTATCGATACGCAAGCCCGAGTATCGATACCCCTGCCTAAAATCAACTAAAAAACAGCATCATACATGCTTCAAACTTCAAATTAACATCACCAAATCATACCACACGATCATTCCACATGCAGGGACCATAAATGCATCACCAATTCAACATATAACCATCACATATGAAAAGCCCCAATTTCAATGGCATGCTTCCTACTCAAGCTAACCGTTTAAGCACAAACCTTTCCAAAGAAATCTCATATAAGCCAATTCATGTTTCAACAACATAGCAACAGCATTTAAACATTCTTAAACAACATATACGATCAGATAAACATAAACCGAGAGATTCTATCCCATTGCCCTTATTAACTATAGCTATTCACCGAGACATACATCTCCATTGGAGTCCACCTTGAATCCCTTGCTCCTTGCTGCCCAAACTTCAAGAATCTGCATTGATGGACAAAAAGGAGCGTAAGCACATAATGCTTAGTGAGGAATGCTCAAAACCAAAACACCATCAATGCAGCGGGTCTTTAAAACACTTTAAAACAAACCCGATTTGCTTACCAAAACCATGTTTGAAAACCCTTTTCAACATCAAGCTCAAATCATGCATAAACACCATATGCCAAACTTAAACAAAACCATGGAAAACATTTCCATTTCACAACATACCTTTCTTAAACTTGAAAACCATATCAAGCAAGAAACCATTTAAAACCATAGTTCAAATAATCCATCTCATGCATTTAATCAAGGCAACATAAGAATCATAACAACATCTTCACATGCCTTTAAAAACAAGTCTTACAAGACTCCAATGCAACATAGGTAATTCATGCTCACATGCATCATTTGTCAAAAGATAACCAACACTTGTTCAACTTAACAAGTAAACATGCATTCACTAGCATCATACACTTTTCATGCAACAATGCATCTTTTCAAGCATCTCATGCTTCTCATGCAAACATGCATCAATTCAAGCATTTCATGCTTCACATGCAACCATGCATCAATCCAAGCATCTCATGCTTCACATGCAACCATGCATCAATTCAAGCATTTCATGCTTCACATGCAACCATGCATCAATCCAAGCATCTCATGCTTCACATGCAACCATGCATCAATCCAAGCATCTCATGCTTCACATGCAACCATGCATCAATCCAAGCATCTCATGCTTCACTATGATTAAGGACATTACATTGGCTTCCAAGTGATCAACCATATTCACTTTCCAACTTATCAATTCGATCGGATACGCAGATTCTGAGCGTTGTCCCTACGCTCCCTACACACTACCCAATTCAAGGTCCTCACGTGGGCAACAACCTCCACTTGACCTCAACATCCTAAGGTTCCCATGTATGGACTTTTAAACGCCATACATCCTTAGCTTTTCCTCAAGGTTCCCATGTATGGACTTTTAACCACCATACAACCTTGACATGCACAAGGTTCTCCCGTATGGACTTTTAACCACTATACAACCTTTGCATAACCGATTGGTAGTTGTAGAACATCATCTAACGAGATCCGGGACATCACACACAAGATCCACACATGGACTTAACCACTGCCATTGTGATCTCAACAAGCACACAAAAACATAACATTAATGCATCCTTATGCATTAAAACACCAGCAACAACAACACATCTCGCTGCTCACCACAAATCTAACAATTTGGCTACCAAACTCAACCGAAATCACCTCCAAACACTTCCAAAACTTAACCCAGCCAAGATCCATCACTTCTAACCATTTTTATACATCAAATAACATGCAAAATGATCACAACCACGTCCTTATACCTCCAGGTATAACAGATCACCAAAAACACTCTAAAAACAACCAAAAACTCAAGCAAAACTTAGGAAATTCAACCTATCCGGGATTGCATTGATTAAACCTCAACTTCTAATCATTTTAGCATTCATTTAACATCATTTTGACACTTCAAAACACTGCCCAAACAGATCACACGAAAATTTCACCAAAATCACCAAATCTTGCATCTTAGCCAAAAATCAAGATCTCAATTGAAAAGCCATTACTAAAACATAAATCAAGGATTGAGAACTTAGGAATTTCAGTAAAGAACTGATAGTTTAGAGGAGAAGGACGTTCTTACCTCCAAACTTGAATTTCTCCATTTTAGAACCAAAAAGCTTGATGAATCAACTTGTAAATTGAAAGGTTTTGATGATGAGATGATTAGGAATCAAATGAGAGTTGAAATGAGAGATTTAGATGTCAAAATCAGAGAAAGAAATCTGGAGAATTTTGTTTGGGTTGAGAGAAAATGAGAGAAAAGAGAATTTGAGAGAAAATGGAAAGTTAGTTGGAAATTTGGTTAAAATGATTTCCCTCTCTTTCATAAACTTTAAAATCAGATTTTAGACTTAAAATATCTTAGAAAAATCTGGAGAAATCCTTTTTGGAATAATAGCTCCTTAAAGATTCAAAGTTTCAATCCTTTATAAAACTGTCCCACAACTTTCAAAAATTATATTTTGGTCACTAGCCAAAATGTCAACCTTCCGAACCTCATTTTCCAAAATTGATTTCACAGTTCACTTATATATATTAAAAGATGATTTTAGAACATTTTTCCATATTTTTAATGCAACCCGAACTAGGCTTTCCTAAATTCACTCTTATATATTCGATCAGCACTTTGACCGAACCGGTCAACACCCAAAACTTCTGAGCCCAAAACCGGGGCGTTACAACTCTCCCCCCCTTAGGAAATTTCGTCCTCGAAATTTCAACCGGCGAAAAGAGAACAACAACCTTCTCAAAGCAACACACAAAGCAACACAAAAACTTCAAACAACACCACTGATCACTTTCCACATCAAACCTCCACCATACACTGTTCACAAATCCAAACTCTCAAAGGTAACCACGACTCAACCTTCCACATAACCGGACTGTACACAATCCCAACATCAACCTGAAAAACTTCAGCTCCTACAACAGACAACACTGTAACACACAACTCCCAAGGCTTGTCTACACAAAGACAACAACCAATCCAACTCAGCCACTTTGCAACCTCTCAGCCTCTAAAACTCTTGTGATTCCCAAACCTCTTCCAAAGATTTTCCCCAACAAGCAGAAATCCTTAAACATCAACTGTTTACACAAGCTCTTCAACGAAGCTGACCATCCTTCACATCAGCCAAAAACATTACCATAACAGCTCATTAGAACTATCCACCCAAATACCAAAAATCACATCACAACCCCAACTTGAAACTGTCAGCCGCTCCACACACCACCAACTGACTTCAAACGAACTTTCTTAACCACAACCAGCCAACCACTACTCACAAGAACCCTAACAACCAACGAAAGCCTTCGATCTATCACAGCCCTTCACTACAAACTTCAACCAGAACACTACTTAACCAAAACACACATAACGGCTTCTGATCTCCTCAAAGGTTGTTAAGAACCAACACAACCCTTTCACAACAACTTAAAAGCTAAACCACCTCAGCACTTGGGAAACACAACCTCAAACTGCAACATCACTTAGCACCAAGGAACTACCACTTCCTTTTAGCTAAACTAACCACTTAACCGATACTAACCTCAACCAATACCCTTCACCACCAAACCACTAAACTCTCTGAGCATCAACCACTATCCTTCTACCAACAGGCTATTCCACTCTCACTATCACTAGCAACTAGTTTACCAAACTCCAACACCTCTAACTCTCACTTAGCACCAATCAACCTCTAAAACCCATCATCCCACCTAATCCAACCACAACACTAACAGATTCGATTAGTTATTAGCGAGCGTGAACATCGTATGCATGATCACCTACATGCCCTATCAATGCCTGATGTACATGTTTGCAAAACCTCTAATGTCATGCCACATGTATGCATGGACCAACATATATAATATAGCATATAACAATGATTTTAACTGTGCATGGATGCCAGTTCACACCCTCCAATAACATCCTCAAAATCTGTCTAAGAACAACCTCCTAACTTACCCTTAACTTATCTAACTCCACCATACCAACAACCATCAACCACAAGATACTCACCCAAGCCTTCTTCACACCCAAGATATTCTCAAACAACTACTACCATTACCCCAAACATACTAGCAACAAGACTAAACTTACCACGCAAGGAAAACCAACAGAAACCAAACTAAGGCAACTAAAGCAAAGATCACTTAACAAGGTTACCTGAAAACACAACACCATCCTGAAGCTTCATCAGACGAGCTCTCTTCCTTGCGGAACCATCACCCTCCTGCCGCACCATTGCAGCACCAGCTAACACACCAGGGTCGCCACCAACTCCTTGCGATAAAGAACCTTGGTTGTTCCGAGCCAACATCAAGCAATCACGCCTCATGTGTCCAGCAGACCCACATTTCCAGCAAACTCCATCTCCCAAACTCTTCACAACCTTCTGCTTTTTCTGCCACCTCTGAACCTCGCCTCGGCCGCGCCCACGACCTTTCTGAGACCCTTTGGCTAACACCAAAGCTAACTTCACTCCATGAGGACAATCACGCTTAACATGCAACTTAGAACCACAATTCCAGCAAACACCTGCGCCTCAACAATTTCCAACATGTTGCCTTTCACAACGGTCACACACAGATGACTGAGCTTCTACTCCTTGCTCAAGCAACACTTGCTCACCAGCAGCACTACCCGCACCTTGCTTAACCCCTGGAAATTCCCTTCCAAGATACCTTTCATGAAAGGCCGATACAAAGAAATTCCAATCAATATCAAGAATATGTGACGCCACCGCCACAAATGTCCACCAAGCACACACATCTTCCAACATCAAAGAAACAACACTCCCCAGCTTACAGGCATAATCATAGCCTTCCTGATCCAAAATCAAAACCACATTGGCCAACCAGGCCTCAAACATCTCCGGGGAAGAACCATGATACTCCACAGCACCCAAATCAAGCAAACGCTGCTTCGACAAACCCACACATCTAGCCAGCACATCCACTGACTTTACCTCAATCACAGCCTGAGATGTTCCCAACACCTCCTGCTCAACAGATAAAGAACTTTTCATCACAGAACCAACTTCTTTCCCTTGCCTTACCATCTCAACTCCAAGCACAGAAGACTGAGACAATACACCTTTACAAAAGGGTGAATTCTTTGCCTTAACAACCTGCCCCAAGGCAGCAACCATCTCCCTCATTCGCCACTCTTCCACCGACTTTGCCATACCACTAACAACAACAGACATACAATCACAACAAGCAAACAAACCAGTTAGACCAGCATTAAGCAAGGATTCAAACTCCAACTCCAAAATAACACAATAGCTATATTAATAAGGCAATGGGTATCCCGAATCCTCCCCCTTACATGACATAACAGTCAACACAACATGGATATCACAACATCAAGCATATCAACAACATATCTTGATCATGCTTACACCGAACAACATCCAATTGCTCCAGCATATTAGCAACATAACATGCTCAAAACACTTCACCATGCATAACATCAGCTCATAGCATCAGCACATATCCACATAAACTCAATCAAGATTCATAACCACAAAACATGCTTGCATACATCAGCAACATGCTCAGAAACATCAACAGCATACTCAGAAACACATGTTTCAAGCAACTTTCAACCACACAACAAGGTAAACATCAAACACATACATCACAACAACTTACCGTTTTCCCCAACCTTCGCAACTCAGCTCTGATACCACCAAATGTAACCCCCGTAGCCCGGCCTGGACGGTTGACCCGAACTACAAAGATTACACAGGGAAAACCAAAGTCAACCCGAAAGTCAACCTTGATTAACAACCCTTTTTTTTTCTTTTTAATCTTGTCTAGATGCACATTAACCTTAGATGTGATCACACAAACACCATGCTCAAAGATCACAAACATCAGAGATCAAACAGGGACCCAATTGAACAAATTACAACTTTAGGGACCAAATTGTAATTTCAGAAAATTTTAAGGACTTAACCAGATTTTAAGTTACCAACTTAAAATTAATCATGTTTCATGCTTCCCTGCCAAATTTCAGCTCAAACAGACATCCCGAACTCATACAATTGCACAAACAAGATTCAGGTCCAAAATGCAAACTTTACAAAACATTTTAAGATACTTTCAACCGAATTAACGGTCAGGTATCGATACGCATGGTGTCGTATCGATACGCGGGGAAGGCAGTAACCAAACTTCAGAGACGGTACCGATACGCTTTCCCCCGTTCCGATACGGCATTCATACGGTATCGATACCCTCTCAACCGTACCGATACACCTGGGCAGAAATGTGCATATTTGGCTCAGGCGTATCGATACGCAAGCCCGAGTATCGATACCCCTGCCTAAAATCAACTCAAAAACAGCATCATACATGCTTCAAACTTCAAATTAACATCACCAAATCATACCACACGATCATTCCACATGCAGGGACCATAAATGCATCACCAATTCAACATATAACCATCACATATGAAAAGCCCCAATTTCAATGGCATGCTTCCTACTCAAGCTAACCATTTAAGCACAAACCTTTGCAAAGAAATCTCATATAAGCTAATTCATGTTTCAACAACATAGCAACAGCATTTAAACATTCTTAAACAACATATATGATCAGATAAACATAAACCGAGAGATTCTATCCCATTGCCCTTATTAACTATAGCTATTCACCGAGACATACATCTCCATTGGAGTCCACCTTGAATCCCTTGCTCCTTGCTGCCCAAACTTCAAGAATCTGCATTGATGGACAAAAAGGAGCGTAAGCACATAATTCTTAGTGAGGAATGCTCAAAACCAAAACACCATCAATGCAGCGGGTCTTTAAAACACTTTAAAACAAACCCGATTTGCTTACCAAAACCATGTTTGAAAACCCTTTTCAACATCAAGCTCAAATCATGCATAAACACCATATGCCAAACTTAAACAAAACCATGGAAAACATTTCCATTTCACAACATACCTTTCTTAAACTTGAAAACCATATCAAGCAAGAAACCATTTAAAACCATAGTTCAAATAATCCATCTCATGCATTTAATCAAGGCAACATAAGAATCATAACAACATCTTCACATGCCTTTAAAAACAAGTCTTACAAGACTCCAATGCAACATAGGTAATTCATGCTCACATGCATCATTTGTCAAAAGATAACCAGCACTTGTTCAACTTAACAAGTAAACATGCATTCACTAGCATCATACACTTTTCATGCAACAATGCATCTTTTCAAGCATCTCATGCTTCTCATGCAAACATGCATCAATTCAAGCATTTCATGCTTCACATGCAACCATGCATCAATCCAAGCATCTCATGCTTCACATGCAACCATGCATCAATTCAAGCATTTCATGCTTCACATGCAACCATGCATCAATCCAAGCATCTCATGCTTCACATGCAACCATGCATCAATCCAAGCATCTCATGCTTCACATGCAACCATGCATCAATCCAAGCATCTCATGCTTCACTATGATTAAGGACATTACATTGGCTTCCAAGTGATCAACCACATTCACTTTCCAACTTATCAATTCGATCGGATACGCGGATTCCGAGCGTTGTCCCTACGCTCCCTACACACTACCCAATCCAAGGTCCTCCCGTGGGCAACAACCTCCACTTGACCTCAACATCCTAAGGTTCCCATGTATGGACTTTTAAACGCCATACATCCTTAGCTTTTCCTCAAGGTTCCCATGTATGGACTTTTAACCACCATACAACCTTGACATGCACAAGGTTCTCCCGTATGGACTTTTAACCACTATACAACCTTTGCATAACCGATTGGTAGTTGTAGAACATCATCTAACGAGATCCGGGACATCACACACAAGATCCACACATGGACTTAACCACTGCCATTGTGATCTCAACAAGCACACAAAAACAGAACATTAATGCATCCTTATGCATTAAAACACCAGCAACAACAACACATCTCGCTGCTCACCACAAATCTAACAATTTGGCTACCAAACTCAACCGAAATCACCTCCAAACACTTCCAAAACTTAACCCAGCCAAGATCCATCACTTCTAACCATTTTTATACATCAAATAACATGCAAAATGATCACAACCACGTCCTTATACCTCCAGGTATAACAGATCACCAAAAACACTCTAAAAACAACCAAAAACTCAAGCAAAACTTAGGAAATTCAACCTATTTGGGATTGCATTGATTAAACCTCAACTTCTAATCATTTTAGCATTCATTTAACATCATTTTGACACTTCAAAACACTGCCCAAACAGATCACACGAAAATTTCACCAAAATCACCAAATCTTGCATCTTAGCCAAAAATCAAGATCTCAATTGAAAAGCCATTAATAAAACATAAATCAAGGATTGAGAACTTAGGAATTTCAGTAAATAACTGATAGTTTAGAGGAGAAGGACGTTCTTACCTCCAAACTTGAATTTCTCCATTTTAGAACCAAAAAGCTTGATGAATCAACTTGTAAATTGAAAGGTTTTGATGATGAGATGATTAGGAATCAAATGAGAGTTGAAATGAGAGATTTAGATGTCAAAATCAGAGAAAGAAATCTGGAGAATTTTGTTTGGGTTGAGAGAAAATGAGAGAAAAGAGAATTTGAGAGAAAATGGAAAGTTAGTTGGAAATTTGGTTAAAATGATTTCCCTCTCTTTCATAAACTTTAAAATCAGATTTTAGACTTAAAATATCTTAGAAAAATCTGGAGAAATCCTTTTTGGAATAATAGCTCCTTAAAGATTCAAAGTTTCAATCCTTTATAAAACTGTCCCACAACTTTCAAAAATTACATTTTGGTCACTAGCCAAAATGTCAACCTTCCGAACCTCATTTTCCAAAATTGATTTCACAGTTCACTTATATATATTAAAAGATGATTTTAGAACATTTTTCCATATTTTTAATGCAACCCGAACTAGGCTTTCCTAAATTCACTCTTATATATTCGATCAGCACTTTGACCGAACCGGTCAACACCCAAAACTTCTGAGCCCAAAACCGGGGCGTTACACGTACCTGAGATCAAGAGGAACCACAGTTAGTAAAAAAATTAAAACAACTAGCATGCATACTAAATCAACAACACAGAAACCCTAGCATGCATACTAAACAAACAATACAGAAACAGAGGGTGGTTTCAGTTTTAATCCTTGTACGTGGCGTTGTTTACACCGAACCCCAGGGTCCTTTAAAAACCCCCTTTGGCACCAGTAGCCCCGCAGGTCTGGTATTCCAGCCTATATACTCGGATTAAACCAAGGAAACCCTAGCATGCATACTAAATCAACAACAGAGAAACAGAAACCCAAGAAAAACCAAACAAAGTAGACATGCAAACATATAACAAGACTCAAACATGCAAACATATATACAAATCAGAAACATGCAAACATATATCAAAACTCTAACATGCAAACATATATCAAAACTCTAACATGCAAACATATAAACAAACCAGAAAAACAGAAGCATAAATCGAGACTGTAACATGCAAACATATATACAAAGCAGAAAAAAAACATGCACACATAAATACAAATCAGAAAGAGAAGAAACATGCAAACATATAAATGAAAACATATATACAAATCAAGACAGAAACATGCAAACAGAAACATGCAAACAAAAATCAAGACAGAAACATTTAAAAAATAAATAAAAGAGGAAGAGAAGAAACCCTAAACCCAAACGCAGATGTGGAAGAAGACTCTTGAAGAACCCAGAAACGTACCTGAGATCAAGAGGAACCACAGTTAGTAAAAAAATTAAAACAACTAGCATGCATACTAAATCAACAACACAGAAACCCTAGCATGCATACTAAACAAACAATACAGAAACAGAGGGTGGTTTCAGTTTAATCCTTGTATGTGGCGTTGTTTACACTGAACCCCAGGGTCCTTTAAAAAACCCCTTTGGCACCAGTAGCCCCGCAAGTCTGGTATTCCAACCTATATACTCGGATTAAACCAAGGAAACCCTAGCATGCATACTAAATCAACAACAGAAACAGAAACCCAAAAAAACCAAACAAAGTAGACATGCAAACATATAACAAGACTCAAACATGCAAACATATATACAAATCAGAAACATGCAAACATATATCAAAACTCTAACATGCAAACATATATCAAAACTCTAACATGCAAACATATAAACAAACCAGAAAAAACAGAAGCATAAATCGAGACTGTAACATGCAAACATATATACAAAGCAGAAAAAATACATGCAAACATAAATACAAATCAGAAAGAGAAGAAACATGCAAACATATAAATGAAAACATATATACAAATCAAGACAGAAACATGCAAACAAAAATAAGACAGAAACATTTAAAAAATAAATAAAAGAGGAAGAGAAGAAACCCTAAACCCAAACGCAGATGTGGAAGAAGACTCTTGAAGAACCCAGAAACGATCCTGAGATCAAAGCACAAGAGAGTTAGTAAAATGAAATTTAAAAAACTAAATAATTAAATGAAATATGAAAGGGTTTTGTACTTACCGAGAGAGAGAGAAGAAGACAACGAACAGTCTAGACAGTGGAATGAGAAGGGTCAGAGTGGATCTGAAGAGGTTTAGGGTTTGCAGGTTAGGGTTTAGGGTTACATGATTAGAGAATAATGTTTGGGGTTTGAGGATCAGGGGTAAGAGTTTAGGGTTTCATGATTGTGGTATAAGGTTTGGGGGTTGTGGATCAGGGGTAAGAGTTTAGGGTTTTTGGATCAGGGGTAAGGGTTTAGGGTTTTTGGATAAGGGTTTAGGGTAAAATAGAATTGAATTGGGGATTAGGGTTTGAAGGATTGAAAAGATGGAAATGGAAGAACATAGGGTTGTTCTTGAGAAAAAATTAGGTTTTGATCGAGAACAAACAGATGGAGAGTGGGCTAAGGTGTTTGTATAAGATCTGGAGAGGGGAAATTGGATGAACAAGGAAGAACTTTGAAAAAAAAGATGTTTTGATCGAGAATAAACAGGTTTTTGGTGGGCTAAGGTGTTTGTATAGGATCTGGAGAGGGGAAAGTGGAAGAACAGGGAAGAACTTGGTAAAAAACCAAGAGTTTGATCGAAAAAGAATGAAACTTTCTAGGAATTTTGTGTTTTTAGAGGAGAGAGAAGATGAGAGGATATTTTGGCAGAGTAACGGTAGGGAAAAAAGTGTAAAATGAAGGGGGGGGTGAAGGTCTATTTATAGAGTGAGTCCGGGTCAAAAGATCCGCGCGTCATTATACGGGTCACGCGGGTCTTGCTCCGCAAGCACTCTTAGTTTCAATTCTTTCATTTTAATCCTTTTTTATTTGAAATTGAGCTAATAATTTTGTTTTCATTTCAATTTCGTCATTAATGCAGTTTTAAGCTTTAGTGTATGGATTTAATTTAGGGTTTGGGGTTATAGTTTAGGGTTTTTCTTTATATATTATTATATTTTATATTTTAGTTTTAGGGTTTAGATTTGTGTAATTATTTTTAGGTTTAGGGTTAGTCTTTGAATTAAGATTTGGGGTTTATGTTTAGGGTTTTAGGTTTATTTTAATTAATTTTTAGGTTTAATATTTCATTTAATTAATTTAGGGTTTTTGGTTTATTTTAATTAATTTAGGGTTTAGGGTTTAATAAACCCTATACCTAAACCCTAAATCTTAAACCCTAAAATACTAAAAACCCTAAACCCTAAGCCCTAAACATGAATCCCTAAAAATAAAAACCTTAAACATGTAAGTTGTGGTTTAGGGTTTATTTTAATTAATTTATGGTTTATGATTTAATAAACCCTAGATCCTAAACCCTAAATCTTAAACCCTAATCCTAAACTCTAAACAATAACCACTACCCTCTAAACCATAAAACCCTAATATTTAATCTATAGCTCATAGTCCGTAATCCTAGATCGAGGGTTTAGTGGTTAGGGTTAATTACTTATGCTTTAGGGTTTAATGCTTAGGGTTTAGAATTAGACATTAGGGGGTTTAAACCCTAAACCCTAATCTTTAATCAATGAACCATAGTCCCTAATCCTAAACCCTAAACAATAACCACTACCCTCTAAACCATAAAACCCTAATATTTAATCTATAGCTCATAGTCCGTAATCCTAGATCGAGGGTTTAGTGGTTAGGGTTAATTACTTATGCTTTAGGGTTTAATGCTTAGGGTCGATAATTAGACATTAGGGGTTTAAACCCTAAACCCTAATCTTTAATCAATGAACCATAGTCCCTAATCCTAAACCCTAAACAATAAGCACTACCCTCTAAACCATAAAACCCTAATATTTAATCTATAGCTCATAGTTCGTAATCCTAGATCGAGGGTTTAGTGGTTAGGGTTAATTACTTATGCTTTAGGGTTTAATGCTTAGGGTCGATAATTAGACATTAGGGGTTTAAACCCTAAACCCTAATCTTTAATCAATGAACCATAGTCCCTAATCCTAAACCCTAAACAATAACCACTACCCTCTAAACCATAAAACCCTAATATTTAATCTATAGCTCATAGTCCGTAATCCTAGATCGAGGGTTTAGTGGTTAGGGTTAATTACTCATGCTTTAGGGTTTAATGCTTAGGGTTTAGAATTAGACATTAGGGCTTTAAACATTAAACCCTAATATTTAATCAATGAACCATAGTCCCTAACCCTAAACCCTAAACAATAACCACTACCCTCTAAACCATAAAACCCTAATATTTAATCTATAGCTCATAGTCCGTAATCCTATATCGAGGGTTTAGTGGTTAGGGTTAATTACTTATGCTTTAGGGTTTAATGCTTAGGGTTTAGAATTAGACATTATGGGTTTAAACCCTAAACCCTAATATTTAATCAATGAACCATAATCCCTAATCCTAAACCCTAAACCCTATACATTTAATTACAAATAATAATAATAATAATAATAATAATAATAATAATAATAATAATAATAATAATAATAATAATAATAATAATAATAATAATAAAAATAAAAATAATCATAAAACTAATAATAATAATAAGCATAGTAAATATATAATAATAATAATAATAATTGTATTTAAGTATATAATAATAATAATAATAATAATAATAATAATAATAATAGTAATAATAATATTACTAATCATAATAATAATAATAATAATAATAATAATAATAATAATAAAAACTAATAATAATAATAATAATAATAGTAATAATAATAATAATAATAGTCCATAGTAAAACTAATAATAATAATAAAAACTAATAATAATAATAAGCATAGTAAATATATAATAATAATAATAATTGTATTTAAGTATATAATAATAATAATAATAATAATAAACCCTAAACCCTAACCACTAAACCCTAAAACCTAAACGCTAAAAACAAAAACTATTAATCCATCAATATATATATTACATGTACGTATGTATGTATCATTTTATGAACAGTAAACCCTAAACCCTAAACCCTAATCCTAAACCTTAAAAACCATAATCCATCAATATATATATATAATTAATGTAGGCATGTTTGTATTAATTTAAGACCATTAAACCTTAAACCCTAAACCCTAAAAACCATAATCCATCAATATATATAATTAATGTAGGCATATTTGTATTAATTTAAGATTAGTAAACCCTAAACCCTAAACCCTAAACCATAAACCCTAAAGACCATAATCCATCAATATATATATATATATATATATAATTAATGTAGACATGTTTGTATTAATTTAAGATCAATAAACCCTAAACCCTAAACCCTAAACCCTAAACACTAAAAACCATAACCCATCAATATATATATAATTAATGTAGGCATGTTTGTATTAATTTAAGACCATTAAACCCTAAACCCTAATCCCCAAACCATAATCCCTAAACCCTAAAAACCATAATCCATCAATATATATATAATTAATGTAGGCATGTTTGTATTAATTTAAGATCATTAAACCCTGAACCCTAAACCCTAAACCCTAAAAACCATAATCCATCAATATATATATAATTAATGTAGGCATGTTTGTATTAATTTAAGATTAGTAAACCCTAAACCCTAAACACTAAACTCTAAACCCTAAACCCTAAAAAACCATAATCCATCAATATATATAATTAATGTAGGCATGTTTGTATTAATTTAAGATCAATAAACCCTAAACCCTAAACCCTAAACCATAAATCATAAACCATAAAAATAAATCCAATAGTACCAACTATATATATATATATATATATATATATATCACATATACGTAATCCCCTAAACCCTAAACCCTAAACCGTAAAAATAAAAATCATAATCCGTCAATATATATAATACACATAACACAATAAACCATAAACCCGAAGGAACCCGACCTGAAATGAACCCGACCTGAAACGAAACCGACCTGAAATGAACCTGACCTGAAACAAAACCGACCTGAAAAGAACCCGACCTGAAACGAAACCGACCTGAAACGAACCCGACCTGAAACGAAACCGACCTGAAATGAACCCGACCTGAAACGAAACCGACCTGAAATGAACCCGACCTGAAACGAAACCGACCTGAAATGAACCCGACCTGAAACGAACCCGACCTGAAATCAGCCTGTCAATTAACCGTTTTGACCCGACCTGAAATGAACTGACCTGAAATGAACCCGACCTGAAATGAACCCGACCCGAAATGAACCCGACCCGAAATGAACCCGAACCCGAACCGAATCGAGTCAAAACAAAAAAATGACCTGAAATGACCTGTAACCGATTTGACCCGACCTGACAGAGCCCAACCTGAAACCCAACTGTTGACCTGTTTTTACATCCCTAATCGAAGGTCCGGGGAGGAAAGGCGCTTTGAGCTGAAAATAGAAAAAAAAGAGTGGGAGAGAGAGAGAGAGAAAGCAAGGTTTATTCAGCGACTTAAGGACATTTGTAGGATCTTTAGATTCTATTTTGACTAAAATAAGATTTAAAATCTTAAATTTTTTAGACTAGCACTTTTATAGTGAACTCGCCGCACCAACACGGCGAGTTTTAAAAATATATTATTTATTTATTCAAACTCCTCGTAGTTAAGGGCGGAGCTAGAAATATATTTAAGTGGTGTTATTTTTTCAACGATATTTAAAGAGGATTAATTATTTATAAAGGGGTGTCATTTTATTCATAAAAGGGGTGTCATTTGCCCATATTTTTAATTTTTTATATACAAATTATATAAGAAAAATAGGTTTCCCAAAAATTTTAGGGTGTCATTAGACACCAATATTCAAAGGGTGGCTCCGCCCTTGGTCGTAGTAACTTGTAGAGTTTCGATTTTTTTAATTATAATACAATTTAAACTTAATCTTAAACCGAACTCGATGTATGGGCACGAAAAGTTCCCTCTGACTTAATGGTCGTTCTGGGGATAAGCATAACGTCGTTTTTGAATGCATTGAACTCGTCGTGTATACGGCGAGTTTGGTTTAGGATTAGATATTAAGATTTAAATCGAAAGTGTTGTAAAGTTTGGGTTATAAATGATGTCAATTAAATTTATTTTTTTAAAATGATAAAGGTTTTGAAAATGTGTTCTTATTAAAATTTAAATTTGTGTAAGTTGTATAATGTTTTAAAGAAAATGTAAAAGTTTAAATGAATTATTTAATTTAAAAATTATAACCATTTAGGTGAATTATGCACTGGTGAAAAGTTAGATCGAAATGAAAAGAAGTGAAGTTTCATTCTAATATTTATGTTAAAACATGGCTACTTAGTATTAAAATAAAACAACAGATTTATGTTCGAGATGGACAGTTTGACATTCTATGACCTAGAAGTCTACAATTCCTGTAGAGTTTAGGTTGTCCGGTAAGCTCGCGGTCGCGGTGACGCATATCGTCCATCTCATTATGAACCCTTGTGGATCTTGGACGTCCTGTTTTTTCCCTTCGCAGGCTTGGGTCAGGTAAAAATTGTGGTCCATGTCAGCTCAGCATTCCATTCAGTTTCGTTGCCGATTTGTGGGAATTCCATTTCGTAGACCTTAAATACTGAATGAAGTCAGTATAAAGGATCCACGTATTCCTTGTAATCGATCCTAGCAGCGGTGCATACAACGATGACATGCTCGGATAGAGTCTTTAGTGCTTGGAATTTGCCACAATCGCACAACATGTTTTCGAGATCCACCTTGTACGATGTTGGGTCAAAACCCTACATTGGTCGTGGTATCTCTGAGACATAAAAATAGTTGTCGTTACACGACATTGGCAGTACATGCAACCCGTTGGATTTAACAACGTTTTTTTTTAATTTCTTCTTGTATCCTCGAGTGGAATGTGCGACCCTTTTGCATCATAACAACAGTTTCTTTCCCCAAGGTTGTGAACAACTTGCCCAAATGAAAGTGCGTAGCTTTCACGATGGCAGTCACTGAAAAATTTTGAACCCCCTTCAAGGAAGAATTGGTTGCCCCTGCCAAGTTGGTTGTCATTTGGCCATATCTAAAACCGCCATTGTATGCATTGGTCTTTTATCCTTGGGAATTTTTGCAACGTACTTTTAGCCCAGATCATTCCTCCCCCGCAAGTCTTCTAGCATTTGTTTAAATTTGTGTTGAACTAGTTCGTACCCTAAGACACGACATAGTGTACAAACGAGATGTATGGAAAGTAGTGATAAATAAAACAAATTTTAATACATACCCATGCGTATAACGAGCCTGCGTTCATCGTCCTTCTTATATCGTCCATGGTAGTTTGCGGCAATGTGGCGTATACAGTAACGATGTTCAATGTTTGGAGATTGAAACAGACTGCCTAAAGGTTCAATCACTGACTTTATCCCACCTCCTTGAACTGAGATCAAGCAAATTCGATCCTTTTTTATAATGTAATGGCGTGGCTTCTTGAGGAAAAACCTGCATGATTCAATATCTTCTCTAGGCACGAGTGCGAACGCTATGGGTATTGTTTTGCGATTTTCGTCTTGAACAATGACTAATAGCAAAACTTGCTTGTATCTTCCATACAAGAATGTGCCATCGGTCTGTACGAAAGACTTGCAGTTTTGTACACATTAATACACTGCAGAGATGTCTAGAAAAGTCGTTTGAATTGGCAAACATCAGGAACCACGCGGTCGTTCTTGTAGTATGGTTCGGTTTCCGAATTTGTGATTGTTCCACGATTATTTTTCTTCATGATGTTTATCCAAGCTAGGAGATCTTTGTAAGAAGTGTCCTATTTCCCATGCAAATTCATGATTGCCTTGTTTCTTCCCCTCAAAGTCTTTTTGTATGATGGCGTGTAATCGTATAATGTCGTAACATGCGCCTGCAACGTAGAAATAGTGACTTTAGGGCTTGCCTGAAA
The DNA here is from genome assembly GCA_958450335.1 of Hibiscus tridactylites. NCBI lineage: Eukaryota > Viridiplantae > Streptophyta > Magnoliopsida > Malvales > Malvaceae > Hibiscus > Hibiscus tridactylites. The sequence continues at coordinate 17,312,503 of OY288281.1, read as the reverse complement.
AATTGTTTGTATGCTCCCAACGATGATTTTTGAGTCCAAGTTTGGATGATCTCGCTTGTAACTGGCGTGTGGAGCTCGACATCTTTAACCAAATTGCTTGCCAAGAGGTAGAGAAGTGATTTCTTGGGTGATGGTGGTGGAAGCAAAAAGATAGAAAAATATACACAACAATTTAGAGTGGTTCGGTTTTCTAACCAAAGCCTACATCCACTACCTTAGCTTCCCCACTAAGGACTTCAACCAATTCACTATAAATTCTTCCCCTATTCAAGGATAAGGAGGTAACCTTTACAACCTAGACTATCACCCAAGCCTATCATCCAAAGCTTCTACACCAAAGCTTTGAGAACTCTCTTTACAAGAGAAAAACAAATAGCAAACGGAAATCCCTCTACAAAGTTATGTGTTTGCACTTTTTAGCACTCACCCAAATCCTAAAACACTTCAGCATACATTGGCAATTTAGCTCACAGGTGTTGTCTATACAAGATTGTGAAATTGAGCACTAAGACATTTTACAAATCAAAGAATGTTGGCTTGTAGTCTCTTAGTCTTCCATGGATGCTTGGAGGTGTCTTTTAAACCCTCTAACAAGATTGTAGCCGTTACTAGCCGTTGGGGGTTGTTTGGAGCCGTTAGGGACTTCTTTTCCAGCCATAAATTCACTTATACAACAAGGCATATCAGTACACGGGCTACGAGTAACGATACTTGTTCTTACAAAAATAACCGTTGGAGCATTTAAAACACAGACATATCGGTACGCTTCATGGGTGTATCAGTACGACCCTAAGGGTATCGATATAGTTGGGGTCGTATCAGTACGGAAAATGGCTACTAAAAATTGGAGTTTTGGAAAAACAAATGGGCGTATCGATACGGGTAAAATGGGTATCGATACAACTAACCAGGTATCGATACACCTGACCTGTTTTTGACACTTTTGCTATATAAAATCATTTTAAACATGTCAAAAACCCTACGAAAACCTTTCAAACATTTCTTTCAAGTTGTTCGGACTTTAATACAAGTTTGCAAAATATTCAAACAAGTCCAAAAATATTTTTCAAAATATTATATCAAAACAAATATCCTAACATGACGACACGACAAGTATGAGGGTCGTTGTAGACTTTGAAACCCAAACGTTGTCTTATTTTCATCTTTTGGACTCACACCTTCCAATTCCATCCTTGTGTCGATTTCTGTCTACATTAACATGTATATTTCTTTGATGTCGAGTACATCACCTTAGAGTGCACAACATAACGTATGTTGTAGTTTTTAACAACAACTTTCTCTTCGTCGCTTGTTCTAAATTGCATCCCCCACCACAAGTCATCTTTTTTATTGCAAAGTAAGAACCATCAAAACCCACGTCAGACACGTCAGGGAACTCTTGCACGTCCATTGCCGCCAAGTCGATGTCGTGCATGTGCGACGAAGGCTCATACGATGTGAGGACACTACTGCTTGCAACATGTCCCAATTGATTTTCACTGAAGTTTCCAGGGGCATCATCATCATTATTAATGTCACTTTCAGTTTCAGAGGAGAAATTGGCAACAACATCTTTAGGGGTGTTTAGGCGCGTTTTGCGCCATTTTTCGGATGTTTTTTGGTCGAATTTTTTATGATAACACCAAGTACAAGTGTTTAGCTATACGACAACGCGTCCACCGTTTGATCCAACATTCAAAAACTGCTCTGAAAAACGCGTTGAAAACCCTACTAAGAGAACTCTTATAAGGGTGTTTAGGTGCGTTTTACCCGTCTCCGGATGTTTTTTGAGTGGAGTTTTTTACGTTAACATCAAGTACAAGTGTTTATCTATATGTCAACGTGTCTGTCGCTCGGTCCAACATAAAAAACCGCTCTGAAAATGGGTTGAAAACCTTACCAAGGGAACTCTTATAGGGGTGTTTATGCGCGTTTTACGCCGTCTCCAGAATTTTTTTGGGGGCCGATTTTTTTATGTTAACATCAAGTACAAATGTTTATCTATAAGACGGCGTGTCCGCTGTTCGGTTTAACATTCAAAAACCGCTCTGAAAAATGCGTTGGAAATCCTACCAAGAGAACTCTTATATGGGTGTTTAGGCGTGTTTTACGTTGTCTCCATATGTTTTTTGGGCTGAATTTTTTTACATTAACATCAAGTACAAGTGTTTATCTATACAACTAAGTGTCCACACTTCGGTCCAATATTCAAAAACTACTCCGTAACCTGCATTTCAAACCCTACATGAAACCTCTGCAAAAATGCTTCTGAAAGGTTAGGGAAGTGGAAATGAAGGGGAAACTCGCCAAGCATACACGACGAGTTAGGGTAACTCACTGAGCCATCACGGTGAGTTTCCCCCGTCATTTCCACTTCCACAGCGACGTAGCCAACTGGATTTTTTGGCATAAATAGCACTGAAACAACGCATTCTCTTCCATACTACAACTGTCTTTCATATTTTTTATACGTACCAAATTGATAAAGTTCATGCCACTACATTAATTACATTGTACATTGTTCAGAATGAGGATTCAAGAAATCATAACGGAAGCTCGAAAACTCCAATTGCTGTTGTATTGTCTCATATTACGAATTTTTTGCTTACAACATTAGCTTTTCGTGAAACCGTGTGGTCTTACATTATTTGAGATACAACCCAAATGTTGTCGTTGGGCCACCAGTGCACAATGTTGCACCTATTTTTATTCCATGCAAGACCCTTATGTGTCTATCATGGCATATGCGATTACTGCATGTCATATTTCATGTTGACTGACCCCATTTTTTGAACGAACTACCTTGTACATATCAAACAATTGGGCAGTCATAGCACAAATTCTAGTACCGAGTTAATATGTCGTATACTACAACAAATTATTTACATGTACTCAAGCATATGTATTCAAGTTCGGAGAGTAATGTATAATATGTTGTCAATTTTTTTGTGGTCTAAATATATCTTAGTGTTCTAAATGTACTAATTTGTTATATCTAATCTATTGCAACACTTTACATAGTCCGTTAAGTGAAAAAATAAACACAACAATTTTTGTTAACTAAACTCAAATCATTATTAAATCGTGAATTCATTCAATATGTCTGAAATTTATTAAAAGCAAAATATCTAAAATTAGGAAACAAAACTATTGGGTACGAAACATAACTAATTTTGTCAACTCAACTCAAATCAATAATTAAACCGCTGCAGAGCTTGGTCCCATGTTAAGTTCAGGCTCGGGTTCCGGATCAGGTTCATGTACCAGGTTCGAGTTCTCTTCTTAAGCGTCTACATCTACCTCTACCTACATATCTACCTCTCCTTCCCCAAGATCAACATCCATACGACCCGACACCCGATGACGACTCACTCGGTGCTCCCTAGTCCTGGGCTTGTGGGATTTCAAATAAAAGAAGATAAGCTTCTCGTTGGGCTTTGGTCTTCAACTTCGGTTTGTTGTTTGCCACAAACCACTGATGGTACTCAGAATTCAAGAAATAGAAATCATTTAGTCGAATGGGATCACGAGCCGACAACCTGCTTGACTTGTCATGCCACTATGCTATGTATGACGAATATCTCTTTGGCCAATTCTCTTCTCTCTTACCTCGTAAGCCTACATGTTCAAACTCATCCATATTGGTCGGGTCCTCTAGCACATGCTGGTGGTATTCGAACTGCATAAGAACCCAACTGCCGTAAAATAACTCCACAATCACAAAATTTAACAACGACATTACCGAACACAAATTTTTGGCATCTTCCTAGGCATCATTCAGAATCACATGGTGAATATTATCATCCTCATCTTATGGCATCCATCGAAACTACAATAATACGCACATAACCAGAAAATTGGATCAAAATAAATTCAAATTTTCAATTTTCGATCTAAAGTAATTTTGCATTACCTACTCTTCACAATACATGTCAATCTTCACTCTAACTTCGACGATTATTTTTACCTCCGACGCATTCTTTGTAAGACCCGGGTTTAGGGGTCGGGTGAAAATAATATTTTAATATTGTTTCAGGTTTCGATTTATAATTAAAATAATAATGTATTATTTTGGTCTTCGTATTTTTCGGAACAAACATTTGTGTTGGACCAAATTGGATTGAAACTCAAATTTCATGGATTTTAAAGTAAATGAGATTGCCATCTCATTAATGGCATTTTTGTAATAAAATGGTCATCCAAATTAAAAACCCCTCTTTTTATTTAAAACACAAATTGTCATCTTCTTCCCCAACCCTTCTCCATTTTCACGTCAAGTTCCCCTCCCCCTCCTTTGTGCTTTTCCATCAAATTTTGCCTCCATTTTTGGAACATTTTGAAAGGTAATTTCATTTCCGGCTTGCTCTCATCTTCCTCTACTCGGAAGTACAAATAGATTTCATTTTCATCAATGTTTTAGAATTTGGTTTTTTCAAAGTTTTGGTTAAAGGTTGTGACTTTATGAGTTTTTATCAAGGCTTTTGGTTTATTTATGTTAGATATGTTGTTTGTGAATCAAATAGTCCAACATATATGATTTTTAGAGTATTTTAAATGAATTCCCGAATTTGAGTATAAATGGGTTTTTGAAGGGTTTTGGGTGAGTTTTGGGGGTTGTTTTAGGTGGGAATTGATAGCCCAATGGTAGTACTATGGTTAGGGGTTGATTTGAGATCATTTGTGGGTGCAATGGGTGTTGGAAACATGGATTTTGGAAGGGGTATGTGGGCTGTCCGAGATTGCAAAATATGGGGTTTGTTCATGGTTTGCAATATTGTAAATTGTATTTGAATTGTATTCCGGGTTGGTATTTTAATGTTGGGCTGATTTGAGGATTATTTGAATTGTATTGAGGTTGTTTAGAAGCGAGAACTTGTGTTGGAGAAGCTTCGGGAAGAAATTCGGAAACTTGAAGGTGATGCTTGCTTGGTAGTTGAGCTTGGAGGTAGAGGTGAGTGGTTAAATATTTTTAAAATGGTTTTGAGTATTTGGTTCAAGCATGTGAACCTAAGATGGGCTTGGTAAACCCACCTAGAGTTGGGATTAGAGTGGTAGCCTAATCCCAAACTTTGATTAGAGACTTTGGTTGCACTCTCTAATGGTTGTTTATGCTTCGTGTTAAATTGTGATGGTGTTGATTTTGTATATGTTGTATACATGTATGTTGAGGCATGTTTGATGCATTGTTATATGCATGTTGATGATAGATATGATATTGTTATACACATGTGTAAAATATGATGTGATATGGTTGTTAATGATATACATGTGGTGTTGACATGTGAAATGATATTATGAGGTGATTGTATGATCCGAGGATCATGGTGAGTATATGCTAGGCATGGAAATGTGGTTTGTGCATGACGGTGAGTCATGGTGAGTGCGTGCTAAGCACGGAAGTTATTATGAAATGATATTGTGAAAGAGTAATGAAATGTGTAGTATTGGCACTAGTATGCTCGGGTACAAATGATCGATCATTAGGATGTTTAGTGTGCACACGTGAGTCAAAATGCGCGCGTGGTCTTGATGATGGTAGTCATCAAGATGGAGTACGGGTTCGCCCAGAAATATTCTTGTATATAATAGTCGGTGATGAGTGGAATCCCATCGACGGGCGTGAGGATGAGTGGAATCCCCTCCGCGTGAAATGAGGCGTGAGGATGAGTGGAATCCCCTACGCGTGAACGGTGATGAGTGTAATCCCACCGTCAGGTAATGGTTGTGTTGTTGGGTGTGAGTTCCAACGGTTATCCGCGTATTCGAGTCATAGCTGGGTGCCAATACGGATTGTGGTTTATGTTGCCAATATGTGATTAATTGTGAGCCAATGTGATTTGGGATGTGTTGTTAACATGGTTTAATATGTGTGATTACATATGTAGTGGATTTAAACAATGTTGGGCATGGCATGATATTGAATATATATTCATGCATCATGCTCATTTTGGCCTTTGCGGATCGGAGGTAAGATCATGCATTTCATTTTCGAAATTGCTCGTGCTTGGACCCTACACTGTCAAAGGTTTGTTTTATGAGCTTACCCTCACTAAGCTTTTATGCTTACGCTCTCTTTTGTTCGACAATGCAGATAAATAGCTTGTGGGTGGCAAGGGCAAGGAAAGGTCTCCAAGGGTTGCTTTTGGTTAGCTCAAGTATGAACTTTAAATTGTAGATTGTAATAGTCAAGCAATGTGATAAGTGTTGTTGATTTGTGCTATTGTTGGTTGTTTAGGAACTTGTTTAGACTCCTTAATTATGTTGTTTTTGATTGGCTTGTTGATGCCATGTTTGGATTGTAAACCATGTCTAAATTGCTTCACACGTGTGTTGATCATGTGCCTTGTGAGAATGCCTAAGTGTATGGATGTTGAACCATAAGACCTTAAGTGCTTGTTTGCCTTCTTTTGAATGAATGCAGGAATTCCTTGGTTGTTTGAGGTATGCTCATGTTGGGTGTCATGTATGACTAGATTATGGTTAATAGATGTTGTATGAATGCTTGATTGGGTCTAGAGAGGTCTTAAATCGCATCTAGGCTCGAGTCTTGTATGTTTTTGCTGAAATTGGGAGACTTGCAGTGCAGGGCGTATCGATACGCCTAAGAGCCGTATCGATACGGTCTTGCCATCAGGACTCCATTTTGGCTGGGCGTATCGATACACGAGGGTGTATCGATACAGTAAATGCTCACTGGAATTCTGAGATTTTGGTGAGTTATTACCGTATCGGTACGGTGTCTTAGCGTATCGGTACGGGTTTATCTCGTTGACCACGAGATGTTGACTGGGGAGGGCGTATCGATACGCTCAAGGGATGTATCGATACAGTCTTCCTGTGTTGACTGTTGGGTGTTGACTTTGGTCAAGGCGTATCGATACCCTTGACAGGTGTATCGATACGACCTGCTTAATTACAGAAAATGGGCTATTTTATGAATGATGTCTTGAATGGTCGATCTTTGTATTGCTCTTGTTTCCGCTGACGTCTTTCACATAGGTAATGGTAACGCATTTAGACAAGATAAATAAAAGAAATTTTCTGGGTCGTTAACCGAGGAGGAACCTTAACGGATTTCGCTTCGGTTTTCCCCGTGTGGCCCACTCGGACCTGTCAAGCGTCCGGACCGGGACGAGGGGGTTACATTTGTTGGTATCAGAGCCTAAGGTTACCGAGACCTTGGGCAGGTAAGTGAGGTAAGTTAAGTTCTTGCATTGTAATTGCACGGTGTTTGCTTGCCATGTAAGCATGTTGCTTGTTATCCGTCTATGCTGTGATGTGTGATTGAGAATGTATGTTGTTTGATCGTACGCATATGTTTGCTTGTTTAGCAAGCATGCCTTGTTATATGCTTGGTTGAGCATGTATGTGTGCTGATTTGTTTGAAACATGTTGAGTAGAGTCTCATTGCTTCTATTACATCAGAAAAAGGATTTTAAGTGAGGGAAATCATACTTGAGCCACTTGGACCTTTCCTTTGCTAACCCAACTTGTATGTTAAATTGTTGATTGATTTATTGCTTTTAGTAAGTTTGAGGCCAGTGTGTGGGCTGTGATTTGGTAAGTGGGAGTTGTGGTTTCTGAAAATATGGATGTTGTTGAGGAAGTCCTTTGCTGTAGTTAGGGGAGTATGGTTGTACCGGAGCTGAGGTACCCTTGGTTTGGTTGAGTCAGGATGTAGGTGGGTTGATTCTCGTTGGCAAGGGACGATGTGATCGTTTCTGGTATTAGTTGGTAAAAAAGAAGTGAAGACTTGTGAGTGAGGGTCAGAGTAGTATTGATGTTACAGTAGATAAGCCCTTGGTACAGTTTCGAGTTTGCCCCTTCTGATTGATTCCGAATCCGTATTTCTGTACATTGTTAGCAAGCATGCACGTTTGAATATGCCCGGTGAAGTGTTAGAGGTAGGTACGAGTACCTTAGTTCTTTTAGCGAGATCAAGGTGGGGGTCTTGTGTGAGTAATCTGAAATTCAGAAGTGTTAGTTGGTGACCGTTGGGGTTCGGCCTATGATTTTAATGCAAGACAGTCGGTCAATGTCCGTGAGTGGGAGCTAGTTTGTGTGATTGGGTCAGTGTACGTTGAGTTGTCTTCCAGCAAGCGAAAGAGATAAAGTCACTTCCGATTTAGTTGAGCCGAGAAGGGAGTCTTGAGCTTTGACTCCATGTTGTTTAGTAGGGGTAGAACAAGTCCAGCATGACTGTTTGTGTGTGATCAGAATTGAATCTTGAAGTTACGAGATGCTCTAAGAACAGTTTAGAATAGTCAGATTTTGGTGAAGAACCAGTCTGAAAACAAGAGGACCGAAGACTATCAGTTGTGTACATGTGAAGTTGCAATTTCCGCGGATACCTCCTTTTGTGTGAGCATGTAAGAAATTAGATATCTTTGTTGAGACCTTAGATGTAGGGACACATGTGACTAGCCTTTTTGGGAGATAGTAGTGATCAGAAAGATGTACAGAAGATGTTTGTTGGTGGTTCAGAGTTACTAGTTTCTATTAGATGTGAAGTGATTGTCTTCCTACGGTTTCGATGTGCCTTTTTGACATGGTTTGGCTTGTAGAGCACAAAGCTAGGATATACATTGAGACAAAGAAAGAGTTGCCTTGAAGTCGCAGAATTTTGTGAGACAGTAGTGGTAAGTGAGGATGTGAACTTCTTGTCGAATGTTGATCCAGATTTAGAGGTCAAAGATTGATTGAGTTTAGTTGACAGGCTTGCTTAGCAATTGTGATGGATTTGATTTTTGAATGAAGATTAGACCGCAGAATGTTAGGATAGTTTGTGTTTTCTTTTCCTAGAAGTGTTTGGAGGAATTGTCGGTTTACCTCTTGTTAGAGGAGAAGAGTTTGTTATTGAGACCGTTTTCGAGTTTGCTCCCGTTTTGATTGCTCTATATCTTATGACTCCCGAAAGAATTGAGAGTATTGAAAGATCAATTACGAGGTTTGTTGGGCCTTAGACTCATTAGGCCTAGTACGTCATCTTAGAGTATGACAGTACAATTTGTGAAGAGGAAAGAGTGACAGTACGAGAATGTGTTTAGATTTCAGACAGTTGAAACAAGTGACAGTGAATAATTAGTATCCATTTCCGAGTGTCAGTGAATTGTTGATCAGTTAGTGTGTGCTTCAGTCTTTTCAAAGATTAATGTGGGATCCGATTGCTACCAGTTGAACGTAAGAGAAGTTGATGTGCCGAAGACAGCTTTAGGGGCAAGAGATGATCGCTTTGAGTTCTGAGTTCTACCGCTTTGTTTGACTAGTGTGTTAGTTACTTCTATAGAGATGTCGAGCAGAATATTCCTTGAACCCCTTGATCAGTTTGTAGTAGTTCTCATAGATGATACATGGATATATATTCAAGTACCGAAGAAGACCATGACAAGCTTTGGAGTTAGTATTGTAGATTCTATTAGAGAATCAGTTGTATGCCAAGTTGGGCCAACGCGAACTCTGAGCCAAGGAAAATGTTCTCTTGGGACATGTAGATTAGCCGAGTGTATTAGAGCAAATCTTAAGTAGACAGAGGAAGATGTGAGTTGGAAGAAATTGAAGACTGTGACAGGAATCTATAGTTTCTAGGTCTAACAGTGTTACTATCGGAAGTTTGTAAATAGCCTTTCGAAGATAGCTGCTCTTTTGACAGATTGCTACAGAAGAATGTTCAGTTTGTGAGGTTAGATGCGAGACATTGAACCCCTGAGAGACCGAAAGAAACTTTGAAGAGAGCTTCGACCTTGATCCAGCCTATACTAGAGAAAGAACTTGTGAACTGTAGTGATGTGTTACGTGTAGGGTTAGGTTGTGTGCTTATGCAAGACAGGAGATTGTGACTTGTTCATCTAGATAGTTAAGAGACCGAGAGGGGAGTTATTCGACACTAGACTTAGAGTTGATTACAGTTGTATTTGCTTCGAAGACTTAGAGACAAAGCCGTATAGTAAGAAATGCACAGTGTATATGTACGTATCATCAGAACTTGAAATATTTGAAGACTTAGGAAGGGTTGAAACTCGAACAGCATAAAGTGTTAGAACTGCTTGAAGACTGTAATATCAAGATTGAGTACCATCCGAAGATAGTCAACGTAGTAACCGATGTTCCGAGCTATGTTGTTGATAGATTAGTAGTAGAGTTGCGAGATGAATTTGTTGAATTCAGTTTACCGAATGATAGTAGTTTCGTGGTCGAGTTTCATGTTAAACCTACTTTGAGCCAGAATGCTTGAAGAGAGACAGTTGCAAGACAGATTCTTGGCACCTCACGTGCAAAACATGGCAGAAAGAAAACCTTCAGAATACAGATCAGAGATGATAGAGTTTGTATTGTTAGAGATAGAATTGTTGTACCGATTGGAATAGTGTTTTGAGACGTATTGTTTTGGCCGACGCACATGGTAGTTCATTTGTATTGCATCTGAGTAGTATGAAGACGTATTGTGGGTTGAAAATGAATACTTTGGGATTGAGATGATGTGTGATGTTGTTCAGTATGAGGGTAAGTGTATAATTTGCCAGCCTGTCAAGACCGAGCGTCATTTTTTTTCTTCTAGTTTGTTACATCTGTGGAAGGTTCTTAATGGAAGTGAGCAATAGAGGTTCGAGATTTCAGCTAGATCTTTGAAGACGTCTGCATAGTGTTTGGTTGTCTGTTGAATTCAGATGATCAGTCAGACGAGGTTAGGAGTCAAGTTTTAAACAGTGTTGTTTGAGATTGTGAATTGGGCTAGTCCTCTTGTTTATCTGTGGCGGTTACCACCAGGGTTAGAAAGAGATTTGTGATGTGTCCTGTGTATCTGTGATTCGGGAGTGTGAGTCAGATCTGTCCCGTGCTATGTTGTTGAAGAGATTGAGTTGAGTTTTAAATTGACATGCGATGGAGAACCGTCGGGGTCTTAGCACCAGATATCTGTTGTTGTGTGGTAAGCCTACCGAGTTTGGTTAGTGTGTTGTGGTGAGAAGGAAGATGGATAAGAGCAGACTTCGTGGTAATTCCAGTCCGATAAATTTCGGGGACGAAATTTCCTTAAGTGGGGAAGAGTTGTAACACCCGGGTTTAGGGGTCGGGTGAAAATAATATTTTAACATTGTTTCGGGTTTCGGTTTATAATTAAAATAATAATGTATTATTTTGGTCTTCGTATTTTTCGGAACAAACATTTGTGTTGGACCAAATTGGATTGAAACTCAAATTTCATGGATTTTAAAGTAAATGAGATTGCCATCTCATTAATGGCATTTTTGTAATAAAATGGCCATCCAAATTAAAAACCCCTCTTTTTATTTAAAACACAAATTGTCATCTTCTTCCCCAACCCTTCTCCATTTTCACGTCAAGTTCCCCTCCCCCTCCTTTGTGCTTTTCCATCAAATCTTGCCTCCATTTTTGGAGCATTTTGAAAGGTAATTTCATTTCCGGCTTGCTCTCATCTTCCTCTACTCGGAAGTACAAATAGATTTCATTTTCATCAATGTTTTAGAATTTGGGTTTTTCAAAGTTTTGGTTAAAGGTTGTGACTTTATGAGTTTTTATCAAGACTTTTAGTTTATTTATGTTAGATATGTTGTTTGTGAATCAAATAGTCCAACATATATGATTTTTAGAGTATTTTAAATGAATTCCCGAATTTGAGTATAAATGGGGTTTTTGGAGGGTTTTGGGTGAGTTTTGGGGGTTGTTTTAGGTGGGAATTGATAGCCCAATGGTAGTACTATGGTTAGGGGTTGATTTGGGATCATTTGTGGGTGCAATGGGTGTTGGAAACATGGATTTTGGAAGGGGTATGTGGGCTGTCCGAGATTGCAAAATATGGGGTTTGTTCATGGTTTGCAATATTATAAATTGTATTTGAATTGTATTCCGGGTTGGTATTTTGATGTTGGGCTGATTTGAGGATTATTTGAATTGTATTGAGGTTGTTTAGAAGCGAGAACTTGCGTTGGAGAAGCTTCGAGAAGAAATCCGGAAACTTGAAGGTGATGCTTGCTTGGTAGTTGAGCTTGGAGGTAGAGGTGAGTGGTTAAATATTTTTAAAATGGTTTTGAGTATTTGGTTCAAGCATGTGAACCTAGGATGGGCTTGGTAAACCCACCTAGAGTTGGGATTAGAGTGGTAGCCTAATCCTAAAATTTGATTAGAGACTTTGGTTGCACTCTCTAATGGTTGTTTATGCCTCGTGTTAAATTGTGATGGTGTTGATTTTGTATATGTTGTATACATGTATGTTGAGGCATGTTTGATGCATTGTTATATGCATGTTAATGATAGATATGATATTGTTATACACATGTGTAAAATATGATGTGATATGGTTGTTAATGATATACATGTGGTGTTGACATGTGAAATGATATTATGAGGTGATTGTATGATCTGAGGATCATGGTGAGTACATGCTAGGCATGGAAATATGGTTTGTGCATGACGGTGAGTCATGGTGAGTGCGTGCTAAGCACGAAAGTTATTATGAAATGATATTGTGAAAGAGTAATGAAATGTGTAGTATTGGCACTAGTATGCTCGGGTACAAATGATCGATCATTAGGATGTTTAGTGTGCACACGTGAGTCAAAATGCGCGCGTGGTCTTGATGATGGTAGTCATCAAGATGGAGTACGGGTTCGCCCGGAAATCTTCTTGTATATAATAGTCGGTGATGAGTGGAATCCCATCGACGGGCGTGAGGATGAGTGGAATCCCCTCCGCGTGAAATGAGGCGCGAGGATGAGTGGAATCCCCTCCGCGTGAACGGTGATGAGTGTAATCCCACCGTCAGGTAATGGTTGTGTTGTTGGATGTGAGTTCCAACGGTTATCCGCGTATTCGAGTCATAGCTAGGTGCCAATACGGATTGTGGTTTATGTTGCCAATATGTGATTAATTGTGAGCCAATGTGATTTGGGATGTGTTGCTAACATGGTTTAATATGTGTGATTACATATGTAGTGGATTTAAACAATGTTGGGCATGGCATGATATTGAATATATGTTCATGCATCATGCTCATTTTGGCCTTTGCGGATCGGAGGTAAGATCATGCATTTCATTTTGGAAATTGCTCGTGCTTGAACCCTGCATTGTCAAAAGTTTGTTTTATGAGCTTACCTTCACTAAGCTTTTATGCTTACGCTCTCTTTTGTTCGACAATGCAGATAAATAGCTTGTGGGTGGCAAGGGAAAGGAAAGGTCTCCAAGGGTTGCTTTTGGTTAGCTCAAGTATGAACTTTAAATTGTAGATTGTAATAGTCAAGCAATGGGATAGGTGTTGTTGATTTGTGTTATTGTTGGTTGTTTAGGAACATGTTTAGACTCCTTAATTATGTTGTTTTTTATTGGCTTGTTGATGCCATGTTTGGATTGTAAACCATGTCTAAATTGCTTACCACGTGTGTTGGTCACGTGCCTTGTGAGATGCCTAAGTGTATGGATGTTGAAGCATGAAACCTTAAGTGCTTGTTTGCCTTCTTTTGAATGAATGCATGAATTCCTTGGTTGTTTGAGGTATGCTCATGTTGGGTGTCATGTATGACTAGATTATGGTTAATAGATATTGTATGAATGCTTGATTGGGTCTAGGGAGGTCTTAAATCGCATCTAGGCTCGAGTCTTGTATGTTTTTGCTGAAATTGGGAGACTTGCAGTGCAGGGCGTATCGATACGCCTAAGGGCCGTATCGATACGGTCTTGCCATCAGGACTCCATTTTGGCTGGGCGTATCGATACACGAGGGTGTATCGATACGGTAAATGCTCACTGGAATTCTGAGATTTTGGTGAGTTATTACCGTATCGGTACGGTGTCTTAGCGTATCGGTACGGGTTTATCTCGTTGACCACGAGATGTTGACTGGGAAGGGCGTATCGATACGCTCAAGGGATGTATCGATACGGTCTTCCTGTGTTGACTGTTGGGTGTTGACTTTGGTCAAGGCGTATCGATACCCTTGACAGGTGTATCGATACTGCCTGCTTAATTACAGAAAATGGGCTGTTTTATGAATGATGTCATGAATGGTCGATCTTTGTATTGCTCTTGTTTCCGCTGACGTGTTTCACATAGGTAATGGTAACGCATTTAGACAAGATAAATAAAAGAAATTTTCTGGGTCGTTAACCGAGGAGGAACCTTAACGGGTTCCGCTTCGGTTTTCCCCGTGTGGCCCACTCGGACCGGTCAAGCGTCCGGACCGGGACGAGGGGATTACATTCTTTTTGAATTTTTGGGCACACCTACATAATACAAATACATAGATGGATCATGGTTTCCGTAAATAACATTTAAAATAATTATGGAATTAACATTATTACCTTGAAACGAAACGAAGGATCGCAAATAGGTGCCAGGAATGGAAGTTTGTACCAGGCCCATGATTGTATCAGCACCACACACCCACCAATATTGGCATGCACATATATGTTGTTGACATCTATCTGGGTTGCTACCTTTCTCAACTCGCGGTATAAGAAACCTAATATTACAGATCCCCAACTAACTATTTTTGCTACCCACGGCGTCTCCAAGAACGGAAGGTACTGCGTGTGCACGTGAGTACTCGATTTGTCCGGCATTAATATACTTCCAATAAGTAGCAATATATAGGCTCGAGCAGCGTAATCAATTTATGCCGATGTGGAATTTCCATCCGCTTGAAAATCACTCTTCAGCCATGTCTGCTTCACACGTTTACCATCAACAACATATGTTAGTGGTGTCTTCCCCAAATACTTGTAACCTGAAATTGGGACACCGAGATGCATAGCAACATCTTCGAGGGTGATTGTGCACTCCCCACATGACATGTGGAAGGTATACTTCTCTGGTGTCCAACGCTCCTCTAACCATTAATCAATTGCAGCAAGATTTCAAACTCACGAAACTTGATGCGTACCTAAAACTGGAATTCTCCAAAAATCCCATTATATATTGGCTTGGCGGATCGCTCCATATCAAGCGAGGCCGAAATTTTGAATCATCTTTCTACAAACATAGTAGTTTATCATTTAAAAACAATAAATTAAAAGTTGTCGTAAAAATCATAAATTCTTACCAATAATCTCATGTTATTCGTGATGTGAGAATTTTAAAGTCTTACCAACGCCATTTTTTCTCAATAGTTATGCGTAGTTAAATGCTTACAACACAATTTACTATTTAGATTAAAAAAAGTATGCATATATAAAAAAAATTCAAACAAAAAATAAATCATATTCAAAAAAATTAACCGTACTCTAAGAAAATTAACAAACGTTACCTTTAACCTTTCAAATTATGTGTGAGCTTGCTTCTTTCGGTCTCGTCTAAGAAAATCTCAGGCTTCACAAACTCTTTTGCTTTGCTCGAACAAAATAGGTTGAAAATTTTGTGTGTGTTCTAAACCCTAAACAAAACTATCTATTTATAAGAAAATACAAAACCCTAATTCACAAAAACAGTAAAGGAACCCGTTATTTTTTTCGTAAAAACCGTTATGGGTGTAAAGTCAAAGGGAACTCGCCATGGCCATACATCGAGTTTGGTTTGGGATTAGGTTAATATGTGTTTAGGGTTTAAACTAGATATAAAAAAATCAAAACTTGTCATGAGCTTAAGGCGAGTTTGAATAAAAATAATATATTTTTAGAACTAACCTGTTAGTGTGGCGAGTTCACTTTAAGGTTGTTAGTCCGGGAAAATAAGATTTGAGGTCTTATTTTTGGTCAAAATAGGACCTAAGGCTCCTACAAATTCCTTAAACCTTATTCAGCTTCGCTAATTGCGGTTATGGTTTTCTTTTGATCTCCCCTCCAAAAGGAACCTTAATCTCTTACGCAGTTACAAATTCTCAAAACAAGAACATAATAAGAAGAACATAATAAGAAAGGGGGAAAGAAACAAATAGAGCAAAGGGAAATTATAGAATAGAAAATATTAGGGGAAGACGAGAAACAATTTTCATTCCAATTGATCGATATCTTGAAACAAACCAAAAATAGGGTTTCAACTAGGGATGTAAAAACAAGTCAGAACCTGGTAACCTGACTGAAACCTGCCCGAGTCAGAACCTGATTTGACCCGAGTTTTTGTTGACCCGGACCCGATCTGCAACCGACTGTTGTTGATCCGGACCCGAATTTGACTTGTTACTGTAGCAACCGAACCCGACCTGCGTCCGACTGAAAACGACCCGAACCCGAATTGGACCTGTTAATTTGGACCTGAAACCCGACCTGCGTCCGACTGAAAAGAACCCGAACCCGAAGCCGACCTGGCAAATAACCGAAATTACCCGACTGAATTGA
Source organism: Hibiscus tridactylites (assembly GCA_958450335.1). Taxonomy (NCBI): domain Eukaryota; kingdom Viridiplantae; phylum Streptophyta; class Magnoliopsida; order Malvales; family Malvaceae; genus Hibiscus; species Hibiscus tridactylites. The sequence goes on along the minus strand of OY288281.1, from coordinate 17,296,223 downwards.
CCCGATATCCGATTTTACCCGACCTGAAATAGACCCAACCTGAAATGGACCCGACCTGAAAATGGACCCGACCTGGAATGGACCCGACCTGAAATGGACCCGACCTGAAATGGACCCGACCTGCTTTTAAACCCGACCTGTTAAGTGACCCGACCTGTTCTTGACCTGAGCTGAAATTAACCCGAAACCTATGACATGATGAATTAAAAAATTTATAAAAGTTGATATACCATATACATATATAATGTATATACATATACACTTACATATATTGATATAGGTGATGTATATATATTAAGTACTAAAGTTTGAAAAAAGAATAAGTAATTGATAATTTATGAAAATAAAAAATTAAATGAAGAGTTGTTTTTAATTTAGTTTATTCATTAACTTGAATAAAATTATAAACTTACAAATTATAAAAAAATTAAATAACAATTGTAAACTTATTTGTAGTTCATAAAATTTACTAAAGTTATAACATATGTATAGCATTTGTAGTTCAAAAATTTATAAGTCTACAATTTTATTTTTTTATACTTAACAGTTAACACTTAACACTTAACAGATTCTTCAAGTTTGTAAAACTTAGTGAAATTATAACTTATGTATAACATTTATAATTGAAAAAAGATTAAGTAAATTTAGAAATTATAAAAAAATTGAAAGTCTACAACTTTAATATTTTATACTTAACAGATTCAAGTTATAAAAATTGTAAGTCTTCCTACAACTTTTGCAGTTCAAAATTGATAAAGTTATAAAATATATGATTTTACTTAATTAGAACAGATTAAGTAATTGTTGTCTTAAGTTACAAAATGTAGAATTAAGTTAAGATATAAAATAAAATTCATACACTTAAGTAAAAAATTAACAGATATAAAATAAAAATAACTAGAAATTAATTTTGAGTTAACAGACATATGTGTGATGGATGAATTTAAAAATTAATAAGTTGTGATGGATGAATTTAAAACAAATTATTTAAAATTTAAATCAATTTATTAATTGTGATCATTAAATTTAAGAAATATTTTATTTAAAAAATTAATTATAACTATTAATATAATAAAAAAATATTTTTTTGTTTAAGGGAAATTTTTTTTGAATTAATGGGGAAAATTTTTTTTGATTGATAGAAAATTATGAGGAGGGAGTTTTGGCACCATATCAAACAAAATGGGTATATGAAACAAAAATAAAATGGAGGGTTGCCGCCATTTAAACAAAATTGGGTTTGGGGATGGTTTGCCGCCATTCAAACAAAATTGGGTTTGTGGGGGGAGATTTTCCCGCCTATAAAACAAATTGAGAGAGGTGAGATTTTTTATTTATTTAGGGGTTAATTATGCTTTAGGTCCTTCCTTAATTAGATGGTTAGAGTTTAGGTTTAGTTTTTTAAATTTTATTTAATTAGGCCATGCTTTATAAATAAATTAATTATTAAGCTTTTTGGTTTGCTTTAAATTTAATTTGGTCATCGTATAAAGATTTCGTAAGTAATTAGGTTTAATAATTTTATTCATTTGTAATTTGGGCTGTAATTAATAATTTGGTTTTAATTTATTTTTAGATATGTCCTTTTTATGGTTCAATTTATTTTGTTTGTTAGATTTATGAGTTTATGTTTAGGGTTTAATGGTAAGTGTGTCAAGTTGATTGTTTGGGGCTATGAGATTAGTTTAGGGATTGTGTGATTATGCTTGCACTCTAATTATTAGTGAATAGTGTCTGTAAGATTTAGATATTCATGTTTGGGGTTTAGGGGTAAATGTGTCAACTTAATTATTTGGGGTTATGAAATTAGTTTAAGGATTAGGGGATTAGACTTATACTCTAATTATTATTGATTATAAGATTTAAGGGTTGAGGTTTATGGGTATTGTTTAGGAGTATACATATATACATACACATATGTCTGTTAACCCATTTTGATTTTTTTTAATTACTCTAGTGTTTTATAATTATAATTTGATATGACTTTAAATAATTAACTCAAAATTAATGACGATTGACGAAGGTCAACCTAAAGTCTATCAACTACTTATATGGTTGTACGACCGAACTCAAACTGAATACGAATTTCAATCCCAAAAATACCCCGACCTGAATTACCCGACCTGAAGCTACCCGACCTGAAATTACCCGACCTGAAATGCACCCGACCTGAAATGAACCCGACCTGAAATGAACCCGACCTGAAATAGACCCGACCTGAAACGGACCCGACCTGAAATGAACCCGACCTGAAACGAACCCGACCTGAAATGAACCCGAACTGAAATGGACCCGACCTGAAATGTATCTGAACCCGAATTAACCTGCCAATTATCTGCTTTGGACCCGACCCGTTCTAACCCGACCTGAAATGGACCCGACCTGAAATGGATCCGGTCTGAAATGGACCCGACCTGGAATGGACCCGACCTGAAATGGACTCGCACCCGACCCGAGTCGAGTCAAATTTTTTTTTACCTGAAATGACCTGTATCCGATTTTACCCGACCTGAAACCTGACCAATTACCTGTTTTTACATCCCTAGTTTTAACCCCTCAAAATACATAAAACGACGTAGTATTTTCACTAATAAAACTAAAATAAATGACACCGTTTATTTCTAATAATTTTGACACGTAACAGAGGTTTCCTTAATATTTCAATTTAGCTTAGATTTTTCAGTCTCTAGGATTCCTCGTAGTCATTTTGGATTCCAAAATTTTGAAATCGGAGAGCCAGAAGTTGTGACGGGGGCTCATGAGAAACCTCAAGGCAACGCCAATTCGATGCCGGTCAGTTCATCATTCTCTTTTTTTGTAGAAGTCTCGTTGGTGACCCTAGAAAACGGTCCTTTTTTGTTAGTTCACTTCCAGAATAAGTTAAGATATTAATTTTGACTTTTTCCATTTTTGTTAATGAGAAGTGACGGGAATTTATAGAGTAAGTGAATTTTCTATTTAAAAACAGAAAAATGGGAAGAAAGAAAAGCTCCATTTCTCCTCTCCTCCTCCCGGTCTTAATTCACTAGCTCCTTTGCCTACTTGCCTGCATCTTCTACTTCTTGGAGAGGCTTTGCTTAGTGTTTTCCGAAGGATGGACTATGAGTTTTGAGTTTGGCTGCTTTCTTTCTCTTTAAGTCTTTAAATTTTTTTTCCTTTTGGGTCTCTTTGTATGATTTCCTATGTCTCTCTTTTAGTTTGGTTCTGTCCCCTCTGTCTTGGTCTTGCCTTTACTACACCCTTGTTATGTCATAACATCCTTTTCTCGTGGAACAATCTTCAACCCCAGAATCTGTTAATTCCCATCCCAAAAAAGATCTCTGCAACAGCTTTAATTCATCAGAGGATCCAACATTCCTATCCAAGTCGCTCTTGATCTTAATGAAGATGGGGAAGTCAACCTCCTTATTAAAAATCACGCTCTTGTAGGAAAAATCCATTCGACCAAGTATGTTAAACATCATAATCTCCTTGCTATCCTCAAGAAAGCCTGGCAATGTCCAGAACTGGAATGTCATGATTTGGAAAGAAATCTCTTTCTTTTTGTGTTCTCATCGGCTGATGACAAAAATAGAGTTCAGGGACAACGACAATGGGCTATTCATAACAAACTCTTGATCCTTAATGAGTGGCCACATGAAGCTGCTTTGGAAGAAATCGACTTCTCCCTTGAAGAATTTTGGATGCAAATCGACAACCTCGCCGTCTCTATGACCACCCAGAAAAACGTGGAAAAAATTGGGAAGCTCTTTCCCAAATACTATGGCTCAAAGCTTCACCACATGGCAAAAAGTATCCACTGTCAATAACCATCTTGCTACCCAGGAGCATTTCCAGCCACAGGGAAAAGAGGTGTTGAAAAGCGCACCAGATAAGGTTCCAAGTTTTCCGAAAAAACAATCACGCAAAGATCCAGCTGTAGCTAGGGAGTAGGGAGTACAATGAAAATGACAAGATCTTTGATCTCTCCTCATACAAAAATCAATTTCTTGCCCTTAAAGTTATTGAGGCGATCAATGCAAATCCTCTTGGCGGCTGCAATCCCAGTTTTAAAGGAAAAAAAGTTGGTAACCCTTCTTCCAATACAAGAAATCTTGTCCCATTCAAACTCCCTCCTTCGAAGCAACATGACTTGATCCAGTCTTTTTCGGTGGATATTTTAGCTAATGCTCTAGAAAATGGGCTACATGATATGGCTGTAGGTGCATCCAAGCAAAGAAAAAGAGAAATTCAGGAGCTGGAACCTTTCATGATCTCAAAGAAGAGAGAACTCCTTCGAATTATCTCTGAAGGGGTTTATCAAGAATCCCTAGGGAACTGGTGTGCAAGGGGGTTTGGTCCTATCGCCAACGATGACGTGCTGCAACTTGCCTTCTTTCCAACCTCAATCACAAAAGTCTATCCTATTATCAACTGTTTAGAAACTTCTAAAAGAGGTCACTCGTTCGAGCAGAAAAGGCTAACCTTGATCAAGCAAGCTGCAAGAAGGAAGCACGTTAGGGAATTTACGCGAGTTATCCTTGATGAGACTAACATTATTGAAATGGGTGTTGACCCCTTTGGTTTTAAGGTTGCTGAGATTCCATCTCTGAGTGTGAATGATCAAATGATGATTACTGATGAAGATCATGAGTGGATAAGAGGAAACGCTACAAGCTTAGGAAAGGATGGCAACGCTGCTTCCTCTTCTGGCTTTGCTAAGAATGCAAATACTCAATACCAAGGGTATCTGCAACTGCCATAAGTATCCTGTAACACCCCCTTCCCGGCCTAGTCGAGAACCGGGTTAGAGTGTGCTACCGGTGAACAATACAGTGATCGGTGTGATAAAATTTCAATCCACAAACCAAACATGAGCAATGTTATACTATAAATCATTATCAGATATTCAACTCAGTCCATTTTACCCAATATGAAACGATAATTAATTGCTTAGGACCAATTCTTAAGTTACTACAAATTTTAGGGACTAGACTATAAATTCGTTAAATTATAGGTTCTTTGATGCAGTTGATTATACCATATTGAAATTCAATAAAATATTAACGAGTCTGTAAATTTTCATACTATTCAGAATTCATTTACTCATCCAATTCAATCATCCTAATTTTAGTGACCAATCTGTGAACAATGTAAACCTTCAACCAATGTCTTTAACCAACTTAACTAACCCTGTATCAAAACACATTGATGTCGTTTCGATAAGAGTATATGATGGTCAACCTGGTCTGACTTTTGCCCATTACTCGTATCGATACAGGTAAGCCCTATTTCGGTACGGGTTGACTTTCATGGACTTTGACTTTGACCCGTTCCGATACAAGTTAAACTCGTATTGAAACAAGGGATTCCAGTAGCAAAATGTTTCGATACAACTCCAAACTGTGTCGATACGCCCTGTTCCTTAGGTTCAATTATGCATAACCGTATTGATACGCCATTACCTCGTATCGATAAGGCCTGACCTATAATGACATATTTTTGCTGGTTTTTAATCTAATTGACCTACTAAACATTGTTCAAATGCAATGAAACTTTATCCAAAATATTACAATTCTATAAACTACTGGCATACCAAATTTCATGATCATTCGAATATGTTTACTAGATTTTCACCTATGTGAGTATAATATGCCATTTTTACCAACTTTTAGCCATACCAAAAGTCATTTTAGGGCATTTAATAGCATTACAACTTATACACTTTATAGACATAACAAATTAAGCATAAAAGACTAGTTGAGACACGTTAGGCATACGTAGCCTAGTGAGGTAGTCATAAACAATGCAATTATCAATGAATGATACATATACATAGTCTCAAGCTTATCACTATTAATGTCTAGGGATGGGCACGGGTCGGGTTTTTGGCCCACCCGAACCCGACCTGAAAATAAACACCCTAAACCTACACCCGGCCCGACAATATTCTTTAAAAAATTCGACCCAACCCGACCTATATAAAATAAATTAATTTTAGGGACCTAAATGTAAAAAATAATTTTAAGGGACTTAATTGTAAAAAATTATAATTTAAAGGACTAAATTATAAATAAAAATTCAATTTTAAGTACTTAATTATAATATATAAGGGGTATTATTATAAATATCCCTAACAAATTTAGGGGAAAATTATATTATTAGTCCCGAGTCGGGTCGGGTCAGATATTTTCCACCCTAAACCCGACCCGACCCAAGTCTACCCTTAACAAAAACCTAACCCGACTCGAACCTGATTTTTTCATTAAAAAATTTGACCCGGTCGGGTCGGGTCGGAACCCGTCGAGTTCGGGTAAAATGTCCATCCCTATCAATGTCATGCTCAAATACACATTGTTTAACATACCATATTCAATATTAACCCTTGGATTGAATCAAGATAATGGATACGTGAATTCCTTTCGATCAAAAAAAGGATACGTGAATCCCTACGCCTCGCCAAATCAATGAATGGTCTAGTTCCTCCGCCCCGCCAATGACCAAGTACAATACACATTCCTTCGCCTTGCCAAATCAATATAGGTCGTCGCCTTAGGACCGTAGTCCACCCGTACAATGACTCATGAATTCTATGGCATGCCAATTTTATCCAAGGTCCGTTCAAATCCAAGGTTTCAATGACAATATTCATATTCAATATTCAATGATGATTTCGATGATCAATATCTTCAATGTTATTATTAGTGTACATGATTCAATATCAATATTTTATGGTTTCAATGCCAATGTTCAATGTCCGATGATTCACTTACAACGTTTTAATAACAATAACTATATCAATAACGATGCACAATGATGATGTCAATAATTATGTTCGATGTTCATTACAAAACTTACTGATGCTTACCAATAGTTTCGATTATCAATCCGATGCAAGTTCCTCAAAAGAGATGTTAGCTATTTAATCGAAATCAACAATAATGAATTCAGGAAGGCTCCTCGCCTAACCTTGAGACTCCGACTACACTCACCTTGATATCCGATGCTCTTACGGCTCTCGGATGACAATGCCATTGTTTCTAGCTTTCAACGGAGACGGCGAAACCTCTCTCTCCACTTCTTGAGCTGGAAAATCAATAGAAACATATTAAAAACAAGATTACGATATCGTATTTGCAATAACGACATCAAAATCAATATCTAAGCTAAGGATAATCATTAGTTATCAATATAACCATGGAAAGACAAAACCCTAACTTAAGATTAAGATTGATACATTCATGGAATCCAATGATTGATAGAGGAATATAGCTTATCCAATCGATGTCAATGATTCGATATCAATAAATCGAAGAAAAATCAAGCTTGAGTTTCCCTATAATGGATGTGTGTGCTTGGAGGAAGATGATGAAGAAAAATGAGGTGTTTGCTTAGCTAAAACCGGGTAAGTGTTTTATTCCTTTCTTTTGACAAACTAGTGAAGGAAAGCTCTCATACTATCCCACGTAGTGGGATTTTAATTAAGGAGGGGTTAATCGCAAGATTAGTCCCTCAACTACTTTTATACTATGGTTTTGTACTCCAACTTGTAATTTTCTCAATTAAGTCACGGATTAGATTTCGATATTATTCAATAGGGTCCAACAACAATAATTTAACTCAATTAGAGTCTAATATCAAATAATTAACAAGTAGATACAATATTTAAAATTTACTAATGTGATATTTCTAATCACCGGAACCTAATTCTAACTAGACCGAATTTTGGGGTTTACATCTCTTTTGGCCTAGGCTGCTCAGTTTAAGGAAGGGCCTGGGAAATGTCTTTCTCCCTTTACCCCTCCTCTAGGATCCTTTCCCTCTCACAGTCTGTTGATGATCCTAGCCTATGTTTTCTCTTTACTGTTTGTTCTGACTTCGGTTGGTCATTGTTGGGCGCTTCTCACTTGTCGTTGTTCCTTGACGGGGTACAGGTGAACGCCGGAGGTTACGCCGTAGATGGCCTAGCTACTCAGTCGAATATGATGAAAAGACCTTCTACCCTTTCGGGAGGGGGAGCCTGCCTTCTTCTAAGCTCTCGCATAGGAGATTGAGAAGTCACATTTACCATCTAAGGAATGCTAACTTTCATACTTTAGGATCCCTTTTGTTTTCTTTTCGGCTATGGTCGCGGTTATGTTGGTGCATTGTTGCCCATTTTGTTGTTTCCCTTGTTGGAAATCTGGTGTTTTTGGGTTTGACTTGTAAGTTCGTTTGGCTTTTGCCTTGCATGTCTTATCCTCTTATATGTTTATTTTCCTTTTAATGAATGTTGCAGCTTTTTTTTTAAAAAGTGAATTTTCTATTTTCCAATTAATTTAAATTTATAGAGTAAGTTTAGATATTTTTAGCTTAAAATTAAGGTTAGTACACTACTAACTCCTATGCTTTTATGGGCATCATAAATTTGAGTGACTATAAGTTTACACAACGAAAACGTTAGTGACCATAACATTTATTTTTTGAAATCGATGACAAAAAATGTACATTTACTAAATGTAAGTGACCATTTCAGTAGTTTACCCAATAAGCAAAACATATTAAAAGCTAATAAAAGTTGATGAAAAAGAACCCTTGAGCTCGACTCAAAGTGCTCATGAATGTCTTTTAAATTTAGATTTTTAATTAAAATTAAAAAATCTTAATTTAAAGGGTTAACTAATGGAATAGTCACTTATGTTTCCCCCCAGTACAGAGTTGGTCACCGATTTTGAAAAACGATCAGTAAGGTCACTTACGTTTTCGGGGCATAAACTTTAGGTCACTCAGCCGTTTGTTGCCGTTAAACATTGACAGCTTGTTGACTTGGCAGCGAAAAAGTAAGGGTAAATTTCTGCAATGGCCACTAAAGTTTATCCCATGTACATTCCTACTCTCCGATTTTAAAAAATAAACATTATGGTCACCACTGAAAAGGTTTCTTCATAATTTCACCCTTAAATTTTTAAAAATTCATTTTTCAACCCTAAAACTTTACAATCAATCAGTACAATAATATTATAAAGGCTTAAATGAAAAACGAGTGCCTAAATTATACCCTTTTGAATTTTAAGTGCCCAAATTGCTCCTATTTAATAACTAAACTTTCAAATTGCTCATATTTTTTCACTCTAGATTATTTTATTATTATTATAACACGACGTATCATTTTTTATTAATAATAAATTAAAATAATTTGAAAATAAATTAAAATCATTTTTTTTAATTTCTAAAATGTAAATTACAACTCTACCCTCTTCACCCTCACCTTCATCGTTCATCTCTGTTACCTAACAATTCTGCAGCTTTTCAAATACTCAATGTTTCTCGACAAATTTAACGAATAATCTCTAGCAATAAAATCATTACATCTACTTAAAACCTTGAACAAGTCTTTGTTGTTATTTTCTAAAACTTTCTTGATAAATTGGATTAAAGGATTCAACATTTTCTCTAAACAACAAGTAAACAATATAGTATTATGGGATAACTTATCTATATAGGGTTTCATAGATCTGAAATCTTGAAGAAGCTTTATTTTTACATAAATTGTTTTTCTACATCATCAATAAGAATTTGGGTGGCATTGGAAAAAAAGGTAATTTGAACAATTAAAAAACCAAGGCATTGGAGAAATTGACAATTGATTTACTTTTTCCCCCAAAAATTTCAAGTGACAGAAATAGTTAGAGATTGAAAAGGTTTGGGTTACATTAAAATTCAAGTTTTAACAAGTTAATTGAAAGGGGGAGTGTTTAAAACTGGGGTGTACGGAATAGCAGTGAAAAATATCGAAGAACAATAGACGATTTGGCTTTAACGAAGAATTGAACAAACGAAGAGTTGAGAAAATGGAATGAGAAGGTTCGGGGGTAATGGCGTCTCTATTTCTGACGGGGACGGAGATGAACGAGAAAGTTAGGGTGGGGGTAAAGGAGGGCGGAGTTGTAATTTAAGGTTTGAGTATAAAAAGTAATATATAATTTTAAATATTTTAAATTTAATAATAGTAATGGTTTTATTTTATTTTTAATTTTTTTAATTTTTTTAATTTAATAATAATAATAATAATAATAATAATAATAATAATAATAATAATAATAATAATAATAAATGACATGTCATGTTATAATAATAATAAAATGATTCAAAGTGAAAAAATAGGAGCAATTTGAAAGTTTAGTTATTAAATAGGAGTGATTTGGGCACCTAAAATTAAAAAAGGGTATATTTTGGGCACCTATTTTTATTTAAGCCTTTATAATATTATTGTACTAATTGATTGTAAAGTTTTAGGGTTGAAAAATAAATTTTAAAAAATTTAAGGGTGAAATTATAAAGAAACATTTTTACTAGTGACCATAATGTTTATTTTTTAAATCGGGGAGCAAAAGTGTACATAGGATAAACTTTAGTGGCTATTACAGTAGTTTACCCTTATTTTTTCGCTGCCAGATCAGCAAACCATTAATGTTTAACGGCAACAAGCAGCTAAATGACCAAAAATTTACGCCCCGAAAACGTAAGTGACCTTACTGGTCGTTTTTCAAAATCGGTGACCAACTTTGTACTAGGGGTAAACATAAGTGACTATTTCAGTAGTTAACCCTAATTTAAAATAGAACACAAGTTTAAGCTTAAATATAAAAAAATTACATTTAAAATCTCACACATGATTTGTTGTAGAAAAAATTTGAATCTTTGTTCTTCATAATTACAACGATAAAAAGTAGGGTTGTAAATGAACCAAACGTTCAGTGAACTATTTGTGAACCGTTCAACGGGAAGTTCGTTTATTTATTAAACGAACGAATATGAACAAGATTTTTTGTTTGTTTAATTAAATGAACGAACACGAACAAAGGGTGCCTCTATTCATTTATGTTCGTGAATGTTCGATAATTTGTTCGTTTATGTTCGTTTAAATTTATTCACATATATCCATTTATATTTATTATTTTTCATAACAAAAGTATTATATTTTTGTTTAAAAAAATTATCCACATATGTTTGTTCGTTTATGTTCATTTAAATTTATTCACATATATCATTTTATGTCTGTTAGTTTGTGTTCGTTTACGTTCATTTATCATTTTAACGTATGAACATGAACGAAAACGAACAAGCTACATTCCTTAACAAACAAACACGAACAAAAAATTATGTTCGTTTAGTTGTTCGCGTTCGTTAGGTTTGTTTATAGGCCTAATAAAAAGGAGATTTTTGTTGCATCATGTGCAAAATTGTAATATATATATATGAATTATAAAAAATAATCATCACTTGATTTTGATTTTTTATTTATTGTTTTAAAGTTATTGAGAAATTCAAATTAAAACCGACTCCATTTTATTGAGGAACACTTGTCATGTTTAAGAATGTATATAATTTAATGTCAAATGAAAGAAAAAAAACATGCATATAAAATAAAGTGTAAACAACTCAAATGACACCTAACTATAGAGGTGGTTCCGATATAACCATCACTACAGCAGAACGGGTTTTTTGTGGCGTTTTTAGGCCTATATCGGCATTTTTTTGCGCCATGAAAAACACTCGCGGCGCTAAAAAAAGCGCCGCCAAAAGAGCCTCTAGAAGCAGCGCTGCAATAGTTAGCGGCGTTTTTTTTTCAAAAACGTTGCGATAGATTTTGATCTTTAGCGGCGTTTGAATTCTCAAACGCAAGGAATGACTCTTCTCTAGCGGCATTTTCATTCCCAAACGCCGAGAATGAGTGTTCTCTGGTGGCGTTTTGTTTCCCAAAAGCTGCAAAAGGTTATAATTTATTGTGGCGTTTTTTTAAACAAACGCCGCTATATGTTACTAACTTTTAGCGGCATTTTTAAAGACAAACGCCGCTAAGCCTTCTGTTTCTCCATTCTACATTTCATAAACTACAAACCATTCTACATTTCATAAACTGTAAACTACCCAAATCTGCATCAACAAATCCTAAAAATCATTTACAAGCATTAAGTAAAATTAACAAAACAAATTCAAGTCTAACATTAAAGTGAAATATATAGTTCAACGATAAATTAAAATGTAATTTAACATTGTTCACTTGAATTCACACATGAACCTAAGACGGTGGATTTTTTTGGTTGGTTCTGTTTTAACATTGCCATCATTTCTTGAAATTCTCTTTGGAGATTCTAATATGCTGCTTCTCTCTCAGCTTCTCTCGCTGCTATCTCAGGCTATCTCGATGTTTCTCTTCTTTCTCTCTCAATTTCTCTTTCAACTTCTCTCGCTTCTACCTCGGCTTGAAATTGAGTTAACTATTGTTTCAAACGATTAATTTCTGCCTGAGAAGACTGGCTCTGTGATGACGTGTACTGAGACGAGTTAGGTCCAAAATATTTTGTCGGGGTAATGAATGATCCTTGACAGGGAACCCGACCATATCTTTCAGGACCCAAAACATCAGCAATAACTTGATTTTCAATCTCGTCCATATTAACAGAACCATTAGTTGAAGCTGTAACTTCATACTCCGTTATTTTTTCCCTCAACTTTGTCTGATAATCAATCAAAATTATATAACGAATTCAAACGTTATTCTATTGATATAAATATAATATAATCTAAATTTTTTGTCCAATGAATATATAAATTTCTGCAGCTTCGGAAGTCATTGGAGAGCCATCCTTTTTTGTGTGTGTGATGTCGAAGAGCTTTATCCATCCAACGCTAGTGCTAGTTGCAAGTTGCTACAACATATAATAGAAATAATACTTATGAAAAAGTCATACATTATAAACTAATCAGTAATTAAAAAATAGTACCTCGTCATTAGCTATACGAGCAAAACTCTTCGACCCAGCAGTGTGAGTAAACTTTTGTTGCTGTCTGCTAGTAACTCCAACGCGCTCTCGATCCTACAATTTAAAATTTGCATTACGTATAAAGCCAATATTATAATAACATAGTATTATGTTTTAAAATGCATCGATCGTACCTCTCCTTTTGTTGAACTCCAAAACCTGACTGCATCTTCCCATTGATATTGGAAAATTCCTGGTGGGACATTTTGCAGCTTCTCTTGAAGGCTGATATTATTCTTGAAATATGTATTTTTCAAAAAGCTCTTATAGTCTCTCTATTTTTTCCCCAATGCATGCTTCACATAATCGTCTGAGACCTCCAAAGAAAATTTATCCTACAACACAATCAAAGTAAGTACCAATATTACTATTGTGTAAAGGATTATCTATTAAAATGTTATTATTACCTTAACAAGATCCAGAGTTTGGTTTTTGTTACTATTCGGCATCTGACGCCATGACTCATAATTAATCGGCAAAATTGAAGCATTGCATGCAACAAGGCCTAAATAACTACCTAGAACACCTGCTTCTGCCCCAATGGGTTGGCCGACATCATTTCTTGAAATTTTCACGTGATCCCCAACAGGAAGATTGTATAATTCATTCAATGTCGTGTGCCCTCTAATCTTGCACCTTCGACCATTTCCATCTACATAAAAAAATAATCCAGTAATATTTTTAAAATAAAGTCAATAATAACAAACAGTTGGCTTTCAAATAAATTGTTGAACATTACCTTCAATTTCTACATTCTCAATTGTTTCCGAAAGTGTTTCCGGAACTTGTGAAGATCCAACATCAGAAAAATCTTCATTATTTGTTACTTCATCTGCTCGCGAAACTTGAACAACCCACAAATCACATAATATCCTCCTAGGCATAGTATCTGACAACAAGTTAGAAAAAAATAGAATTGTGAATATCAAAAACCGAGAAAGCAAAAGGGTCTGAGCCTCTAGAATCATATTCTAATCAATACATATGAACACAAAGGAAAAGAACAAAATAGAAGTCACCCTAACTCAGCCTCTGGGCTTTAAGCAAAATATGAGAAGACCCTTGTCTCTGATATGACAAGGAGACATCAGTTTGTTTATAATTATGATTTAAATAATGTACCCTATGTGTTGGCAATGTTGCTCCCTCTTAGATTTCTTCATTTTTGGGGGTCACTAGAAAATATAATTATCAAAACATTAACATGAATTTGGATAACAAGAATTCAGCAGACACTTGAGTGGACCATTAGGAAGAAAGAAGCATATATAATTTCTACGACAATTATGAATGGTCTTAGCTTAAATGGCTAAAGTCTGAGGAACATAAATTCATCAGCATAAGAACCTGATCAGTTCTCTGTAGGTACAAAGAACGTACATATGTTAAAATTATGTTTCAGTAACATTCTAATGGGAAGAATAACATTCTAATGTTAGGATAAGAAAGATTTGTACCGGAAGCTTTTCGCCAGCACGACGGAAGCTTTTCGTCATCAAGGCTTTGGACGGTCGACGGCGAGCGGAACGGCAAAGAGAACGGCGACGCAAACGGGTAGGAACAACGGTGATAGGGCAGCACGGCGGAGAGGCAGGGAGAAATATTAGGGATTGCACGATATAAGATTTGGGGAAAATGAAAAAGTCTGACTTTGAGATCAAAATAGTGAGTTTTGCCTATTGCGGCGTTTGTTGTCCGAAACGCCACGAAAATGAGACTTCTTGCGGCGTTTTTACAATAAACGCCACTAAATATTTTTTTCTACACCAGCGTTTTTAAAAACGCCACAAACACGACAATTTTGTGGCGTTTATGAAACCAAACGCCGCAAAAAGATGACTTATTGCGGCGTTTTTATATAAACGTCATTAATTGTTTTTCTACTGCGGCGTTTGTTGTCAAAACGCCGGTAAATTTGTCATTTTGTGGTGTGTGTCAGTTAAACGTCGGGATAAGTGAAATAGTAGCGGCGTTTGTCTTGTAAACGCCGTAAAAAACGCCGCTACAGAACAAGTCTGGTGTAGTGCATCATACTTTTAATCGTGTCAGTTTGACCACTTAACTATTTAAGTGATATCAATCAAGTCACCAATGGTTAAAACTTAACGGAGAGGTGACGTGACGGTCAAACAAAATTTTGTATAAATACACAGTTAATCTATGTTATTTACATATTCTATCAATTTAACCATAATTTTAATTTAATAATTGATTAATCACTAATCATTATTGTGTTTACCAAATACTGTGGAAATGATAAGAATCATGTAGTCACTCATCATTGTTGGATATAAGACAAGCGAAGAAGGTTTGGACTAGTGGCGTATCCAGGTAGTAGGATCTATTGGCGTTGCGTTTAATTTCTTCTTGTGTGTTGTCTAGAGGTGGCAATCGGGTCATTCGGTTCGGGTTCGGTTCGGGTCATTTCGGTTCGAGTCATTTCGGGTCTATCTAGAATCAGTTTAGATTCGGTTCGGGTCAGTTCGGTTCGGGTTCGGGTCTAATTCGGGTCTGTGTTGAGTCGGATTCGGTTGGGGTATTGGATCGGGTCAAAATCGGATCGGTTGTTTTCGGGTCGGGTCAATATCGGATCGGTCGCTTTCGGTTCGGGTCGTTTGGATCGCTTTCGTGTCGGGTCAAAATCGGGTCGATTTCGGGTCGGGTCAACATTTAAATTTTCGGGTCAATTCGATTTGAGTTGGGTTAAAGGTTTGAGATTTAGTATTTATGGTTTAGTTTAGAGTTATTGATGTATGAGATTAATTCTGATTCAACTTGTTAATCTATGCATTTGAATTTGATTAAATATTTAAATCAAAGCTTCATGTATCCATATCAAATTTTTTTATAATTATATTAAATCAAAGTTTATTATATGTAATAATAATAATAATAATAATAATAATAATAATAATAATAATAATAATAATAATAATAATAATAATAATAATAATAATAATAATAATAATAATAATAATAATAATAATAATTTCTGAAATGAATTAATTTATTAAACTTAGGATCTAATTGAGCTAACTAATATTTAAAAGCATAAATCACGGACATAATTAAAATAATTCTAAAACTAAATGTGAAATTTCAATTAAATTAATCTAAATTGAAACTCAATTAAATTTAAAAAAAGTTAAAGACAAATGGTAAAAATAAAGAGGGAAAAGACAAAAATTTGAAGGAAAATAAACCACCAATTTTTTAAGCTAGATTGAAAAAAAGAAAAAGACAATTAAAAAAAATAGAGAGAGAAAAGACAAAATTTTGGAGGGAAATAAGCCACAAATTTTTTAAGCTAGAGATTAATTACTTTTTAGGTCATGTTGCATTTAAAATGTTACATTTTAGTCAACTTTAAGTTTTAGTTTAATTTAATTTAGTCACAAGTATCCCCAAGGTTTAGACTTTGGATATAGAAATCCCCTCCCCGTAGTGATATTTAGTGATGCAATTAAAGGTTGCCCCTATGAATTGGTTTATTATGTATCCATTCCTTTTAATACAATCTTTTAACATTTTTCTCTTTGTAAATGTAAGATTAAACATTGGGAGAGAAAATAATACATTGAAACTCTAAATTTAAAAATTAGTTTATTTAATTATTATTGAAACGTAAAATAACATAAAATGTTATTATACCACAACATTGACAAGAGGAACAGTCTCTTCCATGATATAGTATAAAAAGATAATAAAACATACTTCTTTTTATTATTTATTATATTGTTAAAAATAGATATTCGGGTTAAAATCGGGTTAAAATCGGGTCGATATTCGGTTCAGCTTTCGGTTCGGGTCAAATCGGTTCGGGTCCATTTCGGTTCAACAAAAAAATTCGGTTCGGTTCGGTTTATTTCGAGTTTCGGGTCAACTTCAGATCATCATGTTCAGGTCAAAATCGGGTTTCGGGTCTCGGGTCAAGTTTGCCAGGTCTAGTGTTGTCGCTTCTCATCCTAATCTCATTGTTGGGTTAGTGTCGGTGAGTGGTGGGTGAATTGCCGTTTAAGATATATATTAAATTAAAATTATGATTAAATTAATAGAATATATAATAATTATATACTAAATATATAATTATATAAATTTTTGTTAATTGTCACTTTCTTTATATTTTAACGGTTAGTGACTTAATTAATACTACTTAAATAGTTAAATGGTCAAACTGACCCAATTAAAATTATGACATTCATATCAGAACAACCCCTGTAGTTAAGGGGGCCATTTTAATTGGAAATCTACTTATTGGGCCGGACAACAACTTGACAGGGGAACACACTTAAAAGAAATATCGATTTTCTTCTTTCAATTTCTCACGTCAGCCTTAAAACCGAAGAAAACAGAGCGCAGGAGCTAAGAGCCGCCAACCTAAGCATCCCAACCTAAACACGTATTTCTTTCTGTTGTTGTTTGATTTTCTTTACCCCAAATTCTAATCGAACAAGAGGAGTACCATGAAATTCTGTTTGCATTCACTTTTCTTTGCGCCTAATTTTTTCTATTGTTTTTGGTTTGATGAAGCAACAATCTTGTATTCAGGGAAAATAAGATTCTCCTCTACGCCTACCGCAAATACGATTACTACGTTCTTATTCTTTTATTGTATATTTAGCATTATCTTGCGTTGGAATTTATAAAGAATTATGGTGATATACAAATCTGTGTGGGTGTTTTTCAAAACCCCAACTCCGTTTGTGTGGGTGTTTTTCTTTATTTCTCTCTAATATTTCTAGCATAGAAAATAAATGCAGAGTATTTGAGTGATTTCTAAGATTTGCGTGAAATATTAGAGAACTACTGCAGTATTGAGAATTGAGACCACTTACTCTAATAATCGACAAATGATGATTTCGATTTAATTCGACGAAGCGTCGGGTCGACAGCCACAATATTTGAGTTCCCTTCCTGGCTGAGTGATGCACCTTATCTCTATAAACACAACTGTTCTCGGCCACTACCTGCAGTTAATGGTTGATAATTTACAAATATGAGGTGCAACTCAAATACTGCAGGATGTGTCGACTCTTCCTCGGAGCGCAAATTGTAAACACGGAGAAGCCATCTTCTTCTAGGTCTATCTAACTACATGCTTAAGTTTCTGTTATTGCTGCCTCATTAGCATTTGTTCGATTTTGGGAAGAGAAGTTGGTATATTTATCAACTAAATATGAGAGTTTAAGTAAGGTGTGTGTGCATTCCATCTGATTTTATTATATTAGTCCTCTTTGATTAAGATTTTGCAATATGATTTGTCAGCGTAGTTAATGCACATCATGAGGAGGATCTCTCTCTTTTTAGCTTTATTTTTTTTTAATGCATTTTGGTTTTGTTTCTGCTAATGCAAGAACTTGTTCTAGTTTTGGGTTTATGTTCAGGCAACTGCAAGAGAGAGGAGGGTATGACACTGTTCTTCGCCTGTTGTAATTCGAACTGCGGACATCGGTGGAGAGATTGAGATGGAGTTCCTCCCCATGCCCACAACTGCTCAGTCTCGATGTTTGTTTTCACAAACTATTTTACCATCACTCTTGTGTTACTGTTATAACTTATACAAGGGAGCTTTGAGATTGAAAGCCATGTAATTGACATGTATCTTGCCACTGTGATCTATTTCTGCTGAATCATTAGCATGGGTTTTGTTTCCATCACAACAATTTGTGTTATCTTTAAATTGGGTGTCGACAACATTTTTGAGTTTGTCTATGCAGGTATAAAAGTTTTGGATGTTGATTTGTGTTTTATTAAATATCTGCTGATTGTTGGTTTGTCACTTAAACTTTCATGTAAGATTCAATATTTTTTCCACGCTGGTTTGTTTGCTATTTCCAATTCTTTCATATAAGTGCTTGACCTTGCTTTTCTTTCGCCGCAGGGAGATACAATTATTGAAACTTTTTATGAGAAGAATTCGGGCCAGCTAATTGATGTCATAATATTATCATGTTGCCGGTCAGCCAGTGAATTGGCAAGCAATGCAGGAAGAGTTGAAAGCCATGTGATGATTTCAATACTTTACACAATTTAATTGGCCAAATTAACCTGTCATCTTGCAGGATGAACATTTGATAAGTCACTTTGTTAAAAACAACCTGCTCAAGCCAATTGTTGCTAATGGAAATGGTTACGATGTGTAGAAAGGGCAATCTCTCCTGTTTTATCCAATGGTGTTTTAGATGATTGATTACTTGCAATGTTTGGATTAGGGTTGACCAAAACCCCCGAAACCCTTGAGTTCATATATTTGGTTTAGTTTTGCAAACGTTATTATGATGAAACATTATGTAATATTTCAGGGTGAGTATGAGAAAAAATCGCCCCACCCTGTTGGGTTTGTAGTTCTCATTATTCATTCTAATTTTACAGCCCTAGGTCTGGTGGACTTGTTGACGAGGATGAGTAAACTACACATATCACTATTTAATTATAGCGTTAGTCTTAATTTGACCACTGTACTTTCAATTTTAGTAATTATACCACATAATTATTTAAGTGGCTCTAATTAAACTACCAACCTTAAAACATAACGGGAGGCTGACGTAGTTATTATATAGAATTGGTATAATTACACAATTTAAATGAATTGATATAATTTTAGAATTTTTTTTTTAAATTATGTTCCTTAGTTTAGATTCGTTAAATAAATTTTTAATATGATTTTAATTTTTAAATATTTTAATATAATAATTTAATTAAAAATTAATAAAAATAAAATTATTAATGATTTAATTATTTGATTTATTTCGGTGATTTAGATGTTTTTATGCATCCCAAAAATGTCATGTTCGTGTCCCTTTAATTCATATTTATTTCTTTTTTCCTAGCATGAGTGACAAACTAAGATATATATTAGGTTTTGTACAACATATCACAAAGATATAGTTGGCTTAGTGGTATTAAGCATGTTGCACACCTTACCCAGGTCCGATTCACGCCAAAGGCATATGCGCCTTTGATTTTCTTTTCTACCTCCAATCTAGTGACACATGTCACCAGATGATTGGGGGAGAAAATAAAAGTATTAAGTTAAATATAAATAAATAAAAAGTCCTCCAACGTGTCACCACTTAATTAAATAATTAATTTATTTTATCAAATTAAAATTAAGACCAATTTAATAGAATGTATAAGTAACAAGGACCAAATATGTAATTATATAAATTTTTACTAACTGCCACGTCACTTCCTCTGTTAGGTTTTAACGGCGGGTGGTCACATAAAGTCCAATTTAATAATTCAGTGGTTTAATTGCTATAATTAAAAGTATAATAATCAAATCGAGTCTAAATTTATAGTGTAGTGGTCATTTATGTAGTTTACCCTTAGATTAAGGTTGCGTCACACAATTTCCTTCGTTAGAGTGGAAATGATGAAAATCGCATCGCTCTTATAAATAAAAGTTTAGAAAACTTTCCTCTTTGCCTTCATTTTGGATCTTCGGCCGCCAAGAAGTTCTGGTACGCTCCCCTCTCCTCTTAATTTTTAGATTCAGGTTCCTTAATCTTTCAATTGAGGTTTAACAGGAAAGAAACGAACATTATTCAACTTCTTTCTTTGAAGTTAGGGTTTCGTAACTGCTTTTAAACTTCTCTTTTTTCCTTTATTTTTTTTTTCAGAATTTAAATTCTTTATATACAGCCCCTTGATTAGATTATGTGTCTATACTTGATTACAGGGTGTTGAAGGATTTGGGTTGGATTGAATTTGTTTTCTTCGAGATAGGGTAATCTGGTTTATTTGTTGGCATTTAAAAAGATGTCGAGTAACAAAGAGGAAAAAACTCAGGTTGCTGCTGACAAAATCAAGGCTGCAGCACTGAGTGCTGCCAAAGGCCTCAGTCGTGCTCAGGCTGAAAGGGCAGCTGCTGCCGCGGCTCGAAACGTTAATGCTTACGGGCAGAAGGAAGAAGGGCCTAGCAGATGGCAGGAGAAACGGGAAGCCAAGAGGCAGATGTATTTGATGAGTACGGAGAAGGCGGTGAGGTTAGGTGAAAGGAAAGACAAGGCGTCGACGTCTACTAGTATGGGTGCTTCACAGTGCCAAAAGTGTTTCCAAGCAGGGCATTGGACATATGAATGCAAGAACGAACGGGTTTACATGTCACGGCCCTCACGTACTCAGCAGCTTAAGAACCCGAAACTGAGGATGAAGCTTTCGATCTCTTATGATTTGGACGTCTCAGATGGAAAGGATAAGAAAGCTGATGATAGGTCTAAGAAAAGCAAAAGGAAGTATCAGTCGGATTCCGGTACGGGTAGTGATAGTGAGGCTTCAGTTTTTGAGACCGACACTGATGCATCGTCTGTTACGGGGTCTGAATATTCATCGGAGGGGAGTAGTACGGATTACAGCTCATCATCCGAGTCAGAGGAAGAGAGGAGGAGTCGGAGGAGGAAGAAGAAACAAAAGCAGAAGCAGAAGAAGGGAAGGCGTAGAAGGTACAGCTCATCTTCCGAGTCTTCTGATTCAGACTCAGATTCCGATTCTGATGATCGGAGCAGTCGGAGGAAGAGCTCGAGGCATAGCAGAAAGCGCTGAATAAGAGATGGCAGTACACCACACTGAAGCTCATGTGACTGAAGATCAAGCCCCCAAAATAAGTTTGCTGAAGGTTTTAAATCCCTATTTTGTTTCTGTTTTGTTAATGACATGATTGACATTAGCTGCTTCTAGTTTATGTTAGAATTATCCATCTTCTTGAGAACATAGTAGTTTGTGTGGGACATAAATATGTTGAAAGGTTTTCCCTTTGATTAGGGAGTTCTTAGTCCTTGCAGGTTACTCATTGTCGGATACATAAATTTAGACCCGAACGAATGGTTAGCCAATTGCTATAAACCCGAATCAAAATCTTCATCACAGATAGAGGAAACATAGACACCTGAATTAAATGCTCATTTTCAATTTACAATATATCAAACTGCTGATACACAGAGGGCCCTTTCGGCAACTTTTCTAATTTTATTTCTCTTGGGAAAGAATAGTCTATAAAATTTCAAATAGACTAACCAGTAACCACACCCCGGTAGATTTCTCTCAAAACTATGATAGAGTAAAAATTAATAGTTGAATAAGGAAAATATGATCATACAAGAAATTGATTTAAAAAATTTAACCATGCAACTTTGAAAAAAACAGACAAACATTACGTTTGATATCAATTTAACCATTAAATCTGAACAAAGCGCAACCGTCCGCAACCGCAATGACCGTTAGACTCAATTTTTTTGTTCACTCTTTTTGTCCTACTAAACATGGATATAATATTCATTTTATCTAAAAATGTTCTAAATTTCACACAATTCATGTATTGTTTAACAATTAATGTATATAAAAACAAAAAACCAAAAAATTTAGAAAGCTACCGTATGTATATGTTACCATTTTAATGAATTTTTAATATATATTTTAATTTTTTAGTATATATTTTTATGTGAGATATTTTTAACATTTGACATTTAATAATTTTTAGGGTAATCTTCACTTGTGGTCCTTTTTGTTTAGGGTTTGTTTTATTTTGGTCACTAGAATTCAAAAAAAATATTATTCTGGTCACGTGTAGAATTATGTATATTTTAGTCCCTTGGCTGTTAGTCTTTGTTACTTAAAGAAAATTAGTTTTAATTTAACCCCCAAAACTTTAAAAATTTTATTTTTCACCATCTTCTCCAAAAATTATAAAACTAAAATCAAAAAATTAAATACCTTTTTGTCTGGGTTTCTTCTCCAAGGCTGCCCCCGCCGCAAAGAACCTCCACCGCAATCGTCGCCTCAGACACTCTTTTTTTCAAAGCTCTCTGTTCCCATCTTCGCTTGTCGCGCCTCACGTGACTCACACATGACCGACTCCTCTCGCCGGACAGATTTCTCTCATAAGTTTTCTTTGGCCAACAACTCTATCGAAGAAAAAGTATGCCTTCAAAACATTGTAAAGGGACCTTTGGCCAGGTCCATGTCTCTGTTGAAAGAAAATATATGTTGGAAAAGTGCGAGACACATCTGAAATTATATCCAGTTCTGATGCAGAGGTCTCATAAAATACAAGTTGCTGCAAAGGCAAAAAAGTTCAAATTTTATTAACCCAAACAATTTTGACATCATTATACTCTGTAATACCAATTCATGCGCATTTCACAATGATTTTTGAATAGTCAATATTAGTTCTTACATTAACTCAAAAAAGTTAATACACTTGTTGCCAAACCTTTTGTTTTAAACCACAACAAATATGTAACCTCGAATGACCAATTAAAACTGTTAGTAATTCACCACCTAGGTACTGTAGGATGTCTGGAAGAGAATGGTCCAGACATAACTAATTTGGCTCTGTCACTAATATTTCTCAAACAAAATAGCATGTTCTACCGGAGATAGAGCTCTATAGAAACTTCCTAATAATACCTAAAGCAATCTTATTAAAAGCTTGGTAGAAACTTTCCTTCTATTTTATATGCTAAGTTTTGCTTCCATCCATTCCAATAAGTACAGAGGCAGGCATTAAAACCAGTTTTGTTACAAATTGGAAGTCCCCTAATGTTGAGGTTATTGGGTGCATTTTAGCAAATACAATCTTCTTTTTCTTTTTCAATTTTTCGCCTTTTAGTGACTCAACCGCAATTTGATGAAAGAAACATAAAACTTAACAAAAATATGTCTCGAAAATGTCGATACATAAAATAACACGAATTGCCAAGGGCAATAAGTTGAATAAAATAGTATCCATGAGGTAAGAACTAAACACTTAAAGGTTGCACTTGGATTAGAAAACAGAGTGTAGAATATAGGATAAACAAAAATTAATAATGAGTCTAGAAGTAGGTGTACAATTTAGATATCCTCTTATGATTAAGAGCAAGAGATTAGTCTATAATGGGCGAGGAAATGCTGTTGCGACGAGTTTTTAATTTAACCCAAACAAGAAAGGTATTTAATTTTTTGGGTTTTAGTTTTATAATTTTTGGGGAAGATGGTGAAAAATGATGTTTTGAAAGTTTGGGGGTTAAATTAGACACTAATTTTCTTTAAGTAACGGAGATTAACGGCCAATGGACCAAAATAGACACAATGCTAACGCAAGTGACCAGAATGATTTTTTTGAATTATGGTGACCAAAATAGAACAAACCCCAAACGAAAAGGGACCACAGGTGAAGATTACCTAGGGATGGGCACGGGTCGGGTTTTTGGCCCACCCGCACCCGACCCGACAATATTCTTTAAAAAATCCGACCCGACTTGAAAATAAATACACTGAATCCGACCCCGACCCGACCCGACCCGAACTATATAAAATAAATTAATTTTAGGGACCTAATTGTAAAAATAATAATTTTAAGGGACTTAATTGTAAAAAATTATTATTTAAAGGACTAAATTATAAATAAAAATTCAATTTTAAGGACTTAATTATAAAATATATATATAAAGAGGGGTATTATTATAAATATCCCTAAAAAATTAGGGGGAAATTATACTATTAGTCCCGAGTCGGGTTGGGTCGAATATTTTCCACCTTAAACCCGACCCCGACCCGACCTGAGTATACCTTTAACAAAAACCCGACCCGACCCAACCCAAACCCGATTTTTTCATTAAAAAATCCGACCCGATCGAACCGGGTCGGGTCAGAACCCGTCGGATCCGGGTAAAATGCCCATCCCTAAGATTACCCTAGTTTTTAATATATAAAAATATATAGAGAAATATTTTTTAATAGTTTAAATGTGATTACAAGGTAGTATCTGTTCTTATGTATTCTTCTCTTTGATAAGGCGTATGCACTGTGTAGACAAAGCGATTTGAACCCGTATCTCCTAAGATAAATATCGTCCGCTTTTTCATTGGGGTACATATAAGGTTCATATATATTAAGAAACATACACTTGTTTAATATGGTTAATTAAATTTTCAATACATATTATTGACACGAATTATTAATTTGTAATTGATGCTTTTAATTTTTTATCTGCTAAAAATGAGAGCTAGATAATCAAGTCCTTTTTGAAACAAGTATCAATGTCACGATAACGAGAAAAATCGTGCACAATTTTTGTTCATATCGAACAACCTAAATGAAATCAAGAATAAATAATTTTTCATATTTTATATTCATATAGAATTATTTTATGATAAACTAACAATATTTTTTTTATCTCACTATATATGAATTAAAACATGAGTAGTCGAATTTATTTGATTCGCATTTATTAGAGTTTTTGTGAAAACTTGAATGGTCCTATGAAAATATATATATATATACATAATCATAATAGTTGTTAAGAATATCATAAAAGTCGATAAAAATAAATATAGATGAGATAGCTTTTTTAAATTGTTTGATTTTTAAAAAAAAATCTGAATGTACATTTGATTGTCAAGCAAGAGATTGAATTGTGGAGTTTGATATATTTTTCGACGAAATAAATACTGAATTCGCGTTCATGAAGATAAAATAGATTGAAATGAAAATTTTGGGATCCAATGATGGTCGGAAGACAATGGCGAGTGGCACCCATTGGTGACTAAAGGCGGTGGTGAGCGGCAATCGATAATAGGAAATTTATGTTAGATTCAATGATTAAATTGGTATTTTATTTAAAATTTAGAGGTTAAATTAAAAATTAGTCTATTTTATTAATATGTCATATCATCAAACTATTGATCGTAAACATTCTAATGATCAAAACGTTATGTAGTGATAACATCAATAACCAAAACACTGTTATTTTAAATTCGATGAGAAGAATAAACCCTTATAAAACGAAAGTAATCATTATAATAATTTATTTAAAATTTAATACAAATAAAATAAGATTATAAAAGCAGACCAGGCATGGGCAGATTAGGGCCGAGATTTCACTTCGTTTGATGGACTAATAATATTGTATAATCGGATTAGTGTTAGAGATGATCTTTCCACTTCTAGAAATATCGCTTCTCTTCTTTCAATTTCCTGACAGCAACTTTAAAACCAAATAAAGGAAAGTGCAGGACCCAAACTCATTGTTTTTTTCTTCCGCTGCTTGATTTTCTTCATCCCAAATTATGAGTACCATGAAATTCTGTCGTGAATGGTCAGTTCTTCACTCTTTCCTGTATTGCATTCACTTTTTTTTCTGCACCTAAATTCTTGTATTTTGTTTTTGGTTTGAAATGAAGCAACAATATTCTCTACCCCAAAGAAGACCGGCAAAACAAGATTCTACTCTACGCCTGCCGCAACTGCGATCACCAGGTTCTTCTTTTATTATACTATCTTGCACTGGAGATGTCTTTTGGGTTTTAAACACTAAGATTATGAGTATTATTGTGTATGGCTATGCAGGAAGTGGCCGATAATTACTGCGTTTACAGAAATGAGGTGCATCACTCAGCCGGGGAGCGCACTCAAATACTGCAGGATGTGGCGGCCGATCCCACTCTTCCTCGGACCAAATCCGTCGTTTGCGCAAATTGTAAACACGGAGAAGCCGTCTTCTTCCAGGTCTATCTTCCTACATGCTTAAGTTTCTGTCTTTTCCCTCATATAGCTTAAGCTTTAGGGCTGTGATAATGCATTTTTGTTTTGTTTCTGCTGATGGAAGACCCTGTTCTCCTTTTCGGTCTCTGTTCAGGCAACTGCACGAGGGGAGGAAGGTATGACTCTGTTCTTCGTCTGCTGTAATCCTAACTGCGGACATCGGTGGAGAGATTGAGATCGACTTACTCCCATGCTCACACCTGCTCAATCTTGTGTTACTGTTACTCTTATCCATCCGTTTCACTCATCCAACGATCTAAAAACCGTATAAAATTTAAAGTTTTACACTGTGTAACTGGACTCTATCCCTATATATCTTGCCATTGTAATCTATTTCCATTGCATTTTCTGCCGAATCATTAACATGGGTTTTGTTTCAATGATGTTGGCCACCTCACTAA
This sequence comes from Hibiscus tridactylites, assembly GCA_958450335.1. NCBI lineage: Eukaryota > Viridiplantae > Streptophyta > Magnoliopsida > Malvales > Malvaceae > Hibiscus > Hibiscus tridactylites. The sequence continues at coordinate 17,269,513 of OY288281.1, read as the reverse complement.
CTTTAGCCTAGAATTAAAGACAATTCTTTGAAACGTTTATTTTCCAAATCTTACAGCTTAACTTAGTCATTCCATCTCGGTCTAGTTGTGAATTTGGATCTCAACCTAGGGTTAGTTTAGTGTTTCAGAAAAATAATTTTGAATTTACTAGTGCTGTCACAAACTATTTTTAAAAATATAAAATGTTTATTTTAAATATTATTTTTTAAAATATAAAAATATGGTTATATGAATAGGGATAAATATGAAATTCTAATTTAAGCCTTTAAATTTTTAAAAAATATAATTTGTTCCTCAAACTTTTACTTCAAGTTCTGTCAATTTAGAGAAGCGTTGTCGATTTAGAGTTTGAATGGAGATGTAGAGTGTTTTTGTTGAAGAAGAAGGAAATAAAACAAATAGAAGAAGGATTTTTTTAGCTGGATCAATTTGACATTGTGTCGATAAAATTTAGGTTCCAATAAAAAAGTTAAGCCAATTTTGTTAATGCGTGTCACATCATTAATGTAACAAAAGTTAACAACTCAATAATTAAAACGTAACAAATTGATAACGTAAATGAAGCAAAGCATTATTTTTTTTTTAAATTTTAGTGATCAAAATAAAATAACAAACAAACAAATATAATATCCACGATAATTTACTATTTTATAGTCTAAACATATGTATTCTCGACCACATCAAAATAAGAAAATAAAATACAAATATACAATTGCTTCCTGCTCTTACTTTTTTCTCTCTAATATCTTGTGCCGCTTGCAACTTTCTCTAATTTTTCGACGTTAGCTGGCGATCGGCAATCACCCAACTATGGGTTGTCAATCGTTGATGTTTATTATTTTCTCTCTTTTTTTTCTAATAAGAATTCTCGTCTTTATGGCACGCGATTTCTATGTCCTTGTGACATATTTTTTTTTGTTTTTATGGTTTTGTTTCATTTGTCCTTGTGGCATGATTCAGCATACCTTAGCGGCCGATCGTCGCTCGCATAGAATTTTTAACCGGCGCTAGTTCCTGATTATGATTTGTCGGTGGTCACACAAAGTTAGATCCCTACTCAGTTGATGATTGTTTCCCGATGTAATCAGTCTTGGGTAGCGGAACATTCTGCCTAATAGTTTGGATCGCTTACCACTCCTTTTTCATCAGTTATGAGTCCCGATTGGATAGAAACAAAGAGATTCATGAAGCTTCTGAATTTTGATGGTATGCTTATCTCCATAGAAGCTTTTCACTTTCCTTTGTTTTTGGGTTGTAAGAAATCTAGGTAGACTAGTCACATTATTTTCATTCCCGACTGCGTTGTAATTGTAATATCTTTTATGATTATAATAAAAATTCCGTAATCATATTAAAAGAAATACAAAACAAACATTATATTTGACTGTGAAAGAAAAGTACTATCAACACTAATGGAAGACATTATATTATAATCAATTTTTAAATTTTAAGTTTAATGGATTTGAGGCCCTTAAACTTTTTTAAAAAAATCAATATGACTTTTGTGCACCTAATGTGACCCTTAAATTTGAGAAAACAAAATTAATTTGGCCCTTTAATTAATGAAATTTAATATTGATTGTTACAGTGCTGACGTGGTCGTTCACAATGCTGACGCGCGGTTAAAAATGATGACATGACAGGCCATATTGAATTATGACATGGTAGATGAGCTAAATTAATTTTTTTTAGAAAGTTTAAGGGCTTAATTGAATTTTCTTATAAAGTTCTTGGGTTAATTTATCTTGGGTTAAGGGCTACTTTTGCCCTTGTAGTAGTCATAATTTATCGTTTTCGCCCCTATGGTATTTTTGCATCAATTTGGCCCATGAGCTAGTCGAATTGCATCAATGTTTTTCCCTTGACCGACGGAGGCCAACGTTGACCGTTACGGTGCTGACATGGCAGTCAACGATGCTGATGTGACGATCAATGATGTTGACGTGGCAGTCTACGTGTGATGACATGTCAGTATACGTGTGAAGATGACATGACAAAGAGACAAAACTGATTTTCTAGTTGAGTACGAGAGAAAATTTGATTTCTAGACAAAAATACGAATTTAAGAAAATATTAAAAATACTAAAATGATATAAATAATAAAATATTTTAAAAATATTTTATTAATATATGGAAAAAAATAAAGTATCTAAAACTTATAAAATTAAAATATCAAAAGGGAGAAATTATATCATAGGCCCGGTTCGCCATGTCATCTATGGTCCCAACCACTAAAAAGCATTCATTTCATTAATTTTTTCCATGTCATTTTTTACCAAGTGAATCTACAATTGGTAAAAAGTGTTTTTTTTAATTTAATTTACAGTAAATCTGAGTGAAGATTCACTCGGTAAAAAAATGACATGAAAAAAATTAATGAAATGGGTGCTTTTTATTGGTTGGGACCATGGATGACGTGGCGAGCCGGGCCTATGATATAATTTCTCTATCAAAAGGTACGGCCGGCTCACTAACTTTAGCCTTGAATTAAATGCAATTCTTTGAAACATTTACTTTCCAAATCTTACTGCTTAACTTGGTCAGTCCATCTCAGTCAAATTGTAAGTTTGTGAATGAAATTTACGACCTTTTTCTATGTTCATTATTTTTTCTACATAATGTTATAACATGTAATAAAAGAGGAGATCGTAAACAAAAAGGGCTTTCCCCCGTCTCTTCGAATCTCGCTGGTAATAAGTCCCATCGGCTTCCTTCCCAAAGCCGTACGCGGTAAATCGGCCCAAGATTTCGTGGGAAGAGGTTTCGGTTTTAAGGTAAAAAGGCCTTATTGTTCGTTTTCTTTTAAAACAAATTTTGAATTTGGGTTCAGAGGCAGGAGAATGTGTTTTTGAGTTAAAATTTTGGTACACCGACGCCGGCTAGCGGTGGCCAAAGCGGTGGCATGCGGTGGCGCCCATGGAATTTTCACAGAAGTTGAGAGCTTCTCTTCTTTTTGGTTTTAAGAATGAAGGAAAGAGTGAGTGATTTTATACTTGTTTAAGCTTTTAAAAATGGTTTTATCCCATATTAATCCCTCCGCGTTTTTGCAATTTCGCCCGAAGCCTCTTCGCATTTCAAAACACTCTTTGCGGTCCCTCCAACTTTTCTAATGTTTTTAATTTCGTCCTCATTGTTGGTAATCGATTCTTTAAAATGGTTTAACCTCTTTTTTAGTCTCTTTCATAAATGATGCACATAAACTCAATTAGGGAGCATACAAGCCATAGGGACTAAAATGCAACATTCAGAAACCTTCGAAGGTGCCATTTAGGTGTTTTAACTGCATGCGTTTCGAAACAGGCTTGCCCGTTCTGAAACGCGGGCTCCATTTTAAAAGTGAGACCAAGTCGTTCCGAAACGGTCCCACCTTGTTCCGGAACGGAGGCTTCTAGTGACAAAATGTATCGGAATGGGTTTCGGAATGGGGGATCACAGTGTCGAAACGTATCGAAACAACCCTACATGGTTCCGAAACAGGAGCCTTCAGTGGAAAAATGTATCGAAACAGCACCACTCCCGTTCCGATATGGGTACCCTTAGAGCATCGACCGTTCTGAAACCATATCGAGCGTTTCGAAACGCCTGCACACAGATTGGCCCGAAATCATACTTTGACACCCCCAAACGTCCCCAAACTTGTCCCGAATCATCAAAAACCACATAGCAACATATCATACACACATTCTAGATGCCAAGTATCCTAATCACATCATCAATCATACATTCAAGCAACGAATTGAATTTCAAGCCCTAAGCTCACATGAACACTTAGGTTAAAAAACACTAACATGCCAAAACACAAAGCAATTCATACATGGCCACATTAAACCTCAACATAACATAGTATCACCATTTCAAACATGCTAGAAACATAAAAAGCCATAGTATAGGAGTTTATCACCAACTCCTTAACATACAAACTAGCAATCCCATTGTCTAAGTATTATTACAAACTATAAAACCATACTTGAGCCAACCAAAAACTCTGAGAAACCCTTCATTGCCCACTTGCCTCATGGAACCTCTAATGATCTGTATTGTTGGAAAAAGATAGCGTAAGCTTAAAAGCTTAGTGAGCGGAGCTCTAAAACACAACAACAATGCAGTTTTTAAAACATAAGTCTTAGATTTATGAGCAAAACCATTTAAGGAAAGATGTAATGAAACACTGTAACCCCCTCGTCCCGGTCTGGTCGGATGACCGATCCGAGTGAGCTACACGGGGAAAACCGAGTGAAAACCCCTAAAGGATTCCCCCTCGGTTAGCAACCCTATTTTTTTTCATTTTAAATCTTATCTAGATGAGTATTTAATCCTATGTGGTCATATAGCGGAACAACAATCACGAGACAAAAAACCGAGCTCAACCTAACATTTCACAGTCCAATTTTTAACTTGTTCTGCAGGCGGTATCGATACACCTAAGGGGTGTATCGATACCCCTTGACCAGGTCAACTAGTCAAAGTCAACCCGTGGAGACCGTATCGATACACCCTAGGAGTGTATCGATACCCTCCCTAACTGTTGACTTCCCATGGTCAACGCTAAGGTGACTGTATCGATACACGTGAAGGCCCGTACCGATACCGAACTGGACAGTAACTCCAGTGGCCAAAATGGTATCGGTACGCCCCCTCGCGTATCGAAACACAAGGCCTGAATCATGAAGGCCGTATCGATACGGGACCAACCGTATCGATACCCCTGCTACGAAAACACAGGTTTGAGCTTGTTTAAGGCACAAGGTGGCCCTTAAATCCCTCTCAAACCTCAACCAACACACTAACATGTATCCTATGTCAAACCAAGAGTATAGGCATGCTTAAACTTGAAACTAAAGGCACATTTCAACACAAAGTGATGATTCAATCATACAAGCAACATAAGCTTTCAAGCAAGGCATTCCAACAAGAGGCATTTCAACATTTAAAGTCATACAAGGAACTCAAAGCCTTTAAGGCACAATACAAGCATATAGAGGTTTACACCCACATCAAGGCAACCTAACTTTGATAGACATGCTAACACACACAATGTTCATCATAGCAAGTCATGCTTACCAACCATAGTCAAGTTAACATCAACACATATAAATGAGTCATACAAGCTCATACACAACCCTTGCCACATTGCTAACTAATACAAAATTAACCATACTTGAGCAACAACTTGGAAAGCCCTTCTTGCCTTGCCTCGAGCTAACACCACGCTAATGATCTGCATTGTTGAACATAGAGAGCGTAAGCTATAAGCTTAGTGAGGGTGCTCTAAAACGAAAAACATCAACAATGCAGGGTTCAAGCATGTTAATCCCAGTCTTACATACATCAAGCATAGGCATTAAAATCAAGTAGACCTAGCTAGTCTTTCAAGTGGCATATATGGTCTCTCAATCCTATCAAGCTCAAACATCAACATCCATATCATGCAACAACACTTTATACCACAATCACATATCACCATCATATATCACAATACATGAACAAGTTTAATTGGCCACTTTAATTACCCCGATTGTGCGGATATAAACCTTAACAACATTTTACCTCGGTGGGATTTCACTCATCACCGGACCTTGCATGCGCGGGATTCCACTCATCGCCACATGCCCTACGGATGGGATTCCACTCATTATCCCGTAGAAATAAATAAAAGCTTCCGGTGGAATGTTACATCACCGTACTCCTCCTTGATGACTTAACGCCATCAAGGCCACGTACGTTTTGACTCAATTTGTGTGCACACTATCCTAATGATCGATCATTTACAACCGGTAATTATTTAGTGCCAATTATCATCACCAATCATATACCATCAACACACTCATGCTCAACACATATATCCACATCATGATATATATACACATGCACCATATAATCACAAGTACAAGAGCATAGTCATTAGGCACATTAGCATTTAAGGAAAACAAGACTAAATTAACTACTTAGATTATAAGGAAGTGGCCTACCAAGCACACTTTACACACACACACTACTCATGCTCGAACCAAACTTTAAAACAAGTTAAGACCACTCACCGCCCTTCCTTAGCAATTCGAACCAATCCTTCTACGAACCCGGATTCGGTTCCAAAGCCTCCTCAACGTTTCCTCTTGCTTCTAGTCAAACAAAACACATACATTACTTCCAAAATCAATGCTAAACCAACCATCAACTTGCTTTGCAAACACAACCCAATTTCCACAAATTTCCCAAACCACATAACATCTCAAAAACCCAATTTTCGTACTCCAACAACCATTGGCTGAAATACCCATTTCCAAGCATCCAAAAGACTTCCTAAACATCCCAAATCACCCTCCTAACATAGGTAGACCATCAGCCCTTCAATTTCAACATTAAACCCACCAAAAACCCAAGTTTTCATACTCTAAAATTTGCCCTAAGGACCCACTACGAAATTTCATCCAAAATCAACCAAATTAATATATGTTGTGTATTTCATTATGTCTAAGCAAAACCCCAATACAATTTATCAAAACAAATTGAAAAACCCCTTTAAAAATCCAAACTTTATTATGAACCCTAATTTCCAAAACTCTATATTTTTGAAATCTAAGACAATAAATAAGTAGAGGATAGAGAGGAGGTTGAGAAAACATAATTACCTCTTAATTTGGTGTTGAAATCGAGTGGCAAAGTCAATGGAATAGTAGCTAGGGTTTTAGGAGAGTTTGAAAATGGGGGAGAGGGGTTTGAAGTTGGGAAAGGGAGGATGAGAAAGAAGATGACAACTTTTTCCTTAAAGTTGTCTTGCTTAATTTAAAATTTGGGTAAAATACAACATAGGTCCATCCCTTCATTTTAAAGCTCAAATAAGTCATTATTTGAAGTTGAATTATTTTAATTAAATTTTATTTGACTCGAACTAAAACCTGGTTAACTCCTAGGCCCAAGACACGGGTGTTACAAACACAAACATCAATAATACATGGTATGCACATGCATAACCAAAACCCGGTGGGACTACACATCACCGTTCACAACGACTAGTAGTTTTCTGATGGGACTACACATCACTGTACTCTTCTACTAGTCACTACTGGTGGGACTACACATCACCGTAGCAACGACAACCATCACGTGAGGCTCGACACCAACAAACGACTACACAACAACATTAAACGGAGAGTAAAAACAATCCAAAACACACCGCAACACACATAATCGAGAACGCCCATAAACAACCAAACAAGCGAGAGTAGATAAACTTACACTCGGGTCTAGGTTAGTCTCTAAGACTCCACCCAAACCCCCCAAAACCTTCATTGAAGGCATTTAAAGTCTCAAAACAGTTTCCACTCACCGATTAAGCCCAACGAAAGCCGAAACACCGTTCTCACGCCTCTATAGTATCCGATATCGCGCCCAAAGTACTTGAACTCGTTTCCCCTATTTCTCATCAACAAAAAACAATGTATTACTCTCCTATTCTTCCATAAATTCACTGAATAGCAACAACCCATCAACCGACACATTTACTCAACCAAAACAAAGCCAAAATCCATCAAAAACATCATCAAACCCGTTCTTAAGCAAAGCCCAGCGAATACCCATCAAATTAAACATCCAAAACACATCAAAATAATCTAAAAACACCCAACCTAGGTCCATATACCTCCAACCCTCATTTTACTCCCAAGACTAAGCCAAAAACACCATTTTCACCTTCAAAACACACCCGTTGCTCCTAGTTTCGGGTTTTATAGGTTTAAGCCACTTAGTAACATTATTTAGCAACTAAAAATAGTTTAAAAACTCCCTTCCAAGAACCCATTGAAAACCCCTACGAAAATTTCACAAATCTTTCTTTTCCGTCAAAACTTTGAAACCCTAAGTTGAAAAACCAATACTTTGCTAGATTTTGAAAAGGTAAGATTCAATAATTAAAAACCAATGCAAAAGTGATGTTTACCTTTGAAATTCCTCCAAGAACCTTTGAGCCAAGGGAACAGTTGATGGAGAGCTTTTAGAGAGAAATCTTTAAGCTTTTTAGGTTTTAGTTCTTTTGAAATGAAGATGGCTATCAAATCTCAAAATCCCCTTTCAAAATTCATTAATGGCATTTTTGTAAATAGTGACATCTTTTTATAAAATTAGCATTTTAATCTAATTTAACCCGAACTAATCCTAGAACAAAATCAATAAACTCTCGAGCCCTAAATCGGGGCGTTACAGATTATTTTCCTTAAAACAATTAAAGAGTAAAAATTTATCTTTGAATAATGATTACAAAATTTAACCAAACAACTTGAAAACAAAAATACAAACAAACATTACATTTGGCAGTGAAAGAGTTTTTTAAACTCTAATTTCATAAACTCAATTTGACTCAGCTCAAATTTTTTGAGCACGATTCAAAAAAAATTCAAATAAAGTATGAATGATAAAATATAACTTGAATAATTATGTAACTTCAATTCCAGTTGTGGAAAACAAATTTCCTCTTTTTCGCTATTTAATCTCTCAATTTTGTATTTTATTCAATTTAGTCCCATGACTACAAATCTTGCAAATATGTTTTTTTTTCTATCAATTCCTCCACTCCTTTATACTCCCACTAATATTTTTTCCTCAAACCCCTTGAATATATTGTATAATTTTGATGCTATTTGATTTATGGCATAAAAATATTTTTCGTACCTAAACTAGGTACCTTCTCTCAAGTTGGCACCTAAAGATTTTTTGCTCCCAAGTTGGTACATTAACTAGGCACTATCTCCCAAGTTGTTACCTAGAGAAATTTTGATCTCAAGTTGGTACATGAAGTTTAATTTCATCTACTATTTTGGTACTTTTATTTGCAATTTTTAGTCCCAAAATTACACACTCTATCAATTTGATCCTAATTCAAAAAAATCAAAAAATTTAACCCTTCATATTTAAAAATTACATCATTAAGTCACTTCTTATGATTATGTCAAACCAAATGAGTTTAATAGATCAAAGGAACAGTTGGATAATTGTATTATACAAAAAAAGTTATTGATAAACTTATAATATACCATAAAGTAATATAACATTTTTTAGAGAAGAACAAATAATTTGAGAGAATAACAAAGAGTAAACTGATAGAATTTTTAAATAGAATGTTAAAATTATTGATTTGTTCGAATTATATAGGACCAAATTGATAGAATGTATAAGTTTTGATACCAATTTGGGAGAATATGTCTAGTTCAACTACCAACTTGGGAGTAAAAATTCTTTAAGTGCCAACTTGGGATAAAATGTCTAATTCAGGTACCAATTTGAGAGCAAAAATTCTTTAGGTAGCAACTTGGAAGAAAGTGCATTGTTAGGTACCAAATGCATATTTAATTCTTGATTTATTAATTAAATTTACAAAATGTTGAGTTGATCAATCAATGAGAGGTTGTTCAACATACATTTCTTCATTTACAAAACCATTTAGAAAAGCACTTTCGACATCCATTCAAAAAAGCTTGAATTCATGAAAACATGCAAAAACTAGTAACATCCTAATAGCTTCCATTCTAGTAACAAGTGCATAAGTTTAATCAAAATCAATTCTCTCTTCTTGAGTGTAACCTTGAACAACAAATCTAGCTTTGTTTCTCACTATGATACTGTCGACTGACTAATGCTTTGCAAGAGATCGATGATTGAGTGTAGTTAAGCAAGTAAATAATGCTAAGACTAGACCTTTTTGCGTGCAAGTAATATAGCAGTAAGCTGAGTATCGTATCTGCATGAATTGTCTAAAAATTAAATGTCACGGTAATTAGTTAGTGAATTTAAATAAATGAGTGTAGAACCCGTATTTTGTCCGGGTGTGTATATATATGCTCTCTATAAATAAAACCCCAAAAATAATATGATAGATAAATAAATAAATAAATAAATAGATAAATAAATAAATAAATAAATAAATAAATAAATAAATAAATAGGCAACAAATGAATAATGGTCCATTAAAGTCCAAATAATGTCCATGACAAAGTCCATTTACACTTTAAATAGCTAAAAGCCCAGCATAAAGCCCAAAATTCTATCTTAAAAAGCTTTTCCCGCCCAAAATATATGCCCACTTAGTCTCTCAAAATCGGTAAAGGCCCAAAGAAACACATATGTGTTTGAATGTAAGTTTAATTTAAATATTTATATATAGAATAAGTATACCACGTGTGTCGTACACCACTAAACACCATTAACTCTGAATATTATTAAATTGATTAATAAAAATTAAAAATTTTAAGGACCCAACATACAATTAATAATTATTTAAAATAAAATTTTAAATAAATTATTTTTTATTTATATTCTATTTTTTAATCTTTATTTTCAAACAATTGGATCAAATACTAACCATCAATTCCTAACTTTTTTCCTCCTCCTTGCCATTTCAGCCACCGCCGCCGTTAGCCAACTGTCCACCGGCGAGATTGTCCGTCCCTGCTACAGCCTGACCGTCGTTCGCGCTGCATGTAATATAGTTAAGAGGTCCATATCTGCCCTCACTAGCAGCATGTAATATAGTTAAGAGGTCCATATCTGCCCTCACTAGCAGCATGTAATATAGTTAAGAGGTCCATATCTGCTCTCACTAGCAGGCAGCAGCATGTAATATAGTTAAGAGGTCCCTGGTGAAGCATGAGATTTATTGATTGCGTTTATCAGTGTTATGTTGATCCCCGTTAATGGGAATGCCGCAGAGCACGCAAGTGCTATCATGTTTGCCATGAAAGACAAGCTTGTAAGTGATTCTCTTAACTTTCATTTCATAGAATTTGTATGTGTCGCTAATTAATAAACTTCTTTTCAGGACATATCGTTGGGAGTGGCAATAGGATCATCGACTCAAATTATTTACATATGTTTCGTCTTTATATCTGTTCTCTTAGTTAGGGGTAACTCATTTTCGTCAATTATTTGCATGAACAGTGTTTAAGTCCTGGAATTATGATCAACTTTAGATCCTGAAGTTGAACTGAACCACGATATGTGTGTGTATTGTAGATAACACACATCATACCAGGAGTGATAGGGGCAGGAGTTTTATCCCTCGCGTGGAGCATCGCTCAACTTGGATGGATCGCCGGCCCGATCACCATGCTCGTGTTCGCTGCAATTACCTTTGTTTCCACCAGCCTTTTATGTGACTGCTACATGTATCCTGATCCTGAACATGGCCCCAACAGACTCAACTCTTACATGGATGGTGTCCTTTTCTATTTGGGTAACCAAATTCCTATTGTCTCATCTGTACTTTAATCAATAACTTGTACTTTGATCCCATTGTTTCATCCAACATGTTTCATAAAAAACATGGATATGCATATGAAATGCAGGAGAGAAGAATCATAAAATGTGTGGAGTCATTGTAATGGAAACCTTGTATTGGGCCACACTTGCCTATGTCATAACCTCTGTGCTAGCAGCATCAAGTATGGCTCAATTCTTACTCTTTTACTTTAATTAAGGATGTATGTCAGAAAGGTATGTGTTCGACACGGTAACATTCGTTTATTTTTAAAGTTTTCCATGTATGTGGAGAGTCCTTAGAAGCTCAAATCTCTAAACACAAATCCAAATACATGTCGAACATGTGTGCCGGGCTTATCCGTGCATAGGATTGATGAGGACCAAAGTTCAAGTGTTTTATGGTTATTTTGATCTTTGGCTTTAATACATAGCAATTCATAAATCAAACTGCTACCACAGAGAATGCCACAATGCTGAATGCCCCATGTTCATATGAAGACATTTCCTATATGCTTCTATTTGGTGATAATGTCACAGATACCAGATTTCCATAACATGAAATGGCTTTCAGTGGTTGCTACAGTCATGTCCTTTGCTTACGCTTCCATAGGATTTGGACTCGGGTTCGCACAAGTGATCGGTATAACTCTGATTTCGATTTAAATTTTACTGATCCAGAAAATGGAACCATTATAACTGGAGTTCCCACTGCTAATCCTGTTGATAAATTTTGGTTAGCATTCCAGGCACTTGGAGACATTGCATTTGCCTACCCATATACAGTCATTGTTCTAGAAATACAGGTAAAAGTTGCTTATTAGTTATTATAAATGAAACAGGAAATATTTGACAAAATCATTGAATTGTTTGGAATTTTAGGATACATTGAAATCACCTCCACCACAGAACAAAACCATGAAAAAGGCCTCGATGATCGCCATCATTATAACAACATTCTTCTACCTCTATTGCGGATGTTTCGGATATGCTGGCCTTCGGCAACAATACGCCCGGAAATCTCGACGGGATTCAGATTTTACGAGCCATACTGGCTGGTTGATTTCGCTAATGCTTGCATTGTGCTTCACCTTGTTGGGGAGCCAATGTTTGCATTTGCGGAGAGATGGTTTATGGACAATTTTCTGAACAGTTGGATGGTAAATAAATACTATACGAACAAACTCCCATGGTTGCCATCGTTTCGGATGAATCCACTAAAGTAAACAACAAACACCAATCACTAGAGTATGTTAATACATATTTTTAACTTTCTAATAATGAATATATACCTTGTAGACAGAGCGATTGAACACGGGTCTTCTAAGATAAAAATCATTTATTTTTTCACTGTGACTACTTGGACTTAATTTTAAATGATCATAATTGTGTGAATAAATAAACAATAAAATAAAAATCCACATTATCGCTTTAACAATAACAAGAAATAATTTTATCAACTTGAACATGTTAAAAACATTATAAGACAATTATAATAACATTAACAAGGAATAATTTTATCAACTTAAACCTACTAATAACATTATAAAATGATTATAAAATTTCTTAAGTGAGTCAAACAATTAGTTTATTTATATTACCACTCGAATTCAATCTATTTAGTCGATTTATCGAACCGAATACTACAATAATCTATTATGTTGTAATTCGTTTAACTCAATTTATTTCTCTGTAGCCTTTTTCAAGCAGAGGTGTTGCTTTGATGTGTTTTGGTATTCCTCTTTGAGGACTAATTTTATGTATAAATATGTATTTTGTTTGGCAAAAAAATGTTGTGATTCTTTCAATGCAATTTATTTTACTTATAATGTTAAAATTTAATTTTTTTACATTATTTTAGAGACTTAACGTAGTATTTGATTTGACCAACCGATAGTGTTTTATAACTCCGCTTGTGTTCAAGATGATACAATATATAGTAGAAAACTGACCGTACTTATTTTTTTCTTAGAAAATGAATTTTATTTATAATAAAATAAAGTCAATATTGTATGCCTCATTTAAACCCCCTTAAATTTAATGAAGAAAAAAAATACACACAATGAGGTAAGCTTCTCCACAAAAATAATGACTAACTTCACCTAAATCAATATTCAAAAGAAAAAGTACACCCGAAACACAAACACTATTGATGCTTATATTACACTCAACTGAACCAAATCACACCTAAACAGATACTAAAGCTCCCTTAAAACCGAACCCCAAAACAACAACAAATCAAAGCAAATACTCAACAACTAAAACCAACAGACCGAGCTATATTTAAGTCAAATCTAAACAATCACAAAGCCTTACCTTGCGGAACAACCTGACAAAATGCTTAATCCATCAAAGCTCTGCTGGAACTTATAGCTATACATATAAAACACGTGTCTATTCTAATCTCAGTGTCATGTAGAATGCATTGTTTTGTCTATATGAAGGTAATTGAATTTTCTATAAAATGATGATATTCAACAGATGGTAGGAAAGTAAAAACAAATAATCTCATAAATTTGAATCCAATAAGCGGTTTCAGTGGAAAAAAGAATGATATTCATCCTAGAAGATCCAGGTTCGAGCAGCTTTATTTGTAAGATATTGCGTCTTATCAAACTGTTAAGAAAATGTATGACCAGATACTATATTGTAATCACCTTCAAACTAGTCAAAAAATAATAATCTCATAAACCAAGTTGACAGTTAAAGTCGGAGAAATTCCACAATTATTGTATTGGGAATTTTTATTTTCAAAAATATGGTTGGAACCAAATCATTTTGCACAATATTGCATATTACTGTTCAAATCAGTACACTGGGAGAGTGCACCCCGTTTTTAACAGTGTTTTTGGAAGAAAAAAAATACCCCCAAGGAGTTCAAACCGTCTTTGAATAGTTCCAAAAAAATTGAAATCCAAGTGAGGATTTCAACCGGCCTTTGAATAGTGTTTAAAAAATGGCATGCGTGCACACAACAGGCTTTCTCGTGGGTGGGGTGGGGGGTGCAGAGGCATGGCATGCATGCAGCTGCATGCATGCCTCGGGTGTTGCGTTTTTTTTATTGGATAAATGGTAGGTGAGTTGTGTGGTTAAAATTTAAAGTAATTGGGGCTAAATAGGAGTTGAAGGTTGATATGTTTTGTGTGGTGAAATTTTGGGAAATTACTTGAAGTAGTTTTAATTGATTTGTGATAAGTATTTATTTCAGTTATGTTTTTAGTCCTTATTTTGATTGAATATAAGTTTGAAAGACTTAAATGAGTTGTTTTTATGTTGTTTTCATGCAGGTTACGTGATGCTGGAAATAAGCTGGAATGCTGCAGAAAATACTAGAGTCGTGGGCAGATTCATGGGCATGAACCAGGGCATGAATGCTGACTAGGCGCCACGTCATCACCTTCTAGAAGCTGACGTCGGCAACGCATATAGCTTATCAAGCCACTTATCAGATAGCTTATCATCCGGATTTTTAATTTTAAAATTCAAACTTGGGATAATTATCTTATGTAATTAAATTTAAATTTGAGATTTATCATTTTAGTTTTTTTAGGGTTTTCAGCTACTATAAATACCCCACATTGGGGGTGAATTAGATCATCAAGTTATTCCATTGTTCTCTTCTTCGTTGAGTTTAATAAAAGTTCTCTATTTTCTCCATTTCTTTCTTTATTTAATTAAGTATGGTTTTTTTCACCAACCATGCTTAACTAAATTCCCTTTAGCCAAAAGCAACGCCAAACCCGACTAAACTCGTGAGATTAGGAAAGTACTTCAATCCTTCAACAAATCCTTTTTAGATTCTCTGTAAAATTGATTAGGCAATCGGCCTAATCTTTAGGTATCTCAATTGTTTCATTCCGAGAGAGCGCATCGGGTTGAAGTGGTTTAGATCCATCGTTGGGGACGAGGAAAAGCTTGTAGCCAATTCAACTCCCTAAGAACAAACTTAGTGGCGGTCCACTAAGGGGAATCAAAATCGGAAATAATTCTCATCGAGACGATTATCCGAGCACGGGCTTCTCCAGCACTAACTCAGATTTGAGTTGGCATCGATTGCCGTAGCTAACTCACTAAAGCTTGACTTCAAGGATTGCCCTGGGAGTCGAATTTACCCAAGAGAAGTAAGTTGCAATGGTTGGGCCTTGTAGACTGTAACCGGCAGGAAAGTCAAAGAAAAATCAACTTCAGTGATCGAAGATGTCGTGGCAAAGCGTGGCTTGAGGCTAATTCAATCTATAATCCATTTTTCAATATTTATTTTACGTTCTTATTATTTTTCTTTATCATTCAAATCACTTCTCTAAAATCCCCCTTTTATTTTCTACAGGTTATTGGTCTAAATCAGAACGAAAGGTGTTAGAATTCCTATTCCCTGCGGATCGACCATTACTCTCGCTATATTATTTTAAATCTTATTTATTTGAGTTTAAGGTTTTATTTTTGACACTATACGACGCGTGTCAAAATTGGCGCCGTTGCCGGGGAATACGGCAAAATACTAATATTGTTTTATTTGATTTATGACTAGGAGCAATCCGGGAGAACAATTTGAACTCATCCCGGAAATCGAAGCACTAGCCTGAAAGTTGAGCGCACAAACACTTCGGGAAAAGAAGAACAAAAGACGCCAGCAAAGATTCGAATGTGATCTAGAAATCACATCCGAAGCAGAGTCGAATTACGAACCCAATCCAATGGGAGACCAAAATCAAACCATTCACCAACTAAATGCGGCGCCCGATGGCCAGCAACCAATGTGTATAGCCTTCTCGAATGGTGAAACACCGTTCGTGCTAAAAACGAGTTTAATCCACCTTCTACCTACTTTTCACGGCTTGCCAACAGAAAATCCTCACAAACATTTGAAGGAATTTCACGTGGTTTGTCTAAGCACAAAGCCACAGGGAGCATCCGATGACCAAATCAAACTTAGAGCTTTTCCATTTTCTTTAGCAGATATAGCAAAAGATTGGTTATTTGATTTACCCCATAATTCTGTTACAACATGGACTAACATGGCTAAACTTTTTCTTGACAGGTTCTTCCCTGCAGCGAAAGCAAGCGAAATTAGGCGCAACATTCTGAGCATTCAACAAAAAGAAGCTGAATCTTTATATGAATACTGGAGAGGTTTAAAAAGTTGTGTGCAAATTGTCCACAACATGGATTGTCTGAACAAACCCTCCTCCAATATTTTTATGAAGGATTGACGCCTATGGATATGAAAGTAATAGATGCAGCAAGCGGCGGAGCTCTAGTCAATATGACCCCAGCAGCGGCTAAAACACTGATATCAACCATGGCCGCAAACTCGCAAAGGTTAATCAATCTAGCGAACCATATCGAAGGGTTCGCGAGGTAAGCACAGTTTCTTTAGAAAATAAGATTGATAAATTAGCTGAAATAGTGCAATCTCTTGTTGCAGATAAAAAAAGAACAACTAGACTTTGCGGAATCTGTACTAGTCCAGAACATCCGACAGACTGTTGTCCGATGTTTCAGAAAGATGATATCGCTCAAGCCAATGCCATAGGAAATGCATATAATCAGGGATGGAGAAACCAGTCAAACTTCAGTTACGCGCAAAACCAGAGGCCAAATCAAGCTTATCAACCAACTGCACTACAACAATATCAACCGCAGAAGCCTTCGTTGGAGTCCATTGTTAAAAGGTTAGCGCTAGCCCAAGAAAAATTTCAACTAAGGACCGAAGCTCACTTTGAAGCAATTGACAAACAAATAAGTCAACTGACGTTAGCGGTAAGTCGCTTAGAATCCAAAGGAAAATTACCTTCTCAAACGGAGCCCAATCCAAGAGAGAGTGTGAATGTCATCAATCTACGAAGCGGTACCATCGTCGAACCAAAAGCCACAGAGGAAGGCGTTCAAAAGAAAGGTAAAGAAAAGACAACATCTCCCGTTGAAAAAGATACACCGAATCCGACCCCTAAACCATCCCCCTATGACGTGCCACCTCCCTTCTCATCGAGATTAGTGAAGAAAGATAAACAAGCCGAAGAAAAGGAGATCCTATATATGTTTCAAAAAGTGGAAATCAATATCCCACTCCTTGACGTAATCCGAAAAATCCCAAGGTATGCTAAATTTTTGAAAGATTTATGTACTAACAAACGTCGTCTTATAGGAGTTGAAAAAGTTAATCTAGGAGAACACGTATCGGCAGTTTTTCAGCGAAGGTTACCGCCGAAATTAAAGGACCAAGGTATGTTCGACATTCCCTGCAAAATCGGTAAAGTGGGTATTAAACGAGCAATGTGTGACTTAGGGGCCTCTATTAATGTTATGCCACTTTCATTTTATAACTCACTTTCTGCTGAGCCTTTGAAGGATACAAAAGTAACCATACAGTTGGCGGACAGATCCATAATTTACCCGGAAGGATTGCTAGAGAATGTCCTGGTAAAGGTAAAAGATTTAATCTTTCCAGCAGATTTCTATGTCATAGACATGGAAAACGATCAGACTAATAATTCTTCTGAAATCCTCCTTGGTCGTCCATTTTTAAGTACTGCAAATACGAAAATCGATGTGAGAAGCGGGATCCTTACAATGGAGTTCGATGGCGAGATGGTAAAATTTGATGTTTACAAAACAATGCGACATCCTGATAATGTTGCTAGTATAAATATTATAGATGTTATTGAGCCTGCCGTTGAAGAATTTATAGAATCTAAATCTGTTGATGATTCGTGCAGGGACTTGAAGGATCACGACAAAGGAATTAAGGAATTGAAAAATGTTTCCTCTGTTCATTCTGATTTACACCTAAATTCATCGAAATCTAAAATGTTTTCTTTCATTTTGCAGGAATTGAATTTGGAGTTAAAATTACCTCCAGATAAATTGAAGAGTGAAAGAGAAATTTTTCCAGTAAAAAAACCTCATAATCGCAAAATTTCTCGTAGGAAAATACTCAGTTGGATAAAGCGCAAGAACTGGAAGAAGTATTTGTCGCAATGACTGTAGTCTGAACCATGTCGTCGAGCTAATGACGATAAACAAGTGCTGGATGAGAGGCAACCCATTTTCTTTATTTATTTCTTGATTTTGATTTTTTCAGTTTCGAATTTATTCTTATTTTCTTTATTATTTTTAAAACTCACGTCTACTTTTCCTTTATCTTTTCTTTTTTAGCATTTTTTCATTTACTTCCTCCTAATAATATAGTTATTATTACTAATTTAAATTTATTATATATTATTTATAATATATTATTTATTATATATTATTTATAATATATTATCTTTTTTTAGATTTACGTAAGTTAAATATATATATATATATATATATATATATATATATATATATATATATATATATATATATATATATATATATATATATATATATATATCTTTATCTATCTATTATCTTATTTATTTTTAAATTCAACCCTTATCTTTATTATCCTAAAATTATTATTGATTTTTAAATCATAATATATATATATATATATATATAT
Source organism: Hibiscus tridactylites (assembly GCA_958450335.1). Lineage (NCBI taxonomy): Eukaryota > Viridiplantae > Streptophyta > Magnoliopsida > Malvales > Malvaceae > Hibiscus > Hibiscus tridactylites. The sequence goes on along the minus strand of OY288281.1, from coordinate 17,250,786 downwards.
CTTTTAAATTATTAATCTATATTTATATATATATATATATCTTCATCAACTATATCTAAAATTTTAAAATAAAATTATCCTTTTGCAAATTTTTTACCCTTTTATTAAAAAAAACTAACATAATTTTCCCTTACTTTTTTCTTTATTCTGCAGCCGCCATTATCACTTCATCTTCAACCTTCATCACCCGATCGTCCACCATTACCACCACCATGATCCGAACTCGAGAGCAAGCTCGCCTCCGCCCCTACACCAGACTCGGAGCCCACTACCGAAACATGCTCTTCTGCAACCGGGGAGTATTTTCACCCTCTCTCTTTTGTATTTTATTTTATGTTCATTTTGAGGCAAAATGATTTAAGTGAGGGGAGGGAGATATGCTTGTCAAATTTTTATCTTGCTTATCTGTTTTGGTTGTTCTCTTGATCTCTTAATTTTATTTAATCTAAGTTCCTTGTTTTAATCCTTAGTTTTGCCTTGTCGCACTGTTTTCATATGGTTTTTTATCTATCTTGTTAGAAAATTCTAGGTTGCATGGTAGATTTTGGCATGATTAATTTTTGATTAAAATCTTTTATATGACATTTCTTTCTCTATTAATTCACATGATGCTTACCTAAGTACACAAGACAAATTTGTGAGTTTTTTAGCCTAATGAGCATGCATTATATTTGCTCTTTGTTTCTTTGAGTGTGCCTAGCTAAATTAGTTGCATTCTAGAACTTGTGTTTAAATTCTTTTTGAGATTACGTTGATTGATTATGATGCTTAAATATGATGGGTAGTTCTGCGGTAAGGCGGTTAATATACGACTAATATACGGCGTAACCGGTTAGAAAGGTGACCGCTAAACATAATATATTCGGTAAAATTACCTATTTTATTGATAAGAGTATCAACATATTCGGTAAAATTACCTATTTTGTTGATAAGAGTATCGACATATTCGGTAAAATTACCTATTTTGTTGATAAGAGTATCAACATATTCGGTAAAATTACCTATTTTGTTGATACTTCGAAAGTATCCATACTTTTTTTAAAAGTATCGATACTTTTTTAAAAAGCAATGTAACCGGTTGCAATGTGGCTCGAAAGTATCGATACTTTTAAAAAAGTATCAACAAAAAGTATCGATACTTTAATACTACCGAATATGTTGATACTCTTATCAACAAAATAAGTAAAATTTTACCTATTTTGTTATACTATACTTTTTTTAAAAAGTACGGATACTTTTAAAAAAGTATAGATACTTTCGAAGGCCCCATCAGCTTAAAATTTAATAACAAATTAGGTAAAGCGCTATCGAATATATTGATATTTGGATCAATAAAATAGGTAATTTTATCGATTTTGTTATCTTTTTTAAAAAAGTATGGATACTTTCGAAGGCCCCATCAGCTTAAACTTTTAATAACAAAATAGGTAAGCGCTACCGAATATATTGATATTCGGATCAACAAAATAGGTAATTTTACCGATTTTTTTATCTTTGACCGATAACTTAAATTTGCCGGTTACCATTTTTTTCATTTTTTTCATGTTTTTTACCGGATACATTATCTCATATCAATATATCCGGTAGCGCTTTATCGGATACATTATTTATCTTATAATGTTTCCGGTAACACCGTTTCTTAGCCGTATATTAGGCGGCCGCGTACTAGAATTGTCCAAATATGATAGAGGCACTAGGTTTTAACCATTTCTCTTCCCAAATAAATTGCCTACCCTTTAATTAATTTCCCCTAGTGAAACAATTTTTGAGCTTTGGCCTTTTTCTTGAATATCACCACATTTTAAGCCTAATCCATTTTTTTTAATTCCATCACTTTTGTCCCCTTTTTCAAGACAAAAAATCGTCTTAAAAAAAGAAAAAAAAGACAGATTCGAATAAGTGCAGTACAACAGCAGAAAATATACTGTGCAGAAAAAAAAACTGTGCAGAATTGTTCGAATAAACTGTGCAGAACTGTTCGAATATGCAGTGCAGAAAAGTGCAGGAAATTGTTCGAGTCTACAGAAAAAAATAAACAGAAAAAAACAGTGCAGTTCAAAAAAAATATACACTGCAAAACAGTTTTAGTTCGAAAAAAAGAAGAAAAAAAGAAGTTTCGAATATATTTTTGGGATGATTTTTGTCTTGAATTTTAACCCGTATTTTCAGCCTTTATCCTACCCTTACCTTAGCCCCATTACAACCCTTCTTTAAGACCTCTTGATTTTTGCATCACATTCATGTTAGTAGTGGAGATTAGATTTAACCACAAGCCTATGGTAATGCTCTAATTAGTTTTGGCTCGAGTGATTTTTCTCTACCCTTAAACACTTTGAGTGACATGAGTGATTCCTTGTGAGGGTACTTGGTTTGCATCATTGATGTTAGTAGGGTATTAGAATGTCGTTTTTGCTTTAATTTCTTAATCTTGTCATTTATCTATTTTGCTCCTTATTTTTCTTTCATGTTTAGATGCTTAATCATATCGAAACCTTTGAGACTTCATGAAATTAAGAATAAAAACTTGAACTTAGGTTTGTTTAATTTTGAGGTACTTGAGGACAAGCATCGGATAAGTGAGGGGGAATTTGATAAGTATTTATTTCAGTTATGTTTTTAGTCTTTATTTTGATTGAATATAAGTTTGAAGGACTTAAATGGGCTGTTTTTATGTTGTTTTCATGCAAGTTACGTGATGCTGGAAATAAGCTGAAATGCTACAGAAAATACTAGAGTCGTGGGCAGATTCATGGGCATGAACCAGGGCATGAATGTTGCCTGGGCGTCACGTCATCACCTTCTAGAAGCTGACGTCAGCAACGCAGATAGCTTATCAAGCCACTTATCAAATAGCTTATCATCCGGATTTTTAATTTTAAAAATCAAACTTGGGATAATTATCTTATGTAATTTAATTTAAATTTGGGATTTATCATTTTAGTTTTTTTAGGGTTTTCAGCTACTATAAATACCCCACTTTGGGGGTGAATTAGATCATCAAGTTATTTCATTGTTCTCTTCTTCGTTGAGTTTAATAAAAGCTCTCTATTTTCTCCATTTCCATATTTTCTCCATTTCTTTCTTTATTTAATTAAGTATGGTTTTTTCACCAACCATGCTTAACTAAATTCCCTTTAGCCAAAAGCAACGCCAAACCCGACTAAACTCGTGAGATTAGGAAAGTACTTCAATCCTTCAACAACTCCTTTTTAGATTCTCTGTAAAATTGATTAGGCAATCGGCCTAATCTTTAGGTATCTCAATTGTTTCATTCCGAGAGCGCGCATCGGGTTGAAGTGGTTTAGATCCATCGTTGGGGACGAGGAAAAGCTTGTAGCCAATTCAACTCCCTAAGAACAAACTTAGTGGGGGTCCACTAAGGGGAATCAAAATCGGAAACAATTCTCATCGAGACGATTATCCGAGCACGGGCTTCTCCAGCACTAACTCAGATTTGAGTTGGCATCGATTGCCGTAGCTAACTCACTAAAGCTTGACTTCAAGGATTGCCCTGGGAGTCGAATTTACCCAAGAAAAGTAAGTTGCAAGGGTTGGGCCTTGTAGACTGTAACCGACAGGAAAGTCGAAGAAAAATCAACTTCAGTGATCGAAGATGTCGTGGCAAAGCGTGGCTTGAGGCTAATTCAATCTATAATCCATTTTTCAATATTTATTTTACGTTCTTATTATTTTTCTTTATCATTCAAATCACTTCTCTAAAATCCCCTTTTATTTTCTACATGTTATTGGTCTAAATTAGAACGAAAGGTGTTAGAATTCCTATTCCCTGTGGATTGACCCTTACTCTCGCTATATTATTTTAAATCTTATTTATTTGAGTTTAAGGTTTTATTTTTGACACTATACGACGCGTGTCAATTTGTAATGTAAGAATATTTTTTTGTAGTTACGAATTTTTATTATTTTTCAATTAAATATTTTGAATCTTATATTGTTATAGATTTTTAAAATTTTGTAGTTGCTTGAATTTATTATATTTCAAATTATTGTGTTAAATAGGTGGTTGAAGAGAAGAAAATTTGTGAAGAGATTAAAGAAAGGGAGATTTGAATAAGTATAATAAGTATAGCAAAATTTTAAGTTGATGTTTCAATTTTTTAAATTTGTGAAGAGGGAGGTACGCTCTTGAATTTTGTTTTTTATTTTTATTTTTAACTTTGAATATTGTATTGTTTAATTAAAGGATTATGTAGGAAAATTATTAAATTAGTGACTAGTCTGTAAAAATCTTAAAATTGAAAGGTTATGAAGGCAAATTAAGAAATTAGTGAAAAAATGGATTTAATCGTTTAATTTAGTAGTGTAGTTGAATTGAAATTTAAACAAAATTTGAATTTCGTAGAATTTTAATAAATTAAAAAACTAAACTAAAGATATTATAAATTTTGTTTGTAAACTTTAGTTGATTATGCTTATTAGCAAAATATTTTTTTAATGTAGTAGATTTCGTATCGGGTTGTAATATATTCTTACTTGTCCTGTAGGATGGCTGAGCAAGCTCCATTATTGCGATTACAGGAACACATAAGTAGTCTGCCGGTTCCTGAGATGGTACAATTTTTTTAATAATATATTTATTTATTATTAGAAATTCAATTATGTTAATAATATAACTACATGGTTTTGAGGATACATTTAAGCATCATGTGACCATGGCCAAAAATAATCCAGACCATCGAGTCATCGAATTTTGCAACAGTCCGGATTTTATTATGCGACATTCATTCGAGGGTACAAGTTGGTGCTTGGGTTGATTTCCGCTCTGATTGAGCGTTGGAGGTCGGAAACCGTACTTTCCATATGTCGTGTGGAAAATGCACGATCACACTTGAAGATGTGGTCATGCTTATCGGTCTCCCAATAAAAAGGGCACCATTGATCGGGGAACCATTGGCCGGGGATGAGTCGATCGACCAGACAAAAGCTACACCTGAAAAACTTTGCGCATTTTACCTAGGGAAGGTGCCAGATAAATCTAATTTGAAAGGAGGTCGTGTGAAATTGAGTTGGATGGAAAGTGAATTTAAGCTCGGTGAATATAGTTCGGTTGCTGCGATTTATAATGCCAAACGAGCTTATATTCTTCAACTCATTGGAGGTATACTGATGCCAGATAAATCTGGCAATGTTGTTCATACACAGTATCTACGTTTTTTGAGGTATCCGTGGGAAGCTGCCGGATATAGTTGGGGATCGGTCGTACTAGCGTTCTTGTATCATGAGTTGTGTAAGGGCGCTAAAATAGAAAATGGTCATAAGGTTCAAGGTATTGGTGGTTGTTTGTTGTTGATGCAGGCGTGGGCTTGACAACGACTTCTGTTCTGGACATCGTTGACTCAAACACCAATACAGTTCCTTTTTGTCGCCATGTAATTATCCTGAGAGTTCAATTTTAAAAATAATTTTATTTATTATTAAAAACATTTTTTCTGATTTGTATTCAGATGGTGTGAGAAAAAAGAGCAAACGAGATTGATGAAGAATAACTTGATAATATTTAGAGCGGAGATTGATTTGTATTGTCAGGAGTATGTATGTGATTAACTGTATTGTTTAAATTTTTTTAACAAGTATTGTTTAAAATTTAGTTAGTTAGATATTTACAATATATTATTTAAATTATTGAACTAGGTAGACGTCTTATTATAACTGTACTGTTTATATTGCAGTTTATTTGGATGCCCTACAACAATTAAAAGGATCTCATTTGTGTACCGGATGAGCTGATGGTGGATTAGAACAAGTGGTGTAGTGTAACACCGTTGATCCACTTTTCGATTGTCGAATTCTACTTTCTCGACAGGGTGCTGAGGCAATTTGACTTCTACCAGCCCGTTTCGTATCCCCACACTGAGTATGACTATTTGCACGATTTTTATGGACACGATAGGAGAAGTAAATTGGGAAGTCAAACACGTCGAATACATTAATATGTGGAACAACAGAGGTTCGACGATACCACATCGCATTCCAATGCAAGAGGATGATTTTGATTTTGAGAGGTCAGAGTAACTGATCTATTTTCTTAGTAATGAAATGACGTACTTAACTTCGGTCAATGAACGGGAAGAATGTCGAATATATAAAAAAAATTGGTGGTAAGGCTGAATCCTCTAAGAGCGCAGCAGCGGGCGCATCTAAAAATCCCGTTTGGAGTAGAAACCCCAAAGGTTGGCCAGCCACTTGGGAACATCCACCAAACCGCTCGCTAGTTATATGGGAAATGGAACCGGCTCCAAAAAATGTACAACCAGAAGTGGGCCCGAGCTCGGCTCCAACTCACGGGTTTGATGATGCTATTTTATACACACCCGAGTTTATTCCTCCACAGTCACCTCGGTACTCGAACTATGGACAGAGCATGGATTTTCAGGAAATACAAAATATCCTAAATTCACCAGAGATTATAGGAGAGATTATGGGAGGGTAGAGCAATTACATGGACATGTTCACAACACCGCCTCTGATGCCCTCGGTGACTGAGGAGGTGAACTACACTAAAGAAGATGCTGAAGAAGAGGATCCCGAGGCAAATATAGAAGCCACGGCGTAAGATTTTCAAGAAACACGGTTATTTTTCGACAATATCCGCTCATTGTCAAAAATTACGTAAGAGGATGCAAAAGAAAAAATAATTTTATGTATTTTGTGTAATGATTTATCAAGAATTTAGGTTTGTATTTGGATGTTATTATTTTTTATTTTATTTTTCACTATGTTATGTTTTTTATTATTTATTTTTAAAATATATTAAACTAATTATCATATCATGAATTTCAAAATTCTCAAAAAGGATTTTAATGGATTAAAATTTAAAATTAAAATTGAAATTAGAGAAATTTAAAAATTAAAATTTGATCTGCAAAGCTTTTCTAATTGTAAGTTATATTGGGCAGTAAGTTTTTGTTCTATAATTGAAAGGCACTTTTTTGCTACTTTTAATAATAAAAGACTTTAGTTTTTCCATTCTTTTTTACCACATAAATAGGCTAGAAGAAGTAATCATTGCCGATGAAATTCGAAGCTATAAGAATTTGGCAATGGATGTGTTTGAGTACAAACAAACATAATAAATTAATGACTAGTTGGCACATATCTCAGTTCATTTGGACAGTTTGATTTCAAGTGGCCTTCAGCCCTACATATTGTACATCTCTTTCGTTGTACCTTATCTCTCTGATGGAGATCCATACTGGTATGGATTTAAAACTAGCATAACAATTAAAAAAAATATCTTACCACCCTACACCTGCACCTACACCACTACTTCATCACGTCACTGCAACCATATATCAATTAAAAAAAATCAACTCACCCATCAAATCAGATAATATAAAAAATTTATCTTACCACCCTACACCTGCACCTACACCACTACTTTGTCACATCACTGCAACCCTATATAATTTTAAAAAAATCTTCTCACCCATCCAATCAGATAATAATTAAAAAAATTATCTTATCACCCTACACCTGCACCTACACCACTACTTCATCACATCACTGCAACCATATATCAATTTTAAAAAAAAAATCTTCTCACCCATCCAATCAGATAAAGGACTCGATATGCTTCCCTTTAACGGACAAAACCTTAGCCAACCGGTAGTACGTCTCTTTCACCAAGCTACCAATCAGATAAAAAAATAAACACAATAACCCTAAACTCGAGGCTTACCAATCAGATAATAATTAAAAAATATTATCTTACCACCCTACACCTGCATCTACACCACTACTTTATCACATCACTGCAACCCTATATCAATTAAAAATTATTCTCACACATCCAATCAGATAATAAAAAAACAAACTCAATATTCTTCCCGAGGATTACCAATCAGATAAAAAAACCTAATAACCCTAACTATACTTTTATAATAAACATAATTAATTAATTTGAACCTTTTTAAAATTAAATATTATTTTTCCCAACTATACTACATTAATAATTAAAACCCTATTCAAAGGCGGATTAAACTCCTAGGGCTAGGGGTATTTTTTTAAACACTATTCAAAGGCCAATTAAAATCCTCACTTGGATTTCAATTTTTTAGGAACTATTCAAAGAAGGGTTGAACTCTTTGTGGGCTATTTTTTTATTTTTTTTTCAAAAACACTAATCAAAAACGGGGTGCACTCCCCCAGTGTGCTGATTTGAATAGTAATATACAATATTGTGAGAAATAATTTGATTCCAACCATATTTTTAAAATTAAAATATTTTAATACAATATTTTTGTAATTCCTCCGTTAAAGTCATAGTTGAGATGGACAAAAACTTTTAACTATTCTGGATGACAGAATAGTTAACCCTAAAGTAGGCATCTAAAAAAATATTGGATGTACAGTGAAAATTGTCTGGCATGGCATCAAGGGCCTTCCACATACGTTGAAGCACATGAACACACATTGTTTGGTTCCACATTCACCCAGTTCCTGCTTTCTTGGATTGTTGTCTTTAACCGGAATGAACTGATTCAATCAATTGGAAGCACATGCACCCAATGTTGCTTTGAAGCACATGAACACACATTGTTTGGTTCTATTTTTTTCGTCAAATTGAATCGATTAACAGAAAAAGTAACAAATTTGTAAAGTTGAAGTTATTTATTTTTTTTCTCTTTTTCTAATATTGGTGTCAGTTATTTTGTATTTTATGTGAAAATTAAAAAACTCAAAAAGCAATATTTAAAAATTATAAAAAATTTAAAAATTTATAAAAAATAAAACGAAAAAATAAAATAATCTTTAGCTTAATATAAAAGTTCAAGGTGAGCAAACACATTTGGCCAGTTGGCCAAGCTGCTCATCTTTGTTTCCTTATATTCTCGTAGGTCATGGGTTTGAGACCCACTAGGAGCGCTCCCCTTCCTTCCCCTAGAGTCTTCCTTCCCCTCCCCTCTAGGTAGAATTGGATTCTTCTAAAATGATTTTTATAAGACATTTAAGTGCCAAAAATAACCCTAAATTATAACTCTAAATTTTACCCACTATTCCTAAATTTTAAACCCCTAAACCCTACACCATAGACTAAGACCCTAAACCCTAAAACTAAGGCGCTTGTGGAAACTTTCAGTTTCCACTTTCCACCACCAGTGTATAGGATAATAATCTTACTTTTAGGATTTAGAGATTTTGTTTAGGGGGTTTAAGTGTATGAGTTTTGAACTTGAGAGTGTGGTTAGAATTTAGCGTTTAGTGTTAAAATTTAGAGTTGATAGGTTAAAAATCTAAATCCTTAACCATATTACTCTAAACTTAAACCATAACCTTTAAACCCCAAATTATTACCATAAACCTTAAATTATAAATCACTACACTTAAACCCTTAAACTATAAACTCTAAATCATATCTCTAAATCTTAAAACTAAGTCGCTTGTGTAAACTTTTTGTTTTCATGTTAACATATTCAAGAATATTAAGAATATCATTATAAAAATATTCAATTATGTAATATTTTTCGAGAAGATTGAGCACAATTACACTAAAGGCCCATTAGTAAATACACATTTGACATTGTGTCCAAATCCGAATAATATAAAATCACTGTGTATATTTTTGGAATCCTTGAATATTCCCCTCTTCCCAAGTCAGTGCTTTATACAGTGCAGAAATGAAATGATTTGTGGATTTCCTCTACACCTACTTCACTATACAATTTCCTTCTTTTGTCCCTCTCCCAATCTGTCTGTCTGTTCTGTTATGCATCTTTTTTATGCTCCAATTGAAGCCCGTAATAATATTTAAAAACAACAGAACCCCTAATCTCTAATGAGAGGAAATACTACAAGTTCACTACTATGACAATTATAACCGAAGAATTTAAATTCAAATCTTAGAGACGATATTATTAAAAAAGTTACCTATAAATTCTGAAAATAGACCGTAAAATATTCCTAAAATTCTAACCCTAAATAGACATGCTTTAACCAAAGCCAAAATCTATACTCATAATAACAATACAAAAGATTTAGATTATCACTAAAAAAAGGGAAATGATGAATAGAAATCCTCAACTTTTGATTTTTCTATTTATGCCTTCACGCTAAAAGTTATATTTAAAATTTAGGGTTAGTGCTTATGATTAGACTTTAAAAAATTAGGGCATAATATATTTTTTTAGGGTAATGGCTTAGAATTTAATTTTTTAGTTCGGAAATGACTCCCCAGAGCGAATGATTTCATTGTGATATATCTGGTAATGATGATACATGGAGTACTTTACCAGAAGATCGTCTCAGTAAGCAAGGAAAACGTTTTCCGTAAAATGAAATGAATTACGCCAATCAAACAGACCCTAAATTGTGAAGATCAACCCTAAAACAAGAAAAATAGCAGACAGTACGCACCAGATTTCATACATAAAATAGAAGCAACAACAGGTTGTTTCTCATCGATTCATCTATCTATGATTTACCTACAAAGATACTTAAAAATCAAGCAAAAATGACCTAATCTTTGTGGATAATTAATAAATCAGTGTTATTATAGTTTAAAAGCTATATATAAAACCTCAATCAATTGGCCTCATACTGGAGTTTTTACTGCTCCCAATCATGCTGAACTTCAACGAAGATTGCTCCTCTCTGTCTTCATTACTGTTGCTGTCATTATTAGCCTTATCTTGATTTGCTGTTTTATTATCTCCTCCCAAATCTCTGTACCTATTCAAGTATCTTCTCAACGGCGCCGCGTAATCGTCGAAACCGAGAGCGGCCAAAGCCGAGCAAACATCGTCTCCGTTAACAGTCTTCCGCCTTTCTTTCCTGCACTTGTCGGATGCTTCACTCGTGACGAAGCTAATGAACTCCGAAACACACTCCTGCATCGTTTCCTTCGCTTCCTTGGAGATTTTCGCATTCTGCGGCAGCATTTGCTTCATTATCCGGCCAACGTTGGCTATGGGAAGCAACTGATCCTGCTCCCTGATGCTGTCGTCGTCGTTTGAGCCGCTCGCCGCAACGTTTTCGTCCATTTTAGATAACCCCAAAGACCCTTTGATGATATACACTGTTGAAACCTAGACTTGTTGCACAAAAGGTCAAAGGAAGTTAGTTCCGGTGGCGGTTACATATACAAATACATACATACATCGATGTACTTGCGATGACGTAGGCCGGTAGATCCGGTGAGCATTAGTGGTGGGGCGCGGTGTCCAGCAGCCCAATCTTTTGGAGGAGAAGATTCAATGGTGATTTGACTAAGTTCATGGGCGTTGGCAGCCACTGTTTCCAAGTATGCTATTAGGGCTTCATCGGCATGCAATATGTAATTGGACGCTGAAAGGGCTGATTGGTGAATTTAAATAAACAGGTAAAGGTTTGATTGCTGAAATTTTAACCAATGAGCTACGAGTAAGCATTGTTTCTATTAAACTAATCACATAAGGTTTTCAGAGTAGATATTCAACCAAACAGTTCATTTGAAAATAATAATATTGAGGAACCTATTGAGTGGTGCTAGTAGTAAGGATTGAGATGCACTTCGCAGGTGATTTAGATTCGAATAATATAATTTAAAAGTGTGCATGAGCTTATGAAATCAGATTAAGTTACCTTGAATTCAGATTTGAGTGTTCAAAGAAAATACTAATGTAGAATTAGGTAATTATATAGAGAGAGGGGAAAAACTTTGATACACAAACTATGTAAATTTTAGTTTACACAATCTTGTTAAATTTTAAGGTTAGAGTTTATTTTAGACTTTTAAGATTTTAGAATTTAGATTTTAATGAAGTGTTGTGTAATATCTTTTTACACAACTTGTGTATCAAAATATAACTCGTATATATAGGAAATGAGAAGATTATCACAAGAAACAACAAGGAAATATATCTTAGTCATTTATTTACCTCCATCCAGTGGTGGTTTTCGAAATGTGCAATAACTATAAGTAGAGATGGGCACGGGTCGGGTCGGGCCGGGTTTTTGGCCCACCCGAACCCGACCCGACCCGACCATAGCTTTTAAAAAACCCGACCCGACCCGACCCGAAAATAAATACCTTAAACCCGACTCCGACCCGACCTATATAAAAAAATCAATTTTAGGGACTAAATTGTAAAAAAAATAATTTTAAGAGACTTAATTGTAAAAAATAATAAATTTAAGGACTAAATTGTAAATAAAAAATCAATTTTAAGGACCTAATTATAAAAATATATATATAAAAAAGGTATTATTACAAATATCCCTAAAAATTTAGGGGAAAATTACACTATTAGTCCCGGGTCGGGACGGGTAGGATTTTTTCACCCTAAAACCCGACCCGACCCGACCTCACCCTACACAAAAATCCGACCCGACCCGACTCGAACCCGATTTTTTCATAAAAATACCCGACCCGATCGGGCCGGGTCGGGTCGGAACCCGTCGGGTCCGGGTTCCGTGCCCATCCCTAACTATAAGTACGACCGCATAGGATCTTTGAAAAAAGAAGGGCCCAAAATGAGTTCTCTAATATGTATACATATATATATATTAAAAAATTTCGGGTATCGAATATAAACCCCTAGTAAAAACAATATATTAGTGGAAACCAAAATTTAAAGTTCTACTCATTTGTTTAACATTTTTAGAGTTTCTTTCACAGGTTGAGTGCCAAGATCTACTGCTGTAATTTCATTTCATTTTCTCTCCAAAAATCTCAGTGTACGATTTGTTGAAAAAACCGTTATAGATCTATATTTGTTCCATAAAATCAGATATAAATGTATGCGATTTAATAGATAAAATTATTGTTTTTTTAACAATTACTATTAAAATCAGTTGATAATTCACTCGTAAAATAAAATATCTGACTTTACAGTTGATACCTAAAGATACATCATCTGATACGACAACATAACTATACAAGTATATTATAAAAGTGATATCTCTTTTTTTCTTCTTCTTAATTGTATAGAGTAAGCGGTTAAAGTATCTTCCAGACCCTTATTTGTAGGGTAGAGAAAAATCAAATCAATTAAACTAGGGTAATCTTCATTCGTAGTCCCTTTTGTTTAGGTTTTGTTCTATTTTGGTCACCCAAATTTAAAAAAGACTATTCTTGCCACTTGCGTTTGAAAACGTTTCTGTTTTGGTCACTAGACCGTTAGTTTCTGTTACCTTTTGTTTTCGGTATGTTTCGTTTTGGTCGCCCAAATTTAAAAAGACTATTCTTGCCACTTACGTTTGAAAACGCTTCTGTTTTGGTCACTAGACTGTTAGTTTCCGTTACCTTTTGTTTTCGATATGTTTCGTTTTGGTCACCGATTTTTTTTTGTTTAGGTCACTTACGTTATCGTTCCGTTATATTTTGGTCATTGGACCATTAATCTTTGTTAATTTGTTGACGTGTCGCATTAGTAAAATGGATAATTTCTAATTTAATCCCTACACTTTTAAATTTGTATTTTTTCACCATCTTCAAACAAAAAGATTCTATAACATTTTTGTCTCCCAAAATTTATCCCCTCCACTGACCGGGCTTGTTAGCTTTGGGTTCCAATGGAACCACGCAAACGCTCTGTTTATCTTCAATTGCTTAAATGATTTTTTTCGTTTTCTTCGATTTCTTGAAAGGAGTAGGGTGTGCATTCGATTAATTTGGTTAACCGACCGAACCGAATTACCCAAAATTCATTAACCGAATTTTGTTTTTCCTTTTAACCGTTAACTGAACCGATTTTTTTCGAGAATTTTTATCCGAACTGAAAAAATCGGTTAATTCGGTCGGCTATCAAATTAACCGAAATTTGCTATAAAATTTTGGTTAAATTACATAATTGGCCACTAAATTATGCTAAAATGATCTTTTTAGTCACTGAGCTTTCATTTTATGCTAATTTGATAGTTTAATGATCGTTTTATAATATATCAAGAAATTTAATGATCATTTTATAATTTATAAAAGTTTAAGGACCAAAAATAAATATTTGTAATGTATATAATATTTAATATATAATAATTTCAGTTAATTCAGTTTATTAACATGTTTCGAACCAAATTAACCGATAACCAAATTTTTTTAAAAAAAAACTCTTAATTATTTAACGATTTTACCTAAAATTAACTGACCGATTAACCGAAAAAAATTCAGTTCCGTCTATTAATAACCGAATAATGCACACCCCTAGAAATGATCCATCAAATAAGCGAACGAGAATAATAGAATTATTCTAATTGTCTTCTTTGGTTAGTTCTCTATCAGAGTTAACATCAGTTATGTTTCACTATTTCAGTAGACGTTTGTAGCTGAAGGTAGCTAAGGCAGCAATAATGGTTGACGACGGTGTCATCAGTAAAAATGAAGGTTAAGGTTGGAGAGGAGAAATTTTTAAGGTTTTTTGTTTAAAGATGGTGAAAAAATAAAAGTTTAAAAGTTTAAGGATTAAATTAGAAATTACTCATTTTTATTAACGTGACACATCATCAAATTAATGGGGATTAATGGCCCTGTGACCAAAATAGAACAAAATGATAACGTAAGTGACTTAAACAAAAAATTAAAATAGGTGACCAAAACGAAACAAGCTGAGAACAAAAGTAATGGAGACTAACGGTCCAGTGACCAAAACAGAAACGTTTTCAAACGTTAGTGACAAGAATAGTTTTTTTCAAACTTAGGTGACCAAAATAGAACAAAACTTAAACAAAGGGGATCAGGGTGAAGATTATCCATTAGAATATAAGAAGTGGTCTTAATAAAATAGGATGCTTTACTTCGTTTGGTGATCTAGTTTTCGAGCAAAGATGTATGCAAAAAATGAGATGAAAATATAAATAATATAAAACATTTTAAAAAATCAAATCAAATTTTATTCATAATGGGCCGTTCACACATTTTTGGGCTCTCATTGCTTCATTTGATCAACTTTACAAATTTTCTTCATCTATGCTTCTTATTAAATAATTTGTATTTGTTTTTACAAATAGATTTCTGGGATGGCCACGGCGTCGTTTCGCTTCTCAAAGCACATTCGTTTCTATAAATTAGATAGATCATAGATTATGGAAAGTAGGTTATATCCAAACTCGATTTTCCGAAAAGCAAAACAAAGCACGAACGATTCGCAGGAATTTGAGTTAGGGTTTTGAAAAAAAAAAATCCTTAAATGACAACGGAATCGGACTGACCACCCCTCGAGGGTCAGGCACCAATGGCTACATTCAGAGCAACAAATTCTTCGTAAGGCCGAAGACGAATCGGGTAAGCGATTCCAGCCGGCCTTTCGAGGGCACCGCAGGTCTCACCACCAAGAAACCCAACAAGGAAATCCTGGAGCATGACCGCAAGCTTGTGATTTTGGAAGATAAACTCACTGAATCTGAGATCGCCGATAAGCTTGTTGAGGCTAGGAAAGCTCTCGAAGATGCCCTGCAAGACAAAGATGAAGAAGAAGGATAAGTTATACCTACGCCTACTCGTCAACAAAAGTTGCTGCGAGGAAAATATTCTAGGAAATTTTGTTTTTACAAAAGTTTAGTTTTTAGGATTTAGAGGTTAGAGTTTTAGTATTTGTGATTTATGTTTTAAAGTTTAGAAATAGATTTTATGGTTTAGAGTTTAAAACTTAGGCAATTAAGTTTTAGAGCCCCTAAAGGGAATGATGACAACTTTAGAAGCTAACAAATACTAAAACTCTAAACCATAAAATAAATTGACATTAATACATTCAACTGCAATTTATCTTCGATGATTACGAACATCTATCAAATAGTCAACATGAGATTCTAAAGTAATTTACAAGACACCATAATAAAACGTCATTTGAAGAAATAACACCAAATCTAACCTTGAAAATAGAAAAAAAAACGTGCTAGTAGAATAGACAAAGAATGTACCACAAAAGCTAACAAAACTATTCATTATTTTCATAAAAAAGGAAAAAAATTAATTAAACAAAACAAAATAACCTAAATTTTAGGGAGATGAATAAAAAGGGGAAAGAAAAGAAAAATGAAAAATCACACTAGTATATGTATTATTTTTCTTTTACTTACAATTAGAATTTTTTAATAAGAGACTTGTTATTTTTCTTTAGGGTAAATTATCTGTTTGACCACCAAACTATTGTGAAAGTTTTAAAATGACCACCATAGAAAAAAACGCGCCATTTCACTACCCAAACTATTAAAATGTGATCATTTTGACCACCAGCCGTTAATGGGCTAACGGAAGGTGACGTGGCAGTTAAAAAATTAAAGGTATAATCACACATTTGGTCCTTATTATTTACACATTCTTTCAATTTAGTCCCTCTGAAGAAAAATCACCCAAATCCTACATAAAAAGACTCTCCCATTCATCTTCTTCCCCACAACACCCAAAGCTTCATTTCTTTCCCGTCCGGCTCCCCACAACACCCAAATCCTACAATTTCCTCCTCCATTGGCTCCGCTCTTCCTCCCCACAACACCCAAATCCATTGGCTCCGCTCTAATACAATCTGCAGAAAACCAGATACGAGCGCAAACACAAAGCAGTATAGATGCCCTGAGGTTATCCTTGGATCCAAGTATTCAACGTCGGCTGACCTATGGTCTTTTGCTTGTATTTGTTTTGAACTGACTACCGGTGATGTTCTTTTTGATCCTCACAGTGGTGAAAATTATGATCGAGATGAGGTATGCAGGAACCATTTTACATGCCATCTTGCATTTATATTTTCCTTTGTTGGATACTTCTGCCTTGTGTGCCTCTTAATTATTGTGGACCTTGTGGTTACTCATGGGTGATGGATCGTGTACTATTTGAATTAATGTCACCATCTTCTGTAGAACAATTTGCACCGTAGTGAATATTAGATCATGCGTTTACATATAAAATATCCTGTAATCCATAGACCTGCACCTCCCATATGCACTCCAAAAAGGGACAGGAGAAAATGAATGATGAACTTTCATTAGCTTTACATGCATACATACGGTTTCCTTCTATGTTATGTCTGGAGTAAGCTTTCTGTATCTTACAAGCAATGTGACTGACTGCCTACTTGTTTCCTATTTGTGCAATGGTGAAATAGCATAACAAATTCTTAGGAATCGAAAGACCACCATTCATTGAGTTGAGCCCCTCCTACCCCACATGTTTTTATTTTTTATTTTCCATATTAATTATGTTGAGTTCTTAGATCGTTACTGATTTTCTTGTCACCTTTTCCCCTTGACTTACATCTTTCATTTCCAGGATCACTTGGCATTGATGATGGAGCTTCTCGGAATGATGCAGCGCAAGGTAAAAACAACACACGGCTTACAGGAATGAATTTGCCATCCTCCCTTCGATACAAGGGAACAAAGTTATATTTGAATGCTTTACATTGTAAACCATGTAGTTTAAAACTTGTACGAATGAATTGTTTATTTGGAGATGCATTGAATGCTTTTGATTGGAAATGTTACTTGATATTGTTTCTGTGACTACTATCCTTTGAAATTGTGAATATGGCATGTTTAATGTTGTGAGCAGTAATCTTCTTGTAATTATTCAGAAAATTGGAGAGAAGTTTTGATCTCAAGGACTTGTTGGATTCAGCTCAATATGACCATCCCTCATTTATTATCTGTGGTGCCATTGATGGTGCTCCTAAAGGGACTGGTAAGTGTACGTGAACGAACTCAATCGTCCGAATGGAAATGGCAGGGGAGAGGTGACTATGAGCTATCTGATACAACTGATGCTTGTATTGTATTGTAGTGCATTGCATTGCATTGTATTGTATATAGGCTCTCAGTTACATGGTCTGATATCTATTTGCAGACATGTAACCAAGATTACAGGTTTCCACTAGCACCGTTCGATCTAAGCAGGTTCATGAAGAAAAGCTTATTTGGGTGACAACATACCCAGTGTTTGTTGCTTTGGATCTTTCTTTTCATTCTCTAATTTATCCTTCAGGGACTAAATTAAAAGAATGTGTAAATAATAAGGACCAAATATGTGATTATACCTTTAATTTTTTAACTGCCACGTCACCTTCCGTTAGCCCATTAACGGCAGGTGGCCAAAATGATCCCATTTTAATAGTTTGGGTAGTGAAATGGCGCGTTTTTTTCTATGGTGGTCATTTTAAAACTTTCACAATAGTTTGGTGGTCAAACAGATAGTTTACCCTTTTCTTTATAAAAAATGTCAGACTAGTCCAAAGTTGTTGCTTCTGTCGGTGATGAAAAATTATAGAAAATTAAGAAAAGAGGGGATTCTACATAATTAATTTTTTTAGTGATTTAATAATAAAAATTTTTGTGTAGAATATTTGAACAATGCTCTAATTAGAGAAGCAATCATTCCACTTTCTCCTTGTTTTCCTCTTGACACCTTAGTTTGTACTTTACCTTTTAGTTTCAAATTTTCATAGTTTCACATTTCAGTCACTAAACAATTTCAACACACTTTATAATTTAGTACACATTTATTTAATCATATTTTTTGAAATACCAAACATCATAATGTTCCCTGAAAAAGTATTTTTGATCACCAGAAGTTGAAATTTTAGATTAGTTTTTGTGGTGTTACAACTCTTCCCTTTAAAGAAATTTCATCCTCGAATTTACCTAATTTGAATAGGTGAGTGTATTGCTTTTTCATTCGGCTTTCAGTTTCCCGTATGACTTCCTCAAATTTGTGATTTCTCTAGGGAACTTTAACCAATGAGATCGTTTGTTTACCATGATTAAAGTTGCCGGTGATTAAAGTTCATTTCCCGAGCGATAAGGCCATTGAAATAGATTTATATTCATTAAACGGACAAATAAAATCGAACCTTCGTAAACTTGCAAATTCCAATTTTGAAAACGTTTTGAAATCAATTAGGGACCAATTTTTGGGCGTTGTGGGGTGCTAACCCTTCCCCACGCGTAACCGACCCCCGAACCTATTTTCTGGTTTTCACAGACCTAAACCGTTGCTTTAGTAAAATAAAACGTTTTATTAAAATAACCATGCTTTAAAGTGATTCAATCACACTTTTTCAAAAAGATTGGTGGCGACTACGTGTTTTAAAAGTTTTCTAAAATGTCGAAGCTTGAAAGGGTTGCGACAGCTTGGCGACTTCGCTAGGGACGTTTTGTTTTTTTTTAAAACAAAAGAGGGTCAGGCCACAAATTGATTTCAAATTGTTTTCAAAAAGGGTTTCTTAAAAAACTAATAGAATTTGTCGAGTGATCACGTAAAGGAGGAAGACAATGCGCAAACGATGAGAATTTATCGAGTGATCGCGTAAAGGAAACATCGAAGTATGCTCACATAAGAGCCAAGCAGAGTACCATAAGTCGCAAGTGCTATGGGACCACTTCGACGGTCTAAGCAAGCAGAATTTGAAGATGATCATTGGTCTACTCCGCTTAGTGGCAACGTCAAAAGGGCCCAAGAGCGAGACAAGTTCGATAGAAGCATCTCATCCTAAATTGAAGACGTAGCTAAGCATGTGACGTCAAGAAGCTACGTTTCTTCGCCCCTACGTCAGACCAATAGGGAAGGTGGGACCAAGACTTCAAAGGCTAGGTGCTCAGACTGAGACGTATTTCTAGGACCTTTAACATTCAATGGAAGCTACTTCTAGAGCAATATCTTAATAGAATTGATGACCCCTCGCCTACTTTCATACAGTTGCATTCATACATTAGCATTCATTTGCTTACATGCATTTTCATTTTTGTTTGATTGTTACTTAGATTAATTTATGTTGTGATCACTGTATACATTCACACAATAAGAATTTAATCATATGATAAAATTTTCAAAAAAATATCTCACAAGTACGATACACGTGCCCAGACTCGAGCCATGAACACTGAGGAAAGATTGACAACTCTGGAAGCAAATCAAAAGAGCATCTATGATAAGCTTGAGAAAATGAAATGGTCTGAAGAAAGAGATTGAGTTATCACACAGGAAAACAGTCAGCCAAATTGCAACCATGTTTGGGTTTAAAGACCAGATGCAGTTGAAGTAGGAGAAGATGCCAATACTTTGCCTCGGTTCTCAGGGATGGCTTTCGCACATTTATGGATGAAAAAGGAAGTGGCTTCACCTAATGTCAAGATGTCACCCCATTTTCTTCTGCCCATATTGAATTAAAAGACAATACCGATGAGGTTCGCAGCCACGATGTGCCTAACCTCGATGAAATAATTGACAAGGCAAAGGTCGAGAGGAAATGGGAAGACCGCTACAAGAAGCTTGAGGAAATGATTAAATCTTCTCAAGAAAGAAGCATTTATGATGGCATAGATGCTAGAGATTCGAGTTTAGTATCTAACTTGGTGGATCCTCCAAAGTTTAAAGCCTCTGACTTTGAAAAGTATAATAGAACTACATGCCCATTGGCACATTTGACCATGTACTGTCAGAAAATGTCACAACATTTAAAAAATAAGAAGCAATTGATCCACTGTTTCCAAGGCAATCTATTTGGGTCTGCTATCCGATGGTATACTCAACTGAGTCGGGTCAACATACGCACTTAGAGAGATACGTCAAAAGCTTTCATCAAATAGTACGAGTATGTAACAGATATGGCCCCAAGTAGGATCGTATTACAAGATATAAAACAAAAGCCCGACGAGAGCTTTTGCTAGTATGCTCAGAGATGGTGAGATGTGGCAGCCCAAGTTCAACCTCCACTATCGAAAAATGAGGTTACTTCAATGTTTGTGGAGACTTTAAATGATACCTTCTATTAATATATTTTAAACCATGCCACCGAAGGTTTTGCAGACATGGTCATGAGTGGAGAATTAATATTGGCAGCCTTCAAAAGTGGAAGACTCGGGGAAGGAGAATATGGAGAGCACCTCTAACCTGAACAATGGAATCTTGTCACGGAGCAGATGAAGGCAAAATTGGCTGGAATTCATGCTTTCATGGAATAATGCTTAATTTTCTCTAGATGGTTGGGATCATACCTAGAATCAACCCTTTTACTTTTTCCTGCGAGCATTAGGGGTCTTTTGTAAGGGCTTCCATGTTAAATCTACTTGTTTAAAGATGCATTCTCTTTTTTCTCTCAAGTGGCAAACATTTCGCATTTCTTATTTCTTTTCATTTTTTCATCCATTTCTCTTCAAACATACATCTTTCTAGCAGAGCTCCTATTATTGATTGTATGAATGATTTTTGAATCTAATCCCGAGATAAAGGGACAAAAGTGTGTTCAGGTTTAATGGGGAGATCCCATATACAAATTATGAGTGAATTTTTCTCTCAGACATTGTTGTTAGGGTCCTTGAATAAAGTGATAACTCTAAAACATCTACCAAATGAAGACTGCTTCTCTTCGATGATGTTTGTGTGTGAAATGACATTTAGCATTCCTTCATTTTCCTTCACGAAAAGAAAACAAAAATCCATTGTTGTCCTCCTTTGAGCCTAATATGTTTCTTGTGATTTAACTCTAACCAAGGATCACTCCCCATACTGGGGGCAAAGAGGATGAAAATTGCAAGCAAAGGAACACGACAAGTAAATGTCCTAAACTGAAAATGAAAGGGACACGAAAAAGAAAAAGAAGATGAAAAGGTAAAGAAGAAGAGAAGAGAAGAGAAGGAAGAAGAAAAAGAAAGAAAAACAAAAGAAGAAGAAAAGAAAGAAGAAAAGAAAAAAAAAGAAAAGAAAGGAAAAAGAAATGAAAGTTGGAGTGTGAAGAAAAATTTGAAACAGATCCTTCAAATGAGACATGTGCCAAAAAAGGAAATGAACTCTATGGTGAAAACCCAAAATGGGCAGTCTAGAGTGATCCGAACAAAAAGTATGAAGATTTCATCAAGAAAAGTTTATCATTGGTTTAATTACCCTTAAAATATGTATTTGAGCCTATATATCCTTTTCTTGACAACCCGAGCCTAGCCTACATTACAAGACTTAAAAGACCATTTGGATCACACATGAATATTTGAGAAAATGAGTTTGTCGTCAGAATACATTCCGCCTAATTGAGTTAACCTTTCTTCAGGGACCTCAAAACTTCTAATGTCTGATCGATATTAGAAAAGCGGGAAATTTTAAAATTGGGGAGTGTGTGAGTAAAAGAGAGCCACCAAGAAGTGGGGCACTATCTGGTTGATGGATTCATGAATCATTCATGTTTGGAATTTTGGGGCATCTGACTTTTCCCTATTACTGTGTTTGCCATGACTTTTTTCCCTTCTTCCCTCTCTTAATTTATATTTCTAGCCTTTTCTTGCATCTTACAAGCAGGTTGAAATAGATTCATGAAAAGCAAAAGATTTCATGGTATTGATCACAACCGTAGGAAACCATGAACGAGTGTTTACATCGCTTAAGGAAATAATGAAGTGGCCGATAATTGAACCTTAATTTGAACGGGGGCATCACCTTGCATGAGAAGTTAAAAGAGAAAAGAAGAAGCACATGCGTTGAAGAGTTTTAAATGGGTCGTGTTGTCAAGAAAGATCTGCATATAAGATGTAAAAGCTCAGAAGTAGAAAAAGAGATAAAATTGCACTTGATAAGCAAACGATGCCATCAGATTGGGGCAGTCTACGTTGACCAATGATTTAAGGCCCTTAGTGCTAATAGGCGCGAAGAAGGAGATTAAAGCGCCGACATCATTCGAAAATATTCAAGGTAGAAATAAGATTTATTGTAAGGATTTATATGTAAGCACTTCAAGGTTCCCTGTAGGAGCAAGAATTTGAAAACTCACAAGAAGCGCTGAAGGTGCTTAATGCTTAATAAGGGGCATATGAAGACTTGAAGCTTTCAAGATCACAGAAGAAAGCCTTTCACTCAATATTGATGTATAAACCACAATTATAGTAGATCTTGAGACATTTACCTACGAAGATCAAATGTTTTCGATGAAGCAAAAAGACACAAAAAATAAGAATGATGAAGCAGAGACAGTGGAAGAAGTTTGTCCTTCCAACCAGAAGTATAAGATCATTGGATTGAGTGAGCAAATTTGCAAAGATCATGTCTTTTCCATGAATCGAATGAAAAAGCACAATTGTTTATCTGGACTGAGCGAGAAAACGTATGGATTCAAAAAAACAAAGGAAAAATTAATTCTGAGGAAAACAATTTAAAAAGTAAAAGAAATCGACATGCATCCATGTTTTAGGCATCCCTAGGCGCATGCACATCATAATTGCATTGAATATCGCATTTGTCAAGTATACGAAGAACTTTTTAGCAAAAGAAGACGCTTATCTATTCGAGCATAAGGAGAACAGAACTTTGCTTATCCATCCAAGCATAAGGAGGATGCAATTTTTCAGAAGATTCACCTATCTGTTCAGGCGTAAAGAGAATGGAGTTCACTTATTCATCCAATCATAAGGAGGATGAAATCTTTTGAAGCATGTTTTCTTATTCATCCAAGCATAAGGAGGATGAAATCTTTTGAAGTCTGTTTTCTTATTCATCCAAGCATGAGAAGGATGAAATTTTTTGGAGTTTGCTAATTCATCCAAGCATAAGGATGATGAAATATTTTGAAGCGTGTTTGCTTATTCATCCAAGCATAAGAATGATGAAATCTTTTGAAGCGTGTTTGCTTATTCATCCAAGCATAAGGAGGATGAAATCTTTTGGAGTTTGCTTATTCATCCAAGCATAAGAAGAATGAAATCTTTTGAAGCATGTTTGCTTATTCATCCAAGCATAAGGAGGATGAAATCTTTTGAAACTTGTTTGCTTATTCATCCAAGCATGAGGAGGGTGAAATCTTTTGGAGTTTGCTTATTCATCCAAGTATAAGAAGGATGAAATCTTTTGAAGCATGTTTTCTTATTCATCCAAACATGAGGATGAAATCTTTTGAAGCTTGTTTACTTATTCATCCAAGCATGGGGAGGATGAAATCTTTTGGAGTTTGCTTATTCATCCAAGCATAAGGAGGATGAAATCTTTTGAAGCTTGTTTGCTTATTCATCCAATCCCGAGGATGATGAAATCTTTTGGAACTCGCTTATTCATCCAAGCGTAAGGAGGATGAAACCTTTTTTCAAATCCCGCTTATCTATTTGGGAATTTGGAGAATATAATCTACCTATCTATTCGGGCATTTGGAGAATAGAAGATGCTCAGCTATTCGGGCATTTGGAGAATAGAACCTGCCTATCTATTTGGGCATTTACAGAATAGAACATGCTCAGCTATTCAAGCATTTTGAGAATAGAACCTTCCTATCTATTCTGGCATTTGGAGAATAGAACCTAGCTCATCTATTTGGGTGTCTGGAGAATATAACATGTCTATCCGTTCGGGTATCGGGATAATGGAGCCAACCAGAAAATCGGTGAAAATCAATGCCTTTTGGTCTTTGCTATATCCATGTTGCACAAAGATAAGCAAATAGGGGCAGCTATTGTCACTAGATTTTCACCCCTAAAATTATTATTGTTATTATTATTATTATTATTATTATTATTATTAAAGCCAAAAAATAATAAAATGAAAAAAAAACATAAAAAGGAGCACATTTGGATTAAATAAGGTGCCCATTAATAGGCTTACCATTTTAATATATGATATAAAAGCCCACACCAAATATAATAAAGAAGCCCATTTTAATTCTTTTTTTAAGTGGCTCAAACTAACCCATTTGTCTTATTTTCAGGTTTAATATTGATCATTAGATTAGGAGAAATAAGAATCAAGGCCCAATAATGGATCAAACAAAATAAAGGAAAAAACAAAAAAAAGGGATCACGCGCACGACCACGCGCTCGATCTAGCCCCAGTCATGACGCTCAGGCCGTCTGTCGGGCTTCCTTCCCCCGTCCCTGGGCGACGGCCGGCGACGCCGCTGGTACAAGTCGACGTGTTATGGCGTCGCTGACCCAGCGGTGTCGGCGCCGCCAGAATCTGCAAAAAACCGAATTGAATAGTCAAAACCTAGGCTAGAATCGAGGGAGAAATTCGTCTCCGAATCTGAACCAAATCGGGAATTTTTTGAGGGGTTTTTCCGAGGATCGTGCCTTCTGTCAGATTTCAGCTCAATTTAGGGATTAAATCTCGATCCAGCCTTGAATTGCAAGGTTGGGTATTAGTATAAATACCCCTTAAATCTTTATTGTTCTTCACCGCTTGAAAAAGCAAAAAAGACTTAAAAAATCTGAAAATTCTTGAAATCTTCTCTGAAATTTCTGGAAAAATTCTTAGAGCGTTTTCGAGCTTCGGGTAAAGCTATTCGAGAAGGAATTATACGCGAATTCTTCATTTCCGGTAAAGCTTCTTTCTTTTCTTTTTTTAAAATTTTAGTGTGTTACTTTGTTGTTCTTGGTTGAATTTTGTTTTTTTGTGTGCTTGCTCGTGTTTTTAGGTTGCGTTTGTTGGAATTGGAGGATCGATTCTTGAGTTTGGGTGATAATTCCGTATATAATTTTGTTTTAGTTTTTGATTTAATCTATCATGTTCTTATAAAATGCAAAAATCATGTTTTTGGAGGTTTTATTCCATTTACATCTTTTAAAATTAAAATCTGAAGTTGTTGAAAATTAAGTTTTTTTTTAGAAAATATTTGGAACTTACTCTTTATTGAAAATTAAAAAAAATGAATTAATAAAGGTGGTTGAAAGTAAAGAAATTTTAAAAATAAAGGACTTTAAAGAAAACTTTGGTTTCTAAAATAATATTTTTAATTCTTTAAGAAATTAGAAAATAAAAGGTTTTTTTAAAACTAAAGAAATAAAAGTGTAAAGAAGAAAATTTTCAAATTAAAAAATCATTGAAATGGAAACAAACAACAAAAAAAACACGTTAAATAAAAGGTTTTTTTTATAAAAAAACACCAAAGGTTTGTGATGCGAATTTTAGAAATAAGAATGGTTTTAATTTTTTTAAAAAAAAAGGTTTAAAGTAATAAAAAGTTTGAAAATAAAAACATAAAAATAAGATCTAAAAAAACCGGGATAATTTGGCAGATAATCCATTTTGGATTATTAATTAGGAATATAGGGGAGTTTGGGGGATATTTTGGCATCTAGGCCAAAATCTACAGGACCACGCCACCTCCTTATGGCATGGTCTACTTTTTGCCCAACCTCGCCATAAGGAGGTGGCGAGGTGCTTGGTGGCTCCCTTATGGCCGGCTGCTCGGCTCTAATCGTGGTTGGTGGCTGGCTGGTGGCTGTTGTAATTGAGGTAAGGGTGACCTCACCATAAGGAGGTGGCGAGGTCACATGGGCCATGCATCACACGTACAAACGTAGTAATTTGGTTTAGGGGTTAGATAATTTGTTAGGATTGTTTAGGGTTTCAAGTTTATGTAGATTAGGTTTCGGGCCATGCACATTACATATCAACCATGGTTAATATGGTTTAGGGGTTAGGTAATTGATTACGGTTGTTTAGGGTTTTGAGTTTGTATAGAGTAGGGTTTAGGGCTTATGTTAAGGGTTTGGAATTGGTTTAGGGTGAGGGTTTGAAATTGGTTTAGGGTTATAGATTGTGTTTTAAATAAGTTTATTAAAATTTTACGTAGGGTTGATGCATGGCGAGGTCACATGGCCCATGCATTTTACGTAGGGTTCATAGCTTATGTTTAGGGTTTGGAATTGGTGCATGATGAGTGTTTGGAATTGGTTTAGGGTTATAGCTTATGTTTTAATTAAATTTATTAAAATTTTACGTAGGGTTGATGCATGACGTGGTCATTTTACGTAGTGTTCATGCATGGTAAGCATGGTCTAGGGTTTAGGGTTTGCAAAAATTTTAAATAATAACCATACATCCCTAAGTCCTAAATTTTTTTTTCTCTCATTTATATTAAAACTTTTTATTATTATAATTTTTCATTTAGAGTTTGCAAAAATTTCTTTTTATTATTAAAATATTTTTTTAGAGTGAGTACACATCAAATTTCAAAATCTCAAGGTGAACACAATTCATAAAGATTAAAAAAAAATATGAAGGATTGATTCATAAAAGTTAAAAAATTAAAATTAAATATGTGGGGTTTAAAAAGAAGATGATATCTAATGAATTTAAGTTTTTTAAATTTAATTTTAATCGTTAAATTCAAAATTGATACGTGTGTAACAACATACAAACAACAAAAAAATTAAAGGTTCCAAATACGATGAATCTAATTACTTTGTCCAACTCATTAGATGCCTCTGGGAAAGGAACATCAAAATATAGTATTACAAATTTGCCAGAGTTTTCAGTAAATTCATGTATTTTCTAAAATAATAATGTCCCTACTAAAAAAATATAGTTTAATGATTATTTTGTAATAATTGAAAGTTTAGTGACCAAATTGAAAATTAAGAAAAGAATTGGTATAAATATTTGTAACTCGTATACAAATAAATGTTGGAGATTGTGCTCTTTCACATAAAAAAACACTTTAATTCTAAAAGATAAAAATATAAAAAATATTTAAAAAAAAACACTCAATTTTTACAATTAAATAAAAATATTTACAATTAAATAAATATAATCTATTTTCTACGGGCCCTTGGTAACACTTGCCGGTGGAAGGATGATGTTTGATCGTACCACTCCGGGAGTCGAACTTGTCTTCGTTGTCGAATCGGAGTCTGCTCATTCGAATTTTGCTCATTCGGAGTCTGCTCATCGTTGTCACATTGGTCACCCATCATTTGCATAGAAGGTGGAGTACTATACATGCCTTGCAAATCTAATGGCGAGCTACTGATCGTGGTAGTCGACAACAAGGATGTCATAGTACCAACAGTCATACCTTCCCCATAGAAGGGTGTTTGAGGACACTGAAATTGTGGAATGTATCCTTCATCATCGTTGTAAGCAGACTGGTAAGATGAGCTTTCTCCAAACTGTGGTTGAGATTGGTCCGAAAAATGCCAACTTGTTGAACCCTCCAAGTTTGGTTGATGAGAGCTCTGACCAAATTCGTACGGCAGTTGTATGCGTCTTGAGCACCGTGGATCTTGAAGCCATTGATTTGCCTCTTCAAGAGGTACTATGAACGGTTTTTCATTTGATGAAAACCATGAATAGTACTCTGAATTAAAGTCAAAATCATCGGCTTGAATTGGACTCAAGTTGGCATACCAATACCTCCGTCTTTCCCACTACAGTTGGATGAACTCTGCTTGTTTTGCAATCCAATTCTCGTTGAATCGACCTCTATGAACAATATGAATTTGTTGAGGTAGAGCTCTAGGAATGGGTTGATGGTAGTTAAACTGCCGCAACACTCTGTCAGCGCAATGAAACTCAACAATAGAAAAATGTATCAAAGGCACAACCGCACCCCACATTGATGACATTTGCCGAAAATTTAGCGGTATAATGTCCCAGATCGTGTTAGTCACGTACGGCTGCCAAAAGAACTGCAAAAGACAATTATTAATATGCATACACAAACAAACAAACAAACATGTTATTTTAATAAATTACAAAGCCAAAATAAAAGCCAAAAAATAAAATTATGATACCTGATATTTCCCTATTGTTTGGATTTTTAGTCTTATTTCTCTGACAGTGTTGTTCACCACACCCGCATTTGTCATCCTATGTCTCCATCTGCAAAAATTTAAAACATATATTTCTAAGTCTTTGCAAAAAAAAATTAATCAATAAAATTTATATACAACTGTAATCACAATATTAGTACCTTCCAGCAAGCGGAAACTCCATCGGTACTTCTACAATTGGCGTAAGATAAGGCAGTCTATACCATGCCCAGGACTGCAATAAGATTTGGCATCCACCCATATCTGATAACTTTCTCGAACCATACATTATTGAAACTCTGCACATTTCATGGTACAAGAACGCCAATATTGCAGATCCCCAACTGTATGTAGAAGTTGTGTCAAAATTTTCCAAGAACGGCAGATACTGAGTGTGAACCATATTACCAGATGTATCTGGCATCAATACCCCGCCAATAAGTTGGAGTATATACGCTCGAGTTGCACACTCAATTTCTCGCTCATCAGATTCATTTGTTAAAATAAATTCTCGTTGCAACCAAGAAATCTTGATACGAAGACCGTCCACACAATCTGAAGGAGGAATTTTGTCCAGATACTGCAAACAAAGGTCATCTGCTATACGGTTATTCTGTCTAACCACAGGCTTCCCATTTGTTGGGACACCAAGTTGTAGTGCTATGTCCTCCAGAGTTATTGTGCATTCACCAAATGGAAAATGAAATGTGTGTGTCTCTGGTCTCCACCGTTCAATCAATGTCGTAATCAATCCAGGGATAATTTTAAATCCACGAAGAAATGAAGCATTATAAAATCCTCCAGAGTTAATGCAAGTACTTTTTTATCTCCTAAATTATTATTTACCTAACCCCTAAATTATTATTTTTTCATTCACATGTCTGTGAGATTATTTAAAATTATTTAAAATATCAGAAAATTATTATTTTTTCATTCACGTGTCTGTGAGATTATTAGATTTTAGTATTTTCATCCACTTTTGACAGTTGACATGACCGTATAGATAAAAGAGAAAGCATTGGAGTTTGGGCGTGTTTGGCTATTAGAATTATTGGATTTTGGGCAGGGTGAATAAAATTTGTCTCGAATCGAGTCACTCAATTTTATCTTATATATATATATATATATATATATATATATATATTATATAAAAAATATGAATAAATATATATGGATATCATGTATAGTTATAGAGTGTCGTTTAAATTGTAACAAAATATTATTATAATTTATAACATTATAAATATTTACAATTAAATTTAAACAGAAATTCAAATATCTCGACTTAAATTCACCCGACTCGAATATCATAAACTCGACTAAAAAATTTAAATAAAATTTGATTTATAAAATAAGACTCACTAACTCAATTAACTCAATCTTTTTATTCGACTCAATCTCATACTCACCCCTAAAATTAAATAATATGATCTTATAATTCTATTTGTAAAAAGTTTAGATAGATTTTATTCGAATTAAAATATTTTATATTTAACTGTGATCATAAA
This sequence comes from Hibiscus tridactylites, assembly GCA_958450335.1. NCBI lineage: Eukaryota > Viridiplantae > Streptophyta > Magnoliopsida > Malvales > Malvaceae > Hibiscus > Hibiscus tridactylites. Next base: position 17,220,862 of record OY288281.1, on the reverse strand, counting down.
AGCAATTTAAAAAATAGATTTTTTATCCATAAAATTTTTAGCCTTTAACCAACTAAATCGGCTCATATTTAGATCTTTCAACTAAAAAGATAATAAGTAATATTATTTTTATCACTAGACCGATAATTAAGGATAATTGAATAATAAGAGAGAAATTAAACTTTTTTAAACAAAAAAAAAACTACAATTTATGTTCAATTGTTCATAATGATTTCGCAAACCAAACACACTCTTATTACTCAAAGGAAATCACGTGACATTGTTTCCCATACTTTTTTCATGTCACTGTGTTGAGATTCTTACTCTAAATAATAGGGGCAAAAATGGTACTTGGCAATAAATGATGAGCTGTATTCCACCTTTCATTAAATATTTTACTAAAATTTGATACATCTACTTTTAAATTGTAATTTTAGACACGATATGATATGATAAATATTATAAAAATAATATAAATACGATTAAAATATATGTAAATATCTTCTATCAATATATATATGTATATATATATATCAAAATTTATATAATATTATAAATAACATTCAAAATTATATATATATATATATATATCAAATTTTATGTAAAATTAAATACTTTTTAAAGATTTTGTACTTTGAGAAATAATATAATCAGTGTCGAAATTATTTTGATTTACTTAGGTTAATATACATTCCAATCTATTGGCCAAATTTCGTACATCCTAAACCCTAAACCGCAAATGAGCCCCAAACCCCGAAATTATTTTAACCATGCATGGATAGCATGTACTTTACGTAGGATGCATGGCCCATGTGACCTCGCCACCTCCTTATGGCGAAATAATATAATCAGTGTCGAAATTATTTTGATTTACTTAGGTTAATATACATTCCAATCTATTGGCCAAATTTCGTACATCCTAAACCCTAAACCGCAAATGAGCCCCGAACCCCGAAATTATTTTAACCGTGCATGTGACCTCGCCACCTCCTTATGGCGAGGTCACCCTTACCACCTGCCACCAGTAAAGTGCATGGCCCATGTGACCTCGCCACCTCCTTATGGCGAGGTCACCTTTACCTCAATTACAACAGCCACCAGTCAGCCACCAACCACGATTGGAGCCGAGCAGCCGGCCATAAGGTAGCCATCAAGCACCTCGCCACCTCCTTATGGCGAGGTTGGGCAAAAAGTAGACCACGCCATAAGGAGGTGGCGTGGTCCTGTAGATTTTGGCCTAGATGCCAAAATATTCCCCAAACTCCCCTATATCCCTAATTAATAATCTAAAATGGATTATCTGCCAAAATAACCTAAAAAACCTTTCAAAAAATATAAAAAACCCTAAAACATAAAAAGTAAAAAAATCAAATAATAAAAAACTTTAAAATTAAAAAATGTTTCAAACATAAAATATTCTAAAGTATTTTTTTTAGGAAGGAAAAAGATGTTGAAAGCGAGTAAATTTTAAAAGTAAAAAATATGTTAAATTAGAAAGGTTTAGATTACGAGGCTTAAAACAAAGAAAATGAATAAAAGAATAAAAAATTTCCTTCAAGAAAAATAGAAAAATATAAAGGAAAAAATTAAAAAAAAATGTTTCAAGTTTGCTTTGATAGTCTTTTTTGCCTTTTAAAAATATGTTTAACCTTAAGATTAGGTTCCTCAAGCTTGATTAGAGACTTGTTTGTGAAAAAATTTTCTTCACAAAGAATAAAACACACTTAATAAAATCAAACCCCCAATTAGGAATAAAATACTTAGATTCTTTTGGAGTAAATTTTAATTTAGAATAAATAAAAAATGTTCAACACATCAAATTTCCTTGTTGTTTGAAAAGTGAAATTAAATTAATGCGGTGTCGTATGAAACGGGAATGACAGGTTAGCGCCAGAAGTATTGGTGGTGATTAAAGTTCATTTCTCGGGCGATAAGGCCTTTAAAATATATTTATATTCATTTAACGGACAAATAAAATCGAACCTTCTTGAACTTGCAAGTTCTAATTTTGAAAATGTTTTGAAATCAATTAGGGATCAATTTTTTGGCGTCGTAGGGGTGCTAACTCTTCCCCACGCGTAACCGACCCCTGAACCTATTTTCTGATTTTTACAGACCTAAACCGTTGTTTTATTTAAATAAAATATTTTATTAAAATAATTATGCTTTAAAGTGATCCAATCATACTTTTTCAAAAAGATTAGTTGCGACTCCGTGTTTTAAATTTTTTCCAAAATATCAAAGCTCGAAAGGGTTGCGATACAGATGAATATAGATATTGAGATATACTCGCGTACATAAGGCTTATTGTAAGAATTTCTAGAAGCAAGATGCGAAACTAGGATCTCGATTTTGTCAGTTTTTGAAATTAACTCATGAAATATGGTCCAGTGCGACCTGAGAGTCCGTATACTATCTGGTTTCTTATTGCTGCAAAGAAAGAAAAAATGTGTATTTTTATTTGTATACTAAAAGCTCCATTATGATTTTAAGTTGTAGAAATGTCGGGAGAAGGATGATCTGTCTGAATCCAAGCCACATTTTTTATTGGGAAAACTACACCGGTGGTCCCCTAACTATTACCGTTTTTCTATTTTGGTCCCAAAACTATGTTTTTTGGCCCCGCCGTTAAAAACTAACGGAATTGCTGACGTGGAATTTTTTTTATTTTTTATTTATTTTCTCTCTCCTATATATGTATTATTTAAATTTTTTATTCAGACTAATGTGGTGTCACCACCATAACAAAGCAAATAAATTGAAAATAAAAGGGGGAGCTGGGATTCAAACCCGCATCCGCAGCATCCAAAGCCAATAGGTTAACCATTAGGCTAAACTCCAATTATTGATGTGTTTTAACACAAATTACATTTAAAACAATCAAATGAACCCCAAAAACAAGACATCAAGCCAATGGGTTAGCCATTATCAGGGTTTAATTTGATTGTTTATTTAAATTCCATGCAAACTTAGGTTGGGTACATTGACGCTGTGTATTCTACAACTTCTTGCAATAATAACTCGAAATTTAGAAGATCAACGCAATGCAGTTTTGAATAGTTAAATGACATACATGTTGTTGAACACAAAATTTCTCAATACTACTTATAGGATCTATAAAGTTTATACCTTTTGGATAAATTTATGGAAGAAGAAAGTCTAAAAAGAAAAATTGTGAGCGGGGGAAACGTAGGTGGAAGCCAAAATCTCAATTTTAGAGAAAATTGAAGAACGTAAAGCAACAAGGGTGATAAAATAAATCCAAGTAGTAGTAGTAGCAGCAGCAAGTAAAACCCAAAACCCAAAATGTGGAATTGATAAAATGTGAAGGAGGATTGGAGTACCCGCAGGGGTAGCAGAGAAGAGCATAACCACCAGATCGCAGAGGCCAACCCTTGGTCCATTCATGGGTGATAGCAGCTCCACAGGAGGAATTCATGCAAATCTTGGACTCCATTCAGCCCAAGCTGTCCAAATCAAAACACAAAATCAAGATCAACATCAAATCCCCTTTCAAACTCATTCACGATTCTGTGACCCTGATAATGGTTAGACATCAAGACATCATAACCGATCTCCAAAAGAGAAGCATCCAACTGCGTAGAGACCGGACATAGTTTCTGTGGTTCATTTGATTGTTTTAAATGTAATTTGTGCTAAAACACATCAATAATTGGAGTTTAGCCTAATGGTTAACCCATTGGCTTGGGATGCTGTGGATGCGGGTTTGAATCCCAACTCCCCCTTTATTTTCAATTTATTTACTTTGTTATGGTGGTGACACATGTCACCACCACATTAGTCTGAATAAAAAATTTAAATAATACATATATAGGAGAGAGATAAAAAATAAAAAAAATTCCACGTCAGCAATTCCGTTAGTTTTTAACGGCGGGGGACCAAAACAGGAGAACTATGTAACAGAAGGGACGATTTTACCAAAAAACATAGTTTTGGGACCAAAATAAGAATACAGTAATAGTTAGGGGACTACCGATATAGTTTTCCCTTTTTTATTTTATTTTTTGAAGAATCTACTAAAACGAGCCCAATAACTTATCATTGTGCGATCGGTTTGACTGAGTCCAACTTGCATTTTATGCATTTCTGGATGATGTAATTGGATTGATTCTTACATTTTACTTTATCTGACATCTTCGTTTAACTGATAATGGTAATTATATATATTCAAAAAATTTATTTCTCCTATACTAGGGGTGTTTAAAAATATTCGATCCGTCCGATCCGATTATCCATTGATCCGATCTGAAAATTTGGGTATCCGATCTGATTTTTATTTCCAGATCGGATACAAATCACAATATTTTAAGTTTTAAATTATACGAAAATTCAATTTTTTATGAATATTTTTTTATTTTTAATAATTTGATGCTTGTTATATCCGAAAAAATCGGAAATTTCATACATGTGAATCTTGTTATATTTAGCAATTTGTTGTTTGTTATATTCGAAATTCTGAAATTTTCATAAACGACCTTCAAATTCGAAAAAATAATTAAATTAAAATAAATTTTCAAATAATCGGATATTCGATCCGATTATCCGAATATTTGAATATCATAATTTTTTCGGATCCTATACGGATCACTATATTGTCGATTCGAAAAACCGAATATCCAAAAAAACTGGATCGAATCTAATCCGATATCTAACAATGAACACCCCTACCTACAGTATATGTTTTGTACAAATCCACATAATACTTAATATAAGTAAAAATTTGAGCATACATATACCAATATTCAATATTTTGACAGATTTTTTTATGGATGATGCTCATTTTTAATTGACATATTTTGTATATGTATATTCTCGTATCCTATTGGTTGAGGGATTGCGTATCTTAGACGGTTGTGCAAAGTTGTGATTGATTAGAGTAAAACGATGCTTGTTTTGAAGGTTGGTGATATTTGCTCAGTGAACGACGGCTCTAGCGTTTCGGGTGGAGCAGACTTGAGGTCGAGATATGTTTCATCGAGAGATAGACTTAGAGGAAGGTCTGCCCCCTTAAAAAATTAATTCATATATGATTTAGATTTTTTTTATTAAAAATCTATTTTCGTCACCTTAAAATTTTGTAAGTTCGTCTCCTTAAAATTTTATAGGTTTGCCTCCTATAACATAAAATTTTGTGTCCGTTTCTAATTTCATCGACTTTTTCACCGGTAAAAGATAAAATAGAGAGAGTAGAAAGCTAGGAAGAAACTGAGAGAATGAGCTTTGAAGAAAAGGATTCAGAAGAGAGGGAAAGCAAAGTTGGAAAGTTGAGTTCATTTTTGCTGACAACCCATAGCGGCATTTTATTTTTATTATATTTTAAAGTGATGTGTTATTTTTATTTAAAAATGATGTGGAAATGTTTGGTGTGGTGGACAGTCAGTCAACACATCTTTAAAGAATTAACGGTGTTTAACTGGGAGCGATAATATTGAAGTAAAACATAAAATTTAATAGTAATATTAAAGTAATTGGAAGTTTAATTATCAAATTAAATATTTTTATTAAAATTTGGTGACCATTTGTGAACTTTACCCTTATTTTCATGATAAATTTAAAAAGAATTTCTTTTTTAATAGACTAAATATGATTAAGACACTAATTTTCATTTTAATTATATATATATATATATTTCAATTATGTCGGTTCGTATCATATGATAATAATTTATTTTAAAGAAAATTATTATTCGATATGTTCTTAGTGATGTAAATGTAGTTTCTCTCATGAGCGTGAAAATTTAATTAATTTATTTGAACTTAGCAAGTGTCTCAGTGAAAAAATGAATGATGTTCATCTTATGAGACACATGTTCAAAACACTTTGTTTATAAAATGTATGTGCATTATCAAAGAGTTTATATATATAAACATATATTATTTTGTAATCAACTTTAAATCATTAAAAAATTATTTATTTATCGATAGGCAACCAAACTTTTATTCTGAACAATCTTTTGTGGTAGGCATGCGACTTTCTCACTATACAATGCAATACACATAAATGACCAAACACTAATAGCGTAGCCAGTAGGGAGACAATAAATTTATATAAATTTTATACAACATAATAAATATAGGGTAAATTACACCAGTAGTCCCTCAACTATTATCATTTTTCTATTTTAGTCACCAAACTATTTTTTTTGGCAAAACCATAACAACGTTACATATATTTCCTTTTTTGGTCAATGACCGTTAAGTTTCTATTAATTTTTAATGGAGATGGTGATGTAGCTTGGTATAGTAAAAAATTTAGTCCCTAAAACTTATACTTTCTATCAAGTAAATCTAATTTGAAATAACTTAACATTTTTTTGGGGTCAAACCTCAATTTTCCCATTTTCTATATTCTTCCTCCACAAACTTAATTACTCCTGAATATCTCCACATAATGTTACTGTTGACCGTACAATCATGGAAATAAAACCCGTTAGATTGGTTGATTTTGATCCCTAAAGTGCCACAGCTTATCGATTTGGATCGTAGCGTTGTTAAGCGCTGAAAATGCTAAAAGAGATGAATAAAAGAAAGAGAAAGCTTAAATGAAATTCAAATGAAAAACAACAAATGAAATTGTAAATTTTGGTCCTTTTTAATTATATAATTTTTGTTTGGTTGAAATTCGAAAGGGATAAATTAACTTTTGCTGTATGCATATTAATGCATATAAAAGAGTCATATTAAGTTAGAGTGCAAGTGTACACCCGTGTCAAGTTATAGTATAAAAGATATTGTCTCCACAGGGATTGGGACAACTTCATAATTAATTTTCCTGCATAAGGGAAAAAATAAATTTAATAAAGAGTTGTGAAAATTCTTGAATATAAACTAAAGTAAACGACGAATTCAGGTTGAGAAAATAGGCTGATATTAATTTGCTCAGTAGTGCATGTGTTGCATTGTTCAAAGGTCTTCTGTTTTGTCTGTCGTCGAGCCTGTCGCGACAGCACCTGTCGCGGCAGAGGTCTGTTGATGTCGCAGGAGCAAACAAAAACTCTGTACTTCAAGTTCAGCAAGAATTCCTGTTGTGACTCATCCTATCCCTAGGTCCAAGTTCTGTCGATGAACACGTCTTGGATGATACCTCCCGGCGTGAATCGAAGGATGAACACCGATGTTTGTGGATTCTTCTTTAGCTGCTTAACCTTGCACCTATTCCTAGGCCAAGATAGTTTAACCATAAACTGGAAAACGCGTATTTACTTCCTTTGTATACTTAACTCTCCCGATATTAAGTAAGTGGATAACCTCACAATGCTCTCCCGATACTCTTTTGAGATATGAAAACCAGAGTAAATAAACTTGAAGTTTTATTAAATTGAACAGAAAATCCTAAGAAATAGTTTAACCCTTACAACTACTTTACAAGATCAACCCTTAGCCCTGGGGGAAGTTTAGAACATAATGGAGAAGGGGAAAACTAGGGTTTCTAATGGAAGACGGCTAGGATCTAGACTCTCCTTCTCTAGGTCGAATTATAAGCATATATATAGACCTTGGGTACAAGTTTTCTTAATGGCCAAGAATACTAGTTCGAATTAAAGTACAATTCATTAAAGACTAAATCTCTGAATAAACGTCCTTTAGTTCGCCCTATCTTCATGCTTTGACTTTCTCCTCAAACTTTGGGCAAGGCCTTCCTTGTGCTTCTGGGCTCCAAAAATTATGCGAGTGGTCTCTAAAAATTAGGCTTGAAATTCTCTATCAGTCGAACTCCACTTCGCATTTTCCATCTCTTCTTCTTCACTATCGCCACCTCTATCACGACATATGTCACGATAGCGAGTTATAAGGCAGTTTGCTTCAACACTGTCGCCACTTCTATCACGTCAACTATCACGACAATGATTTATAAGGCAATTTTCTTCAACATTGTCACCACTTCTGTCACGGCAGATGTCACGACAGTGATGTATGAGGCAGTTTTCTTCAACCTTTCACTCCTGCTCTACAGTTATCTTTTGTTCTTTTGCTATCCTGGATTCTGCCACTACAGTTATCTTCTATTCCTCTGATGCCCTGGATTCTGCCACGACAGTTATCTTCTGTTCCTTTGCTGCCCTAGATTTTGTCGTCTGTTCCTCTGCTGCCCTAGATTCTGCCACGACAGTTATCTTTTGTTCCTCTGTTGCCCTGGATTCTACCACGATAGTTATCTTCTGTTCCTCTGCTGCCCTGGATTCTGCCACGACAGTTACCTACAAGAATAGAACGAAATCAACAGCTTTTGTGCAAAATTATCCATATGTGATGTTTATGCAAATTCTATCCTAAAATACAACTAAACATGCCTGAGTGCTTCAATAATATGGATAAATGAGGGTTAAAATATATAACATTTATTCACTCAACACACCCTCAAACTCAAATTATTGCTTGTCCTCAAGCAAATGCAATCTAACTAAGATTTTTTTTTGCTTTGGCTTAACTCAATGAACAACCATTACCTACAACATCTTCACCATCAAGATCAATATCTCTTTGAATGTTTATGGATTTATCCGGAGCAATACTATAATTCTTGTGTGAGTGTATGCGGGTTTTGTGAACAAATATGAGCTTAGACTTCTTAGCAACCAGAATAGTTACTTAACTTACTTGAGTTTTACTTCAAAAATAATTTTTAACTAGAGCCAATTTCGGGCACCTCTAGTTTTCTTCTAAAGTTTTTCTATTTTTACTAGAGCCGGTTTAGGGCACCTCTAGTTTAATTTCCTAGAGCCAGTGTTAGACACCTATAGGAGTACTTCTAGTTTTTTTTGTTGCATAGAGCCAGTGTTAGGCACCTCTAGGAGTAGGACTGAATCTAAGTTTTCTTTCTAACTCAAGTGGCTAAGCTTCCTATTCTAAGTTTGCTAACAGAGTCTTAACAACATATAAGTCACAAAAGTGTTTTAAGAGTTCAGAACTATAGTAAGGCTCTAGATACTTCCTAAAACATTCTAAAGCTACTGTCACGATAGTTAAGGCTGCGACAGGTAAGAGAAATTAAAAAACTTAAGCCAATTTTTAGACACAAAAATAAATAGTTATAAACACATAATAATAAGATGACTGCCTACCCTCAAACTCGAGGGTTGCATTGTCCTCAATGCATGACAAACAAAAAAACAGAAAGATAAAAACATCACAAGTAGAAAATAGAAACATAGAAGACAGAAGAAACAATAAACTTAATTTGAGGTGCCATCATTGTTGTCGTCTATACGAAGCTGTCAGCAGGCGCATGGTGGCAACATCAGTACTGTCGGGTGGCGGGTGTTTGGGTTGTCGATGTTTCAAAGGATGCCTCCTCTGATGCTAGGGCAACGAAACTAGATACTGCCAAGGCAGAGAACACCATGTCTTGATGGCTTTGGGTTTTTAGGTTGTTGTGGGTTCTTTATTGGAAAAGACAAGAAAAACAAATAAAATAAAAACTTAAGAGTTCAAGAGGGAATTAATCCTTGAAACTCTTATCCTAAAATAACGAAATTAAAAACTAAAACTAAATAAAATTTGAGGAGCGTCGTTTCTTATATTTCTTATGGTCCATCCGCACCCTCCATCGAGTTACAATTTTGCCCAAAAAGGGTTGGGCCAATGTGCTCGTGGCTACTCTTTTTTGTTTTATCATGGTTGAGGTGACTTTCTTTCTGGTTCCTTTGTAATCCATAAAGTCCTCTCATCTTGGCATTGTTCCTGAACACATGAACATATGTTCAAAAAAAAATATATCTATATCTAACCATGCACTTATCTCATTCTCGTTGAAGTTCGTTATGGTGGAAAGTAGCCTTTGTTGTCGTGTCTGCTGCTGCGGCAGCCAGTTATTTTGACAGTCCTTTGTCAGGTTGCTTTGCAGGTCAATGGGACATTGGAAAGTGCCATGACTCCCTATATCAATTTTTGTTGGCCACTCGTAGGTCTCCATCAGTAGAGATCTCGATGATTTTAAATCCACCGACGTTGGTTCCTCAAATACCTGTGATAGAATTGGTAAGTTTTCAAAGAATTCAAAAGGTTCGTTTATTACCTGCTCATATCCCATTGGTGAGTCATTGTCATCGGGTTGCTCTTGCATGTGGTTGTGCGAGTGCCATGGCGAAGGTGGATTTATGCAATCTTTGTCAGGCATAGTCGAGGCAGTGGGTTGAGGTTTTTCCTCGTCAGTGGTTGCTGCTTCAGCATCAGTCACTGCCGAGGCGGCAGTTTCTGCTTCGACTAGGGTTTCTACTTCGGAAGTGGTTTCCGCCATGAAATTTTTCTCAACTTCACTAGGTGTTGTTGCGGCGTTGTTCCGTTCAGGCTCCTCGATCATTACCAAGGCAAGTTGCTGCTCAGGATCATCATGTGTTGGGTAGTCTCTTTCACTGGCATCCTTGACATCTTGCCTCGGGGTTTCAGGTTCATCAGTGGCATGAATGAAGACCGTTGTGCTCAGGATTGCATCCACCTTGGCGATTCTTTTGTCCATAGAAGCCGACAATTCTTGAGTGAGTGCCATGAAGGCTTGCAGTGTGTCTTCTAAGGATTTTGAATGCTCTTAAGGATGATGACATTGCCAGGGCATGTTGGGTTCTGCAGCAAAACTGTTATGGTACAAAAAATTTTGCGGGTTTTGATCATACCATAAAAAATTTTGCTGCTGCGGCAGCGACATTTGTTGTCCATGTTGCTGCTGTGGCGGCATATCTTGTTCTTGTTGGTTCCATTGTTGGTTGTCTATATATTCACCGAAAAATGGGGACAACTTTCGAGTGCATGATTACCTTTACGGTAATTGCAAGAACTTTCCCACATCAAATCTCGAATGGTTTTTTCTGACATGTTGATGCCCTTGAACCTGTATTGCACCTGAGTTTTTTTTTACAAAAGAAAAAAAAACGAATAAAATAAGGCAAGAAAATAAATATAAGTGCAGAAAAAAACACGAAGTTGTACGCCAATCCCCGACAACGACGCCAAAAACTTGATGCGTGTAAAAGAGTCTTATTAAGTTGGAGCGCAAGTGTAGACCCGTGTCAAGTTATAGTATAAAAGATACCGTCTCCACAGGGATTGGGACAACTTCATAATTAATTTTTCTGCACAAGGGAAAAGATAAATTTAATAAAGAGTTGTGAAAATTCTTGAATATAAACTAAAGTAAACGAGGAATTCAGATTGAGAAAATAGGCTGGTATTGATTTGCTCAGTAGTGCAGGTGTTGCACTATTTAAAGGTCTTCTATTGTGTCTGTCGTCGAGCCTGTCGCGGCAGCGAACAAACATTATGTACTTCAAGTTCAGCAAGAATCCATACTGTGACCCGTTCTATCCCTAGGTCCAAGTTCTATCGATGAACACGTCTTAGATGATACCTTTCGGCGTGAATCGAAGGATGAACACCGATGTTTGTGGATTCTTCTTTTGCTGCTTAACCTTGTACCTATCCCTAGGCCAAGATAGTTTAACCATAAACTGGAAAACTCGTATTTACTCCCTTCGTATATTTAACTCTCCCGATATTAAGTAAATGGATAACCTCACAATGCTCTCCCGATACTCTTATGAGATATGAAAACCAGAGTAAATAAACTCGAAGCTTTATTAAATTGAAAAGAAAATCCTAAGAAACAGTTCAACCCTTACAACTACTTTACAAGATCAACCCTTAGCCCTGGGGGAAGTTTAGAACATAATGGAGAAAGGAAAAAACTAGGGTTTGTGATGGAAGACGACTAGTAGCTAGGCTCTCATTCTCTAGGTCGAATTACAAGCATATACATAGGCCTTGGGTACAAGTTTTCTTAATGGCCAAGAATACTAGTTCGAATTAATGTACAATTCATTAAAGACTAAATCTCTAAATAAACGTCCTTTAGTTGACCCTATCTTTTTGCTTTGACTTTCTCCTCAAACTTTGGGCAAGGCCTTCCTTGTGCTTCTGGGCTCCAAAAATTATGTGAGTGGTCTCTAAAAATTAGGCTTGAAATCCTCTATCAGTCAAACTGCACTTCGCATTTTCCATCTCTTCTTCTTCACTGTCGCCACCTCTATCACGACATATATCACGACATCGTGTAACACCCGGGTTTAGGGGTCAGGTGAAAATAATATTTTAATATTATTTTGGGCTCAGTTTTATAATTAAAATAATCTTTTAAGTTTCGGGTTTCAAAAATAAATATTCTACATTGGACCAAATTGAATGAATTACAAATGGAAGAGTTTTTAAAGAATAAAAGAGATAGCCATTCATTAATGACAAACTTGTAAATAATACAAGTTCAAATTTTAAATCCCCTTTTTATCAAACATTTCACTATTCACTCTCTTCTTCAACAAAGTTAACGTGAAATAGAGCTCTCTCATCTCCACCACTATTCCATCTCATTCCTCCTTCGATTCAACTCGTTTTTGAAAGGTAACATCATTTTTGACTTCTCCTCAACTCCCTCTCTTCAAAAGTACAATTAGTTTTCATTTTCCTCAAAGTTTTAGAAATTGAGTTTTTGGAGATTTTGATTAAAAATGGTAACTTTATGTTGTTAAGCTTAATTTTTTGATTCAATGTTGTTAGTTATGAAGTCTAGGAGCTAAATGGTACCACATATGTGAATTTTTCTTGGTTTTGAGCAAATTCCCGAAATTGGGTTTATATGGGGTTTTTGAAGGGTTTTGGGTGAGTTTTGGGGGTTGTTTTAGGTTGGAATTGATGGGCTATTGTTAGTGCTATGGTTAGGGGTTGATTTGGGATCATTTGTGGGTATAAAAGGTGTTGGAAACATGAGTTTTGGATGAGATTATGGGGCTGCCCGAGTTTGGTTAAATGTGGGGTTTGTAAATGGCTTGAAATATTGTGAATTGTGTTTGAATTGTATTCCGGGTTAGTACTTCGATGTTTGGGCTGATTTGAAGTTGTTTGAATTGTATTGAGGTTGTTTAGAAGCGAGAACTTGGGTCGGTGAAGCATCAGGAGGAAATCCGGAAGCTTGGGGGTGGTTGCTTGCTTGGCTTTGAGCTTGGAAGTTTAGGTGAGTGGTTAATGTTTTAAAGTGGTTTTAAATGGTTGGTTCGAGCATATGGACTAGGTCGGGCTTGGTAGACCCACCTAGAGTTAGGATTGGGGTGGGAGCCTAATCCTAAACTTAAACTAGAGCCATTGGTTGAACTTGTATTTGATGTATGTGCCTCGTAATATTTGTGATGTGATGATTTATGTATAATGTGTTATACATGTGAGATGAGGCATGACTTGTGGTGCACTTTGAAATGCATGTGAATGGTTCATGATTGTGATCATGGTGAGTACGTGCTAAGCACGAAATTGGTTGAAATGAATAATGTGGATTGAGTTAAATGTTGGCCCTGGTATGCTTGAGTACAAATGATCGATCATTAGGATGTTAGTGTGTACACATGAGTCAAATTCGCACGTGGCCTTGGTTGCGTTGAGTCACCAAGGAGGAGTACGGGTTTGCCCAGAAATCGTTGTATATATTAGTCGATGATGAGTGGAATCCCATCGACGGGGCGTGAGGATGAGTGGAATCCCCTCCGCGAGACCAGTGATGAGTGTAATCCCACCGTGAGGTAAAGTGGTTGTTGGATGTGAGTTCCAACGTGTTTATCCGCGTATTCGGGTCATAACTAGGTGCCAATGTTGATTGATATGTGTATCAAGTGTTGCGGAATGTGATCTCTATTTGGATGCTTATATGTGATTACATATGTTGTGAAATAGAGCTTGTTGAGCATGGCATATAATTGGATATTGTTCATGCATCTTTAACATTTGGCTCTTGAGGATCTTTGGAAATCATGCATTTACCTTGGTTGAGATCGTGCTTGGACCCTGCATTGTCGAGGTTTGTTTTTAAAGAGCTTACCCTCACTAAGCTTATTGCGTACGCTCTCTCTTTGTTCGATAATGCAAATCCTTAGTTCGTGGGTTGCTAAGTGCAAGAAGGGGCCTCCAAGTGTGCTTCGTGGTGCTTGTTTAGCTACCAAGTATGAACTTTTAATTATGATGTAATGGTCAAGCAATGGGATATGTAATCGTGTTATGATGCTTTTGAACTACGTTGTTGTTGTTGTTGTTGTTTAGGAGCTAGTTAGACTCCTCGTATGTACTCGTTAACTGGGCTTTTCGAGACGTATGTCCTTGCTTGTAACCATGTTAGTATTTTGCTTACCTTGAATTGCCTATGTGATGACTATGTTGAAGTATGCTTTTGGTAATGCCTTGGTTGAATGATTCTTTATATGTCTTGGGTGTTTTGAGCATGTTTGTCTTAGGATCCATGCCTCTAGATCATGTGTGTTTATGTTGAGTGTTGTTTGGGGTCGTTTAGGGCCCTTAGAATGGTTGAGAAATGCCTAAGTCTGATTTTCGAAGGTTGCAGACAACCCGCGTTTCGAAATGAGCTGGGCCGTTTCGGAACGGGTAAGGCTTCAGGGACCCCGTATCAGAACGCGTTTCGATACGGTTTGGCATGTGAAACCCCTGTTCCAAAATGGGTATCGGAACGTTTTGGCTACTGGAATTTTGAGAAAATGACGAGATGAAAGTGTTTCGAAACGGGTCTAAGGGTTTCGAAACGGTCAAAATCTCATTGACCACGAGAAGTTGACCGTTGAAGGTGTTTCGGAACGATTGACCTCCATTCTGATACGACCTCTTCGTGTGGGTTTAGAACCGTTGACCAGGTCAAGGCGTTTCGATACACCTTGAGGGTGTTTCGAAACGGCCTGTTTAATAATTTAAAAATGGACTGTTTTGCATAGGTTGATCGAGTTATTGTTTTATGAATGCTTGTCTTTCCGCTGTTATGATCACATAGGATTCGAATGAGCCTTTAGAAAAGATTAAATTAAAAAGAAATTTTCTGGGTCGTTAACCGAGGAGAAACCTTAACGAGTTTCGCTTCGGTTTTCCCCGTGTAGCCTACTCGGACCGGTCAAGCGTCTGGACCGGGACGAGGAGGTTACACATCGAGTTATAAGGCAGTTTGCTTCAACACTGTCGCCACTTTTGTCACGACAACTGTCACAACAACTGTCACGGCAACTGTCGCGACAGTGATTTATAAGGCAGTTTTCTTCAACACTGTCGCCACTTCTGTCACGACAGCTGTCACGACAGTGATGTATGAGGCAGTTTTCTTCAATATTGTAGCTACTTCTGTCACGAAAGTGATGTATGAGGCAGTTTTTTTCAACCCTTCAACCCTGGATTCTGCCACGACAGTTATCTTCTGTTCCTCTACTGCCCTGGATTTTGTTGTCTGTTCCTCTACTGCCCTAGATTCTGCCACGACAGTTATCTTCTGTTCCTCTGCTGCTTTAGATTCTGTCACGACAGTTATCTTCTGTTCCTCTACTACCCTGTATTCTGCCACGACAGTTACATGCAAGAATTGACCGAAATCAGTAGCTTCTGTGCAAAATTATCCATTTGTGATGTTTATGCAAATTCTATCCTAAAATGCAACTAAACATGCTTGTGTGCTTCAATAATATGGATAAATGAGGGTTAAAATATAGAATATTTATTCACTCAACACATATCATTGGGGTTCTACCATGTTTGTTCTCTCTAGCCATTGTCTCAAATATCCTATCATTCATAATTTTAACAAGTCTTTGCCTATGTAATTGTTTGTGTAAGATTCAAAGTACATTGCAAATTAGCAGTCCTACCCATGGGAAATGGATCAAATTGAATGATAAATTTGAGGTTTGGCCCAAAAATTGTTATTATCCCATGCCACATCATCATTTCCATTAAAACTTAATAGACGATGACCAAAATAAATAAATAGACATATAACATTAGTGATGATTTTGTCAAAAAAAATAGTTTGATGATAAAAATAGAAAAATGATAATGGTTAGATGACTATGGATGTAGTTTACCCTAAATATAAAAATAAGGTACAAATTAAATTTTACAGCTCGAGGTCAAATTATATATAAAGTTATTGCATTATCGTTTTTTAATAGTATATAAGTGATTATAACTTATAAGATAATATATTTTGTACATGTTGGGTTGATAGTTAGAATTTAAGGTGTAGGTATAAATCCAATATGTATAAACATATACTACCTGAGAGTTATTCAATTTTACAGCTCGAGCTGAAAGTTATTGTATTATGCTTTTGAAAGTTGTGTAATTCCAGATATGCAAACGGATTTAGCTTAGGGTGTAGGTTTTAGAGGTTTAGAATTTAAGGTTTATAATTAGAATTTAAGGTTTGGAGGTTAGAGTTTAATTTTTAGGATGATATGGTGAGGGATTTAGGTTTTAACCTATAAACCCTAAATTCTAATCTTAAAATCTAAATTCTTATCAAACCCCTATACCTAAAGCTCTAAACCCTCCACCATAAATTGAATCTCTAAACCCTACAACTACAACTAATATGTTTATAGAACCTTTCAATTTTCACCGCTAGTGCGCAGAATAATTACTCAAAAAACTTTAAGGTGTATATTGTTAGAAATGTTGGTGGAGAAAATTCGGAAGGTTTTTCACTCATTTACTGTAGATTTAAGATGACAGTTACATGATTTAAATCACTCATTTACTGCATATTTAATTAGATAATTACATGGTTTAATCACCCATTTTAATGCATATTAATATGAAAGTCATGTGTGAAACAAATATTTTAATTTTGATATAACTAAAAACCTAAGGACTAAATTAAAAGTCTAAACGAATTTTAAGTCCTAAAAATATCCCCATATAATTTTTATAATATGCCTAAGTTAAAAACATACTTTTCCAATTATTTTTCTAAGTGTTTCAAGTCAAAACAGTGGTTTCCATGTACCCGTTCCGAAACGGCCTCAAGGCGTTTCGAAACAGTTTCACCACTGTCGACCACCGTTCCGATACGGGTATCGAAACACCTGGAAGCGTTTCGAAACGGCTCACCTCGTTTCGAAACTGTTCTTCATGTTGGATTAAAAAAGGGTTAAATTAATTCAAATATTTCAGATTTTTTTTATATATAAGGGGTGTTTCGAAACGGCTAATGCCCGTTCCGAAACGACCCTTTGACAGTAGCCATTCCGTTTCGAAACGGATCAATACCGTTCCGAAACAGGGGCTAGGTTTCAGTTTGAAAAATATGACCGTTGTATGTCTTAACTGATTTTATCAAAACCGTTAAGGCGTTTCGAAACGGTCTAGGACCGTTCCGAAACGACCCTTTTACAGTGGCAAAACCGTTCCGAAACGGCCCTAAGGCGTTTCGAAACGGGCTCTTAAATGCACCCCAACGGCTCTTTCTATTTTAGTCCGTTCTGAAACAGGTTTCCCGTGTTCCGAAACGGGTTGGTGCAGACAGCATTTATGGTGGTAAGAGAGGGTTCCAACGGCTCCAATTACTTCTCCAACCACTCAAACGGCTAGAAATCAATGAGAAGGTATAAAAGGGACATCCAAAAGCATCAGCAACAACTATTGAACTTCAAGCAAACATCCAAACATCAAATTCAAGCATTAGAGCAAAAATCCCAAATTTGTGTAAAATCTCAATTTGTGTTCTTCATTCTTATTTTGTAAAATTGGGTTGAGTGCTTGTATTGGGGCTATCATTTGTATTGAGAGATACCTAATTAGCCTACAAATTCCTTTGTTCTCTTGTGTGAGGGTTGGGTTGATTTTTGGGTAGAAAAATCAACCGATATTGTAAAGGGTTGCCTCCTTGTCCTAGAAAAGGGGAAGATCAATTTAGTGAAATTGTTGCAAATCCTTAGTGAGACTAAGGTAGTGGATGTAGAGTTCATTTGGAACTTGAACCACTCTAAATTCCTTGTCTTTCAATTTTAATTTGCCAATTTCCACTACAATCCTTCAAATTTCCAATTCACCCCCCCTCTTGGTAAATATCGATCTTTCGATCCACTCAACAATTGGTATCAGAGCTTAACTCTTTGAGGATTAACAACCACAAGAGGAGATCCTTGGAAGAGTGTGATCATCAAAATATCAAGAGATGGCTTCAACCTCCGGTTTCGGCATGTACGAGTCACAATCAACCACCAAGCCTCCTTTCTTCAATGGTGACAACTACTCCTTTTGGAAGAACAAAATGAGGCTATTCATCAAGTCAAGTGACTACCTTGTATGGGATGTCATTGAGGATGGGCCATACATTCCATTGAAGCAAGATGGTGAAGGCAAGATGGTGTTGAAGAAGAAAGTCGAAATGAGTGAAGAGGAGAGGAAGAAGATTCAAGTCAACGATAAAGCTCTCCACATGCTTTTTTTGTGCTTTCGGTCCGGACATCTATTCAAAGGTCTCCTCCATTGAAAATGCCAAAGAAGTGTGGGACACACTTGAGACCACTTACGAAGGCACCAATGATGTCAAGGAAACTAAGATTGGACTTCTCAATCTTAGTTATGAAAATTTCAAGATGGAGCCCGATGAGACGGTGTCAAAGATGTTTGATCGATTCTCCACAATTGTCAACGGGCTAAAGGGCTATGGAGAGATCATACCGGAAGACAAGCTTGTCCGGAAGCTACTCTATTCACTTCCCGAAGCTTGGGATGGGAAGAGAACTGCCATCATCGAAGCAAAGAACTTGAAGACATTAAAGCTTGATGAGCTTGTGGGTTCTCTCCTTACTCATGAGATCATGAAGCAAGGAAGGGAAGATGAGAAAAAGAAAGAAGAGAAAAGAGTAGAGAAACTTGAAGTTGAAAAGAAGAAGAAGATGGGAATAGCTCTCAAGGCTAAAGCTTCACAACTTGATGAGAGCTCATCTAGTGATGAGGACGAACTTGAAGAATTGGCTATGATAGCCAAACGATTCTCACGATTCATGAGGTCCAACCGGGGTAGAAAAATCCAAAGAAAAATGGACTTCAAGAGCAAGAGCAAAGAAGAAGGAAAGGATCCCATCATTTGCTATGAGTGCAAACAACCCGGCCACATCCGTTCGGAGTGCCCTCAACTCAAGAAGAAGAGCTTTGAGAAGAAGAAGAAACTCAAAGCCAAACTTGCTACTTGGAGTGATGAGGAGTCATCGGAGGATGACGAACAAGAAGTGGCCAACCTTTGTCTCATGGCACTTGAGGAAGATTCCTCCTTGGTAACCTCTAACTCATCTACTTTAGATTTTTCATATGAAGAATTAAATGATGCATATGATGAGTTGCAAGAGGTATATGATGAATTAGTTGAGAAGTTTAAAGAGTCGGTCATTAAAAACAAGAAAATCATTTTAGAGCTAAATGAGAAAAATGACTCACTCACTCAAGCTAATTCTAAATTTGAGAAAAAGATTTTAGGATTAAAAGATGAACTTAAATTCTTTCAAGATGAAAATGTTGATCTTAATAATCTTTTGTCTCAATGCAATAGTGAACACCAAAAGGTGTTAGGTGAGCTAAATGAGCTCAAAAAGTCCTTAAAAAATGTTGGTAGTGTCAAACATGAAGTAGGAGAATCCTCTAGAACACACCAACCTAAGAAAAGGACTAATTACTACAAACAAAGTAGCTACCCTAGACATAGTAGAGCTAAAAGAATTAGAAGTGTATGGGTTCCTAAGGAACTTGTAAAATCTAATAATATTATTGCTATGTCATCTTGGATTCCTAAGGGAACCAAGGTTTTGGGAGCTAACACTCATGGACCCAAAATGATTTGGGTACCAAAAATCAAGGTTTAATATCTTTGTTTGTAGGGGGAGCATTGCTACAAGGCCAAAGCACAAAGTCAAAACTCATGGTACCTTGATAGTGGATGCTCGAGACACATGACCGGAGACAAGAGTCGATTCATGGATTTAAAGCCAAAAAGTGGAGGAGTAGTAACATTTGGTGACAACTCCAAAGGCCACATTAAAGGTATTGGCTCCATAGGTAATCACTCTACCATTCTCATTGAAAATGTCTTATATGTCGATGGTCTTAAACATAATTTATTGAGCATAAGTCAATTGTGTGATAAAGGATTTAATGTTTTATTTGATAAAAATGGATGCAAAATTGTTGACATTAAATCTAATAATATTATGCTCATAGGTCATCGCATAGGAAACATATACATGGTGCATTTAGATGACATACATACATCTCATGCATGTTTAGTTGCTCAAAATGAAAATGATGCATGGTTGTGGCATAGGAAGCTAGGACATGCTAGCATTAGTGTTTTGGAAAAACTAGTCTCTCTAAATCTAGTTAGAGGTTTGCCCAAAATTAAATTTTCAAATGACAAAATTTGTGATGCATGCTCTAAGGGTAAACAACATAAGTCTTCCTTTAAATCCATTAATGATGTTTCTACTAGTAGATGCTTACAATTAATTCACATGGATTTATTTGGGCCAATTAGGACTATGAGCTTGGGTGGTAAATCTTATGCATTCGTGTTAGTTGATGATTTTTCTAGATTTACTTGGGTTCTCTTTTTAAGTACTAAAGATGAGGCTTTGGAAAAATTCATCACATTTTCAAAATTAACCCAAAATGATCTTGAACTTAGAATTTCACACATTAGAAGTGATCATGGAACCGAGTTTCAAAATTTAGGGTTTGAAGAATTTTTGAATGAAAATGGTATTAGCCATAATTTTTCGGCTCCTCGAACTCCTCAACAAAATGGGGTAGTTGAGAGGAAAAATAGAACTTTACAAGAAATGGCTAGAACTATGCTTTGTGAAAATAATTTACCTAAATATTTTTGGGCGGAAGCCACAAACACCGCTTGTTATATTGTAAATCGAGTAATGATTAGGCCAATTTTAAAGAAAACACCTTATGAGATTTTAAAATCTAAAAAGCCTAACATTAGCTATTTTCACCCTTTTGGGTGTAAGTGTTTTGTTTTAAATAATGGAAAAGATAACTTAGGTAAATTTGATGCAAAAAGTGATGAAGCTATTTTTATAGGTTACTCTTTAACCTCTAAAGCCTATCGAGTATTTAACAAAAGAACTTTAGTAGTAGAAGAATCCATTCATGTTGTATTCGATGATAACCTCCTTCCTAGGAAGGATTCTTGTGATGATGATGATGTAGGAATCATAAATGCCTTTGATGGAGGTCAAACTTCAAAGGAGGATGAGATTCAACCAAAAGAAGAAGACACACAAGATCCACCTCTTGAAGCCTTGAAGGACTTGGCTATTGAGGAAAAGGAAGTGAGCTACCCAAGGGAGTTGAACTATGTCAAAGATGGTGAAATCTTGGGTGATCCATCCAAGGGGGTAACCACTCGTTCTTCTCTTAAATTAATGAACCATGTTGCATTTATCTCATGCATAGAGCCTAAAAACATAAAAGAAGCATTGAAAGATGACTTTTGGATTATGGCTATGCAAGAAGAGTTAAATCAATTTGAGAGAAGTAATGTATGGACATTAGTTGATAGGCCTAGTAATCAATCTACAATAGGAACTAAATGGGTCTTTAGGAACAAACTAGATGAGAGTGGTAACATTGTGAGAAATAAAGCTAGACTTGTAGCACAAGGTTACACTCAAGAAGAGGGAATAGATTTTGATGAAACCTATGCACCCGTAGCTAGAATGGAAGCCATTAGGATGTTGCTTGCATATGCATGTTATCATAATTTCAAGCTTTTTCAAATGGATGTTAAAAGCGCATTTTTAAATGGTTTTATAAATGAAGAAGTGTATGTGGAACAACCACCGGGGTTTGAAGATTCAAAATTTCCAAATCATGTTTTCAAACTTACCAAAGCTCTTTATGGTTTAAAACAAGCTCCTAGAGCTTGGTATGAAAGGCTTTCAAACTTTTTAATTGAAAAAGGTTTTGAAAAAGGTAAGGTGGACACTACACTTTTCATAAAAATGTATAAAAATGACATTTTAGTAGTTCAGATTTATGTTGATGATATAATTTTTGGTTCTACTAATGAATGTCATTGTCAAGAGTTTGCTAAGCTAATGCAAGGTGAATTTGAGATGAGCATGATGGGGGAGCTCTCATTCTTTTTGGGACTCCAAATCAAGCAAAAGAAGGATGGCACCTTCATCAACCAAGCAAAATACATAAAGGATATGCTCAAGAAGTTTGGCTTGGAGAATGCAAAGCCTCAAGCCACTCCTATGAGCTCATCTACAAAGCTTGACAAAGATGAAGGAGGTAAGTGTGTTGACTCTAAACTTTATCGTTCTATGATTGGATCCTTGCTTTACCTTACCGCAAGTAGACCGGATATCTTGTTTAGTGTTTGCTTGTGTGCTAGGTTTCAAGCTAGTCCTAGAGAGTCTCACCTTATAGCCGTTAAGAGAATCTTTAGATACCTTAGAGACACTCCTTGTTTAGGCCTTTGGTATCCTAGAGACTCTACCTTCAACCTACATGCTTATTCGGATGCGGATTATGGGGGTTGCAAAATTGATAGGAAAAGTACTTCGGGAACTTGCCAATTCTTAGGTAGTATGCTCATATCTTGGTTCTCTAAGAAACAAAATAGTGTAGCCTTATCTACCACCGAAGCCGAGTACATATCCTTAGGGAGTTGTTGTGCTCAAGTCCTTTGGATGAAGCAACAACTCTTAGATTATGGAATTAAAGTTGGAACCATACCCCTAAAATGTGACAACACTAGTGCAATATGCTTAACTAAAAATCCCATCCAACACTCTAGAACCAAACATATAGAAATAAGGCATCATTTCATTAGAGATCATTTCCTTAAGGAAGATGTGGTTATAGAGTATGTAGACACCTTGAATCAATTAGCGGACATTTTTACAAAACCTTTAGACAAAGAGCGTTTTTGGTCCCTTAGGAGAGAGTTAGGTCTAGCTAGCCTATCTTGACCTTTTAGGACCTCTTTTGTGCTTAAATATGCTTGATTTTGTGAAATGCCATGTTGATGTGTTTAAACTCCTAATTTCATCCATGCTTATAGTTAGGGGGAGTATGTTTATGCCTACGTATGTTTTGCCTGCTCATTCATGACATTTATGCATGTTAGGCCTCTTATAAGATCATTTTTCTGCATTTTTAGAGCCTCATATGCACTTCCAGGCCCAGGTGTATCGAAACAGGTGAACCCGTTTCGATACGGGTACCTTAAATCACGTTCTGAGAAGAGGGCGTTTCGAAACGCCTAATAGCGTTCCGAAACGTTTTTGATTCTGCCAAGGGGGTGTATCGGAACGCGTTCCAATACGGGTCAAAGGGAGTTTCGATACGGTCAACTGCGTATCGAAACGTTCTGTTTATGGTTTTAAAATGGTCAAAACCCTAGCCGCCCGTTCCGAAACGGTCTTGACCGTTCCGAAACGGCATCGCGGATTGCTATATCTAGGGCTTTTAATGATACAAATTTACTTTTTTATCAAACTCTAAAACCCTAAACCGCCTCCCTCTCTATAAATACCCTCTCAAACTCCTTGATTTTCACCAAATTGTGAGGGGTTTTAATCTTCAACTCAAGTCTAAGCAAGTTTCATCAATCTTGTGCAAGGATTTCTTCAAAATCATCCAAAATCCCAAACTAAGGTAATTTTTCAATTTTTCTCTTTTCTTTCAATTCATGTTCGAATCATAGGATAGAAAGTCTTATTTTTGTATAAATTATACGTTTTTGTTGTGGGTTTTCAAAATCTTGTGAAAATTTTTTCAAATCCCAAAATTTTTGATTTGAATATAAAATTTTTCAATCGTCTTTTTTTTAAACACTGTTTTATTTTAATTTTGTTTTCAAAAACCTAAGTGGGATTTCTTGTTGGATTGATTTTAATTATCAATGCATACACTCAATTTTAAAACACTTGCTTAATGTTTTTAGATGGCGGATCAATCGAACAAAAAGCGCAAGGCCGTTCAATCCGGTGAATCGAGCATTCGTCCGAATCTCACTCTGCTTTTTCAGAAATCCTTCAAAACTTCGGAAGCACGTGCTCGCTTTGCTTATGTCAAGGATTTCGCGGTTCGTAAGGAACGTGTTATCGATCTTGAATTCCTCAATTCCGAGCGATTCCTTTTTCGTTATCTTCCTCGTTTGGATGAGTGGAATCTCATGGATTTCTTGAGCCTTCCGGATGTTTGCTACAAAAATATGGTACTCATCTTTTACTCTAATGCTCACTTTCTTTATGATGAGTCCAAAACCGAGATCATAGGGATTGAGTCATCCTTGCTAGGCAAAAAGGCTGTTATAAATGTTAAACTTTTAGAGTCTGCTCTTAAACTGAAAAATGAGGGTCTTGAGGATGAACGCCACTTTGGCACTTTTACC
The DNA here is from genome assembly GCA_958450335.1 of Hibiscus tridactylites. Taxonomy (NCBI): domain Eukaryota; kingdom Viridiplantae; phylum Streptophyta; class Magnoliopsida; order Malvales; family Malvaceae; genus Hibiscus; species Hibiscus tridactylites. Next base: position 17,196,649 of record OY288281.1, on the reverse strand, counting down.
GGGAAAGCTCTTAACCTTGATGTGCATGATCGTGTCCTTCACTTAATGGTCTCTTGGTTTATTCGCCCTTCCGGCGGTAAATATTCCCATATCCGTCAACGAGATTATTTTTGGTTAGAGTGTTTCCGTAGGGGTGAGCGCCCAAATGTCCCTAAGATCATCTTTGCCGAGATTGTCAATAATATCAAGCTTATTGACACAAATGAGTTGACATCCTTCACTTATGGCATTGTCTTGAGCGCCCTATTTCACCATCTCGGTATTGATTGTACCTACGACTCTCCGGAACCTCGCAAGACCAAGATAGGTGAATCTTCCCTTCGCAAGTCCGGGTTCCATTATGTGAATGGTATTTGGGAAAGAGTTGATAGAGAAGCGGATCCTCCTCTTGTTGCTCCTCCACCGCAAGTTCAAGCCGCGAACAATGATGCCCTCACGGCTTTCCTTACCGAGCGTTTCAATGCCTTGGACTCTCGGTTCGATGCTTTGGACACTCGCATTACTTCGGGCTTTGAAACAATGGGCAATCGTTTGTCGAATGTCGAGGATCGTCTTAGTTCTCTTGAAACTTCTCATTCCAATTTGGATCTCTCCTTCTCCACTCTCTATGGGCAATGGACGAAGTTTCAACGTTCTCAAGCCAAGGACGATGACGATGAGGATGAAGAGGATGATGATGACGAGGCTTAGGATCTTCATTTCATATCATATTATTTATGCTTTTTAGGATTTAGATTGCATCTTATGTTTTATCATGTTTTAAGACCTATGCTTATGGCTATTTTATTTTGGGATTTTGTTGTTTGAATTATATTGAACTTAACGTTTTGAATTATGTTTTGGATATTTTGGTTATGAATTTATGGTTGCTTATTATTGCTTATTGGTACTAATCTTTTATCTTCTCTATGAGCTTATGTTATTCTTTTTGATCTAACAAAAAGGGGGAGAAGAAATTTAAGAGACACAACACTAAAATTCGTTTTTAATTTTTAAAAGGTTTAAACTTCAAATCAAAATTTTTTAAAAAAAACCTATCTTAAATTAAGGGGGAGTTAGAATATGTTCAAAACTTTCCAAATTCTCAAAAATTCTAACTTTGGTTTTGTTATATCAAAAAGGGGGAGATTGTGAAACAAATATTTTAATTTTGATATAACTAAAAACCTAAGGACTAAATTAAAAGTCTAAACGAATTTTAAGTCCTAAAAATATCCCCATATAATTTTTATAATATGCCTAAGTTAAAAACATACTTTTCCAATTATTTTTCTAAGTGTTTCAAGTCAAAACAGTGGTTTCCATGTACCCGTTCCGAAACGGCCTCAAGGCGTTTCGAAACAGTTTCACCACTGTCGACCACCGTTCCGATACGGGTATCGAAACACCTGGAAGCGTTTCGAAACGGCTCACCTCGTTTCGAAACTGTTCTTCATGTTGGATTAAAAAAGGGTTAAATTAATTCAAATATTTCAGATTTTTTTTATATATAAGGGGTGTTTCGAAACGGCTAATGCCCGTTCCGAAACGACCCTTTGACAGTAGCCATTCCGTTTCGAAACGGATCAATACCGTTCCGAAACAGGGGCTAGGTTTCAGTTTGAAAAATATGACCGTTGTATGTCTTAACTGATTTTATCAAAACCGTTAAGGCGTTTCGAAACGGTCTAGGACCGTTCCGAAACGACCCTTTTACAGTGGCAAAACCGTTCCGAAACGGCCCTAAGGCGTTTCGAAACGGGCTCTTAAATGCACCCCAACGGCTCTTTCTATTTTAGTCCGTTCCGAAACAGGTTTCCCGTGTTCCGAAACGGGTTGGTGCAGACAGCATTTATGGTGGTAAGAGAGGGTTCCAACGACTCCAATTACTTCTCCAACCACTCAAACGGCTAGAAATCAATGAGAAGGTATAAAAGGGACATCCAAAAGCATCAGCAACAACTATTGAACTTCAAGCAAACATCCAAACATCAAATTCAAGCATTAGAGCAAAAATCCCAAAATTGTGTAAAATCCCAATTTGTGTTCTTCATTCTTATTTTGTAAAATTGGGTTGAGTGCTTGTATTGGGGCTATCATTTGTATTGAGAGATACCTAATTAGCCTACAAATTCCTTTGTTCTCTTGTGTGAGGGTTGGGTTGATTTTTGGGTAGAAAAATCAACCGATATTGTAAAGGGTTGCCTCCTTGTCCTAGAAAAGGGGAAGATCAATTTAGTGAAATTGTTGCAAATCCTTAGTGAGACTAAGGTAGTGGATGTAGTTCATTTGGAACTTGAACCACTCTAAATTCCTTGTCTTTCAATTTTAATTTGCCAATTTCCACTACAATCCTTCAAATTTCCAATTCACCCCCCCTCTCGGTAAATATCGATCTTTCGATCCACTCAACATCATGTGATTTAAATCATACTTAATATGACAGTTACAAACAAATTAATTTGTTTGTTATTATTGATGTGAGTGATTTGTCGATTTTACCCGCAACTTTCAGCCTATAAATAGAATGCTTAAGATTCACTTTTAGTGCATCTTAAAAACATTTTCATGTGTTTCATGCTATCGAAAAGAGAGTGGCAATACCACTTTGTCCAACTTCAAAATTCGGGTGTATGAATTTTGAAGGCGTTGTGTTAACCTCAAGGGGTATTGTCCAGTGTAGCGATTACACCAATCGGGACAAATTTACTTCTAAGATTGTGGTCATGTCACAACAAATAGTATATCTCCTTCAATTTGCTTTATTTCATCCAATCGTGCTGACATTTTGATTTTGTAGTTATATGTACACCATAAATCGTCAGTGTGAATGTGACATGGTTGTATAAATTGTGTTTTGAGATGGCTGAGACGGTTAAATTTTCAGATGCGTTACTGAATAAATTTTCGATTTCCTTACCAAATAAATTTTGAGTTGCCTTATCGAATAAATTTTTGATTGCCTTATCAAATAAATTATTGGATGTCTTATCACATTAAATCTAATCAAGTGGAATAACGTCTGCTTGTAAACTATGTGGCGGCAACAAAGTGGGTGGATTATAATTCAACCCTTTAGATTAGATTATTGGTGTCTTGTTTCTGGCCAATAAATATTTTGTGGGTTATGACTTTCAAAGTATTTGAGACGGATAATTAAATTTCATTCAAGGGTGTTAATAATCACTTTTAATGAGATTAATGAAATTTATAATTCCTTGTGTAGGTTAAGATTTTTTCTATATTCAGCGAAAATTCGATGGAGGAAAAGAAAAAAACCCATGAAAAAACTCTCAAATTCTAAAATCTCTAAACCCCAAAATCTAAATCCTGATTTGGGCTGATTTCGCCGTTGATTGTCACGTTGCCGCCCACTAAATCGGCCGTCAGACCATCACGACCATTTCTCCCACCACCCCGTCGCCGAAAATCAACCGACGTCGTGCGAATCGACGAAATTGTCGAATGGTTTTTTCAAACAATTCACGACGAACGACAACAAGAGGGGCGGCGAACAGCGCGTAAGTTGTTTGGCGAGGGGAGGGCGCTTCATTCCGTCGCCAACAATGTGACCGTCGGCGGTGAGAGTGGTCAAATTTGGGGGTGTTTTGGGATTTGGCGACTATTTCGAGAATGTTTGAAACTTTCATGATACATTTTTATTTTTAATTTTTTTTATTAATTTTTTTTATTTTTAATATAATTTTGGATTTTTTTGGAGGTGACACATGTCCTTTAACAGAAAAATTTAACGGCGAACCTTAAATCGATCACGGAATGAAATTTTAGATCTCAATTTGGCCCGAAAAATAATTTGGACACTTAACTGAAAAAATGTATAATTTTAACACTTATTTGGCGGTTAAAACTTAAATTAACACTGTTTTCATAAAAAAACATTGTTTTCATAAAAAAAACACATAATTTGATTATTATGTTATCAATAATGTTCACTCTTTCTAATTATTGTCATTTATAAATAAATAGTTTAGATTCTTTTTTTTGATAAAAGCCACTAAATTTTTATTAAATCCATAGAAAAATTTCAATTACAATGCATCCAATAAGAAAAATATTTGGATTAAACAACCCAAAGAAATTCTTACAACCTAAAAACAAAGAAAATGAAAATTTTTATGGAGATAAGCATACCAACAAAATTTAGCAGCCTCCTGAATCTCCTTGTCTCTGTCCAAACGAGACGCATAAAGAAGGAAGAAGGAGTGGTGCGCGATCCAAGCTGTCAAGCAAAAAGTACCGCTACCCAGGACTGATTTCATCGACAAACAACCATCAACCGAGTGGGGATATAACTTTCCAAGTGACCACCAACAAAAATATAAATCAGAAACTAGCACCGATTGAATCTTTGTGCGAACAACAATCGATCGCTAGGGTATGCTGAAACATACCATAAAGACAGATGAATCAAACCACAAACCAAAAACAAAAACAAAAACATGTCACAAGGACAGAGGAAAAAACATGTCACAAAGACAGAGAAATAGATTCTTATTAAAATAAAAAAAATAAGAAAACTAATAGATCCGGTGGTCGACAACCAATATAAAAATTGATTGTCGACCACCGATCAAAGGGATTGATCAATGTAGAAAACGAATAGAATTGAAGGAATTTTGGTATGAAGAGCGGCTAGAGATTTTAGTATATAGTTTAAATTCTTTTAATTTTATTATTTAGTTTATTGATGAATGTATAAATTCGTATTCTAGCTCAGAGCATATTGATATTGGAATTGGAATGTTACAAGTATTTTTTAGACTACATATTTTTTAAAATTCAGATTTTCTTAAATTTAAGTCATCGAATTACACATACGATTTTCTTAAATTCATATTGGAATTAGAAGGTTCCCTTTGAAATTAAATTAAAACCAATAGGCAGAAAATGCTATTCCTACTATCTAATAAAATACTGCCACGTCGTGAAACACGCATCACATGACGTGTCGAGTCAACAGCTCAGCTCCTCTCTCCCTCTTCTTTTCTCGCCACCGAATAAATATATAATCTCTTTTGTCTAAGATCAACCCCTCCCATTTTAAACACTCCAAATTTACTATTTTATATACGAGCGAGATTAGTCAGCTGATCGGAACGGAGGCGGTAGCGGCGGCGGTGGCTGTGCCTGTGCCTGTGCCTGTGGTGGTTTTTATTCGATCAGATCCTGATCCAATGGCTGAAGACAAGTACAACCTCAAGAATCCGGCGGTGAAGAGGATATTACAAGAGGTTAAGGAGATGCAATCCAATCCTTCTGATGATTTCATGAGCCTCCCTCTCGAGGTCTGTTTCTTCCCCCTCCCCTCAAATTTCAAAACTTTAGGGCTTTTTTTGGGTTTCGATTTGATGATTCAGATCATGGATGGAACGTGGAGTTGTTTTATGATTTTGAGAATGTTTTGATTCTTTTTCCATTTAAGAGTCAAAATGTTCGTTGATTTATGAGATTATTGTGGATTTTCATTATAAATTGAGTTTTTCTTCTTTTTTTTGGATCGGATTTCAGGAGAATATATTTGAATGGCAATTTGCAATTAGGGGGCCCAGGGATTCTGAATTTGAAGGAGGGATTTATCATGGAAGGATCCAATTGCCCGCTGAATACCCATTTAAGCCCCCTTCATTTATGTTGCTGACTGTAAGCGCTCGCTTTATAAATACATACAAACATGTATGCATCATTTTTGTGTTGTTAATTATGTAATTTGATGTGTTAACAAGTTTCTTTGCCTGTCTAATTTTCAGCCGAATGGGCGTTTCGAAACCCAAACTAAAATTTGCTTGAGTATATCGAATCACCACCCAGAGCATTGGCAGCCATCTTGGAGTGGTTAGTATTCATATCTCTTGAATGCAAACGCATAATCTTGGTATAAATTGTATATGAGAATGAGATCGGGATATCAAGTGTAATGAAAAAGTATTTGTTTGTTGTAATTTTGATTACACTGCTATTTTATGAAGCTCTTCTAAAGTATTCACAAAAATCTTACTAGCAACTAGTGAATTGACATAGTTCTCATTTGCCTCACAAACCAAGTTTAACAAACCTCCATCACCTTCTTAGTAAGCCTCTTCAGCACTTGAAAATCAACTCTAATTGTCCCGTTCATCGACCACCAGTACCAAACCTCACCAGAAATATTACTGTGGAAGTGTATCCAACTCCATTAGGCAATGCCACTAGAGCTGTCCAGTATCATTTCTTCTTGATATGAATCTCATTTGCATTTACTTGTAAGTAAAAAAATCAAAGCAAAACTAGATACATTTCAGACTTCTAATTCTTCTAATCGATCTGTGGTCTGCCTTTATAGCTCCTCCCTACTTCGTTGAATGAGGTGATTGGCTGACCTAGCCTAGAAGCAACCATTTCTCTGACTGTTCCGAAATTTTAAACCGATATGCTTACATTATTACCATTTCCTATCCCTTCATTCTGGCATGTACTTCATTTTTCCTTCTTTTTTTCTGTATTTTGGATTGGAACCAAAAGGTTTTGTGTGATTATTTGGGAACTGATACCTTGTTAGAAAAGTTTAATTAGTGAAATTTGAGAAACTACACATTGCCTCCAATTTATATGGGATACTAGAGGCTTATTGAATGATGAAAATCTAATTTCAACTTTGATTATTCAATGAATATACATTCTCTTCTCGCTCAAACAAAATTTAGATAAAACCTTGCTAATCTGGTTGTTGGTGTTGATAGTGAGGACTGCTTTAGTGGCACTGATTGCTTTCATGCCCACCAGCCCAAATGGTGCCTTAGGTTCTCTAGATTATAAGAAGGAAGAACGACATGCCCTTGCCATCAAATCTCGTGAAGCTCCACCCAAATTCGGGACTCCTGAGCGCCAAAAGCTTATTGATGAGGTATGTTTTGCATAAATTGCAACTGAGTTAGGTGATTTTGGTTCTCTGTTTAAAAATATCTTTGGTGGTACAGATTCATGAATATATGTTGAGCAAGGCACCCCCTGTTCCTCAACTCAGCCCTTCACAGGACTCGGAAGAACACCCTACCAACAGCGATGGAGAAGTTCAGGCTAATCAGCAGGATTCTGTTAATATGGGTGCTGAGAATGGACCACTGAATCCAACAGAACATGGCAGGGCCGGTGAAGAAGAGCCTCTGGCTCCAGCCAATGCTAATCCTGGCAACCCTGAAATGAGGGTGAGTGCAGCACTGTCAGAGATTCCTGCCAGGGAACCAAGTCATCAGACGCTGCAAAGGCCGGAGACGAGGATTCAAAGACCTGCTGATGACCGCTTGTTTACATTGGCGGCCGTTGGACTTACCATTGCAATCTTGGTTCTTTTGTTGAAGAAGTTCATGAAATCTAGCGGACATGGTGCTGTTTTCATGGGTGGGTCGTAGTTCTTCCTCGGTTGAGCTGCACTCGCTTTGCAGGATTTGTTCAACAAGAAGAGACCTATCAAAGACATTGGTTTGAATATATAGTGAATCAATCTGATACCAGGTTGATAAATTTCAGCTATTGTAATTAACAGTATATGTCAGCAATGGATTATCAATTATATATGTATGTATGTAAGCATGATAAATACACTTTCTAAGTTTTGATTATTCAATGCCTTGCGAAGAACTTGTAGATGTTCTGTTCCAACCATCTATTTGATTTCACAAAGTCTTGCTTTCATTGAGGTAGAAAAACATGAAGTGGCGAGTAGTGTTCTTCTCGCTGGAATCCTTTGAACTTTGAAGTATGTTTTGTTTCATTTTCACCATCGAATTATTTGCAAATATATAAACCATGTTAAAAAAATATTAGGGTAAACTAGTGACTACCTAACTATAGGGTTGGTTTTGATTTGACTATTATATTTTTAATTTTGTCAAATATACCACTTAATTATTTAAATTGTTCTAATTAAACCACCCGCCGTTAAAAAATTGACGAGACTATTAAAAAACTTGGTATAATTACACATTTGAGCCCTTATATTTATGTAATCTATCAATTTGGTCTTAATTTTAATTTAATACAATAAAATAATTATTTAATTAGGTGGTGATATGTGTCACTCAGTTGGAGGTGGAAAAATGAGAGCAACAAAATTGCCCCATCAAGAATCAAACCTGAGACCTTAGATAATTACTCAAGGCATGCACTTGCCATTGAATCAAGCACGCTTTTGTGCTTTGGGGTAGAACAATTAATATATGTCTTTAATGATTGTTAATGCCCATAAAAATGAAAAAGAAGAAAATGCACTTGGATGGATTCGAACCAAGTGCACCAAGTGTAAGCTTTCAATATGAAGTACAACATTTAGTATATATCTTATATAGTTTTTAATGCTTGGAAAAAAAATAAGGAAATGTGGTTTTAAAAAACTCGAATATAATATTTTTATGATGCATAAAAACATCTAACCCAATTATATAAATCTAATAACTAAATTAAAGTTAAGAATATTTTGTATATATTTTAAATTATAGTTAGTGCACGATTTAAAATAAAAAATTTAATATTTTTTTATTTTTAATATAAAAATTATTTTAAAATTTTTATATTTTATATTAAATTTAATATATTTTTCAGTTCGAGATTTATTTTTAGAATTTCACGTATATAATCATTGAATTGATTTTTTAACTTAATTAATAATTTTAATACTTATTAAAAAATTAATTAAATTATTATATGTATAATTATATTAAAAAATTAAAAATTATATTAAATTTATTTTGCGAATTCAAACACACAAACATAATTTAATATTGTTAATTTTAATTTAATTATTAGATTTATTTAATTGGTTTAGATATTTTTATGCATCATAAGAATATTATGTTCGAGTTTCTTAAAATCACATTTCCTTCCTTTTTCCAAGCATTAAAAACTATATAAGACATATATTAAATGTTGTACTTCATATCAAAAAGCACACACTTGGTGTAGTGGCAAGCACATGCCCCTTACACCACAAGGTCCTTGGTTCAAATTCGTCCAATTGCATTTTCTTCTCTTTCATTTTTCTGGGCATTTGATTTGTTGCTCTCATTTTTTCATCTCCAATTTGGTGACACGTGTCACCACTTGATTGGAGGTGAAAAATTAATTAAATAAATCAAATAAAAATAATTAAAGCCCTCTAACCACCTAATTGAATAATTATTTTATTTTATTAAATTAAAATTAGGACTAAATTGATAGACTGTATAAATATAGGGGACCAAATATATAATTATACCAAGTTTTTTAACAGTCCCGTCAATTTTTCTGTTCTTTAACGACTGATGGCTTAATTGGAACCATTTAAATAGTTAAGTGGTATACTTGACAAAATTGAAAATATAGTGGTCAAAACGACACCAACCTGTAGTTAGGTAGTCACTGGTGTAGTTTACCTAAAATATTATATTTTTAAATTTAAAATCTAAATTTTTTAAACTAAAACCTTAGATTTAAAATTTATATGACGTAAACTCTAAAATCTAAATTAAATCTAAATTAACACCCTAAAAGCACTTTGTGTATCAGTTTTTTCTTTTAAAATAAGTAAGCTCTACATCTTTCTTGACCTTAAAGCAATAATTCATGTAAGGTAGTATGAAACAACATAAATAAACTAAAAAAAACCTAATCCAAGCACAAAGTTATGATTTTATGAATTCATTTTTTAACGTTATTATTATTATTATTATTATTATTATTATTATTATTATTATTATTATTATTATTATTATTATTATTATTATTATTATTATTATTATTATTATTATTATTATTATTATTATTATTATTATTATTATTATTATTATTATTATTATTATTATTATTATTATTATTATTATTATTATTATTATTATTATTATTATTATTATTATTATTATTATTATTATTATTATTATTATTATTATTATTATTATTATTATTATTATTATTATTATTATTATTATTATTATTATTATTATTATTATTATTATTATTATTATTATTATTATTATTATTATTATTATTATTATTATTATTATTATTATTATTATTATTATTATTATTATTATTATTATTATTATTATTATTATTATTATTATTATTATTATTATTATTATTATTATTATTATTATTATTATTATTATTATTATTATTATTATTATTATTATTATTATTATTATTATTATTATTATTATTATTATTATTATTATTATTATTATTATTATTATTATTATTATTATTATTATTATTATTATTATTATTATTATTATTATTATTATTATTATTATTATTATTATTATTATTATTATTATTATTATTATTATTATTATTATTATTATTATTATTATTATTATTATTATTATTATTATTATTATTATTATTATTATTATTATTATTATTATTATTATTATTATTATTATTATTATTATTATTATTATTATTATTATTATTATTATTATTATTATTATTATTATTATTATTATTATTATTATTATTATTATTATTATTATTATTATTATTATTATTATTATTATTATTATTATTATTATTATTATTATTATTATTATTATTATTATTATTATTATTATTATTATTATTATTATTATTATTATTATTATTATTATTATTATTATTATTATTATTATTATTATTATTATATAGTTAGGATCAACTTACACAATGTAAAGCTCTTTAAGTTTTACACGTTTTCTGGATCGTTAGATGAGATAGGATCTTATCTCATATATATGAGATATGATCCGTTTACACAATGTAAAACTCTATAAGTTTTACACGTTTTTTGGACCATTGGATGAGTGAAATGAATGGAAAAGATTAACAGTAAATATGTGAAGATTATCACTTGGAAAAATAGAGTAAGAAGTTAATCCATTTCCTCTCATCTAACGATATATATATATATATATATATATATATATATATATATATATATATATATATATATATATATATATATATATATATATATATATGATCAAGTACATGATGTAAAACTCATTGAGTTTTACACTAATTCATGACAATTGGATTAGTGAAATGGATAGATGAGATTAATAGTAAAAAATGTGAAGATTATCACTTAGAAAAAAGATAAGGAAATAATTTGAGCCACTAATTACCGTCATCCAACGGTCCAAAAACCATGTAAAAGTAATTGAGTTTTACACAATGTAAATTGATCCTAACACTATATATATATGATACTCGGACTAAAAGTTATGATTTTATGAATTCAATTTTGTAAATATTAGAGATTCATTAATTGGTCTAGTACTAAGGATACTCATATTATCATATCTTGTATGAGTTCGAATCTTGATATAGATAATATATCTCTATTTAATTAAATAAATTGTAAATATTGTCATCAAAGTTATTTTTAATGTTGTTTAACCTGGGGCACCGTATCATAATTTTTTCAAAAGAAACTTATTCAAGATTTACACATTGAATTGTTGATGACGTTGTGAATTTGAATTTCAACAATGGTGTACAACAGTCCTTAACCCTATATTGAAATAAGAGAAAATTTTTAATATACAAACATGTATAAATTAATGGTTATATTTTGATACACAAGTTGTATAAAAAATTACACAATCATTATATAAAATTTAAATCCCAAATTCTAGTAACTTAAAACTTAAACCTTAAACCGTAAACTCTAAATTCTAACTATAAACCTTAAATTATACCCCTACACACTAAACCCTAAATCTTAAAATTGAAGGGCTTGTGTACACAACTAAAGTTTACACAAGCTTGTGTATCAAAGTATTTTTCATAAACTAAAGTTTACACATGTTATCAAATTTAGGGCTTAGAGTTTAGTTTAGGGTTTAGGTCAGGGGCGGAGCCATGAATGAATGTTGGGAGGGCCGAAATATTAAATTTTAAAAAATAAAATGACTTATTAGAAATTTAAGCTCAAAATTCAAAAGGCAATGTCTAATTTTTCTAGTATTTAAATTATAAGGACTAGAGCTGACTATTAGAGGAGCACCATGAGCGACTACTCAGGGCCCTAAAAATTAATTGTTCTTATTTTTATTTTTTTTAATTTATCAAATGAATTAATTAATTTAACATTAAATTTTAATTCTCTTTCTCAAATCTCAAAATTTATTTATTTTTGTCAAATTTAGTTCTCTCCTTATTCTTCTCCAATCTAACGATAGAAAAATAAATGATACAATATTTTTTAATTTTTTTTGTATTTATCGCTCAAAATCAAACTCCATATCATACCAACAATTTAATGGCTTCAATTTTTTTTAACAAAACAAAGACAATAATGTGTTTGACAAGTTTAATCATATTTAGATGATTTACTAATGAAATATTAAATTAATTGTTCAAAGTAATAAGATATGTTTTCGTTCTATAGGTGTCAATTCTTTTAGTTTTCGCTCGGAGCACTGAAAATGTCTAATACGATCCTGATAAAGATGCAAATTGTTATTAGACTAAGAAATTTGAGAACAAAAACTCATCATTATTTGGTTCAGTCCTACTTGATTAAATATTTAATAAATTATTGTATTTTTTAATTTATATACTCATTTTTACAAGAGGCCAAAGTACTATTAAATTAAAGCTTATCGAATATATAAATTTTTTAACATGTTTAGGTGTTTAAGGTGTTATAGTTGAAGATTTAATTTTAAATTTTAATAAAGGGTTGTGTAATTTTTATACACGATTCATGTATCAAAATATAAGGGGTAAAATAATAAATTTAATGATTAAGATCTTGTTAAATTTTATGCACACAATCTGCTTTGAAGAGAAACTCCAGCGGCTGAAGAAAATTTAACAAGAAACAAAATGACAACACGATGGGAAGGTTGACTCATGGGAGACAATGAAACTGGAAGTGCAAATTGGGGGATTACAGTGCGTTGCCTTATTAGATTCAGGCATCACCCATAACTTCATTAGTTTAGCTGTGGTGAAGAGAACTGGGTTAGGAATGAACAAAAGGCATTAGTTGAAAGTTATGGTAGCTGATGGCAACACGATGGGAACTTTAGGAGAATCTAAACAAGTTAGATGGGAAACTCAAGGGAGGGTTTTTGTTACTAATTTTCTGGTATTACCACTGAAGAATTGTGATGCAGTGATGGGAATACAATGGATGTCACAACTTGGTGCTGTGAAATGGGATTTTGCTGCGTTGAAAATGGAATTTGAGCATGAAGGACAAGAAATCACTTTGGTGGGATGTTCTCCTAAACCTGTCAAGTGGGGTGAACCAAAATTATGTGGGAAAGCATTGAGGGGACAACATAACCCGCACAATGCTGCATTGTTATATCTCAATGCACAGTTAGAGATGAAAGCTAGAAAGGGGCCTTTACCTAAGGAGTTGGAAACACTATTGCAAGATTATGCTGAGGTATTTGAGGAACCTAGGTGGTTACCACCAGAGAGGGGCCAAGAGCACAGAATTTCTCTTGTGGATGAGGGGGCAGTGGTAAAAGTAAAGCCATACAAATACCTTTTTTGTCAAAAGGAAGAAATTGAGAAAAATGATCAAAGAGATGTTAGCAACAGACATTATTAGGGACACAAATAGTTTTTTCTTCTCCAATTGTCATGGTGAAAAAGAAAGATGGGTCGTGGAAAATGTGTGTGAATTATAGGAAGTTAAACTAGGTCACTCTCAAGGATGAATTCCCTAAGCCAATTATAGAAGAACTTCTTGATGAATTGGGAGATGCAAGATTCTTCTCAAAGTTGGATCATAGGTCTGGTTACCATCAAATCAAGATGTGGGAACATGATATCCATAAAACAGCTTTTAGAACTCATGAGGGCATTATGAGTTCTTAGTTATGCCCTTTGGGCTAACTAAGGCCCTTACCAATTTCTAAGGGCTAATGAACAAGGTGTTTAAAGAGTTGCTAAGAAAATCAGTACTAATATTTTTTGATGACATACTAGTGTACTCCACTGATTGGGATGCCCATTTGAGTCATTTGAATGAGGTGTTAGAAGTACTAAGAAGGAATAAATTATTTACTAAGTTGAGTAAATGCTGCTCTGGGGCCCCAAGAAATTGATTACTTGGGGTATGTTACATCAGGTGGTCAATAGCCATGGACAAGGGCAAGGTGAGCTGTATTTTGGATTGGTCAAAGCCTAATAATGTTAAGGAGTTGAGATGATTTCTAGGATGTTGAGTTTTAGGGTGCTCGATTTCTTCAACCATTCTTGCTCGTCAAGTGGTGGAGAAGTGCAATTTTGGGTGGATGTGGTGTGGAAGCTAAAAAAGATAAGTGACACAATGATTTATAGCGGTTCAACCTTCTAACCAAGGTCTATATCCACTACCTTAGCTTCCCACTAAGGATTTCCAATCAATCCACTATTGATTCATCCCCTTTTCTAAGCTTAGGAAGAAACCCTTATACACCGATCAAGCTTTCTACCCAAAGCCTTAATTAAAGCCTCTTTACAAGAGAAAAGATAAGCAAACTTAAATCCCTCTAATAGGTGTTTGTTTGCACAAATAAGCTCTCACCCAAAACCTAAAACACTTGAGCAATTTTGACAATTTTGGCTCACTAGTGTTTGTCTATACAAAGAAAAGACAATTTAAGTACAAAGACAATTCTTGATCATTTGTTGATTGACAATTGAAGCATTAACCATTACTTGATGCTTGGAGGTCCCTTTTATACTCCTTAATGAGTTTGTAGCCGTTACTAGCCGTTGGGGTTGAATTAGAGCCGTTGGAGACTTAATTTCCCACCATAAATGCAGTTCTGTAACTTTCCGTATCGAAACGCTCGAACCCGTTTTGAAACGCCCTTGTTCAGAACTAGCCGTTGGAGGCTGAAAAAGTTAGTCTGGTTTCGATACGAACAAGGTGGTTTCGATACCACTAGCCCTGTATCTGGGTTTTGCTTATTGGAAGACCCCGTATCGAAACACCTAAGGGTGTTTCGAAACGTCTAGAAGGTTTTCTTTAGTTTGGCTTTGAAAAACATGTAAAACCCTTTAAAAACATCCCCTAAACATAGTTTCAAGTTATTTAGACTTTGGAAATAATTTTGAATTCTTTTTAACTTAGTCCAAAATATTTTTTCAATTATTATATCAAAACATTAGTTCTACATGGGATTATCTAGATATTACAGAAGGTTCATTGAAAGGTATGGCTGCATAGCAATGCCTCTTACTGATTTACTGAAAAAAGGTGGTTGGAAATGGGAAGAAAATGAGGAGGCAACTTTCTTGTAACTAAAGGAAGCCATTTGTTCAGCACCTACCTTTACCTGATTTCAAAGCAAAATTCATCATAGAGACAGATGCTTCAGAGTATGGAGTGGGAGCTGTATTAATTCAAAAGGGAAAATCATTAGCTTTCTATAGTAAAGGATTGGAGATAAGATATCAAGGGTTGTCTGTGTATGAAAAAGAGACGTTTGTTGTTTTGATGACAGTGAAGAGATGATTTCTTATTTAATTGGAAGACATTTCAAAATTAGAACAAATCATCAGAGTTTGAGGTTCTTGGCTAGAAAACAAGCTACAACTCCTTCTCAACATAAATGGGTTATAAATATAATTATGAGGTAATTTACAAGAAGTGTATCAACAATATAGTTGTTGATGTGCTTTTAAGGAAACCAGTGGAGAAACATAGTCAGTTAATGGCCATCAGCAGTATATCCAGTGATGTTTTGGGAAGTGTGATAAAGACTTGGCAACAAGACGGGAGGTTGAAGAAAATAATTATGGAATTGGAGAAAAATGCTGGAAAACATAGAAAATACAGTTGGGATGGTAACCATTTGAAAAGAAAGGGTAAAATGGTGGTTAGGGATGATGCAACTTTGAGGAAAGAATTGTTAGATTTCTTTCATGAGAGTGCCATTGGAGGACATTCTAGGGCACATGTGACTACCAAAAAGATTTCATAAGTATTTTATTGGAAGGGTTTGGGGAAGGAGGTGAAACAGAAGATAAGAGAATGCACTGTTTTCCAAAAGAACAAAGATGATTTAATACACCCTAGAGGTCTTCTTCAACCTTTACCAATCCCTGACAGTGTGTAGTCTTCTATTGGGATGGATTTCATAGACGAGTTGTCAATTTCAAGGGGAAAGGACACTATTTTTGTGATAATTGATAGGTTGTCAAAATATGGGCATTTCTTG
The DNA here is from genome assembly GCA_958450335.1 of Hibiscus tridactylites. NCBI lineage: Eukaryota > Viridiplantae > Streptophyta > Magnoliopsida > Malvales > Malvaceae > Hibiscus > Hibiscus tridactylites. The sequence continues at coordinate 17,180,489 of OY288281.1, read as the reverse complement.
ACACTCAAACACCCTTTTTTTTCAGCTAGAGATATAGCCCAAGTTTTCCTTGAGAACATTTTCAAACTACATAGGCTGCCTACTAACATAATCTGTGATAGATATAAAATTTTCATGAGCTCATTCTGGAATGAATTATTTAAGTATTTGGGAGTCAACACCAATTCGTCAATAGCATATCATTTAGCTACTGATGAGCAAACTGAAAGGTTGAATAAATGTCTAGAAACTTACTTAAGGTGTATGATTGGAGAAAGACCTAAAGAGTAGGAAATTGGTTGCACCTTGCTGAATGGTGGTACAACACTTCCTTCCATTATGCCATTCAAATCACCCCTACCAAGCTTTGTATGGACATAATCCACCAGTTCATGTTCCTTATGTGGCAGGAGAACCTAAAGTTGCTTCAGTGGATAGGAGCTTGCAAAATAGGGAGGCTGCTTTGAAGATGTTGGAGTTTTATCTTAAGAGGGCACGAGAAAGGATGAAACAAGAAGTGGATAAGAAAAGAACTGAGTGTGAGTTTGCAATTGAAGATTGGGTATATCTTAAGTTGCAGCCCTATAGGCAACAATCTGTGAAACAAAGAAGCTGTCAGAAACTAGTACCAAAACGATTTGGTCCATTTTTTTATTATAGCCAGAGTTGGGAAGGTGGCTTATGAATTGCAACTGCCCATAGATTCTCGAGTACATCTTGTATTTCATGTGTCCTAGTTAAAGAAACACATTGAAATACATATTCTTGTCAAGTTGATTTGCCTATCATTGGACCTGATGAAGGAATCAATAAAGAGCCTTTAAAGATTCTGGATAGGAGGATTATTAAGAAGGAAAATTGTGCAGTAACAGAAGTGCTGGTTGAATGGAAAAAAATTTTCCCAGAAGATGCGACATGGGGGATGCTTCACCACTTACAATTGCAGTTTCTAAAATTCAATCCTTGAAGTCAAGGATTTTTTCAAAGAAGGGGCTATGTCAGGATCCATTGTGAAAGAGCCGTTGGTGTTGGCCGTTAGTAGTATAATAACTTAATATTAAGTAGTTATCATTTTTTAATAATGTTGTGCATTTTGGTTTGTTTAGTTGTACATTGTCGTTTTGAACAACTAGGATTATTTGTGTGAAACCTTATCTCTTTTTGAGGTTATCGAATGAACTTTGGAATATTTTGGCTCTCTTGTTGACATAGAGAATTTTTCTAAATCTCCCTCTATTCTTCTAATTCTATCTCTTAAAATTATCGTTTCTGATTCGTGATCATACACAGAATTCAAGCGCTATTGAATCCGATTAGTGAATTAAATCTCGTCGATCTAGATAATGAATATTTCTTGGCCCGTTTCGCCTTGGAAGAAGATTATGATAATATTTTTTAGTGGTGGTTCGTGGATGGTGTATGGAAGCTACCTTAGAGTCCAATCGTGGTCTCGTAAATTCTCTACGAAAGCAGATTACCCAAAGAAAATTTTAGTATGGATCCGCCTTCCGAGATTGCCCTATAGATACTACACCAAAAGCTTGTTTTGGTCTATTGTGGAGAGACTTGGAAATGTTGTGACCACCGAGGCAAAAAGAGGGAGGTTCACGCTGCTAGCGATTATGGATAATCTCAATGATCCTCTCGTACTCGGCATTGTAAATAATGGGTAAAAAGGATAACCAAGCTTGGCGAAATCGGATGAGCTTTATGGACTTTGGATACAAGTGGTTAGTAGGATAAAGAGAACTGAACCAAGCATATGAAGGTGTCAAATCCGGTTTCTGCAATGTCAAGAAAATCTGTGCATGTGGGGGGGTCTCAATTTGAGATTCTTTCTAAAACCGATGATGGTGAAGCTACTCCTATTACGGGTGTTGAGAAAGAAGTTACGCCAAAAGTTCGACCAGCCCCCTTGGCGAGGGGAACTCATATAAGGAATTTTCATAACAATGTACTCAATTGAAGGGAGGCAAGGCATCATGGTAGAATTCGAAGAATCGGCAGCCAAGTGTTGTGGCTTGGCAAAGTGAGAATGCTCATGATGTGTTGGAGAAAGGAGACTCGCACGAGAGTGGTGGGATTCATCCCCATCTTCGCTTCAAAAGGCTAATCATATGGCGGTTCGTGTAGTCGAAAAATGGGGAGCTAATGTCTTGAAGGAAAATAACGGTAGTCTTATGTATGGGCCAATCTGAAACTCAAATTCCAAAACCGCTAGTTGTAACTCGGCGGTGGTCAAGGGGTTGACTCACAGGGGAAAAAAGATAATCATGATTCATCCAAGTCGATCTTGGCAGATTGAATGCAGCACATGGACAGTGAATTGTCGAAATCCATGCCGGGGCAGGGGAAATATTTTTTTGGAATTTTCATTTATTGAAACAAAAGTATGAAGAAGAATATATTTAACTCATATCTACATTCATTGTAAAGATGATTCCACAATCTGTGATAGTTCAAGTAACAAAGCATCAAGGGGTAATCCATTTTTGAAAGGGAAAAAGAAAAAAGAATGAAAAGAATTGCTTTATACAACAAAGATACCTTATGAAGGACTTTGTTTCTTATCTTCGTTTAGAACTGAAACCGTATTGGTCAATCTCGAGAGCGTGTCATTGCTGATGCTCTTTGACTGTGAAGGAGAATTCCAGCGATTCAAAAGCTCAAGGAAGCATGGAAGATACGTTTCATCCATTGGAAATTTTCACTTATGTGCTTGATAGGGTTCCACCGGACACGGTTGATGCGATATTGTCATACTTCCATTATAGGATTAATGATTCAACATTGGAGGATTTATTGCCTTATTTGAAGACCAAAGGAGTTGGGGTGATCAGTGCATCTCTGCTTGCCATGGGACTTCTTACCGAGTTCGGTCCACCGGAGTGGCATTCGGCATCCCCCAAACTCAAGGTTTGTAGGACGGTGTACTAAATACTTCGAAATTGTATTTAATCATGTACTCATATCATGTCTTCATAAGCTTTCTTCAGTCTGTCAGCCAAGTTGTTGCTGTCTATTGTAAAGAGAAAGGGAAGAATATTTCGAAGTTAGCTCTGCAATATTTCGTCGGTGCTGGTTGGCATGAACTCTGTTAAACATGTTCCTATTCATCATTTGACTTTCTAAAATTTGTTTTATTTCCGGATAATAGAATTTTCTTACTCGATCTCCATACTGTAAGTTATCCGAAAAGTGTTAGAGTTTGAGGGAGAGTGTAAGTTATCCAAGAAGTGGTAGAGTTTTATTTAATCTATAATTATAGTTTATTCCCAAATCAGTAGTTTAGATTTACTAGAAGTCTTATTTAAATTAGGGACAAATATTATTGAAATTAGAAATAAAATTATAGTTTTAGTTATATTAGAACTCTATATCAGCCTATTTAAAGGCTTACTCTGTATACATTTAATAATGAAGAATAATAAGAAAATACAGAGAAACACATTGTTTTCTCTGGAAAATATCATTTCCATCTTCTTCAAACAACAAATACCTAACCACCGATCACACACACAAACCACCCTCATTAATTGCATCTCCGGCCACCATGGCCCCTTTCTCACATGGTATCATGAGCCAACATCGGTCTTGATGTCGTCACCACTGCTGCCATCTCTGATCTGATATTATTTTTCTTTTCATATGCACACTTTTTTTTTCGCTGCTATAATTAGGCCGCTCGTTCCTTAGCTTCTCCTTCGTTGGAATCTTACATCTCTGGTGAAATTTCTGCTCGTTTATTTTTGTTGTTTTGTCGAAAAGGTTATAGTTTAGCCTTAAAAAACTATTTGGTTCTATCTTAGCCATCCGTCCTAAAAAAAGATAGCAGAAAAAGGTTTTAGTTTAGCCTTAAAGAAAAACTATATTATTTTTCAAGAAATTCTACATCAAAAATCCAAGCTGAGACTCTAGTACGTGTAACTACCAGCTTGAGGGGGAGTGTAGATTCATGTGATCGTTATTGAATGAAAGCAGCTGCTTAGTTCGTGAATGGCAGAAAAAGCTGGAAGACATCTCAGAAGAAGATGCAAAAACCAGAGAAAGATCATCACTGACAGAGGAAAGCTGGAAGACATCTAAGGGAGGTGCAAAACCAACAACTACAGCAAAATTGGTAGTCATCTCAAGAAGGATGTCGAAACCAGCAACATCAGCTGTAAATTTTCAACAATGATCGTGCAAAGAACAACATGATTATATCCTAGTTGTTCAACTCAATGGCTCCCGAAAAAGGGAGATTTTCTTTTCTCTAAGAAACAACAGAAGAAATATGAGTGGGCATCACATCCAAGATCCAAGCTGGTGCTCTACTACGTTTGCTCACCAGCTTGAGGGGGAGTGTAAGTTATCCGAGAAGTGTTAGAGTTTGAGGGAGAGTGTAAGTTATCCGAGAAGTGATAGAGTTTTATTTAATCTATAATTATAGTTTATTCCCAAGTCAGTAGTTTAGATTTACTAGAAGTCTTATTTAAATTAGGGACAAATATCATTTAAATTAGAAATAAAAGTATAGTTTTAGTTATATTAGAACTCTATATCAGCCTATTTAAAGACTTACTCTGTATACATTTTATAATGAAGAATAATAAGAAAATACAGATAAACACATTGTTTTCTCTAGAAAATATCCTTTCCATCTTATTCAAACAACAAATAGCTAACCACCGATCACATACACAAACCACCATCATTAATTGCATCTCTGGCCACCATGGCCCCTTTCTCACACATACCTTTAACTGTTAGTAATGTTTGGCTTGTCAATAATTAGGTTGAAGAGAACGTTGCTGCTGCGACATAACTTGCAGTGTTGGGGAATGAGTAAAGACTTCATATTATCTACAGAAACTTTGAGTATAAGATGAAATAAGGGATGACTCACAATGTTGACCAAACTTTTAAGGCACCATGTAAGCTACATGTTAGTCAAGTAACGGAGACTAATGGTCTATTGACTAAAATAGAAACATTTGGAAACGTAAGTGACAAAAATAATTTTTTTTTTAAATTCAGATGACCAAAATAAAACAAATCCTAAACTAAATAGAACAAATCCTAAACTAAATAGACCACCGATCAAGATTACCTTTTTCTATTATTTTTTATTAAATGAAAATATTACATTCTCATGCTGAAATTCAAACCATACAAGATGAGACAAGATGAGCATCTTTAACCACAAGGCCAATTAGTGGATCTCATTACCTTTTTTATTTATATCCATGGTTAAAGTTATTTTCTGGGTGTTCCTGGTCTTGTATTTAATCGCAATTTTAGGTTGTTAATGAAGTCGCAAAAGTCAGATATCATTGCTATTATGATGCCACGTGTGAGTGGAACCACTGTTGATAAGTTTATTCGACGATCGAGGTTTGATTCTTATTATTGTGTGGAAGCCACATGGTTCTTTCATGGCATCTGGATTTTATGGAAGGAATCAGTGAGAATTAATATTCTTGTTGTTTCTAATCAGTTCGTTCATTGTTATTGTATAGATGCAGCCAACAAACAAACTCCTTTATATCATTTGTGTACACTAGCCCGAATAGTAGAAAGAGGAGTCTGATTTGGGATCAATTGCCTGCCCTAGAGTCGCCTACCGAATGGCCATGAGTCTTGGGTGGCGACTTTAATACATTCTTTAACTCAGCTGAAAGAAAAAGAGGTCCTGCAAGACGATCAGAAATCTGTTCTAAGGAATAAAAATAAGTGAAGAGAAAAACTTTTCTTAAATGGGTCTTCTTCGAGTTCTCTTCCTTCTTTTGATATGAGATTGGTTGAAGAAAAAGATTGAGAAATTGGAGTTTGGCCTAAATATTTGGTGAATTATTTTAAATTAGAATTAAATTAATAAAGTGTATAAGTTTTGAGACTAGAACTGCTATTATATCATGTCATGTCACATTCTTCGTTAAGTTGACATGTGACTGAAGAAAAAAAACATAATGTTAATGACCATTCTTGCAAAAGAAAAATAGTTTGGTGATCAAAACAAAATATTTTAATAATTTATGACCAATAATATAATTTACTTTATTTTTTATAAAATTAGCAAGATTTTAATTGTATCAAATTTCATCATTGAATTTTTAATTTTAACAAATTAAACATGTATACTGTTCATTAAAAATTTGCTTGTAATGTAAGGCATGCATAATAATATGAAATCTTGAATTTAATTTATTTTTAGAGGGTGACCTATGGTATCGCTTAAAACATAATTTTTTTCTTAAAAAAAGTTGCTTTTCACTCATAGGCAATGCTAAACACTTCTAAATCAGTGTGAAAATAACTTAAAAAGTGATTTTCCACCCAACCTCAAAAGCTAAGATTTCTAGCTTTTGGGGTGAAAAATCACTTTTGGGTGTGAAGTTAATTTTTTATCCTTAATTATTAACACTAATATTAATAATAGTATATTAAAATAATATTAAATATAATAATTATTATTTTAAACTAATATTTTAATATTAAATAAAATAATTATTAAATATATTAGATATAATAATTATTAATAAATTTTACGAAAATGAATTTAAATATTATTTACGTTTTATGTATTTTTACTTTACAATATCATGTCTAAAATATACATTTTATCTTATAAAAAATATTTTTTGACAGCAATACCAAACATTATAATTTTACAAATAACTTTTCAAAATCACTTTTAAAATTACTTTCTAACAACACTTTTAAAAACAATTTTCAAAAGCAATGCCAAACTGGCCCTAAAACAACTTCATATTAAATTATTTAATAAAATTAGCATAAATAATTGGATTAATATCCTATACACTGGCGGTGGAAACTTTCACAAGCGCCTCAGTTTTAGGGTATAGAGAGTTAGTTTAGGGTATAGGATTTAGGGGTTTAGGTGTAGGGGTTTAGAATTTAGGGATAGTTGTTTCAATTTAAGGCTCAGGGTTATAATTTAGGGTTTAAAGTTTAGTTTTTAGGGTAATATGGTGAGGATTTAGGTGTTAACCTATAAAACTTAAATTGAAACAACTATCTCTAAATTCTACCCCTACACCTAAACCCCTAAACCCTATACCCTAAACTAACTCCATATACCCTAAAACTAAAGGGCTTGTGGAAACTTTTAGTTTCCACCGTCTGTGTATGAAATATTTATCCTAAATAATTTAGTTTGTTAATAATAAAAAATATATAATTTAACAAAATTAAATGACAATGACTTTAAAAAATAATATCAAATTCAATAATCTAGGACGGGGTCAAAAATATACAGACTGCTGTACTAAGGTGATTAGACAACTGAAGCAGCTTCTTCACTTGGTGTTACTTTGTTGTTTCCATGGAAGTAAAAGTAAGCATATAAACCCAGCTGAATTGCCCCATCGATTGCTCCTACACCACTGGCAACCTGCAAATCATCCACATTACCGTTATTATTGAGTAAAATTTTAATATACGGGCTGTATAAAATTAATTTTATACAAATTTGTATATTTACACTATAAAATCTAAATCTTAAATTTTAACCCTATCCTTGAAAAACGAAACCTTAACCCTTAAACTTTATACCCTAAATTCTAAACATTAATCTTAAATTCTAAACCCTACGACTTAAATCCTAAACTAAAAATACACGTGTGTCAAAGTTTTTTTGCTATTATTATCCTCATCATTATAATGACAAAATTACTATATTATCCTACAACTTAATTGGAGGAGGGCGTATATTGAAGCAAATAAACGATTGGCGAAACAGATCAGAACTTCTAAAACTTGTTCAAAACTAGAGTAAATCAAAACACACCATCACCTAACCCATGACGCCTACCATCACCAACCTACACCAATATAATATTATCTACTATCTCCTACACATTACAAAAAACCCCCAAACCACATCCAATCCCCAACATTACTCCTTAACTCAACACCACTAACAAAATTTGAAGAAGCAACCAACACCAAGATGAAAGTGATCCTTCACTACCCCAAATATACAATATTCCAAACCCAGTCGCCATTTAGCGAAGAGAAAAACAAAGCAATACAAGGGAACAAGGCTCTAATCCACCTCAGCTAGAAGAGAAGGCACCTCGAACCTAGCTGCCCATCACGGGTAACAAACTTGGCTTAACTACGAAACAAAAATTCAGCTCCATGAATCCTATCCCCCAACATCTCAACGCACCAAAAATGACTTGGATTGCACACTCAGTCTGTAGGAAAAATAGACTGCAAAACGGCACGTTAGTACTGACTGGAAAATAAAATAAATTACAGAAGTGATCAATAAAACCGTGTCGTGGAAGAATGCTACTGCCTTAGAAACGAATTTACCCCGATGAGTGTAATTGCTACTGCGGGCGAATCGTCCCCTGAGGTTAACACGGTCGCTCCGATATTCGTACACCCGAATGCGGAGTGGACAACAGTGGATAACAATAGAAGAAGAGAGAGAGATTTTGAGTTTCTTGTGTATTTTTTGGATGCAAATGAAGCTTGAAGGCCTCACTATTTATAGGCTGAAAAGGGAGGGCAAAAACGTTGTAACACTCCGGTTTTAGGCCCGAGAGTTATCGATTTTGATCCAGGATTAGTTTCGGGTTAAATTTAAATTAAAGAGTTGATTTTTATAAAAGTTTTCAATATTTACGATAACGCCATTAATGCAAATTTTAAGAGGGTTTTGAAAATCAAAACCACTCATCTTCTTCCAAAAACTCTATTCTCTCATCTTCTTCTCCCTTCCTCCATTGAAGACCTTTGAAGGTAAATCCTCTGTTCTTTTCCTTGTTTTACTTAAATTAAAGTTGGATTTGCAAAGCCCATTAATTCTCATTGAAATTTCAAAATTTATGAAAAGTAGGGAGTTTGGGTGATATCACGTACGAGTCTTTTAGGGCAGTGTTTTGGGGTGTTTTTAAAGTTTATTTTAAAGTCATAACATGTTAAAAAAGTTGCTTAATTATAGTATACCCGAAACTAGTTTTAGGGGTGGATTTTAGAAGTGAAATAAGTGAGTTTTTTACTTGATTTTGTGGTGAAAAGAGGGTTGGAGGTATGTGAACATTGGATAGGTGTTTTTAGATGTTATTTGATGATTTTAGAGTGGTGATAGTGCTGGTTTGATTGGATTCCCGAAACTACTGTTGTAGGTGATTTTTAGGAGTGAAAAATAAGAGTTTTTAAGGTGTTTATGTGGGGAAATGAATGGCTGATGGTTGTACAGTCTTAGGGTGATGTTTTGGACATGTTTTGAAATGTTTTAAGTGTTTAAATTGAGGGGTAATGGCTGGGTTTTGCTGGAGTACGAAAATGAGATTATTTGGGAGGATTTCGACTTTGAATTGTTGAGAAAATATTGTGGAATTGTGAGCTGATGTATAACAGTAAATTTGTGGTTGATTAAGAGGTTAATAAATTATTTTTGATTGGTTAGAAACAACGAATTTGGCCTTGGGTGGTTCAGACGCGGTCTCAAGAAGTTCGAAAGCTTGAAACAACTTTGTGGTTTGCATTGGTGTGCGAATGGTGAGTGGAAATGTTTTTAAGCAACGTTTTGGTTCAAAGATGGTTTTGAAAGAGTTAAGAATGATCTTGAAAGGTCAATCTAAACTCAAGAGTAAGTTGACGTGTATCCCCTCTTTAAATTCCCCTTTTTACCGTTTGTTTTTCATTACTTGTGGTGATAACTTGTTATGCATGAAATTTCAATACTTTGGGAGGAAGCATGTTGTTGTTATTACGTTGTTGATCATGCATGATGAAATCAATGGTGTTGTTGATATGCCTTGTAAAATATATGTAAGTTGGTGCAGGTTGTGCACGGAAATGGTAAGTAAGACCATTTGCGGTTGGTAAGACTGTAAGAAGTAAGATTGTGCATAATTGTGGATTTTGTTACAAGGTGTTTTGGTCATGCATGATATAGTGTATCCATGTTGCATGAGGGTGATTTGTATAACGTATTGCATGGTTGGTGGAATCTTATTTATGTTCAACGAAGGTTTAGGGTTTGGGTGAAGTCTTGGAGACTAACCTAGACCCAAGAGTAAGTTCACCTAATCACGTTGTTGGTTGATTTTCGGTTCTCATGATATGTGTGATGTGATGATGTTTTTAGATTGTTTCTACTCTCTCTTTAATGTTGTTGTGTAGTCGTTGTTAGTGTCGAACCTCACGTGATGGTTATCATTACTACGGTGATGTGTGGTCCCACCGGTAGTGACTAGTAGAAGACTACGGTGATGTGTGGTCCCATTGGAAAACTACTAGTCGAACGGTGATGTGTGGTCCCACCGTGTTTTGGTTATGCTTGTGCGTACCATGTATTGTTCATGTTTGTGTCTCACTATATCATTTCCTCTTAATGGTTTTGCTTTAAATCTAAGATTATGCCTTTATGCATACCATGAAGTGTGATGCCATGATAAATGTCTATGTTGAAGACTTATGGTCGATCTTGTGTGTTAGTAAGAGGATTATGTCGTTGGATGAATTGTATGTGTTGGCTTTTATTTTAAAGAAAGCTTTGAACCCTGCATTGTCGTTGTTATGTTTTCGAGCTCCGCTCACTAAGCTTTATGCTTACGCTCTCCTTTTTTTCGACAATGCAGATCATTAGCGTGGAGTTAGCAAGAAGCAAAGAAAAGAGCGTCCAAGCGTGCGGTAGTTGCTCAAGTACGGTTTGGTAAATAATGTAGTAGTTTAGCAATGGAAAATGCTACGTGTTTTAGGAGTGTGTATCTAGACTCCTTTGTGTTGGCTATATGTTGCTAATGCTTTGTATTGATGGATTTGTAAATCATGTTTATGTTGATGCCTAAGTGTTTGTATTTGAAGGTTTTTAACTATGTGTTTATGAGATGCTTATGATCTTATGTTGAAGGCACGAAAACCATGTTATGCAATGTTTAGGTAGGTGTTTGTTTTCTATGAATGAAGTGGTTTAGTATGCATGCTTGTATGCAAGTTCCTATCTAAATGCTTATCTTGTGTTGGTTGCCTTGATGGTTGGTTAAGTAGCATGGTATGCTTAGCTTTGGTTAGCCTTGGATGTATGTTCTTTTGAATGGTTGGGTCTTGGATGTATGATAAGTGTTGATCATGCTTGAAGTAGGGTGAAATGCCTCTAAAATTCGTGTATGCATATTGTATCTTGTTGTTTGAAGCATGTTGAGAACTTTTGGAGATGCAGAAACGGATTTTAGGAACACACAGACAGTAGGCGTTTCGAAACGGGTGTGGTTCCAGGGATGCCTGTATCGGAACGCGTTACGGTATGGCTTAACACTGTGAGCCTTGTTCCGATACGCGTATCAAAACGGTTTTGCTACTGTGAAAGCATGTTTCAGAACGTGTTTCGGAACGCTTAGGCGAAATGGACCCCTGTATCAAAACGAGGTGGACTGTATCGGTATGGCTGGTCTGGCTTTTAAAACTGGGGCTCGTGTATCGAAACAGGCAAGCCTATAATTTGGGTTTTTGGCATCATTAAAGGTTCTCGGTTTGTTGGGCTTGAGTTCTGTTTGTTGTAAGCTTTCTTGTGAATCTCGTATGCATCGTTTATGTGTAGTTTGGGTCGTTAAGCATGGAAATGGACTAACATGTCACTTGGTAAATTTAAATTATCTTACGTTACGTCTATATCGTCTTGTCCTCTTTTTCCGCTATCGTTTTCATACTTAGGATCTAACGATACATTTAGACAAGATAATTAAAGAAAAAAAAATTTAGGGTTGCTAAACGAAGTGGAGCCTTAACGGGTTTTGCTTTGGTTTTTCCTGTGTAACCTACTCGGACCGGTCTGTCGTCCAAACCTAGACGAGAGGATTACATTTAGTGGTATCAGAGCTTGAGGTTCCGAGACCTCGGGTAGGTAAGTGAGGTAAGTTTGATGTGTTATGTTGTTGTTATGTCTCGGTGAATGTTTTGCCATGTATGCTTGAAGTTTGCTTGCTGGTACGGTGTTTGAAAGCATGTGTTAGCATGATGGTTGTGTTGAAGCGTAGTGTCGAGTTTCCATTGCTAATATTATTTATTTAAAAGATATTTTGAGTAAATGATTACTTGAGCACCTTGGACCCTTGTTTTTGCTAACCCCATGTATATATGGGACCGAGGCGTGTTTTGTTTGTTGTTGTATTGTTGCTTTGGCAAGTATGAGACCGAGGCGTGGGCTTGAAGCTGGTAATCATGAATCCGAGGTTTCAGAGAATGTGAGTGTTGAGAAAATTCATCGCTCTATTTCAGGGCAGAATGCCCGTACCAGAGTTTGAGGTACAGTTTGTCTGTTTGGGTCAGCGTGCATATGAGTTGGTTCCTATTGAGAAAGAACAATGTGACCGATCGTGATACGAGTTGGTAAAAGAAGTGAAGACCTATGAGTTGGCTTCATAATGACGTCGATGTTATAGCAGGTAATCTCCCGATACAGACATTGAGTTTGTTTTCTTTGATTAATTTTGTATCTACGCATTCGTATATTTTGAGTGAGCATGCGAAGTTGTTATAGAGATGTAAAAATTATAATATGAAAATTGGGTAGATTTGATTCTAATATATTAAAAAATTATAAATTGATTTCTATTTTTTTAAGATATTGATTTTGTTAGAGTTTAGGAGAATTTAGTATATTTAATTCTAACCTATTAAAAAATATTATAAATTAATTATTAAATTTGATTTTTATTTTTTAAGAGATAATTTTAATTATAATTTTAGTCCTTTGGATTTTTAAAATTAAAAAAAATTAATGGTGTTCATTGGTGTTCATCGTTAGTGGTGTTCATCAATGTTCGTCGCACGTCGTAGACTCATCCTATTTATTCAAGTTATTTTTTAGGAAAATTCTACAACGGGCGACGAACATTGATGAACACCACTAGCGATGAGCACCGATAAACGCCATTAATTTTTTTTTAATTTTAAAAATCTAAAGGACTAAAATTATAATTAAAATTATCTTTTAAAAATAAAAATCAAATTTAATAGTTATTTTATAATATTTTTAATAGTTTAAAATCAAATATACCCAATTCTCCTAAACCCTAACAAAATCAATCTCTTAAAAAATAGAAATTAATTTATAATTTTTTAATAGATTAGAATCAATAATATGAGAATTGGGTATATTTGATTCTAATCTATTAAAAATTATAAACCGATTTCTATTTTTTAAGAGATTGATTTTGTTAGGGTTTAGAAGAATTGGGTATATTTGATTCTAACCTATAAAAAATATTATAAAGTAATTATTAAATTTGATTTTTATTTTTTAAGAGATCATTTTAATTATAATTTTAGTCATTTGGATTTTTAAATTTTAAAAAAATTAATGGTGTTCATCGGTGTTCATCGTTAGTAGTGTTCATCAATGTTCGTCGCGCGTGGTAGACTCATCCCGTGTATATACTAATCCTGCTAGAAATTGTATTCTTTTGTGAAGAAAATTGCGAAAGGAAAAACGAGGGCCGTCATTTTTAAATTTGTAAAATTTAGGATTCTTTTATAAAAGAAGATAAATTTAACATGTCACGTCAGTAATTTTTAGTGAAGGTTATAGGAAGTGTTTTTGGTGAAAGTAAACTAAAAGTTCAATGATTATATCGTAAATTTAAGTTTTCTGTGACCAAAATAAAAATACTTAAAATTTTGAAGACTATTTATATAGTTTACTCTATAATCTTTTCTTACAAATTTTAATTCTAATTCTAATCTTACTTAGAGGGAAGGGTAAAGGGAACTATGAGGGAAGGGATGTTTCTAGTAGGTCTAGAACTCATAATCTTAAGAAATATTAGGGAACAAAGACGAGTAACTTGATCAATCGGCCAAATGTACTTGCTCCACTCTATAACCTTTTAACAATTGTTTATTTAAGAGCCTAATATTTTGAAACGGGTCTACCCTAAATGGGAGGGAGAGACTCTAGGAGAAGGAAATGCTCCTGATAAGTCTTAAACTCAAAATCTAAAGGGAAAGAGAATAGAGCGGTGAACAACTCTGACCAACCGATCATCAACGCTTGCTTAGGATCTACCATTTTTTAATATGCTTAAATAAGGTTCTAAACTTTCAGTTAGGTCCAATAAGGATCTAATGTTTTTAAATCTACACAAATAATGAAGGAAACAAATTTGTTGCCTAAAAAAGTTAAAGACTTGTTCGTTTTTGTTTTAGTGAAAAAGAAATAAATAATTAATAAATTTTAGAAGTTGACGTTTTTTAACAATTAAACTAGAATGTTAATACAAATAAAGTATAGTAATAAAAAGACATTCTAGAAATGTAGAAGATTTGAAGCAAAAAAAATTATTCAAATCCGTTTCCTACAGTTCATCAAGTGTTTTTTTTTATGTCTTAATATTAAAAAATAAATTCTACATATTGTTTCTAAATTTTAAATCTTAAACTTTAAACCTTAAAAATACACTACAACCTTAATTCCCTAAACACTGACCTTAAATAATTAACTTTAACCCTAAACTATAAAACTTTTAGTGTAATAACATAAATAATGGCACTGAGAAAGGACAGAAGTTTTCTATTCAACTTGCAATACACTAAGATTAGACTTTCAATAAATCTCAAATTCTGGGGGATTCTAGGGAACAACTTTTAAATACAGGCTAAAAAACGACAGATGTAAAAAGCGGTACACAAATTGTACATGAAGCGGTACACAAATTGGTACAATTTTGTAATAGAAGAATGCATATACCTTTTTATTACAAATATGCATTGTTTATTGGGTAAAAAGCGGTACATATTTTATTACAAATAATGTACATAAATCTTTACAAGTTTATAACACAAAAGGTACATACCTTTTTTATTACGCTATTTCACCAAGGGGCATCCATACCACCTTTAGGTGGTATCGATGCTGGTTTGGCAGACAAGAAAAAATTGGTACGTTTATACAAAATGTGTATGCACACAACTTGTTACAAGGAAACACAATTTGGTACAATAGACATGAAAAAATTGGTACATTTATTATACAAAATGTGTACGTACACAAAAATATTACACAATGTGCATATACACAAATGAGTACAAAAATGTACACAAATTGTAACAATTTTGTAAGAAAAAAAGGTATATACCTTTTTTAATATGCTATTTCACCAAGGGTATCGATGCTGGTTTGTATTTAGCCTGTTTTTAAGCCGCCTGTTTTTAGAAAAGCCCTCAAATTCTGGGATTATATTCACCAACAAAAAAATTATAGGATTACTAACTCAATTATTTTGATATTTTTAAAGAGTTGTTGAAGGAGAGAGACTTGGGGCACAAGTACACATTAGAAGAACGCTTCAATGGGACTGGGAGGCTGAAATTATGCATGCTTCACGTTTTCATCCACCCACCTCAGGAGGTTCTTCAAGTCGTTCATGGTGATTGGCAGGGTGTGAGCTTGACCAGATATGCAGATTAGTATACTCAACCCGAATGTAATTGATGGCTCGAATCGAAACAAGATAAAAGGAGGCTCAGGCTTTAAGTACATCGAGCTCGATCCCATTACTCGTAAGTCGAGCTTCGAAGATCAAGAGCCTAACTTGAAAAACTTGATAGGGTCATTGGTATGATATGATGTAAATCTAAACTCTGTGTTCTTGATTTTAATAGATCATTACATTGCTGCTATTTGGTTCAAAAACTAATGTATATACATACAAATCTGACATTTTCAGCATTCGGGTATCAGTCTCAAAATACTCTACAATTTGTATACGTCTTGAATTGTAACCTTGTGAAGGAGACATACCAGTTTCATATAGTGTCCAAGAAGCATCCATTGTTGCACCTTAGGCAACAATAAATATTCGTGTATGCTTCTGCAGTCGCAGCTGTACCTTTTATATGCTCGGTCGAGGCAAAGTCATGGCGTTTCTTCCCTGTGATTTCCACATTCTTGGAGATTTTACCCTCTTAGGAGACAAATTTCCGGGGTTCTCCATCGAAACGTCTAGCTTAGACGGATCTAACGATAAAGCATCTTTGATGAAAGCATCCAAATTGAATCCGCTTCCGTTTCCAATATCATCGGCGTTTTCATTAGCTTCTGCATCTTTCAAAGGCTCCTTTGCCTTGTTGATGAGGTCTTGATCCAAGTTCAGGAGTCTCTTTATGCTGTCAAGTGCAGGGTCAATGACATCTAAAATTCCCATTACCCATGAAGCATCGTCCACGACTTCAGTACGCTGTCACGAGCAATCCAAAGAAACGAAAATCGTTTACATGTTCTCGACAGCATCCGGATTCTACAGAAGTCAAAGTTAGAAAACAAGCATAAGTTCATTTTCTCCAAACACTGACCTGCTGGAAATAGAGGTTACGGATTTCTTCAGCTCGCACAGAATTTCCTTGGTCCTCCTCCAATGCTGCCCATGTCATCCATGTCACATAACTCTGCGAATTTATATTGAGGGACGATCTAAATAACCTTCTAGCCGCTGATAAGTTGCCGGCTCTTTGTTCCAAAACACCCCATGCCTACAACAATTGGCGATTAGCTTTAAATATATGCATCAAGCATGCAGAAGATTATCTTGTACTATATCAGTATGCCATATATCATGTTAGGTATTAACGATTACCTGTAAGCACCGAGCAGCACTTTCGGTTGTTGTGTCAATCGAAAGTGCTCTTTGGTACAACTCCCTTGCTGTGGATATATTCCCTTCCTTCCATTCCATCCAGCCCCATGCCTGGCAAGCTCAAAATATCAGCAAAGAATCAGGTTTCAAGTGGATTCATAGATAAGTGTATCCGAACCGAAACTAAACAAAACATTGTCAAGAATGAACATAAAGATGATTCCCTCGAAGACTTAATACAGACTAAATCTAGGAGTTGTAAGATCCACAATAGTCTATAAGCTATATGTCAACACAAGCAGAAAACTAGCATTCGGAGAATAGGAGAGCTTAAAGGATTTCTTACAATCCACACTGGCTGGTGCCTCGGGTCCAGCTCAGAGGCTCTCCTAAACAAAACGCGAGATAGATTTGCCGTTGAGTGTTTATATTCCAACAAAGCAAGAGACTGAAGTAAAACGGGATCTCGTGGATTGAGTGCATGGCCTATCTTCAAAAGTTTTCTTCCCAACTCAACATTGCCTATATTAGCTTCAAAAACACCCCAAACATGCCATGCAAACCTGTTCTTGGGGCTCGCTTGGACTGCTTTCTGCAGATTAAAAACACATATCAGCCATGGCAGTAAAAAGTTCAATCAGTTGCGATTTGTCTTTCATAGTGAAAATTATGCTCAAATCTTATCTTATAGTGACGACTGACGAATCTCTTGTTAATTACGAAGGATTACCTCAAATAGTAGCCTAGCGGCACGATTGTTTTCCTGTTGCACCTCCAATTGTGCCCATGCCTATATTCAATGAATATAACAATAAGAAAAAGACTTAATTAGAGCATATTTACTTTCGAAATAAGTAAACGTATGCCGCGCTAAAAGACTTACAAGCCAACTGGCACAGCTTTTCGGGTTGCACTTGGTGGCCTGCCTGAACAAGTACCGAGCCTGCTCGTACCTACTAGCTTTAGCTTCCAGCAATGCAAGAGTTTGATAGACATACTCATTCCCACCACAAAATTTGAGACCTTTAGCAAGCAGATGCCTTGCCTTCTTGACATTCCCCTGTTTTAGCTCTAGAACTGCCCATCCATGCCAGGCAGCTATGTGTCTTTTGTCGGCAACGGTGGCCGCATCAAAAAGCTCTCTTGCCCTTCTTATATTTCCCATCTTATTCTCCAACACAGCCCAGCACTGTTCGAAAGAGAATAAAAATGTTGTCAGTTCTATACAAGAAGCATAACAACAGAAAATGAAACAGCGGTTCTTTATATTGATTCATCAATCCCAGCTTTGCTTCCAGTAGCATAGAAACATACACACATTAACACTAAAATCTGCAAAGGTCTCGGTCAAAATTATAAAAGCTTCGTCTATGCTTACATATGTCGAATCCAAACAAGCCGGACTATTTGAAATTACGAGTCCTCAGCCCCCAAGAACCATTTCACAATTCTCAAATGGATAAAAGAGCACATTTGCAAAAGACAATCCAATAATGTATCAATGGCAATGACCATCATAATGCTAAAGGTTTCGTTTCACAGTCTGTAACATGAACTTCAACTTGAAAAGCACAAGCATCAAGGAACTTGTTCATTAGACCGTAAAATCCGAGATTTCTTTGTAATTTTCAAAAGATGGTTCCATTCTTTATCTTGTGCACATTCATTGCAGGCAAGAAATATTATTATTACTCTATAATCAAATAAAGCAAAAGATCAATGATGATATTATCAAAGGAAAAGAATGCAAAACCTGCCAAATGTAGGGATTTTCTCCTTGTGTGGCTTGGCTTCCTCTTTCGTATACAGCTCTGGCTTCAGCCTTTTTCGATTGCTTGCTCAATATCTTCCCCAATGCTACATACGATCTCCCATCTTCTGGCCAATAGTATATACACTACCAACAAAAATACAAAAAACCCCATCATCAGAATCCCCCAATAAGCAACTCAAAAGCTCAATGTAACACTATGAAATTCACTAGAACCAAGTAGCCATTAGAATTGTAATCGAACCCAGTCAAGCTCCAGCAATGAAAAGTTCGAGTTCAAGCTTAAAGTTCAAGATTAGAAATACATGCATATATATAGGCAATTCAATTAATCTACTCGATTGAGCTCAGCTGAAGAACGAATGAATCAAACATTTTACTACCCTTTACCTTCTCCAATATCTTTTCAGCTTCATCGTACCGAAACTTTCTGGCCAAAACCCTGGCTTTATACAAAGCCAAGTCCAAGTTCACCGGAAGCGGCTTCTCTTGAGCACCACCACCGGAGAAATCACCTCTTTCGGGTTCGAATATAGGCATTTTCTTGGCGAACTTCTCGAGACCAGCATCTATACCCGATGGTTTCGAAACGCCGTCGTTTCGGTCATCATCTTCTTCTTCTTCACCGGCGACATCCATGACTGGCCTCCGAACAACAAGGACCTTCTTGAAGGTGTCTTTGTCGGGTTCCGGAGGGGCTTGTCGGTCGGTTTCTTGGTCCAGGACCGGAACAGAGGGGGAGTTGGTAGCAGTGCATGGAGGGAGGGAGAGGAAAAGGCGAGTTTTGAAGGGAGGAAGCGATTTAAACGAAGGTTTTTTGGGATTTTGAGAATGGGAAAACAGAGGAAAGTTGGGTTTTGCTGAAGAAGATGAAGGGGAGAAGAGTTGCATGCTTTTTGTTTTTTTTGTTTTTTTTCTAAGGTTTATTTTTTTTCAGTTGTAGTGTTTGGTTTCAACTGATCAAACTGTCTGATTCTTCGTGGAGGAGAATGTTGGGCGGGCACTGGAGAAGAAGAGAATAGTTCACAATGACCGCTATGCCCTTTCTGCATGTTCATTTTAACGTGGTGTATGATGATCAAAATTTTCAGATAGTTTGGGGGTAGTTTTGTAATTGTATATAGTGTGGTGTGAGAAGAGCCACGTAGGTGGGTGTTTTTCAGAGGCTCAGATTCTCTCATCCTACCCTTTCCGTCTACAATCTTACATGGAGGCATTTCATTGGTTTTGAAAGTGATGTCAATATCTTCAACAATAAAAATATAAATATCAAACATAAGGTTAAAATACATCCAAAGTAACTCAATTACTTTACCAACCGGCGTTGGTTAAGTGATAATAAATTTGGTTTCACAAGTCTCGAGTTCGAGGCGTTATGTATGTAGAAAATTTTTATTGAGAAATTCACTTATTAAATCTAATTGTGCGACGCGAGTTAATTTAGATTAATCAAGGCAAAGCTCTAAAAATTAGAAGGGCAACCCAAAAAATAACTCAATTACTTTACTTATAAACAAATTTCTTTTTCTTATAAGTTAATCACTCCATTAAAATGTTTACAAATATGAACGAACGCATGGGACAAACATATAAAATTTTAAGGGCAAACTTAAAATTATTTAGGAAACAAAAATATAATTTTAATAGAAAATGCATACAAGATTTTTAAAAAACTCTAAATTATATATAAATTTTAAATTTTTAGGGGCTACCCCCTCCAGCCCCTCGTACCATCCATGTTTACGAATATATCATTAATCATTAAAATAGATAAAAGGTGAGAATGAAAATCGCCAACTCCCAAGCTATGCTCTTTTTGGTGTTTCCATTTTAAAAAAAAAAGTGGGTTTAAGGTTTGGGGTCTAAGATTACTGTTTATGGTTAGGCTTTAGGGAATTAAGTGTATGATGTGTTTTTTTGGGGGTTTATGACATGAAATTTGGAGAGAGTTTATAATTTATTTTTCAGTGTTTTTTTAGTGTAGAACATAAAAAGTGACATAATTAGGGATATGAGATTTTTGTTCAAAAGATGATGACGTGACTTAGTTTAATAGTAATAGTTTTAGTCATTGAATTTTTTAATTTTTTATTTAATTTTAATTAAAAAAATTAATAAATTTAATGCTTTATATATAAAATTTTTATAAATTAAATCTTTATTTTTCTTCTATGTTACTTGTTCTTTCCTCTTATGTTATATTATTTTTCTTTTGCAGTTATATATTTGCTTTTACCAATAACTTATTGTTGTTTTATGCAAAAACGATACAAAGATTTGAAGAGACAAAAGCTTAAATTCATTAAAAAAATTTAATAAATAATCATTCACTATTTTTTTTCAGATAATCATCCACTAAAATTTCCCGTCATTAACCGCATGAATGGGGTATAGGGGAATAGAAAATACATAATTTTTGTATAGCTTATTGTTTTTATTCTTTGTACAAGCATAACTGTGTGTTTGATTGGTAGCAGTTCCTTTTACTGCTTTTGGAATGAAATGCGCTCATACACCTAAAAAAATGCCCTTCATTTGTGTCTAAGAATGCACCTCCAATTTTTTATTGACATTTGTATTAACAAATTGAAAATAAAGTAACTAGATGGTTTAAATATACTTTTGGTATTTGCACTAGGCACTTTTCTCATGTTAGTACTTAAAGAATTTTTACTCTCAAATTGATATATCAATTTTAATTTTATCCACTATTTTGATACTTTTATTAACAATTTTAGTCCCAAAAATAAACATTATATCAGTTTGATCCTAATTCAAAACAATTCAATAAATCTAAACCTTTATATTTAAAAATTTCATCAATTTAATCATTTTTATGACACTGTCAAACCAAACGAATCTATCGGATCAAAGCAACAGTTGAATAACTACATTCTAAAAAAAACAAGTTAATGTTAAACTTATACCATAAAACCAATATAACATTTCTGCGAGAAGAATAAAGAGTAAATTGATATAATTTTTAAATATAGAGGGTTAAATTTATTGATTTGAGAGCAGTTGTTTAATTCAAATATCAACTTGGGAATAAAAGTTCTTTATGTACCAATTTCGGAGAAGATGCTTAGTTCAAGTACCAATTTAAGAGAAAAAAATATGTACTAATTTTAGAGAATGTGTCTAGTTTAAATATCAAATATATATTTAAACCTAAATAAAATATGTACCAATTTGTTGTTATGTATATTTAAAACTTGTTAAAAAATAAGGTGGTTAAATTTATTGATTTAAACCTTGCGCTAGTTCAACGGCTTTATGTTAAGGAAGTTGAGCCTTAGATTGTAAAGCAAGGCTGCTATATAAGCAGACTTGGGTTGTTGAATGAAATCAGATTGATTCTCTCAATTTTTCATTGTTATCAAATTCTTCCTTCAAAGTTTTATGCGTTTAGGATTTTTCAACATTGTATCTTTCGTTGGCTTTCCTGGAGCCATTCTCTAATTTTGTTGTGTTGTTCGTGGTTCATCTTCTTCAGCAACGATGCCAAGTAGTAGTGCTGATCTGAGTGAGACGTCAAGAACCGGCAAGATGTTCACCAACAAACAAGTTAACATTGTGCTTGAAGAAATGAATTTCCTCTTGTGGAAACATCAAATCCTTTTTACTGTCCGGAGTCGTCGCCTAGAGAAGTTACTCACTAGAGCTGCGAAGTCGCCACCTGAGATGGTTATTGGAAATGATGGTCAACAAACGGCGAATGAAGATTATGAGATCTTCATTGCTTAAGATAGTGCACTGACGTTGTGTCTCTTGTCCATGATTGGATCTCAACTATTGCCGCAATTCGTCGGAGCTGAAACCGCCGCAGATGTGTAAAAGACAATGCAAAAGTTCTTTGCCAATAAATCTATGACAAGTGCGATGAACCTTCATTGTAAGCTTCACTCGATTAAGAAGGGAGACGATAGCATGCGTAACTATCTTATGCAGATTAAGGAGGTATGTGATGCCCTAGATGCCTGTGAAAGTTCGGTTTCTAATCTAGAACAAGTTGCCATGATTTTGAATGGATTGTCCAAGGAATATCAACCATTCATGGCTGTGATTACAACGAGTCGTGAGTCGTTCACGCTAGATAGGGTCAAATCAGTGTTGATAGATGCTGAGACACAACTCAATGGATTCAATTCGAGTTACTGTTACCTGTGAGTGCAAATTTTGCCCAAGTGCACACTCATAACTTTGGAAGGACTCCTGGTGATAGGGTTAATAATCAACATCCTTTCCATGGTGGAAGGGTAAGTGCTTGGAATGGTGGCCGGTCCTAGAATGGGGGCAGATCTGGTGCTCGTGGAAGAAATCGTGTTCGATTACAGTGTCAAATTTGTGGCAAAGTTGGACACTCCGTTGATCGATGTTGGCATCGTTTCAATCAATCCTTCACTGGGGGATGTCTAACAACAATGAGGATCGTGAAGAATCTGTTGCTGCTCATGTGAGCACCCTTGAGTCACTTTGTGCTTGTTATACATGTTGTGGAAACTCAGCCTCAGCACCTCCTTCAGTTGGTTGGGTTGTAGACTCAGAAGCCACGCATCATGTGATTCATGATGCTCACCAGGTGCTGTATGGATCGAATTTCTCGGGTCCAGGTAAACTTGTTATTGGGAGTGGTCATAGTTTAGAGATAAGTAAATCTAGAAGTTCAATGTTACCTACTTCATCTCGTGTGCTTATGATCAATGACTTGCTACATGTGCCAACTGTCACTAAAAATTTGCTTTCTGTTTCGAAGCTTGCTAAAGACAATAGGGTTTACTTTGAGTTCCATGCACATACTTGCCTTGTACGTGATGAAGCTATGAGTGTGGTACTATTGCAAGAGCGAGAATCGGGAGGAATGTATCGATTTGATGCTAGTGTTGCTGAAACGTCTACTTGTCCAAGCAATGGTGGTTGTGAAGCAAATATAGTTCATAAAGAATGTGATGGTTATGGTTTGTGGCATCAATGACTTGGGCACCCTGCTCACTCGTCGTTAGTTTAAGTTTGTAAAAATGCTAATCTTATAATTCTTTTACAAAGTAATAAAGAGAATGTTGTTTGTGTGGCATGTAGGATGGGCAAAAGTCATAAAATTCCATTTATTGATTCAACAACAGTGTATGAGGAACCTTTTCCCTTGTATTCACTGATCTATAGGGGCCTGCGTATATTCCACCCAATAGGTTCAACTATTATGTGTCATTTGTAGATGCTAACACGAGGAATTGTTGGATGTATTTGTTAAAGACAAAAGATCAGACAGTCATGGCATTCCAAATGTTTCACAGTATGGTTTTGATAAGTGCCTAAAAGACCTATATTTTGACCCCTTTTGCATGGCAATTATCAGTTAACCAACACTCATTTGAGCTGCATTATGGCCTTTCATTCATAAATTTCATCATTTATGCCTTTGAGCTTTATATTCTGTTTATCATATGAAAAAGGTACTATTTAATGCATGATTTGTATTCTTGCAGGATGATGTCGACACAGCACAGAAAGCATGAGGGAAGATGAGTCTGAAGTAGCAAACAACAGACCCTGATCAAGCTAAGCCACATAACAGCTTCTACTGAGGAAGCTTTGCTGAGCAGAGCTGACTGATGCCGAGGCAGCAAAAGCTAGGCCGCGACAGCATTTCGCCAGAAGGAAAAATAAGCAAAGTGGTAGCCGACTTGTAGAGCTTTTAACGCTGGATTTTTCTACACACTTTGTGTGGTAACTAGAGCTCGAGAAGAGGACAAAAACATAGAAGGGAGTATAAAGTTGGACTCTTGGACAAAAGTGTGTATTGTAATAAATTAAAGAGATTTATTTCTTTAATAAAGTCTAGTCCAAGTCCAACTTAACTTTCTCTCCAAGAAGGATTTGTGCCTACACCTTCCCCTATATAAAGGCTTGCCGCCATGAAGAGAGAACACATCGGATCGGAGAGAGAGAGAGAGAGATTGAGCTTAGAATTAGTTTCATTATGTTCTAAATTTCTTAGGGTTAGGATTAGTTTGTTTAGTAGTTGTGTGAAAACTCTTGTACTTAGTTTTTGTTCTTAATGTAATAAAAGTTAAGGTTTGCTTATTCTGGCTTTAATTATTTTCGCATTCTACTCGAGAGAGGGTTTGTGAGATCATCCATTTCTTCAATATCGGGAGAGTTGAGCTCACGGAAGGAATAAGTACGGTATTCACCCCACGTGGTGCTAACTAACTCAGCCTAAGGATATGTTAGAGTTTCAGCGGCTAAAAGAAGTGTATGAACAGTTGGTGTTTGCCCTTTGATTCATGCCAAGATGTATCATCAGAGTTCAGTCATCAACCAACGTTCCGTGCTTAGGGATAAGGCAGAACCACCCAAGGACGCTTTATCGAGCCTTAACTGCATCTGCCCACAAGCAAGGGATTGCCGCGTCAAGGATTTAGCCATTGCAGTCGCGACAGGGATTTAGGTCACTGCCACGGCAGTAGTGCGTTGTTGCATTCAAGAACAAAAACAAAGTCAAGAGGATTCCACACTATGACACACTCTAATCCGGCTCATCTTCTCATCCTGATTTCTTCTTTATTTTATTTACTGGATTTTCTTAGTTTAGTTATTTTTAGATTATATCAATTCACCTAATTTATTTATGTTTTTACTTTATTTATTTTGCAGTGCGAGGGAGTAGAACCGAAGGTTGAGTACCAATCCCTGTGGAGACGATACTCACATACTTATCCCTATATTACTTGCATCGTGTATACTTGCACAAATTGCAGGGCACTATTTACACGTAACAAGTTTTTGGTGCCGTTGCCGAGGAATGACAACTTTTGTTTTTATTTTCTTGAACTTTCTATTTATTTCGTTTATTTTTTATATTTTATTTTAGTATTAATAAAACTTGGTTTTGTTTTAGTGCATGACCAGAGCTAACCCAAGAAGCCCATTACGAGATCCAGATCCAGAAATCGAACGCACTTACCGAAGGCTTAGACGAAAGAATGAAGACGCAATGCAGCAACCTGAGGACCAACCCCGAGGTCACGACCGAGGAATCAACAAAGTAGCCCTAGGACTCAATGTCATAGGCAACACCATGCCGATGGGCAGCCACTTGTTGATGAGCAGCAGATCCTGACAGGAGATAAAGCAAATCTACGAGCTCTATGTGTACCAGTTCGACACCTAACAGTCCGAGACTACCTTGAAGAGGACCTTAACGGACTAAACCCTGAAGTTGTTACCCCAAAAATCGAGGCCACCCACTTAGAACTGAAGCCTGTGATGTTTAACATGATCAACACTATGGGGCAATTTGGCGGCTCCACAACTGAAGATGCCAGACAACACCTCAAGTCCTTTCTTCAGATCTGTAACTCATTTAAAATTCAGGGAGTACATGAGGATATTCTGAGATTAAAGTTGTTTCCTTATTCACTGAGGGATAGGGCAAAAACATGGCTCAATAGTATCCCAGCAGGATCAATTGGATCCTAGAGTGATCTTTGTCATTCTTTTTTAGCTTGTTTTAATCCTACAAATTTAACTGACAAATTACGTAACGTGATCACTTCTTTTCGACAGGCTGATAACGAGTCCATGCATGAGGCTTGGGAGCGATATCGAGGACTATTACACAAATGCCCCTTGCACGGATTCCAAGTATGGACGCAGGTGACCATGTTTTATAATGCGGTTAACACGGCAACTAGGATGATGCTTGATGCCTCGGCAAACAACATACTCTTAGACAAGGAACCAGAGGAAGCCATGGAGATTTTAAACATGACAACCAAGAATAATTATCAGTTCTCCACGGCCAGAAAGGGAGGAGTCCGCAGTCAACCCACGGTTAATGAAATAGAGTCCCCAAACTCAATTTCATCTCAAATCGCCACTTTGACAAAGCTGGTTCTAAACTTGCAGTCGTAAAACAATCAACAGGAAGTCACGGTAATGGAATTATTTTGCGAAATTGTGGTGGTAACCGTTCTTTTTTTAATGCTCGCAGAACCCAGAGTCAGCCTGCTATGTTGGAAACTTCAACCGCAACAATCAGTTGTCCAACAACTACAATCCAACCTGGAAAAAGCACCCCAACTTCTCCTGGAGCAACCCTAACAATGCCATGAACCCACAAAATCAAAATGCTCCAGCCCCAGGATTCCAACAACCCACGCCATCACAACAACCGATAAAGTCAAGTTCTTTAGAAAACACTCGTCATGCTTTTATGAACCAAACTAGTGCATATATAGCCAATACTGACAAGTTCATAAAAAAAACTGAAACTTTTATAGACATGATAGAAATGCGGCTGCAGAACAACGAGGCAACATTAAAGTCCTTAGAAACGCAAGTGGGGTAGATTGCTCAGATCCTGAACACCAGGCCAGTTGGAGGATTCCCTAGCGACACTGAAGTCGTTAAGGGAACATCATATATGTAGTGCAAGGCTGTAACCACTAGAAGTGGTATTCAACTACAGGGGTCGCAGAGCAAGCAGACAGAACCTGAGAAACTAGACAAGACAACTGCCACAACACCGACCAAAGACAAAAGGGACGCGACAGCAACCAAAAATAATGTTGCGCCAGCAGACCCTGTGGCAGCACCTGAGACAACCAAGAATCAGCACATCAGCTCCACCATTCCCACAAAAGTTGAAGCAACAAAAGAAAGAGTACCAGTTTAAGAAGTTCCTTGACACCCTTAAATAGATACACATTAATATACCTTTGGTGGAAGCAATCAAAGAGATTCGAAACTATGCCAAGTTTCTCAAGGACATAGTGTCAAAGAGGAAAAGAATTGGGGAATTTGAAACGATGGCTGTAACGGAGGAATGCATGGTCGCATTACACAATCGAGCTCCACCCAAGCTGAAGGATCCTAGAAGCTTTCTCATACCATGCACGATCGGGAACACATATGAGGGGAGAGCATTGTGTGATTTAGGTGCAAGCATCAATATCATGCTTAAGTCCGTCTTTCAGAAATTGGGGATCGAAACGGCATAACCAACCACAGTGATGCTACAGCTTGCCGATGGATCACATGTGCAACCGGAAGGGAAAATCGAAGATATCCTGGTAAAAATGAATATGTTTATTTTCCCTAATGACTTCCTCATCTTAGATTGCGATGTAGATGAAAGAGCTCTTTTGATACTTGGACGGCCATTCCTCGCAACTGGGAGGACTGTAATCGACGTAGAGAAAGGAGAACTGACAATGAGGATTAATGATGAGCATGTTACAATTCATGTCATGAACAATAGAAAACAAGTCAATGATACAACAACTTGCCAGACACTCCAGGCCACTCAGCAACAAGGTAGCAGTAAGGAACCAAAAGGCCCCAGCATTGAAGCGGTAGAATGCCGCAGCAAACATATTGGACCATGCCAGGACACCTGCCACTGCACACAAGGGGGGAACATGGACAAAGGCTGCTACCACATACATGAGCACATGTTATGAGGGATAAAGAAGTATACACTTTAGGGGATGCATCCAAGTGCACTTCTTTAGTGCACTAATCTTTTCTCTCTTTACTTAATTTTTATTTTTAGGTTTAGTTTTTATTTTTATTTTTTTAGAATAAATTTTTATTTTTCTATATTTATTTATCACATTTTTTCAGAATAATTTTTGTTCGTTTTATTTTAAGAGGGAGATCAAGAAAGAAAAATGAGGAACCAGCGGCTTGGAGAAGGGACCGTTAGCTTCCGCGGCATCAGACGCCCAATGCGCTGCAAGAGTCGCAACGACTAGTTTTCCAACGAGCAGAATTGCAGCGGCATAATATGCCAAGGCTCTATAAAAGGGCCACTATGCTCCTTTGTTTCTCACTTCCTACTTTCTTGAATTTCACAGTTATTCACGCTCTATTCTTCTCTCAATTCTTTTTCTCTCTCAATTTCTCTAACCACTCTTTTAAAATCATATGGCAACCAGAGGAGCATCTTCAAGTGCTTTTGCGGATCCAGCCTATACTCGATTCGCACCGGCATCGGTGGAAGAAAGGTTCAAAACACACTACATCTCGCGGTAGGTGTGGGAAGAGCAAGGGTTCCATGGCTCAAGTGAACAAAATTATGGCATCGAGAACTTTCTTTTCAACAAGATCATACACCAGAAGTGGCAAGTTTTCTACCTCCAGTCGGCCCAGGCCAATCTCACGATAGTTCGAGAGTTCTATGCTCATAGGCCAAGTGTCGATGCATTGTTCGTGCATATGAGGGGGAAAGCCATCCGCATCGATGTCGACACCATCAACGGGTTCTACGGCCTGCACATTGAAAGAGATGAGCATGCTGAGGTTTTGAAGGCCCTAAATGAAGAAGATTTCCTGCGCATAAAGGATGAGCTTTGCTTTGCCGGCACGCCATGGGAGACCGGATCACACAAAGGTTCGGTGCTGTGTAAAAATCTCAGGCCGGAAGCTAAACTGTGGAACAAGTTCATCCGCTACCGCCTTCTGCCGACATCCCACAGCACAACCGTTGATCGGCCCGGGCTTGCACTTATCCACTCTATTATGCAAAATCAAAAAATTAATGTGGGTAACTTAATTGTGCAGGAAATTTACAAATGTGCGGTAAAGGAGAAGTGGCCGCTCTATTTCCCGTCACTCGTCATTGGCCTCTGCACGGAGAATAAAGTCTCGTTCGATAGAACCGATGAACTCACAAAAGAGAGACAAGGATAAGATAAGGTGACCTGCCACAGAATAATGAAGATCTTAGACGCCGAGCCTCTGCAGGCCACATCGATGCAGAGTATTGCCATGGCAGCAGCCTCAACATCCATCTCAGTGACACCTTAACCACAAGCACTTGTCACCGCAGACCTCCAGTATATTCTGAATTAGCTTGAGGCAATGAACCAACGCCAGCAGTTGTTCCTGGCGTATACCAAGGACTTCCATAGCGCAACAACTCAGTGGATCCAAAAGAGGTTCCCTAATCCAACGGTCCAATTCCCCATATTCCCTGCCACCATCTTCTCTGCTGCAGCCCAGCACAGAGCCCAAGAGACCCCTGCAGCCGCTACTCCCAGGCACCACCCGTCCCAGCCCGCCGCAGCCTCTAATACACTTTCTGCTGCAACAAGGAGAGGCAAGCGCAAGGCTGGCTTAGACACATCGGCCTGATCCATACCTCACACCACCTCAGATAGTGACCACCATGTTAGTCGGGTGTTTGACTTGATCAACCGCAAGGGACTGAACATGGACAATGTCGACCTTGATTCCCTTGAAGAGGTGGATGCCCCAGCAGAAAATCCCACCCCACCATCACGCGTCCAGCCACCCTGAGAGTCCAAACGAATCAAGCGAGCAACTTCTAAGCCGACGAAGAGGCTAATTTTGCAGCCCGACAGTGAAAAGAAGGATGATTCTGCCCCCTCTAAATCCATTTAAATTCCTCTTAAATTTTTTGTTGTTTATCTGTTTATACCCTCATATTTTGTGATTTAATTTTTTCTATCTTAGGTATGAAATGTAAGCATTGAGGGTAATGCTTGGTTTGTGTTTGGGGGTGTAGGTTGAGAGGCCGAGGCATTGCCATGCCGCGGCAGTATAATATA
Source organism: Hibiscus tridactylites (assembly GCA_958450335.1). Classification (NCBI taxonomy): domain Eukaryota; kingdom Viridiplantae; phylum Streptophyta; class Magnoliopsida; order Malvales; family Malvaceae; genus Hibiscus; species Hibiscus tridactylites. Next base: position 17,150,565 of record OY288281.1, on the reverse strand, counting down.
ATTGCCATGCAGATTTTGTGCTTTTACTTATTAATTTTTTTAATTGCATTGTGTTAACTGATTTTTGCTTATGCCTCGACAATACTTTCTATCAATTGCCTTATTTCAGTTTTAATTAAATCTTCTTACTTGGCAATAAAATTCTCTCTTCTTACCATTGTTTAGAACTATTTGGAGCCTTTATTTTGAGGATGCTTAAAAGAAGATAACTTAGGATCACACTATGAGATTAAAACTTAAACACCTTCGTGACTTGCATGATTTAAGAAATTCTAATACACTTAGGACATATACTAGCTTAGAAAAAAATTTGGGTAAAAGTTAGGGGTGCCCACCACTGGCTCTAGCTTAAGAAAGCCCTAGAGGTGCCCGAAACCGGCTCTAGGCTAATCAATAGAGGTGCCCAAAACTGGCTCTAGTAGGTTAGGTTGCTTTAAAAAAAATTTACCCAAGTTAAGTTAATGTTTAAGTGTTTACTTAGAATCCTTGTAATCATCTTGTTCACAATACATGCACACACTCATAAATCTTATAGTTTGATTCAAGGGAATTCCTAGGGCATCCAAAGACTTAAGAGCTGAAGCATTCTTTGCCATGGTTTGGAGAGAGAAGGAAAAGTAAGACTAAGGAGACAGTTTATAAAAATTAAGGTTTGGCAATTGATGGTTTGCATTGCTTGAGAACAAGCAATAGTTCGAGTTTGGGGGTGTGATAAGTGCCCAAAAGTCTTATATTTTGACCCTTTTCCATGGCAATTATCACTCAACCTACACCCATTTGAGTTGTATTACGGCTTTTCGTGCATAAATTTCATCATTTATGCCTTTGAGCTTTATATTCTGTTTATCGTATGAAAAATGTACTATTTAACGCATGATTAGTATTCTTGCAGGATGATGTCGCCACAACACAGAAAGCAGGAGGGAAGATGAGGCTGAATTAGCAAACAACGGACCCTGGTCGAGCCAAGCCATATGACAGCTTCTACTGAGGGAAGCTGAGGAAGCCTTGATGAGCAGAGCAGACTAATGCTGAGGCAACAAAAGCTAGGCTGCAACAGCATTTTGCCAAAGGGGAAAATGAGCAAAGTGGTAGCCGACTTGTAGAGCTTTTAACGCTGGATTTTTCTACACACTTTGTGTGATAGCTGGAGCTCGAGAAGAAGACGAAAACATGGAAGGAAGTATAAAGTTGGACTCTTGGACAAAAGTGTATATTGTAATAAATTAAAGAGATTTACATCTTTAATAAAGTCTAGTCCAAGTCCAACTTAACTTCCTCTCCAAGAAGTATTTGTGCCTACACCTTCGCCTCTATAAAGGCTTGCCGCCATGAAGAGAGAACACATCGGATCAGAGAGTGTAACACCCCGAAATTCGGTCTAGTCAAAATTAAGTTTTGAGGATCGAAAATCCTACATTGATGAAATTTAAATAATGTATCGGCTAGTTAATTATTGATATCATACCCTAATTGAGCTAAAAATATTGTCATCGGACCCTATCGAAACATATTGAACTTATATAGTGACTAAATTAGAGATAATGCAATTTAAGGAGTAAAATCATAGAATGGTGTGAGTTTAGGGACTAATCTTGCGATTAGCCCCTATTCAAATAAATGATGTCTACGTGGTTTATCGGGAAAGCTTTCCTTCAATTGAAGGAAAGCTAAATAGCTAAATTATAATCATAAAACAAAAGGAAATAGAATAATAGGAACTTACCCGAGAGTTACAAGTAAACATCTTCATCTTCTTCATCTCCTTCCCTCAATCGGTTATTGGATTCCATGGATATACTAAGTTTAATCTCAAGTTAGGGTTTTGATCATCCATGGATATTTCACCGCTAGTGTTTTTATTGAAGCTGGATGTCGATTTTGATATCGTTGTATTGATTTTGATATCAAAATATCGATCTTAATAGTTTTCTATTGATTTTCTAGCTCAAGAAGTGGAGAAAAAGGTTTCACTGTCTCCATCTCAAGCTAGGAACAAAGAAATTATTATCCGAGAGTCGTGAAAGCTTTAGATTGTCAAGGTGAGTGTAGTCGGAGTCTCAGGATTAGACGAAAAGCCTTCCCGAACCTTTATTTGATGTTTTAGATCGCATCGCTAATATTATCATTGAGGAAATTGCATTGGATGGTTAATCGGACACCTTGGTAAGTGTTGGTAAGTCGTTATTGAACATCGGACATAGTCATTGATATCGTCATTGTGCATTGTCATTGATATAGTAATTATCATCGAATTATTATATAGAAATCATTGGACATTGATATTGGCATTGGACTATGAAATATTGATGATGAGATACATATATATTTGTCATTGGTAATATTGAAATCATCGGACATTAAAATGCTATTGATTATTGAAATGGAAATGAACATTGGAACCTTGGATTTGAATAGACATTGAATACAATTGGCATGCCATAGAATTCATGAGCACATTGTACGGGTGGACTACAGTCCTAAGGCTACAGCCTATATTGATTTGGCGAGGCGGAGGAATGTGTAACGATATTGGTCATATTGGCGAGGCGGAGGAATGTGTAACGATATTGGTCATATTGGCGAGGCAGAGGGATTAAACCATTTATTGATTTGGCGAGGCGTAGGAATTCGCGCATCCACTATCTTGATTCAATCCAAGAGTTAATGATGAATGAACATGTTAAACAATGTATAAAATGGCATAGCATTGTTATTGTTAGGCATGAGATCATGATTATAGAAATTCAATATATTGTTGTTGTTCATATTGTTTATGACTACCTTACTAGGCAAAGTATGCCTAACGTGTCTCATCTCATGCATTTTCAGGTTAAAAAGGATCGAGTGTCGGAAGATCGGATTGGCAAGCAAGACAAGTCACTACAAGCCTCAAAGTAATGTATTTTGACTTATAAACTCCTAGGAAGGTGGCAAAGTAGTTAAACTAGTCATTTGTGCCTATTTTGATGTGTTGGTGAAGTGCCTAAGTTGTAATACGATATATGGTCCTAAATCGCCTTTTTGGTTGGCTTAAAATAAGATGAAAATGCATACTTAGCTAAAAACGTAAAGACATGGTAAACGTATTCGTATGATCATGAAATTTGGCATGCTAGTAGTTCATACTACTGAAATATTGTGTGTAAAGTTTCTTTGCATTTGGACATTGTTCGATAGGTCAAATTGAATAAATACCAGTAAAAATTTGTTATTACAGGTCAGGCCGTATCGAAACGGGTGAGCATAATTTATCCTGAGGAATAGGGTGTATCGGAAAGGTTCATGGCCGTTTCGAAACATTTTGTCACTAGAATCCCTCGTTTCGATAAGGGTTTATAGCGTATCGAAACGGGTCAAAGTCAAAGGAGGTCATCCTGTTTCGATACAGGTCATTCCCGTATCGGTACGGGTTGACTCTCTTCGACTTTGACAAGTTTCGATACGCTATGAACTCGTATCGAAACGATGGGTTCCAGAGACAAAATATTTTGGTACGGACCTAATCCATTTCGGTACGCCCTGTTTTCTTAGGTTAAATTATGCTTACCCGTATCGAAACGCCATCACCCGTTTCGATACGGCCTAACTTGTAATGACAAATTCTTGTTGGTTTTTATTCGATTTAACCTATCAATCATTGTCCAAATGCAATGAACTTTACACACAACAATATATCCATGAATTCTACTTGTACGGGTGTTTCGATACGGGGTTAGTTAAGTTAGTTAAAGGCCTATTAAACAGATTGTCAGTTTCACAGTTTAGTCACTGAATATTGTAAGGTTAAATTGAATGAGTTAATGACCTTCAAATTGTATGAAATTTTGCATGAATGATATTAAGGTAGTGAATTTTAAAATGGTAAGATCATTTTTGTTAAAGAACCCCTAGTTTGTTGAAATTTCAAATTAGTCCCTAAGACTTGTAATGTTTGCGATCTTGCCCTTGAATGATTAATCATGGCTTATTTGAGTATATTGGACTAAGTTATTTGGTAGTAATGATTCGTTGTACTATGTGCCTAAAATGTTAATAATAAAATGAAATTTATTGCACCGATTTTTGTATTGATAATCGGTTACACCTTCCAACCTAGTTCTCGACCAGACCGGGAAGGGGGTGTTACATTTGTGGTATCAAAGCTAGAGCTTAGTTGATTCTAGGACTAAACTGAAGCTTGTTTCATTGTTATTGTGTTATTTTGCCACATAATAGTTATATATTGCGTATATTGTGACTTGTCAACTAATCCGATCTTTCATATAGATATGTCTGAGACGAACGAATCTCATATAGATGAGCTCGCTACTGGATCCTCGACACACGGCGGAGAGATTAGAGGAGGAAATCCTCAAAACCCACTGCAACCACAGGACCCTCCTATTCAAGGTGCTGAGCCTGCAGCACCTACCGCTCAGGCCGAATGTTACCAGAATATGGCTAATATGTTCAAACAGTTTATGGTTGTGATGCAAACAACACCACCCGTTCAGCCTACCCCTCATGTTGTCCAGTATGCACGTGCCCCCATGGACAAGTTGGCTTCACTTTGAGCCTATTCCTTTACCAGACAAGATGATGATAACCCTGAAGTTTCCGAATATTGGCTAGATAACACGATGTGCATCTTGAACAAGCAGTTGCAGTGTTCGGACAAACACAAGTTGGAGTGTGCTATTGCGTTATCGACCGATGAAGCTCTCATGTGGTGGGAAACCACTATTCTCACAGCTCCTGAAGAATTGGTTACTTGAGAGTTCTTTCTCTAAGAGTTCCAGAATAAGTACATTAGTGAATATTACCTTGCGGAAAGGCGGAACACCTTTCTCTATCTGAAGCAGGGTGGGAGATCTATCAAGCAATATATCCATGATTTATGCAAATATTGCTGATACAGAGAAGAATTTATAATAAAAGAGGAAGACAAGTGTAGAATGTTCATAGCTAGCCTTAGCGATGAGCTACGACCCATGTTTACGGCCCTTGGTATCACCAACTTTCAAGATTTGGTGAACCGAGTTAAGGCCACTAAAGCTGACCAGATAGCTCAACTAGCTGGTGGGTCTGGAAAATCTAAGAAGAGGTTCATGGATGATTCTCGACCTCCGAGATGGAATAAGAATGGGAGATATCAAGGTCCCAAACAGAATATGTATCCACAGCCCTCCCGTTCCAGGAACATTGAGAGACCTCAGTTTGTGACGCAATCTTTTGCTAAAGTCACGTCCGTTGACAGCACTGGAGGTTCAATTCGAAGCAACCAACATCCACTCTGTAATTATTGTCAAAATAGGCATCCAACGGGTCAATGCCGTAAGCATACCGGAGCCTGTTACTATTGTGGCGAGCAATGTCACTTTATTCATGACTGTCCTTTGAATGCAAGCAAATCTGTTGTTACACCGACCACTGCTGCTTCCCCTGCTCAATCCTTTCGAGGTAAAGGATCGAAGCAAGGATCAACAGGAACACATGGACGATCGACTGGACCGGGAAAACCCTTTAATAAACAAGATTCAAAAGCTCATGTCCAAATGTACCATGTGAGGAGCAGGGAAGAAGAGGATAAACCTGATGTTGGTCGGGTCACTCGAGTTTGCGTACCTAATGATGAAGCTCTTTGCACCGATATTCTCTCTAAAGCTCATTCGAGTTCATTTTCTGTTCACCCCGGGTCTATGAAGATGTATAAAGACCTACGCGTACTCTATTGGTGGTCGGGCATGAAGCAAGCCATTGTTGATTTCATTTCCAAATGCCTCTCGTGCCAACGTGTTAAGGCAGAACATTGTGCTCCTACTGGATTATTGCAGCCTATCTGTAAAACTAATGAATTGACTTTGATATAACAAATGATTTAAGGACTAAATTGAAAAAGATAAAATGAATTTTTAATTCCTCAAAACTTCCCTATGTCTCTAAGAAAAATGTCCATGTCAAAATCTAAGAGTATTCAAATTTTTCTAAGTGTTTACCAAGTCAAAACAGTGATTTTCGAGTCAACGTTTCAGAACGACCCTTAGGCGTTTCAAAACGTTTTGAAACTGTTAACCTCTATTTCAGAACTAACTTTCTCGTTTCGATACGGGTGTATCGAAACAGGTCTTCGTGTTTCGAAACGGATGAAGAACAACAGAACGTGTTGAACCGTTTCGATACATCAGTATCAAAACGAACTCAAACGTTTCGAAACGATTTTCAAACTTGGATTCAAAATATGACCGTTGCAATTTAAATAACTAAATTTTGAGAGACAGTTAGAGCGTATCGAAACGTTTTTAAGCCGTTTCGATACAAGTTTTGGCAGTGGCAAAATGTTTCGAAACGGGCTTTAGCACATTTCAGAACATGCTATTAGCATATCAAAATGATCGTATCCGTTTCGATACGGCGTATTAATTACACACAACAACTATTTCTATTTTGGTCTGTTTCGAAATAGGGTCGAGTGTTTCAGAACGGGTAGTTGCAGACTGTATTTATTGTGGGAAGATTGCATCCCAATGGCTATAATTATGAAGGCAACAACCTGAACGGCTAGAATTTAATGAGAAGGTATAAAAGGGAGTTCTAAAAGCACCAGCAACAATTATTGATCCTAAGAGAAACATCCAAACATCAAATTCAAGCTCTTGTGCTAAATTCCCATATTTTCTTGTAAACCCCAATTGTGGTACTTTGTAATTCCAATCTTATTTGTTTTAATTGGGTTGAGTGCTTGTAAAAGGGCTATATTTGTATTGAGAGATACTAGCTATTAGCCTAAAACCTCTTTGTAAACCTTGTGTGAGGATTGGGTCAATTTTTGGATAGAAAATTTGGCCATTGTGTAAAGGTTTCCTCCTAAGCCTAGAAAGGGGAAGATCAACTAGTGGATTTGTTGGAAAATCCTTAGTGAAGCTAAGGTAGTGGATGTAGAGTTCAATTGGAACTTGAACCACTCTAAATCCTTTGTCTTGCAAATTTTTATTTTCTACTTCACCACCAAAATTTCTAAAAATCCAATTCACCCCCTCTTGGCTTAAATCGATTCTACGGTCCTCTCAACAATTGGTATCAGATCCTACCTCTTTGAAGGATTAACAACCACAAGAGGAGTTCCTAGGAGAGTGTGATCAATTCTAAAGATAAGTCATGACATCTACTTCAACCTCAAACCTTTATGAGTAACAATCAACCACTAAACCACCCTTCTTCAATAGGGACAACTACCCATATTGGAAGAATCGGATGCGTCTCTTCATCAAGTCAACGAATTATATGGTTTGGTTAAAAGAACCGATAAAGGAAGACTAGTTCCGAAAGTGAAGTCGAAGATGACCGAGGAAGAAAGACGAAGGGTGCAAGTCAACGACAAAGCTCTACATATCATATTTTGTGCACTTGGTTCGGATATCTACTCGAATGTTTCATCTATCGAAAGCACAAAAGAAGTGTGAGACACTTTGGAGACGACTTATGAAGGCACTAGCGATGTGAAAGAGACGAAGATTGGGTTGCTAAATTTGAGCTATGAGAATTTTAAGATGGACCCCGATGAAAGTGTCTCAAAGATGTTTGATCGGTTTTTGATCATCGTCAACGGCCTTAAAAGATTCGGTGAAGTAATTCCCGAAGATAAGCTAGTGAGAAAGCTTTTATACTCTCTTCCGGAGTTTTGAGATGGTAAGAGGACGACAATCATTAAAGCAAAAAATTTGAAAACTTTGAAGCTTGAAGAGCTTGTTGGGTCTCTTCTTACACATGAAATCATGAAGCAAGGAAGAGAAGAAGAGAAGAATAAGGAAGAGAGAAGAATAGGGAAGCATGAGGTAGAAAAGAAGAAGCTAGGAGTTGCTCTCAAAGCCTCTCTACAAGAGGAAAGCTCTTCTAGTGAGAAGGAAGACTTTGAGGAATTGGCTATGATAGCCAAATGATTCTCACGGTTCATGAAGTCCAACTGAGGGAGAAAATTTCAAATAAAGGTGGACTTCAAGAACAAAGGCAAAGAAGAAGAAAAGGATCCGATCATTTGCTTTGAGTGCAAGAAGCCAGGTCACATACGTTCCGATTGCCCTCAACTCAAGAAGAAGGGCTTTGAGAAGAAGAAGAAGCTCAAAGTCAAGCTTGCTACTTGGAGTGATGAGGAGTCATCTGAGGATGAGGAACATGAAGTGGCCAACCTTTGCCTCATGGCTCTTGAGGAGGATTCGATGGTAACCTCTAACTCATCTTGTGTTGATTTTACTTTTGATGAATTGCATGATGCATATGATGAGTTGCAAGAGGTATATGATGAGTTAGTTGATACATATAAGGAGTCAATTTTGAGGAACAAGAAAAATATTTTCGATTTAAAAACTCAAAATGAATCGCTTTCAAAAACAAACTCGGAATTGGAAAAGGAAGGTTTTGTACTTAATAAATCTTTCAAATGATCTTAAAAAGAAAAACCTTGATCTTGAAAAACTTCTTTCCAATTTTCAAGATTATCACACAAAAGAAGTGGATAATCTTAAAACTTCTATTACTATTGGGAGAAACAATTTTGAAAAAGGAAACTTTTCTAAAACTCAATATGTAAAAAGAAAATCTTTAAATCCTAAACAAAAAAAAATCTAAGCAATCTAGAGGTCAAAGGATTAGGAGTGTTTGGGTTCCTAAGGAACACATTATTTCTAATAACATGAATGATATTGCTTCTTGGATTCCTAAGGGAACCAAGGTTTTGAGGGCTAACACACAAGGACCCAAAATGATTTGGGTACCAAAAATCAAAGCCTAATTTCTTTGTTTGTAGGGGAGCATTGCTACAAGGTCAAAGCACAAAGTCAAAATCCATGGTACCTTGATAGTGGATGCGCGAGGCACATGACCGCAGACAAGAGTTGATTCATGGAATTAAAGCCAAAAAGTGGAGAAGTAGTAACATTTAGTGACAACTCCAAAGGCCACATTGAAGGTATTGGCTCCATAGGTAATCACTCTTCCATACTCATTGAAAATGTGTTGTATGTCAATCAATGGTCTAAAATATAATTTGTTGAGCATAAGTCAACTTTGTGATAAAGGATTTAATGTCATGTTTGATAAAAATGGGTGTAGAATAGTTGAAATTAAATCTAATAAAACTATGTTCATTGGTCATCTCATAGGCAATATATATATAGTGCATCTAGATGACATTCATACATTACATGCATGCTTAGTTGCACAAAATGAAAATGATGCATGGTTATGGCATAGGAAACTAGGACATGCTAGCATTAGTGTTTTGGAAAAATTAGTTTCCCTGAATCTAGTTAGAGGCCTACCTAAGCTCAAGTTCTCATTAGATAAAATTTGTGATGCATGTGCTAAAGGTAAACAACATAGAGCCTAGTCTAAGTCCATTAATGATGTTTCTACAAGTAGGTGTTTGTAATTAATTCATATGGATCTTTTTGGGCCAATTAGGACTACTAGCTTGGGTGGAAAATCATATGCTTTTGTGCTTTTTGATGATTACTCTAGATATACTTGGGTTCTCTTTTTAAGCACCAATTATGAGGTTATAGAAAACTTCGTCACATTTTCTAAAATAACCCAAAATGATCTTGAACTTAAAATTTCACATATAAGAAGTGATCATGGAACCGAATTTCAAAATATGGGTTTTGATATCTTTTGTAATGAAAATGAGATTAGTCATAATTTTTCGGCTCCTCGAACTCCTCAACAAAACGGGGTAGTTGAGAGGAAAAATAGAACTTTAGAAGAAATGGCTAGGACTATGCTTTGTGAAAACAATTTACCTAAGTATTTTTGGGCGGAAGCCACTAACACCGCTTGCTATATTATTAACCGAGTAATTATTAGGCCTATTTTAAAGAAAACTCCTTATGAGATTTTAAAATCTAAAAAGCCTAACACAAGATATTTTCATCCTTTTGGTTGCAAGTGTTTTTTTTAAACAATAGAAAAGACAATTTAGGTAAATTTGATACGAAAAGTGATGAAGTTATTTTTCTAGGTTACTCTTTAAACTCTAAAGTCTATCATGTGTTTAACAAAATAACTTTAGTTGTAGAGGAATTCATTCATGTGGTTTTCGATGATAACCTCATTTCGAGGAAGGATTCTTGTGATGATGATGATGTAGGGATCATTGAAGCCAATGATGGTGAAGAATCATCAAAGGTGAATGAGATTTCAACCAAAGAGGAAAAAGCACAAGAACCGCCTCTAGAAGCATTGCAAGACATGTCTCTTGAGGAAAAGGAAGTGAGCTACACAAGGGAGTACAACTATGTCAAGGGTGGTGAGATCTTGGGTGATCCATCCAAGGGGGTAACTACTCGCTCTTCTCTTAAAATGCTTAATCATGTTGCTTTTATCTCATGCATTGAGCCTAAGAATGTTAAAGAAGCATTAAAAGAGGATTTTTGGATTATGGCCATGCAAGATGAGTTAAATCAATTTGAGAGAAGTAAAGTGTGGACATTAGTTGATAGGCCTAGAAATAAATCTACTATAGGAACTAAATGGGTCTTTAGAAACAAACTAGATGAGAGTGGTAACATAGTGAGAAACAAGGCTAGGCTTGTTGCTCAAGGTTACACTCAAGAAGAGGGAATTGATTTTGATGAAACTTATGCACTCGTAGCTAGAATGAAAGTCATTAAGATGCTACTTGCATTTGCATGTTATCATGATTTAAGCCTTTTCAAATGGATGTCAAAAGTGCATTTTTAAATGGTTTTATAAACGAATAAGTTTATGTGGAACAACCACCAGGTTTTGAAGATCCAATTTTTCCAAACCATGTCTTTAAATTGACAAAAGCTTTTTATAGTTTAAAACAAGCTCCTAGAGCTTAGTATGAAAGACTTTCAAGTTTTCTAGTTGGAAAAGGTTTTGAGAAATGAAAGGTGGACACAACACTTTTTATTAAAAACAATGGCAAAGATATCTTAGTAGTTCAAATTTATGTTGATGATATTATATTTGGTTCTACTAATGAATTTCTTTGTCAAGATTTTTCTAAGTTGATGCAAGGTGAATTTGAAATGAACATGATGGGGGAGCGCTCATTCTTTTTGGGACTCTAAATCAAACAAATGAATGATGGCATCTTCATCAATCAAGCTAAGTACATCAAGGATATGCTCAAAAAGTTTGGCTTTGAGAATGCAAAGCCTCAAGCTACACCAATGAGCTAATCTACAAAGCTTGACAAAGATGAAGGAGGTAAGTGTGTTGACACTAAGCTTTATCGTTTTATGATTGGATCTTTTCTTTACCTTACCGCAAGTAGACCAGATATATTGTTTAGTGTTTGATTGTGTACTAGGTTTCAAGCTAGTCCTAGAGAGTCTTACCTTATAGCCGTTGAAAGAATCTTTAGGTACCTTAGAGATACTCCTTGTTTAGGTCTTTGGTACCCTAGAGACTCAACCTTTAACCTTCATGCTTATTTGGATGCAGATTACGGGGGTTGCAAAATAGATAGGAAAAGTACTTCCGGCACTTGCCAATTCTTAGGTAGTATGCTCATATCTTGGTTCTCTAAGAAACAAAATAGTGTAGCTTTATCTACCACCAAAGCTGAGTACATATCCTTAGGAAGTTATTGTGCTCAAGTCCTTTGGATGAAACAACAACTCTTAGACTATGGTATTAAGGTAGACACCATACCCCTTAAGTGTGACAACACTAGTGCTATATGCCTAACCAAAAATCCCATCCAACACTCTAGAACCAAACACATAGAAATAAGGCATCATTTCATTAGAGATCATGTTCTTAAGAAGATGTTGTCTTAGAGTTTGTAGACACCTTAAATCAATTAGCGGATATCTTTACCAAACCTCTAGATAAGGAGCGTTTTTGGTCCCTTGGGAGAAAGTTAGGTCTAACTAGCCTATCTTGACCTTTTAGGATTTTTTTGTGCTTAAATCGCTTGATTTCTTGTAAAATGATATGCTTTTGTGTTTTTGATCCTAATTTCATCCATGCTTATAGTTAGGGGGTATGTTTATGTTTTTAACATGTTTCTCTTGCTCATTCATATCATTTATGCATCTAGGACTCATTGAAATTCAATTTTTCTACAATTTAGAGCCTCATCTGCACCTCAAGGCCTAGGTGTATCGAAACGGGTCAGTATGTTTCGATACGGGTGCCTTAAAAGTATTCATTTTGATCATAATGTTTCGAAACACCCCAAAGGGTTTCGAAACATTTTTCCTCTGCCAAGAAATGTATCGAAACGGTCCAAAAGTGTTTTGATACGGGATATCTCGTGGGATTTGATACGGTCAAATCCGTATCGGAACGGTCAACAGGTTTCGGAACGGTAGTAGACGTTTCGGTACGCCAATTTCAAAACAGTCGTGTCTATTTCGAAACGTGTATCCGAACAACTTTTATAAGGAGTTTTAATTGCTCAATAACACTTTTTATTAAACTCTTAAAAACCCTAACCCGGTTTTTCTCTATAAAAACCCTTCAAACCTCATTGTACTTATCAAATCTTGATGGCTTTTACTCCCAAACTAAAATCTAAGCAGGCTTCAACAACTTGGTGCAATTTCATCCATCCATTCTTCCAAAATCCTTTTTTGAGGTATTTTTTAACTTTTTCCTTTTTCCTTTGATTTCATTCGAATCTTAGGTTAGAAAATATTAGTTTTGTATAGAATATAAGTTTTACATCTTGGGTTTTCCAAAACTTGTAAAAATCTTTCAAAATCTCAAAAAAAATTATTCGGATATATTTGTTTTTAATCGTATTTTCTTTACACAGTTTTTCAAAATTTATTTCTTTAAAAAAAATTATATATGTATATACATTTTAAAGTGTTTTTAAAACCTTAATAGGATTTTCATTGGATTGAATTAAGGATTTAAGTGCATACACTCAAATTTTCTTATTGCTTGTTTTGTGTTTTTAGGAATTTCTAATGGAAAACGTTAACAAGAAAATGAAGACTCAAACAGGTGAAGGTTCGAAACAAGAAAACATTTGTCCAAACCTTACCCTCCTTTTCCAAAAGAGCCTTAGAAATCAAGAAGCTAAGGATCGCTTCAAAATCATCCATGATTTAGCCGTTCGACGAAAGCGTGTTATGGATATCGCCTTCCTTGACTTCGAGCGTTTCAAATTCCGTTATCTACCTCTCTTGCAAGATTGGGATTTCTTAGCCTTTTTGGGAATTCCCGACATTGTCTACAAGAACATGGTCTTGCTCTTCTACTCCAATGTCGTTCTCATCGACAATGAATATCATACCGAGGTAATTGGCATCGAGTCTTATCTTTTAGGCAAGAAGTGTCGTATTGATATATCCGTTTTAGAGAAAGCTCTTGGGCTCAAAGATGAAGGTATTGAGGATGAGAATCACTTTGGTGCTCACACCGGATCCGTTCTTACATTGGATGCTCATGATCGATTTTTACATTTGATCATCTCTTGGTTCATTCGCCCTTTAGGAGGTAAATTTGCTCATATCCGACAAGTTGATTACTTTTTGCTCGAGCGTTTTCGCAAACACAACACCCGAACTTGGTCAAAATCATGTTCGCCGAGATGGTCCATGAAGTGAAGATTCGTACCACCGATGCACTTACATCCTTCACTTATTGAACAATGTTAAGCTACGTCTTCGCTCACCTCAGTTATGATTGCTCCTATGATTCTCCGGAACCCCGAAAGCAAAAGATTGGTGAATCTTCTCTTATTAAGTCTGAGTTTCGTTATTCTCTTGGGCAATGGGTTCGTGTTGATATGAGAGATCAGACACCTCAAGTTGAGCCTTCACCTCAAGCTCCAGCTCCTAACAATGATGCACTTATGGCTTTCCTTACCGAGCGTTTCAACTCGCTAGATACGAACATAACTTCGGGTTTTGGTGCTCTCAACACTCGCATTTAATCCTTGGAGGAACGTGTCTCCTCTCTTGAGAATCAACAAACATCGATGGATCTATCTTTCTCCACATTCTATGGTGATTGGAGAAACTATCGTCGTGCTCAAGCTAAGGACAATGATGATTCTCTTGATGATGATGGCGAGGCCTAGGATTAATATTGCATATCATATTAGGATTAAGTTTGCATCTATCTATGTTTTTATATTTTAAACACCTATGCTTTGATTTTGTATTTTTAGGATTGAGCTTGAACTTCAATGCTTTAAATATCTATGTTGTTTGGTTTGATTATTTGTTTCTTGAACTTAATGATATCTATGATAATTATGTTGTTTGGTTTATTGCTTATGACTTCGTTTCTTCTCTTGATTAGTCTTGTTTATCTATTTTTGATCTAACAAAAAGGGGAGAAGTAATCTAAGAGCCTAAGTGTTTTTAGAGTTTTTTTGAGTTTCAAACACTTGAATTTTAAATCTTTTCAAAACTTTAAAACTCATCTTACATTGAGGGGGAGTTAGAACTTTTTCAAAGATTTCAAAATTTTTAAAAATTCATACTTGGTTTTGTTATATCAAAAAGGGAAGATTGTAAAACTAATGAATTGATTTTGATATAACAAAGGATTTAAGGACTAAATTGAAAAGGAGAAAATGAATTTTTAAGTCCTCAAAACTTCCCTATGTCTCTAAGAAAAATGTTCATGTCAAAACCTAAGAGTACTCAAATTTTTCTAAGTATTTACCAAGTCAAAACAGTGATTTTCGAGTCATCGTTTCAGAACGGCCCTTAGGCGTTTCGAAACGTTTTGAAACTGTTAACCTCTGTTTCAAAACTAGCTTTCCTGTTTCGATACGGGTGTATCGAAACAGGTCTTCGTGTTTTGAAACGGATGAAGAACAACGGAACAGGTTAAACCGTTTTGATATGGCAGTATCGAAACGACCTCAAACGTTTCGAAACGATTTTCAAACTTGGTTTCAAAATATGAACGTTGCAATTTAAATAACTAAATTTTGAGAGACAGTTAGTGCGTATCGAAACGTTTTTAAGTCGTTTCGATACATGTTTTGGCAGTGGAAAATGTTTCGAAATGAGATTTTTCCCAACCCATGTGGGATATAGGCTTTTGCCTTTGGTTCTCACCTTAAGCATTACCAACACTATCCATTGATAATTTACTTGCATCCAGTTGGGAGGTGACTACAAGACATGTGAGTCGAGCTGCGAATAAGATTATCGATGGTCTGGCTCGTATGAGTCGAGGAGCTCCGGTAAGAGAGTCGGTCTTCAATTCGCCACCTACTGAGATTGTTGGGATGCTACTGAATGAGATACATGTTGTAGCCTGATCTTCTACTGTTTCAGTTTTCACAAAAAAAAAAATCCATAAGAATATAATTTATAGGAAATCATAAAAGACAATAAAGGCTCAATTTTTATGTTAGTTTAGGTTTGAATCAAAGCTAGTTTATATTTTTATCAAGGTTAGAAATTCGAATCTTCCCCTTCCTAGAATCAAAAACTAGTTTTAGTAATAAAGTGGCAAAAAAATTGGGTCCCATATTAAATCATTTATAAAATAAATTTATACAAACATATTTATTTTTATACCAAAATTTAAAATTTTAACCTTAAATTTTAAACTATCTCAACTTAAGATTTAAATAAAGATAGTATTGTCACTTGAAAAAGTCTGCTATTAACTTCAAATTAGAAGCTATATCCAGTAAAAACATATTAACAATTGCTAACTTAAGATTTAAATAAAGATACTGCATCCCAATAGTGAATAAGAATTAATCAAATCAAAGCCGACATATTAAACAATGATTAACCAAAGCTTTTAAAATGCATGAAAATGACAGATGTTTATGATTGTTTTTTCAGTCAATGATGTGAACTTTATACTTTGCTTGGTGGTGTGAGGATAGAAAAGAGAAAAGATGAAAATTTAGTTAACTAAATAGTTTAAATTTATAATTTCTTTTGCTTTGAATCTTAAAAATTAACTAGTTTTTTATTTTATTTTTTTCATCCTTTATACCGAACAACGGAATAAGCCTAAAGCAATACACCATTGTCATTACTTGCTCCTCGGGAAAGAGAAGAACCTTGCTCGACAAGGGCAATTTAAAGGTTTACGGGCCCCTGTGCAGTTTATTAAAACGAGGTCCTCTAATTTATATTCTCATAGATATATAAAGATATTTTAAAAATATTATCTTAGTAAATATATATATATATGTATATTATAAAGTCATTTTTTCTTGTACTTTATTAAATCAATATTATCTTTTTATAAACATTTAATTCAACTTATTTGAGGTAATTTTTTTAAGGGCCCTATACGGTTATTTATCTTGCACATGTCCAAAACCCTCATTATAATCCTCGACCCAAAATCTGCCAGTCAGGTTAAGAGTGACAAATGGCATCATAATCATCCTGGTTTCAATCCAACAATGATTAGCCTATGAATGTAAGGATGCAAGTAATGAAGTGAACACTAAAAGAATTAAGAACGGTCAATTTTCATAATCTCACTCGCCATTCACTTTTTTTCTTGGGTAAACTACTTCATTAACCACCATATTATTGGAAAAGTTACGATTTGACCATATTACTTCTTTTCGAAGCAATTAAACCACCAAACTATTTAAATGGTATCAATGTGACCACCAGCCGTTAAAAATAACAGAAAAATTGACTGTGTTGTTAAATGAAATTGGTATAATTACACATTTGGTCTCCTATATTTAACAAACCTATCAATTTAGTCATGATTTTAATCTAATAAAATAAATTAATTATTTAATTATGTGTCACCACCTTATTGGATGGTTTTAATTATTTTTATTTAATTTGGTTAATTAATTTTCCCCCTCCAATCATGACTAAAATTAGGATTTTAATTATTTTTATTTAATTTAATTAATAATAATTAATTAAATAAAAATAATTAAAATCCTCCAATAAGGTGGTGACACATGTCACCACCTTATTAAATAATTAATTTATTATATTAGATTAAAAGTAGGACTAAATTGATAGATTTTTTTAAAATTTATAGGACTGAATGTGTAATTATACCAATTTTATTTAACAACACCATCAACTTTTCTGTTATTTTTAACGGCTAGTGGTCACATTGATACCATTTAAATAGTTTGGTGGTTTAATTGCTTCGAAAAAAGTAATGTGGTCAAATCGCAACTTTTTCAATAGTATAGTGGTCAAAGAAGTAGTTTACCCCTTTTTCTTTCGAGTGTGTGTTGGCCGACTACAACATTAGTCTTAGAATTAATCATCGACTATAGGTACTTTTTGTTTTTTTTATTATTAATTTTATTATATCTAATCTTTTTTTTGTTTTTTTTCTAGTTTTTAATATGAATAAATATGTTTTTTTGGCATATTTCTCTCTGCCATTTGATAGGTTTTCTGTTTTTTTTTTGTTTAATCGTTCTTTTCATTTTATGTTATTTCAGAGTTGGATTTGACGATTTTACGACTGATCAAGATGAAGCTTATTTGTCATTCTGTTGATCTTTCATTCTTTGAACTCTCGAACTAGACTTGGATGCACGTTCACAATCACAATTTCTTACTCGCGATTAAGTTGTGATAATGACCATTTTGTCAACGTGCCATAAGGGTTATATGTATTTTTTTAATGTTAGTGCTGATGGTTTTATCCCTCATCGCCGATTTATGGTGTTGTTCGTATCTATCTTTTGTTCAAGTCTTTTGATTGGGTTTTAACTTTTTTTATTGCATGGTTCTTCTATGATCTCAAGTGGCTAGTCTTTATTTCAATGATTATAAGGTGTCCAAATTATTTGTTTAATTTACCTTTATAAATGTAAATTTTTATTTTTTTGATCGGCAAGTATGTTTTTTATTAAACACAAATCATACAAAAAATACTAATAGAGGCCTCATTAAACCCCATAAACCTAGTCGGAAGAAAAGCGTGCCCATGAAATATATAAAAACGAAAAGGAAAGACACAATTCGTACACCAAGTGCAAACAAATACAAGAAAAAAAGAAAACGCCTAACCCATAGAGGTGTAAAAAGCTGACCCAACCTGCAAAACTGACTAAAATCGACTTGAGTCAGAATTGTTTGTGACCCGATGTGGTGGTGATCCGAAATCGATTCGAGTCCAAACTGGTGTTGACCTGAACCCGAGTTGAACCTAGAAATTTTGGATCTAAACCCGACCTGAGAACGACTTGAACCCGAATTTAACCTGATAATGTGATAACTGAATCCGACCTGCATCCGACATGATATGAACCCAAACCTGAGATTAACCTGGTAAATAACTAATATTACATGACATGTTATCAACCTTACCTGTTATGAACATGATCTGTAATTGACTCAACTTGTAAATGATCTAACTTGTTATTGAACTGGTCTGATGTTTACCTGACTTGATATTTATCTGATTTGTAATAACTAATAAGTTACAATTGATGAAGGTGTGAGATTATAAATTTATTATATCATGGTGTGACAAAATACATCTTCACAATTTACGGTACATAATTAATTATAATCATCTACCCAAAGATTGAACCACAAGACTCTCACTTTACAAAGAAGATGTTGGCTATTACAATTGATCTCTCACAAGATAAATATAGCTCAAATGGATTACAAACACTCCCCAAACTCACAAATTTGATTTACACTAAGAACTCTAAGTGTTGGGTACAAGAATTTGACATTAAGTGCTTAGGGTTTGGATTGGATTGCTTGGATGTTGTTTTGAGGTTCAATAGTTATTGTTGGTGCTTTTGAGGCTTGCTTTTATACCTTCTCATTGGTTTTTAGCCGTTTGAGTGATTGAGATCATCAATAAAGTCGTTAGGGCTCTCTCTTCCCTCCATAAATGTTGTTATGCAACTACCTGTATCGGAACACGAGGCCCTATATCGAAATGGACACCAAAAAAGAAAGAGTATTTGTGTAAAAAAGGGACCGTGTCGAAACGGCTATAGGCCGTATCGAAATAGTTTGAAACTATAAAATTCCTTTAAGTGTAAAAAGAGGACCGTATCGAAACAGCTATAGGTCGTACCGAAACATTTTGAAACTGTAAAATAGTGTTTCGAAACACCAAAGAGGTGTATCGGAACAAGTAACTAATTTTCAAAAATTTAGTTATGACAAGTAGCAGCTAGTTCATTTAATGCTCTATTTTAAAAATACTTAACTCATGTATTGAAACAGGTATAAGCCGTTTTAAAACAACACTTAAAAAATAAAAGCCCAGATGAAGGTTGTATCGAAATGGGCAAGCCCGTTTCGAAACCTTTGTCTCGAAACAGACTAGTCTGTATTGAAACGGATGTTTCCAGTGACAAAACGTATCGAAACGCTTTGAGTGTGTTTCGAAATGCCTAGGCCATTTTGAGTATTTTGGCTTTGAAACACTTAGAAAATTTTATGGGGCTTAATTTTTGACTTCAAAACATTTTAAGTCTAAAATTTACTTGTCAAATGTGAGTCTTTTGAGCACTTAAAAATTTATTTACTTTACAATTTAGTCTTTAGATTGTTTGTTATATCAAAATCAAACATTAGTTTTACAAAAGTTATGTTATAACATCAAAGAATTTAAAAATAATTTAAATGTATATTTTTAAAACTTATAATACCATGCATAAAATTGCTATTTATTTTCTCAAAAACACTTTTAGCCAATAATACTATTCACTTCATTTTAAACCAAATTAAATAGATCTAAAAATTAATTTTTCAAAAGTATTTTGCTACAACATTTTTTTAAAGGAAAATACTTTGATACACAAGTATTTACACAAGCCTTTTAATTCTAGGATTTAAAGAATTAAGTTATATTTTAGAGTTTAGGGGTTTAGGTTGTAAGGTGTGGAATTTAAGGTTCATGATTAGAATTTAGAGTTTAGGGTTTAGAGTTTATGTTTTAGATTTTATTGCTTATATATGAAGAATTTGTAAATTTTTTACACAACTTGCGTACCAAAATATAACTTTTTTAAATTCAATATTGTTATATTTTGATACATAAGTTGTTTAAAAAATATTACACAACACTTCAAACCCGTTGGTCAATTACTTGATGGCTCCTGTTTCTTCGGAGGGAAATAACCCTTGTGCGAAAAACCCTAGTATCGGGTGCTTTACGTTCTCAGGCGGTCAGCCGCCGGGAGGAGGGCCATCAGTGGTTACCCTGCCTATCATCGCAAACCCTGAGTCGCAGCAAGTGCGGGCTGAATTGGGGGAGGTGCAGGTGGCGCCTATGGATGTTATCGTCGTTGATGTAGTCGAGCCTAGTGGCATTGTGGGGAACGACCTAGGGGCTGACGGAAAGTTGGCGACCACTGGTGATGCAGGTAGGCCGGCAGCGGATGCTTCTGGTCCGAGCAGAGGCTCCTATGCTGATATGGTGGCGCGAGATGGGAACAATGGTGGACGACACAAGGCCGGTGTGGTTACGGATGGAATTCAAGTTTTGGATTCAGATTTCTCTATCGATCGTAGTGGTTCGTTTCCAAGAATAAGGTTTTCCGAACGAGTCCATGCATCGATTAACGAGAGTATGAAGCGAGTTGTGATTGTCCGACTATTGGGGCGAACTATCGGATACAAGACATTGTTAACCCGCATCCCTGGATTGTGGTCACCAACTGGAGATTACCATGTTGTGGACCTAGATAATAATTACTTCTTAGTGAACTTTGCATCAAATGAGGACTATACTAGGGTTCTGTCGGCTGGTCCGTGGACACTATTTGGTAGCTACTTAACGGTACAGCCATGGTCGCGATCCTTTTCGACGTCGCAGAGGCATCCATCGCAAGTTGTGGTCTGATATGTCTCCCTGGACTTCCGTACAGGTATTACACCAAGGCGTTATTCAAGCTAATTGGAAGTATTATTGGAACTATTATCCGAATTGACTATAACACGACAGCGGGAGAAAAAAGCAAGTTTGCTAGGCTTGCGGTCCTCGTGGATTTAAATAAACCATTGTTACCATGTATTGGGATTGATGGTTTTACACAGAAGCTCGAGTACGAGGGGTTGAATCAAATTTGTTTTAAGTGCGGAATTTATGGGCACTCGTCGGATATGTGTAGAAACCATGCAGGAGTGGAATCGGATGCAGAAACTACGATGTTGGAACGGACGAGTGAGGGTGTAACGGAGTCGGATGTTGTTTCGGATAGTTTATACGGCCCATGGATGGTAGTGGATGCTAGGAAAAGGAGGACACGAAAAGTGGTTGGGCAACAAACTGAAGCCGGCGGGCATGGAATGGGGGGCTCACGGTTCCTTGTGTTAGAAGGTGATGGTGGCAGTGGTAAGGAAAGCGAAGGTATTACTTCATAGCTGGGCCAAAATGTTGAGGTACAAGCTGCCAGAAGCTCTGAAAGGAGGCCTCATGGAAAATGCGTTGTTGATGCAGTGGGAAAGAATGATGCCGGTGGTGGGAAGGGGAGTGCAATGCCTCGAACAAGGGCATCAAGCGCATGAAGGATTTCGTTGAATGATGTATCGAACAAGGAGACGACTCAGCGCGAGGGACCAAAGGTTATATCGATGGCCCCGAACTTGCCGGTGCAAGTCCAAACCTATGAACCAACAATCACTAATGGCACACATAGAGCTGTTTCCATTGCTAAAGGCGAGACGGCCAAAGGTGCCGTGGGAGGTGACCGAAAAGATGCTGGCCGCGGTAAGAGCTTACTGCCGGTGAAAGTTGCACTGAATAAGTCGTTGAAACAGTCGAAGCGTGGACCAGCTGGGTGTACTCCGTCGAAGCCAGTGTTGGCGGAGTGGGTTCAATCTTTATCGGGGCTACAGATTATGCACGACTAGGTAGCGTTGGGTGCGCAGGGGGTGACGAGTGAGGCTGGTGTCTCGAGAGATAAAGATGTGAGACCGCCTCCTACGGCTATGAATGTAGCTGCAGAATTGCAAGACAGAGCTATAGTAGCAGATGGTGTTGATAAGGAGAACTCCAACCCGTCTGTTTAAGGTTAGAGTGGTGTTTTTGTTTTCTTTTTTGATGATTAGTTTAATGTTTTGGAACTGCCAGGGTGCGGCGAGCCCTGAATATCGCTGACATTTTAGATCTTTTGTGCGGAAACATGATCCGAAGGTTGTTTGTCTAGTTGAGCCGTGGGTTAGTGGTTTACAAGTGGATAGGGTGATCTGCAGCTTGGGCTTCGGTAACTCTTATCGCGTGGAATGTCGTGGGTTTAGTGGTGGTATATGGGTTATTTGGAGAGATGAGGTGAATGTTGAAATCTTAGTTACATCGAATCAGTTTGTTCATGGGATATTTTTCGAAGATAGTATCAATCAGTGGGTCCTTTTTACGGTTGTGTATGCTTCGCCGTCGGCGACCATGCGTAGGTTGGTCTGGGATCAATTGCTCAAGGTTCAACCAAGCGTGGGTCAGGCATGGGTGTTAGGGGGTGACTTCAATTGTATTCTTCGCGCCGAGGAATGTTGTGGTAGTAGCTCTGGGGTGCCAGGTGTTAGCTCTTTGTTTCAGAAGTTTGTGTACACGACAGGTTTATTTGAGGTTGAGTATAGGGGAGATGACTTTACGTGGAGACGTGGGCGTTTATACAAACGTCTTGATCGGTGCTTGGTGAATGGTAAGTGGCAAGATTTATTCCCGTATAGATTGGTCCTCCATTTGGATCGCTTGGGGTCTGATCATTGCGCATTACTTCTTAGGAGTGATTCGTGTACCAGGGAGGATGACGATAGACCTTTTCGCTTCCTTGCGGCTTGGTAGGATCATCCAGAGTTCGCTAAGCTTCTTGGTGATAGTTGGAACCCAATGGTGTCGATTGATTCGAATATAGCAAGGTTTCAGACTGCTGCTATGAAATGGAATGTTGAGGTGTTTGGGCATATTGGCACACGGAAGAAGAAGCTGTTGGCGCGACTGCGAGGTATTGATCGTGCCCTTCATCGTAACTACTCGGAGGTTCTTGTGGATTTGGAGAGGAAGTTACGGGAGGAATTGGATGTTGTTTTGGAACAAGAGGAGAGTTTATGATTTTAGAAATCGAGCTGTCGATGGATCACGCAGGGAGATAGGAACACTAACTATTTCCATGCATCTACGATTAACCGGAGGAAAAGGAATTTGATTACATGGCTGCATGATGGTAATGGTCATTGGTTGGAATCGTAGGAGAAGCTTCGGAGTCATGCTGTAGATTTTTATAGTAGGTTGTTTTCTAGCGGAAGTGTGGATGTCGCTCGATTCTCGATCCACGGTAAATTCCCTCCACTCAGTATTGTTACAGCCGATTACTTTGATAGTGCAGTTTCCATGGACGAGGTT
This sequence comes from Hibiscus tridactylites, assembly GCA_958450335.1. Taxonomy (NCBI): domain Eukaryota; kingdom Viridiplantae; phylum Streptophyta; class Magnoliopsida; order Malvales; family Malvaceae; genus Hibiscus; species Hibiscus tridactylites. The sequence continues at coordinate 17,127,303 of OY288281.1, read as the reverse complement.
CGTAAGGCTGTGTTTCAGATGGATGCGTTAAAGGCCCCTGGTAGTGATAGGCTTCATGCCTTGTTTTATCAGCGAAATTGGGATATTGTCGGGGCGGATGTTTGTCGATTGGTTCAGGATATTTTTGAGGGGGCTCCTTTCCCTGATAAGTTGAAAGATACGCTATTGGTTTTGATCCCAAAGGTAAAATCGCCTGAGGGTATGACTCAATTTAGGCCTATCAGTCTCTGTCAGGTCTTGTATATGATCGCTACTAAGGTCATTGTGAACAGGATTAAACCGTTTATCTCTGAGTGGGTGAAGGATAATCAGACTAGCTTTGTTCTTGGTCGATTAATTTCGGATAACATCATTATCGCGCAGGAGGTGGTACATTCCATGCAACGCAAGACTGGTGCTAAGGGGTGAATGGCTGTGAAAATAGATCTAGAAAAGGCGTATGACCGCCTTGAGTGGGCCTTTATCGTTGATACTCTGTGTGATATTGGCTTACCGAGGAAATTACGCGATTTGATTATGCGTTGCCTGTCTTCAGTGACTACAAGTATCTTGTGGAATGGGGCACAGACGGAGAGATTTCGCCCATCTAGGGGGATCAGACAAGGTGATACGTTATCTCTCTACCTATTTGTTCTTTGTATGGAGAGGCTTGGACAGCTGATTGAACACAATATAGCCCAAGGTACATGGAAGGGTTTTCGGGTGTCGCGGCAGTGCCCGGTTATCTCCCATCTTATGTTTGCAGATGATATGGTCTTATTTGTCGAGGCATCGATGGAACAGGTTGAGGTAGTGCATTCGGTGCTTGCTGAGTTCTGTAGTGCTTCTGGGATGAAAGTAAGTATCGCGAAGACTAATGTTTTTTTCTCCAAGAATGTTCCAAGTCCGCTTCGTCACTCTATATGTGTGTTATGTGGTTTTATGGAAGTACAAAATTTAGGGAAATATTTGGGAGTGCCTATGCTGAATCAGCGGGTGACAAATGATACTTATGCTTTCTTATTTCAAAAGGTTAGGGATCAGTTGGTTGGATGGAAAGCGTGGTATTTATCGTTTTCTGGGCACATTGTCTTGGCCAAATCAGTATTGTCGGCTATTCCTTCTTATTGCATACAAACGACAAGGATCCCCAAAGGTGTGTGCGAGAAGATTGAGGGTATTATTTGTGCATTCATATGGGGAAATTCGACGTTAAAAAGAGGGGTTCGCCTTGTGAAATGGGAAGAGGTTGCGTCGCCTATTGTTAATGGTGGACTTGGTTTTAAAATATTGGGCCATCAAAATGATGCGTTCCTGATGAAAGTAGCTAACAATATTATGGCAAAGACGGATCAGCTATGGGTTCGCTTTTTACGCGCCAAGTATAGGTGTTTTGATCGCATTCCGGATACAATTGCTATAAGTAATTGTTCGGTTTTATGGAGTGGAGTGAGCGCAGTGTGGGGCGATGTACGAGATGACATTGTTTGGAACATTGGTAATGGTATGTCGGTTGATTTTTGGAAGGATTGTTGGATTGCGGATGTTGGCCCTCTTGATAAGTGTTGCACAAGGGCGTTAGTGCCCATGGTCTCCACAACCGTGCGAGATACGGTTGACGCAAACGGGGATTGGTTGTGGGCTGCTTCTCGTGACGCCTTGCCTAAGAAGGTGTTGGACTACATCGTGGCAATCAAGCCGCCTATGGATTCAAATGGGCTTGATTGGTCGGGTTGGCGTTAGAGTCGGGCGCAAAATTTCATTGTCCGATCAGCTTATGAAGTTAGAGCACAGCCGATGGAAGGGGTCGATGACAAACTCTGGAAGTTGATTCAAGCGTACAAAGGTCCACCGCGGGTTCGGACGTTCCTTTGGCTCCTTGGAAAGGGACGGCTCCTGACTAATGCGGAAAGGGCTTGTCGGCATTTGACGGACTCGGCAGCTTGCGCATTGTGTGGGGCAGTTAGCGAGGACATCTACCACATATTGCGCCGCTGTCCTATGGCGATGACGACTTGGCAAGCGATGATCAACCCGCATCACCTCTCGGAATTCTTGTTGTTACCATTGTTGGATTGGTTGAGGACAAACCTACAGTAGGGAAGGGGTTTTGCGATAGGTGAGGTGAGATGGGATGTGTTTTTTGGGGGGATTCTCTGGATCCTTTGGCGCGTACGTAACGAGCGGGTTTTTGGCAGTTGGATTGGTCATGGCGAGGGGGTGCTGGATCACGCATGACGATTGGTTGCTAGTGCACAGCTTGGGAAGACGGTGATGCGTAAATGTTCGCATGCAAGTATAAATGAACATCACGAGCAGCATAAGAGATGGCGGGCGCCGGCTAGGGGGTTCGTCAAGGTAAACGTGGACGGTGCGAGAAGCAGGTTGGACGGGGCAGCTTCTTGTGGGGGGTAATCCGCGATTTTAAGGGTAGTTGGATCACTGGTTTTTCCAAGTATATTGGAAATTGCTCGGTTATTGAAGCAGAACTTTGGGCGGTGTTTGAGGGGCTTAAATGCGCTATGGGGGTGGATGGGATGAAGATTGTGATGGAAACATATAATTTAGATGTGATTCGTGTTCTATCAGACTCGGCATCTCGATTGATTTCCTCCTCTTTGATTGATTCTATCAGAGACCTGGTTATGGTACATGGTGCAGTGGGGTTTCGACATGTTTACCGTGACGCTAATCGAGTGGCGGATGCGTTGGCGAAGATGGCGCTGAGGGATACGTTTGGGACTTGTGTTTTCACTCACGCTCCCGTTGGAGTGCTTGAGCTTTTGAGATAGGATTGTCCGTAGTTTTAGGGTTGATTCTTTTCGATTGAGTTTACTCTCGAGGCTTGTACGGGTTATCTATAGGTACTCTTTTCCCTCACTAGGTTAGGAGGGTTTTTAATGAGGCCTATGATAATTCCTTCCTTCATTCATTTATCAAAGAAATATTACACAACTCTTCTTTAAAATCTAATTTCTAAATTACTAAATCTAAAATCATAACAATCCTACGCCCTAATCTTGTACCTTAAACTCTAAAACTAAACGCTAAAATTCTAAACCCTACAACCAAAATCCTAAATTTTAAACTCTAACTGTATACTTTTTACTTGTGTATCAAAGTTTTGAATAGAAATCCTCCACCTTTTTCGGTGCCTTATGTATGCCCTCATACTAAAAACTTAGGTTTAAGGTATGATTTTAGAAAATTAGGTGTATAGTATATTTTTTTAAAGTTTATGATTTATAGTTTAAGATTTAAATTTTAAAGTTAGGGATTAAAATTTAAATTTTTAATGTTGAAACATAAAAATAAATTGGGGATTTTTGTCCCAAAGTTTTTCGTACTAAATTACCCCTTTATTTTATTTGTTAGATGGCCGACAACAAGGAGCAAGAAGAAAACGCGTAAATAAGACAAAACAACTAATAAAATTTAAAAAATACAAAACAAAACAAACAAAAAAGTGAGGCTGGTTTTCCGGGCCGACACATTTCCTTCTCTTCTAAGTAGTAAGCCGCTTATAATTATTATTATTTTGGATAAGTTGTAGCCGCTTTTCTCAGTGTTGTCTTCGCGTTCTTGTCTACTATCAAATCTAATTTGTCGTTTCCTTTCCTTTCTCTTTAATAAATTTGGTTGTTCCGTTACATTTTCTTTCTCAATAATGGCAACCGCAGGCGACAATAGTGGTTCCTCTCGTTATCCCGACAGTAAATCTTTGTCCTCCCCCATGTTCGAAATCGAGCTAAGGGCAACGTTTATCATAGTGGAGAGAAATGGTGAAGTTCCCATGGAGTTGGGGAGGATTATTTCTCACGTCATCCACAAGTTCCCTTTGGAAGACTTGATTAACGATGGAAACGGCGCTGTTTCGGACATGTTCGACTCGATGCGCATCCCGGTTCAGCCGTCGAAGGTTGAAGCGGTAGCGGCATCTGCGGTTCGGTTGGCGGTGGCTGCGAGGGACGGAGGAGGGAGCAAGGTTTTGAGAATGCGGGTGCAGGTTGAGGCGGTTGTCGACGAGGTGCCTGACTTTGGGAACGGTGACACGGATGATGAGAATGAAGACGAAGAGGCGGAGGCGGCAACGAAGGCGGCGGCCGAGGAGAATCTGGCGAAAGTGGTGGTTGAAGGGTCGGGAAAGGATTGTCCGATATGTTTGGAAGAGTTGGCAGTGGGTTCGGAAGCTGTGTGCATGCCTTGCACGCATGTCTTTCATGATCCGTGCATTGTGGCTTGGCTGAACAAAAAGAAACGCTGCCCTTGTTGTCGTTTTAAGTTGTCTTAGGCCCAGCCCTTGGGGTTTTAGTTTATTGGCTCATAACTCGGTTGTAACCGTTAATATAATATAATATAATATAATATAATATAATATAATATAAAGTGTAATTAATATATCTTTTAATTATGGATGAAAATAAATTTAGATAGTTTCGGCCAGGGACAGAGGGATGTAATTTCTTGGGACTGTAATCCCTAATTTTTTTTACTAAAAGTTAATAGGACTTTGAAGTATTTAGACCGTCGAATTTCAATTTATTTAAACTTTGCACTTCCCATAATATACTGTTTTTTATCTTTATTTCTGGCTTCGTCCTTTATTTCGACATTAAATAAAAAAATTCATTTTTATGTTTCATATGCCATATACATTAATAAATTAAAATTAATTTATATGTTTCTTTCTAATATTGTTTATAAATTTGATATTAATTTTTGACATCAAAACTGAACACTTAAAATTATAATTACAATTTTTATCATATTTTTCCACAATAGTTTTCAACTATAACAATAAAACTAAGCTTATAGGTGTATATAAGTCCTCAAATCTTTTCTATGAGTGTGTGTTGGCAACGGGATTGTGGTGCTCTGCCTAGGACGATTGGGGAATTCATGAAACAGGTATTCGAAGGCGGCTGCAATGGACAGTTCCGACAGTCGTGGGCAATTAGTTGCGCGGCTACGTTGTGGTTGATATGGTTAGTGCGTAATGAGGTCATGTTTTATAAGAAATATGCGACGAAAGATGAATTGTTTTTCCTAATTAAGTTGAGAGCTTTCTATTGGGTGAAGGCAGCTTCGACAAATTGCATTGTTGACGAAGCTTAATGGTGGAGTAATTCGATGATTTGTACGATGCACACGACGAGTGCATCGGTGCGGATGGGGGTGGAGTGGTGCCCTCCAATTAGGGGAGTAATGAAATTCAACGTGGACGGTTCGGTTAGGGGTAAGCCGGGGTTGGCAGGTTGTAGTGGCGTCTACGTGATGATGAAGGATGCATTTTGGCATTACTTTCGGGTCCCTTGAGAGTGATTGATTCGAACGCTGCTGAGTTGTGAGCTATATAGTATGCGTTGGAATTTATCCTTGTTTCTCGGTGGAGTTCGTCCTTTGGCAGTTTGAGGCATTGGTTTCAGAGGATTGATGCGGTGTGTGTTTTCACAATATTTTACGAGAGGCAAATTGCATTACGGATGCCTTAGCCAAGAGGGGTGTCGATCGTGTGGACTGGCGGCGTGTGATGGATACCGGTGACACATATGAAAGGCTAGTTCCAATGCTGGAGAGGCGTGATGGATTGGGCAGCTGGGAGGGGGGATATCCTACGATTTGAACTGGATGGTTGTGGGGCATGCGATGGTGGCTGCTATGCTCTGGTGTTCTTTTGCTTTGTGATGTTTAGATGTTTGGTTATTACGAGGAATTTAAGCAACGGCAAGTTAGTATTCGGTTAATAAACGACGGATTCTTATAATTGTTGGATGAGCATTTTCTTTAAAAAAATTTAATTTTAACAGTTAGATCAGGAAAAAAAACTGTGTAACCAGGAGTGTGTGTAATCGGTAAGTTAAAAAACACGAAACTTAAAATGTTATCCACCAACCTAAATGTTACCGAAAGATATAACATTTTAAGTTGACATGGTAAGTTTCGAAACTTACTAACAAGTATGGAAACTTACCATAATATACAACATTTTCAGTTGCAACCTAAAAGTTAAAAATCAGGGAACTTAAAATGTTACCCATCAACCTAAATGTTAAGTTAACATGGTAGCTTTAGAAACTTACTAACAAGTATTGAAACTTACTATAATATGTGCGCACCAACCTAAATATTATCAAAAGATATACCATTTTAAGTTGACATGGTAAGTTTCGAAATTTACTAGCAAGTATGAAAATTTACCATAATATGTAACATTTGTGTTATTATTATATATAACATTTTAGGTGGCGACCTAAAATTTAGAAACTTAGATAACATTTCTGGTTGCAACCTAAAAATGTTACCAAAAGATATAACATTTTATGTTGAAACCTAAAATTTAACTACTATGGATAACACTTTAGGTTGGAATGATACAATTTTTGTAAGTTTCGAAACTTCCGACTAAATTTCAATACTTGTTGTGAGTCTAGCCGAGTTTCAAGTTTTTTAACTCTTTAATGATTATTTTGTTAATTCCAAATTAAAGCTAAAATTGGGTAATGATGATTTTTTAGAGTATATGAGTAATCTAAACTTGATTTTAACAAATTAAACTCATAAACAAGTATTTGAAGAAATAACTTATCTTTAAGTTCTTTAACTTTTTAATGGTGATTTTGTTAATTCCGAACTAAAGTTAAGATTTTCTATTGGGTAATGTAGATTTCTTAGAGTATATGAGTAATCTAAACTTGATTTTAACATACTAAACTCGGGATTAAGCAATTGATGTAAAAAATAGCTTATGTTCAAGTTTTTTTAACTCTTTAATGGTGATTTTGTTAATTTCGACTTAAAATTAAGATTTTGTATCGGGTAATGAAGATTTCTTAGTGTATATGAGTAATCTAAACTAATTTTAACAATTCAAACTCAAAATTTTAAAATTGATGAAGATTGTAATATTACTTTTAAGCTAGAGTTCTTGATTTTCAGTAAAACTTAAAGCAAAGTTTTGATACTTGTCGTGAAATATTTTCATTCTTGGAAGGTCAAATCTCATATAACAATTTAGGTTGAAGTGAGTAAAATTTTAAGTTCCAACCTAAAATGTTATATAAAATTATAACAATTTAAGTTGCAACCTAAAACGTTACCAATTTAGGTTTCAACCTAAAATGTTATCAATACATATAACATTTTAGTTTTGAAACTTAAACATGAAATATTACCCAAAATCATAACATTTAGTAAAATTTTAAGTTTCAACCTAAAATGTTATACAAAATTATAACAATTTAAGTTACGACCTAAAATGTTACCAATTGAGGTTTCAACCTAAAATGTTACCAATACATATAACATTTTAGTTTGAAAACTTAAACCTAAAATATCACCCAAAATCATAACAATTTAGGTTGCAACTGAAATTGTTATCAGTATATATAACATTTTAGGTTGGTAACTAGGTAAAGGAAAGAAACGGTCACGCCATATATTAGTTGCATTTTAACATGCCATACAACAGACCTATCTTGTTATTACTATCATGTTGTACTCTTTTCTTTAAATATAAGTTTAAAGAGATTTTTAATAAGGTATGTGACATTATTTTTTAGTGTATGATGTACAGCTTCGAATAAAATCAAACTCATTTTGGTAAAAAAAAAGTCCTCAAATCTTTTTTTCAAAGAAAATGAATTAATCGTTTTGTAAAAGTTACCGTCAATTGAATCTTTCTTACCTAATTTGTCAATGGTATCCTTTGATCGTCAGAACTTGTGATTAATTAACTATGTCGTTAAAATCTGTTTATGTGGCCAACTTTTTTTTTTTTGCGTGTGTGTGCTTATTGATGTGGAAAATTTATTACATGAATTTATTTCATCACGTTATTTATAGTTTCAACTAAAGAAAATTTTCTCTCAACTTTTTTTTTTCATATCATCATTTTTTCGAGGATGATTCTTCACTTTTTCTCTATGTAAATATGAAGTGGATGATTACTTAAAAGTTAATTTTAAATGTATTAATATTGACGCCATGGAAAAAATAGTGAAGTAGGTTAATTTTAATGGTTGGAATTATAAATAACGTAGTGAAAAAGTCTATAAAAATATTTCTCTTAGGTTTGTTAAATGAGTGACGACAATAAAATTGATGTGACATGTTAATGACGTCGAAGAAAATCAATTTGAAAATTAAATGGATATGAATCTAACAAGTCGTCTCAGTGGAAAATAGTGTGATGTTCATTCTAAGATACCTGAGTTTAAGCAGTTTTATCTACAAGGTGTATATATTATCAAATAATTAAAAAATATATAAAATATATATTATCTTATAATTACTTTAAAACTATTGAAAAAATTGAAATGGACCGATGATGAGAGTACCCAATGATGAAGAAGGTGGTGAAAATAAAAGATGGTTTAGGAGCATATTGTTAGGATTTTTATTTTGTAATTACTTTAAAATTGTCTTGTAAATTACAACGAAGATCACTCAATTATGGGTAAGGTTACATTTGGGTTACCTAATTATTAAAAGTTATATTTGAGTCACTCAATTGTGGGTAAAATTACATTTGGGTCACCCAACTATTAAAAGTTACACTTGGGTCACTCAATTATGGGAAAGTTTACATTTGGGCCTACCTTCAAATTTAATATATATATATATATATATATATATATATATATATATATATATATATATATATCAATTTGTGTATTAGATTAATTAATGATTTCAAATGAAGTACTCTAGTGTTAAGAGGGATATACAAGTGATTTGGAAGAAAAAATGACTAAATTGATATACTTTTTTAAATAATTGGGTGACAATAATGTAATCTTACTCATAATTGAGTGACCCAAATGTAACCTTACCCATAACTAAGTGACCCAAGTATAACTTTTTAATAATTAGGTGACCCAAGTATAACCTTACCCATAATTGAGTGACCTCTGTTATAGTTTAACATCACCAGAATTGCATTCATTTGCGGGAAATAAAGTCTCCAACGGCTCCAATTCAATCCCAACGATTTCCAGCGGCTACAAACTCAATTAAGAGTATAAAAGGGACCTCCAAGCATCTATAGAAGACTAATGATCTTCAAGTCAACAACATTATGATGCAAAAATGTCTTAGCGCTTAAATTTTCATTCCTCGTATAGACAAACACTTGTGAGCTCAAATTGTCAATGTCAAGTGTTCTAAGATTTGGGTGAGTATTTTAGTGTGCAAACATCAACCTTTTTAGAGGGATTTCGTTTGCTTAGAATTCTTTTGTTTAAGAGTGTGCCCAAAGCTCGGGTTGTGAGCTTTGGGTGCTAGACTTGGTGAGTGAGTCTAGGTTGTAAATGGTTGCCTCTGGCTCCAATTCAATCCATCGGTCTCCAACGGCTACAAACTCAATTGGGAGTATAAAAGGGACCTTCAAGCATCTATGGAAGACTAATGATCTTCAAGTTAACAACATTATGATGCAAAATTGTCTTAGTACTTAAATTTCCATTCCTTGTATAGACAAACACTTGTGAGCTCAAATTGTAAATGTATGCTCAAGTGTTCTAGGATTTGGGTGAGTACTTTAGTGTGCAAACATCAATCTTTGTAGAGGAATTTCATTTGCTTAGAATTCTCTTGTTTAAGAGTGTGCCCAAAGCTCGGGTTGTGAGCTTTGGATGCTAGACTTGATGAGTGAGTCTAGGTTGTAAATGGTTGCCTCTGGCTCCAATTCAATTCCAACGGCTACAAACTCAATTGGAAGTATAAAAGAGACCTACAAGCATCTATGGAAAACTAATGATCCCCAAGTCAACAACATTATGATGCAAAATTGTCGTAGTGCTTAAATTTCCATTCCTTGTATAGACAAACACTTGTGAGCTCAAATTGTCAATGTATGCTCAAGTGTTCTAGGATTTGGGTGAGTACTTTAGTGTGCAAACATCAATCTTTGTAGAGGAATTTCGTTTGCTTAGAATTCTCTTGTTTAAGAGTGTGCCCAAAGCTCGGGTTGTGAGCTTTGGATGCTAGACTTGGTCAGTAGGTCTAGGTTGTAAATGGTTGCCTCCTTAGCCTAGAAAATGAGAAAATTTCTTAGTGAATTAGTTGAAATCCTTAGTGGGAGCTAAGGTGGTGAATGTATAGCTTGTTAGAAGCTTGAACCACTATAAATTCTTTGTTCATTTTGCTTATTCTTTGCTTCTACCAAAAACACTCAAAAATCAATCTTCTCCACACTTGGCGAGCAATTCGATTGAAGGATATCGAGCCTAACACAATGACTAATTTGTTTAATATTTAAGCTTATAGTAACCTAAATTATTATTAAACTAAAATATTAGAGGGCACAAGACCATTTTTTTTAATTCAGCCCCTACTTAATTAAATGTTTAATAAGCTCTTATATATTTTTTTAATTTACATATTAAATTTTTACAAGCATCAAATGCTATTAGACTAAAATTATTAAATATTTAAAATTTGTAAGTAGGCCAATGTTCTTTTGGGCCCTTAGGGAGCTCTATCCCTTTGGTACCATCTGACACTAATGAATTAACCCATGTCACTTAATAGTCACATAAGCACATCTTAAACGACTAAGCCCCGTTTAATAGCGCTGGACCGACAGATGTTTCAGTCGCAAACGAAAATTTTTTGCTGAACAAATCACCAAATGCCCGTTTGCTATTTCTTTTTTATCAATTTTAGCTTCAAATGGTCGTTTCGCCACCTCTAGAAATTTCAGTTTTTGCTTCCAAACGCCCGTTTACTATTACTTTTCGTTTAAAAATCCTTGCTGAACGGGGCCTAAATGATGAATTTCGTTAGTAAAATATAATATTATTGAAATTCTTGGGTGCGAATCCTCAATAGAGTACGATTTTCACAAATAAACTTTTTTATGTTTGAAGGTCCATATACTCTTGGCGTATAAAATCAAATTAACCTTTAGATAAACTGCAGAATAAAGTTAGAACTCAGAAGATAAAATAAAAAGTTCATTTTTGAAAAAGTGTGTAATTTTCATAAATCAAGTTTTTTATACTAGGAATGTGTTGTTTAATTCAAGTATTTTGATGTTAAGATTTCTTTTTTACTAAAATGACTAAGTTTTAGTATTGTGTTTCATGCTTAAAAAATAAGCTCTCTTGTTTTTTAAATTGTAAGGAGGTTTGGGCCAAGAAATTTTAAAAAAAAAACATTTCCCAACAAAAAGGACCAAAAATGTTTCTGTCAACTAAGCGTTGAACCTAGTGTCTAAAAAGTGTAAAAAGCTATTATTGTTCGAGACCATAAGCCCATGAAATTTGCAAACCCCACAACTCAAATTAAAATTTATGACGTTAGTTACGGAGCTACACATGCTAAGTTATGCCCTTCATTGTTTATGAATTATGATACCAGCCGGTTGTTACACCACACCATCTTACTAAAAAATAGCATCATTGATTTTAGAAAATTTTTATGTAATACATGTGTAGATTAAAATTTACATGTGATTAGTAAATTTAGAGGTTAAAAAATTATTTTAGAGTTTAAAATTTAAGTATTTAGGTTATAACCCTTACTTTAATTTTTTGAAAGTTTCACTAGGGTTGTAAATGAAACGAGACAGATCGTGAGTTACTCGAGTCTGACTTGGTCAAAGCTCGATTCGATTGAACTCTACTCGAGCTTGAACTCGGCTTGAGTTCATAACGAGCCGAGCTACTTGATACTCGACTCGAAAAGGTCGTGAGCTACTCGAAAATATAATATACTATTTTTTATTTTTTAAAATTTAAAATCTAAATTCCTAAACTTAAAACCCTAAAACATAAACCCTAAACATAAGTCATGGACCCTAAAATCTAATTCCTAAATTCTAAACCCAACAACATAAACCTCTAAACCCTAAACTAACACCCTAAACCCTTAAATTAACAAGCTTGAGTTTACACAACTTGTGTATCAAAGTTTTCCCCCTAATAGGGCTTTAAATGAGACGCGACATATCGTCAGCTACTCGAGTCCAACACGGTCAAAAATTAGTCAACACTTGAATCGATTGGGCTCGAATCAAAATCGACTCGAGTTCTTAACGAGCCGAGTCGAGCTCAGATTTCTCAGGCTCATTAAAAATTACTCAAGCTCGAACTCGAGTCGAAATCTTAACGAGCTGAGTCGAGCTGAGCACTACTCAAGCTCGACTCGGCTCGTTTAAACCCCTAGGTCCCACATTGGATCTTTAAAAAAGGTGAAATACATCATTCATCACTCAATTATCTTCTCATTCCTATTTTGGTCACTTAACTTTCAGACTTTTCAATTTACTAACTAAACTTTCGGATTGCTCTTGTTTTGGTCACTCTAGAATATTATTTTTATTTTCAAATTTTTTAATATTATTAAATATGAAATAATTAAAATAAATAACAAAATCATATTTTATTATTATTAAATTAAAAAAATATAAAAAAAATTCCCACCATCGGTCTCAAAATCAACGACCATTTGATCCCAAATTGCATCGGTGGACTCTTTTTGACACGCTGAGTCCGAAGATGGTGTTTGATTCACCGTAAAATGTCCCAAAACCTGCAAATCTCGTTTGAAACTTTTCGGTTTCCTCACTTTCAATCTCTTTTTCATGAACTCTGGAGTATTTTTCAACAAAATGGAGGTTTGTTTCGGACTTGGAGGGCCGAGTCAAAGCGACCGGTAAAATCTGGGACCGAAAGGCCACCATCTATGGCCGTCGGTGGTGGCGTCCGTCGACGACGAATGGTGGCCGGCGAACAATTGGATTTAATTTTATATTTTATATTTTACATTATTTTTATATTAAATACTAATAAAATGCCAAAAAATAATAATAATATAATTAAAAGTGACCAAAACATGAGTAATCCGAAAGTTCAGTTAGTAAATTGAAATATTTAAAAATTAAGTGACCAGAATAGAAGTAAGAAGATAATTGAGTGGTGATATGTGTATTTTACCCTAAAAATTAAATGGTTGTCATTCTTCGCTTTCAAGTCTTCGTCACATCACACTCATTGCACCACATGAATTATTAAAACATTTCTGTTTATCGCTATGTTATTGAGTATATTGGATTGCTTACTAGTTTATTGACATATTTGTGTTGTAATTAATAATTTTTAAATAAATATTAAATGTTTAATTTGAGATTCATTAATTGACTAAGTAATTAGAAATAATTATATTAAATGTTTCAAGATCTCATGATATATTTATGTTGTTTTGCTTTGAAGCAACCTAATAGCTTGCAAATTATCATACTCAACATTGATACGGGCATCATTCAACTTAGCGGCACATTTAAATACTTCGTATACGCCCTATAATTCGGCTTCCAACGTCGAGCATGTATTAATAAATTTAAAAAAAATCAACAATGTAATATCTCTATTTAAACAAAAAATATTGGATTTATTATTTTCTATTTAATTATTTTCTCATTTATATTTTAAATTAGAGATATCCCTCCAAAAAATATAGTCTATAATATTTGATTTTTTATCATTTTAAATATAACGTCTCTCTCCAACGGCTGATGCTTATCGACAAGTTTTAATATAAATTATACATAAAACTGTGATGGATCTAGGATCTAAAACATAGGGTCCAAAATTTTAATATACTTTTTTTCTTTATAAATGGGTATGCAAAATAAAATTTTCTTTACAATTTACACTATATTTTTAAATTTTCCCCAAAAATGGAGATGCATATGCTCCCTATGGGAGCCATATGCATCTGCCCATGCATAAAGGGTAATTATTTTAGGCAACGCAAATAAAATAAAAATTCCACAGTGAAATAAAAAAGATTTTTTTGAATAGTATAAAGTTAATTATAATATAATATATATTTATAAATATTTTTAACTCTTTTGACAATGCACACATATTTTATAGACAAAATAATTTAAACACAGACCTCAAATTTTTATATAAATGTATAATACGTAAAAAGTTTTTTGTGAAGTAATTTTATTTCACAAACAATATATAAAACCAATATTTTTCAAGTCAACCTTATCAACTGTGTTAGTGTGACTTGCACCTGGTGAAATTGTGACCAATATTTATCCTATAATTCGGCAGAACAATTTTAACTGAAATTAGTAAAAGATTGGATTAAGAACCACCGGCAACTTTAAATAAACTTAATACCTTTGGATTTTGGAAACCACAAATATAAAAAATACGGGTAAACTACATAAATAGTCACTGAACTTTTAGGCCAGATTCATTTTGGTCGTCATACTTTTAAAATATTCTATAAGATTACCCATTTTTTAGTTCGATTTCAATATAGTCACCGAACTTTTAGTTCGCTGCCAATATGGTGCCTCTCGTTACCTTCCGTTAAAAGCTGACGTTAAGTTTTGTTTTTCCTTAATAAAAAATGGGTAAACTACACCAGCATCACTCAACTTTCTTCTCACTCCTATTTTGGTCACTAGAGTTTAAAAAATTTTAATTTAATAACTTAACTTTCTTCTAATGTTGACGGTTGAATTTAACGGATTTTTTGGATCTTTTAGTGCAACACGTCGTGTCACAGTGTTGTAACTTGACATTTTCGGAATTTTTTATGTTATTTAAAAAAATCTTTAAAAACTTATAAAATTTAAAAAAATATATATTTTGTAAAAAGTCTGTAAATGTCACATGTTAGAACTGTAATGTATCATGTGTCATAATTTCCAAAGGAAAAAAAGTCAAGATTTAGTGGTAAAAAATGGTCAAAGGGCTCAATTGATTCAATTTCTTAGTTCAATATGCAAAAAAAATTTAAGAGCTTAATTAATTTTTTAAAGTTTGAGTGCTTCCTAAATCTAAAATATAGTAATATTAATTATTTTTGAAATAATATTATTATAATTTATTAATAAATCAACATATGTACAAACATGCCAATGTCATTTTGGTACAGTTTGTAAATGTTGAGGCATTTATACATGAATTATATGTGAATTACCTCGTTATTTATTTTGATTTACTCTTATCATGTGTCGATTTTGTCTATAATTATAACCTATTTATATTTTTTTTAAAATAAAATGCGCAAATATCGTTAAACCGTGTTAAAATAATTTTTTTTTCCATTAAACTTCCAAAAAGTTATAAAATTATTATTATTGTTGTTGTTGTTATGTTACAAAAAGATTTTTAAATTTATTAAATTGTTACAAAATAATCCTTAAACTTATCAAAACTTATTGAAAAACTATCACTAATAGGGACTATTTTCTAACTGAATCAAAAGTTCAATGACCATTTTGTATCTTATGAAAGTTTAGTGTCAAAAAAGATCGATTATTTCTGTACTTTACTCTATTTTTGTATAATCACCAATATCTGACTCAACGATCAACTAATTCAAATCGAGTACGGTAGAGATCCATTATGAGGTGACCCTTCAAACCTAGTTTGCTCCATTCATAATGCTAAAATTTTAATCATTGACATTGCTTAAGGGACCTAGTGTCTCATCCTACTAGACCAATTTGTAGTGTGTATATTATATATATATTATATATTAAGTATAATTTATAATTATGACATATTAAAATAGGGAAAATTATTTGATGCGTAAGATGATTAAACTCTAGTTTATGCAGATTTGTCAAATTTATGATTTAAGGATTTAATTTAATGATTTACGGGTTTAAATTTTATGATTTAGTTTAATGATTAAATTTAAAAGATTATTGTTTAAAAGTATGATTTTAGATTTTATAGTTTAAATACAAATGGTTATGCAATTCTTTTTGCACAGTTTATGCATTAAATAATAAACCTTAAAATAAAAAGAGAATGGCCTAAATATAGAAAATTTAAACAAATAATTTGAGTACCCTCTGCTGGATTTAAACAAATCTCTGTTGGATGTGCCTGGGAACAAGTTTAGTAAGCACCCTCTGCCCGACTTGACTAAATTGAATACAATTTTCACAAATATTTTTTTTAGTTTACAGGCTTACATACTCATTAAGTCTAAAGTTAAATTAACCTTATGAATTGAAGAATATGATTAGAAATTAGAATATGAAATAAGAATTAAATTGACTATTCAGTCAAACGTTAAAGGCGTTTTTTTAACATTATGTCTATTCAAAACCATAAGTCTATGAGAATTGCAAAACTTCGAATAAACCCCACAACTCAGCTCGTAGAACATTGGCGACTCCTACATTTCTACAAACTTGTTAGCATCATGTCTCGTATGACTCACCCAACTTATAGGCAATTGTTCTCAACCAATTTATAGGGAATTCCGACAACATAACACCTCATAACCACATACAATAATCAGACATGTCAGTAGAATCAAGAGTCTTTTTGTTTATAATGCAAGTCATTTACACCGAAGCCAACCTTTATATCATCGGGATATAAATCTGTTCATCGGTTCGGTTAACCAACCGAACTACTAAAATTTATTTAACTAATTTTTTTTATTAACTGTTAATCAAACCGAAATTTATTCGAAAAATTTTAACCGAACCAAAAAAATGGTTAATTTGGTCGGTTTTAGAATTAACCGAAATTTGTTACAAAATTTTAGGTAAATTACACAAATAGTCACTAAACTATGTTAAAATGATCTTTTTAGCCACTAAACTTTCAGAAGTTATAATACAATGTAGAACTAATGTTTTGATATAATAATTGAAAAATGTTTTGGACTGATTTTAAAAAACTATTTAAAACATTTCCAAAGTCCAAACAACTTGAAATTATGTTTAGGGAAGTTTTTAAAAGGGTTTTACATGTTTTTCAAAGCCAAACTTCACAAAACCGTCCAGGCGTTTCGAAACGCTCTAAGGTGTTTCGAAACAGGGGATTCCAGTAGCAAAAACGTTTCACTACGAGTATCGAAACGCGCTTTCCCTGGATGAGGATTTTGCCCAGCGTTTCGAAACGGGCTATGCCGTTTCGATACGCCTACGTGGCATTGACCACAACGGTCATAAACCCCAACGGCTATTTCCCAACTAACATTTAAATGCAGGGCGTTTCGATACGGGTCTAGACGTTTCGATACGGGTTCCGAAACGGCCAGGAGGTGTTCCGAAACGGGTGCCTCGTCAGACTGCAACGGCTCTTTCTACTTAGAGAGCGTTTCGAAACGGGTTCGAGCGTTTCGAAACGGGGAACTGCAGAACTGCATTTATGGTGGGAATTAAAGTCCTCAACGGCTCCAATTTGATCCCAACGGCTATAAACTCATCAAGGAGTATAAAAGAGACCTCCAAGCATCAAGTAAAGGCTAATGCTCATATTGTCAAACATCAAATGATCAAGAATTGTCTTAGAGCTTAAATTGTCATTTATTGTATAGACAAACACTAGTGAGCCAAAATTGTCAAATTTGCTCAAGTGTTTTAGGTTTTGGGTGAGTGCTTAATTGTGCAAACAAACACCTATTAGAGGGTTTTAAGTTTGCTTCTTGTTTCTCTTTGTAAGAGAGGGTTTCAATCAAGGCTTTGGGTAGAAAGCTTGATTGTGTATAAGGGTTACCTCCTAAGCCTAGAAAAGGGGACGAATCAATAGTGGATTGATTGGAAATCCTTAGTGGGGAGCTAAGGCAGTGGATGTAGACCTTGGTTAGAAGGTTGAAGCACTATAATTCATTGTGTCAATTTTCATTTTAGCTTCCACAACCCTTCCACCCAAAAATTCACCTCTCCACCACTTGGTGAGCCACATTGGTTGAACGAATCGAGCCCCACACAACTCAACATACAACCATTAAACTTATCGAGCTATTACAAAATGGTCATTGACTCATTGCACGTTATAAATTATTGATAAATATTGAAAAGTTTAATGATCATTTTTTAATAATTCAATAAATTTAATGATTATCTTGTGCTAATTTAGTGAAGTTTAATTACAATTTTGTAATATATCAAAAAATTTAGGGTAAACTATCTGTTTGACCACCAAACTATTGTGAAAGTTTTAAAATGACCACCATAGAAAAAAACGCGCCATTTCACTACCCAAACTATTAAAATGGGATCATTTTGACCATCAGCCGTTAATGGGCTAACGGAAGGTGACGTGGCAGTTAAAAAATTAAAGGTATAATCACACATTTGGTCCTTATTATTTACACATTCTTTCAATTTAGTCCCTCTAAAGAAAAATCACCCAAATCCTACATAAAAAGACTCTCCCATTCATCTTCTTCCCCACAACACCCAAAGCTTCATTTCTTTTTTCTTTAGTAACTGCATTCATTAAAGGACTGCACCTTCTCCTTTCTTAGCAGATACGAATCGAGAGCATCGCATAAGAGGACTACGTGCTAGATACAACAGTAGAAGTTGCTAAATGCTAACCTCGTCGACTGACATTAAGTTGTGGCACAGGGAGCCAGAGTATTAGCATGCTGGTTAATTCCTCCTCCCCTGAGGGACAATGAAGGGCTATTTACTGAGCTGGCTTTGCTCGCAAGATTTGAGTCGAGAAATAGAACCACGACTGTGATGTCGTCATGGAAATGCCTACGTACGCCTCGCTCAATCTTCTTCAAATCTGAGTATCGCATCTCTTTCTTTTTAGCGGCTTCCTGCAAGGCAACTTTCACGAGCCTCCTCGCAATTCCCTGAGAGGAAAACAAACACAAAATAATCAATATCAAATACTTTTGTGAGTTTTGTCCATGCTCCTCATATGAATCTACAAGACATTCATAACTCCCTTATGTCGTTCTATAACAATTACAAATTACAATAACACATACGACAAGATGAGCAAATTTTGCAGGCTTGGTTGTTAAAGGCTCCATTTGATTATCTGCAAATCTAGATTATAAGGTCAGAATTTACATTTCATTTCACACTTCCACCCATATATCTCCCCATTGAATCATGGACAAGTTTGTACTGAAATTCCTAAAGCTGAGAAACAGCTGATACAATCAAGAATAATCAGCTGCTGTGGCACTGGCAGTCTGGCGCTACAAAATGAATGTTCATCGAGTAATGATGTCACGCCGAGTGAAGCAATATATAGAAAGTTAAGAAAAATAAAACTAATAAGCTCCAAGCAGACATAAATGAAAGCTCAAATTACAATAGGACAGTATTGCTTCAAGTTAAGATGAAGTCACAACTCATTGAAAAACACATAAATGTGCTTAATTTAGCCACTTGGCGATATACACCAACCACAATTCATGCAGTTAATATGTAGATTATAACTTAATAGTACAACCACACTAATTCTTCACAAAGAGAAGTATATCTTACATTGCGTGGATGGTTTTGGACTATGTCGACTGCATTCTGATTGCTGAGATGTTCCAGAGCCCATCAGAATAAAATATGATAAACTGATCATGAGATTGGAGTTCGTGTGTAGATATCGAGGGTTCAGAACTCAAAATTGGTTTTCTAAAAGTTTCACGAAGACGAAACTTTTGATATAGAGGTGCCCTGTTGTATTCGGCCTTTTTAAGATAAACATCGCCAATAGATCTAGAAACCTGCAACAGAGGTTTTGTTAATGTCACATTATATTAGGACACATAACATCCCAGAATATATATTATGCATCGCTGAATAATGGAAAATGATAAGCAGGATCTCCTTCACTTAGAAAGTTGACTTTCGATTTAGTTAATTTTACATTTTAGTTCTTTCAATCCATTTATAGCATCAGCAATATCATGAAAATATAACTTTCATAGAACTCTTGTATGTCTATTACTAATATTCAAACAAAGAACTTACCTGTATCAGCCCCTTTACACGCCAAACATTATGTTTTAAAACTACAATGTGCGAGTCATCAGGATGCAAAGAACGCATCTCCTGCCTGACAGACTCGATTGCTACATTATGCTCAGACGACAGCTGGATTGCTAGAACCTCCCCGGTTTCCTTGACAAGCCTTCCCAGCACAGCACGGGAATCGCCAACGTTGGCAATGTAAAGGGTCCCGTTGCAAACAACACCCACCAGGCAACATGATCCAACAGCTGCAATCTGGGGCTTCATAAGCCACTGTTTTGCAACAATAGAGAAAAATCCATCTTCTGTTGCTTGATATGCTTTCTTTATAACGTCGACAAGCTCAATCCGTACTGAAGTACCTTAATTGTAGGATAATGAATGCAGTTACTAAAGAAAAAAGAAATGAAGCTTTTGGGTGTTGTGGGGAAGAAGATGAATGGGAGAGTCTTTTTATGTAGGATTTGGGTGATTTTTCTTCAGAGGGACTAAATTGAAAGAATGTGTAAATAATAAGGACCAAATGTGTGATTATACCTTTAATTTTTTAACTGCCACGTCACCTTCCGTTAGCCCATTAACGACTGGTGGTCAAAATGATCCCATTTTAATAGTTTGGGTAGTGAAATGGCGCGTTTTTTTCTATGGTGGTCATTTTAAAACTTTCACAATAGTTTGGTGGTCAAACAGATAGTTTACCCAAAAATTTAATGATCATTTTATAATTCTTAAAAGTTAAATGACCATATATATATATATTACATATAATATATAAAAATTTCGGTTAATTATCCAATTTCGAACCAAATTTAACGATAACCAAAATTTGAAAAAAATTATTAATCGTTAACCGACGAAACCTAAAACTAACCGACCGATTAACCGAATTTTTTTTAGTTTGATCAATTAATTGGGTTAAAACAGAAATTTTAACACCCCTATATAAATCCTAGTTGCACAATAGTCTTAAAATGGGCACCAAAACATCATCTCATACCTAAATGCTCAAGCCATCACTATGTCACGGACTTAATTCTTTCAAGCTCAAATCCGTGCGGCACTAGCACTCTCGGCACGATGCTAGTAAGCCTTAATGTCGCAACGCTATGGCAAAACGAAGGAGCAAGAGTGTTTACAAGGAAAGGACCTTGTATTGCACAACGGAAGCTTTACAAGAGTTTGTGTGAATGGCTACTTGGATGGTTTACAAATGAGCTAGGCAAGCCTATTTATAGCCTCCAACCTCCCGAATGGACGGTGGAGATTTATTTGATCCAACGGTTAGGATCTTGCCTACTAAAATATCTAAGTTGCCTAGATATTTCTAGATAAGTTCGTACTTATCTACATACATCCATAACATTCTAGATTACTCCTAAATGGTCTAAAAGCTCTAACATATTCTAAGTTACTCTAGAATATTCCGGAGTTGTCCAGAGTTGTCCCGAGCCTTCCGGACTTGTCCCGAGCCCTCTTGATATTTCCCGGGTCTTCTAGGTTCCTCCGGGTGAGCCTAGATTGATGTGGAACCTTCTGGAAACCCTCGGGTGAGTTTGGAGACGTGTGGGGGCTTCTAGGCCGATCTAGAGTCTTCTTTGGAGCGCTTGTGGCCTTAAAAGACTTGGTATGCCTCATTTCTCCCTTGTTGCCCCGTGAGCACCTAGGTGGGGCACTAGGGCGCGCGCAGCGCACCTAGGTGGGGCTGTTCGGGCGCGCACCTGGGTGGCACACCTCGGTGCTGCTCGGTGCACCCTGGCGGGTGTGCCCCTCGGTTGG
The DNA here is from genome assembly GCA_958450335.1 of Hibiscus tridactylites. NCBI lineage: Eukaryota > Viridiplantae > Streptophyta > Magnoliopsida > Malvales > Malvaceae > Hibiscus > Hibiscus tridactylites. The sequence goes on along the minus strand of OY288281.1, from coordinate 17,105,831 downwards.
ATAGGTCGCGACCTGGCGGGGCGTGACATCCTCCCCCACCCGATCTCGCGACGCCCTCGTCGCGCCTTCGTGGAACATGGGTGTTGCTGGAGCGCTTCCCTCGTCTCCTAGCTCGCCTTGTCTTTGCCCTCGGCTTATCGGCATTGTTGGAAGACCTTCCCTTCGATCCTTGACTCTCGGTGGTCTTTGAAGCGATGTTCTCTCCTTAAACATGCTTGGTGGCCTTCCTAGACATTGTCACCCCTCTGTCTTCGTTTAGCCCCTTGGACGGCTTGGCCCTTCGGACGGCCTTGTTGAGCTGAAGTGCTGAGACCACTCTTGTCCCTGGCTTGGTGGCCCTTATTGTTGGTACCACACACGATGGTGCACCCTCGGTGATGCATAGACTGTTGGCAAACGGCATCGGAATTGCCTTGGCTTGCTCGAAGAACTCGAGCCCTAGGATGATCGGGTAGTCGTCTAACGGCACAATCGAGAAGTCCATGCGGCTTGACCATGTCCCAATGTTGGTCTTGACTCCTCGGACGAACCCATGGATGGGTTGAGCGGCAGAGTTTACGGCCTTGACGGATCCTCCCCTATTCACGACACTAAGACCAAGCCTCTTTGCTTCTTCCAAAGAAACAAAGTTATGGAACCTCTTGATCTTTCTCAGGTCTTCTAGGTTCCTCCGGGTGAGCCTAGATTGATGTGGAACCTTCCGGAACCCCTCGGGTGAGTTTGGAGACGTGTAGGGCCTTCTAGGCCGATCTAGAGTCTTCTTTGGAGCGCTTGTGGCCTTAAAAGACTTGGTATGCCTCATTTCTCCCTTGTTGCCCCGTGAGCACCTAGGTTGGGCACTATGGGCGCGCGCAGCGCACCTAGGTGGGGTTGTTCGGGCGCGCACTGCGCACCTGGGTGGCACACCTCGGTGCTGCTCGGTGCACCCTGGCGGGTGTGCCCCTCGGTTGGCTGGGTCGCGACCTGGCGGGGCGTGACAACTAGCTAACCAAACCATATTTAACCACAACTCATTCCAAACTTTGGATAGAGCCCGCCACAACAAAGAACATGTCGAGTGATGTTTGGTTGTTTGTCATTGCAAAGGGCGTGTCTTCAATCAATATCAATAGTAAAAAGACTTGTTTGGTCAGAAGATTCTTATAATTCAGTTTTAAGTTGATATATGATTGATAGTGGCCGATTGAAAAATTTTATTTTGACAACTTTGAATTGAAGGAAATAAAGAAAAAAAGAGGAAGATGAGGAGTAGTTCAGTAATCTTTTCGATTAGAGAAATCAATAAATGGCAACAAAAAAGACGATAAAAGGTGACGGTACAATCAAAACTAAAAACTAAATTTTTTTGGTTTACAATTGTTAAACGTCGAATCAGCTTAAAATCAAATTATATTAATTTTCTGGCCAAACGAAGTCGCCCATTGTTGGGATTGATCAGTGACTACTTCGTTCATCGAAAATTCAACCTTCACGACAACTACCAATTTAGAATATTATGGTTTTTTAAAGAAGACTTTTACGTGCCACATCAACAATTCTTAATGACATTGATCGTTATGAAAGCAAGTTAAAATTTTAGTTATTGTATTGCAAATTTTAAAATTCAGTAGACAAAAATGAAAGCACCCTAAAAACTCAGAGACTGCTAATATAATTTACCCTAAAAATTAACTAAGTATTTATCATCATTATTATGCATGCAATTCGAATTTGATTGATTTTAACTAATTCTTAAAGTGTTACAATATCTAGAGTATATGATTAAAAGTTATTAATTGACGCTCTTACATCTTCCCTTAAGTTGTGGGTTTATTACTCATTATGAACAAATTCCCTTTTCCTCTCCTAAGTAGGAAATGTTAAAAAAAAACTAATTCTTAAAGTTTTCCTACATCTCGAACGTGTTCATTACTAATATTTTTAATAAAATATATATTTTTTTTAAAAATACAAAGTGATTTCAAAAGTAGCATGCAAAATTAATTTTGGTCTTGTTTGTGCGGTTTTGTCTGGCCTTCACGGCCTCCACCAAACTTATATACAACTTTGAGCTTTGTTTGAATAAGCAAAGAAAAATAATACAATATGCAACTCACGAACTTCAACGTTGTTCTGGTCAACAGCGAGGGCTGAAAAATACTCTTGCTCTTTGCGTAGACTACGCATAATAGGTTACCAAGTAGTCAGTAAATTTTATTAAACTGTTACAAAACGGTGATTAAATTTTATTAAAATATTTTTTTAACAATTTTTAATCATAATCCTATTTAGAGAGGAAAAAAATAAGAGATTCTAAGGGAATGAAAGAGATGCTCCTAGCGGGTCTAAACCCTATGAACTAAAGAAATATGAGGAAACAAAGATGAACAGCTTGACCAACCGGTAAAATATGCTTACTCCCAATTGTGGGAGGGATGCATCTTAAAATGATAATTAAATTTATCGAATATTATAGAATAAGGACGAATGCCTTAATTGCGGGAGGGAATATTGTCCCTCCTAATTTTAATGGTTTAATTGTATTTTAACTCATTGATAGTTTTAAAATTATTGTAATTAAGTATTTGACCTTCCCAAAATTTTGTTATTAAGTCCTTACACCTCTCAAAATTCTATGTTTAATTAATTGTTAGGATCATGTTAGTTTTCAAATTAATAAAATTAAGTATTGACTCCTAATTTTTCTCTCTTTAATTTTAAAATTAGAATGAAAGAAAAACTTAACTTCATTAATTTTTATATATTAATTGCTTTTTAAGAACCTACTCATTTTAAAATTAAGCACCATGCCTCTCTTACGGGTGAATCTTGATTCCATCTCTGCTGTAGAAACTATTATAAGGTGACCTTCCAACTTAACTTATGTCATTTATAATGTTAAGATTTTAAACTGTAACCTTGTATCGAATTATTTAATTTTTAAAATTCTAAAGCTAAAATAAAATTATTATGACTTGGAAGTTAGGCCCAATGTCTCGATGGAAGTTAGTTACGGAGCTACCCATGCTAAGGTTATGCCCCCGTTTATAAATTATGATACCAGCCGGTTGTTACACCACACCAAATTACTAAAAATAACATCATTATTTTTTTAAAGAAGGTCCCTTGGTTTTTGAGATTTTTGAAAAAAGGTTAAATGGTTTTCATTCTTCGCCTTTTAAGTCCAAATAAAGCATTGTCACCTTCGTCACATCGGTATCACTATCACACTCACTGCACCACGTGAATTATTAAAATATTTCTGTTTCCCACTTTGTTGTTATTGAATTTATTTGGTTGCGTACTAATTTATTGATATATTTGTGTCGATGACAGAATTTGAGGTATGAGTTTAAGAGGAGATTTAATTAAAAATATTTATGATTTTAAAATTTAATATAGATTTTTAAAAATTTTAAAGGGGCAAATTAAAATTTTAAAATATTTTAAGGGATAAATTCTAATTTTCCAAAATTGGGTGCATGGCCTTAGTCCCTTAAAACTTCCTCCACTTATTTGTGTTGCAATTTAATAATTTTTTATGTAAATGTAAAATATTTAATTTATTGTTTTATTTAAATATTTTTATTTTTATTTTATTGTCTATATTTGAAATTAGAGATATTGCTCTTAACAATATTATATGTAATGTTTGAGTCTAATTTTTAATTTTATTTTAAATATAATATCCCTCGCCAACACCTAATGCTTAAATGATAATATTAGTATAAATTATAAATAAAAGAGTGATTATTTTAGGCAACGCAAATAATATAAAAATTCCACACTGAGATAAAAGGGAAATTGTTTTTATATAAATATAGATTACTTAATTTTTTTTTGTGAAGTACTTTTATTTCACAAACAATATATAAAACAATAATTTTTGAAGTCAACCTTATCAACTGTGTTAGTGTGACTTGCACCTGTTGAAATTGTGACCAATATTCATCCTAAAATATGGCAGACCAATTTTGACTGAAATTAGTAAAAGATTATCTAATACACATCATGGGTTTTACTCTAATTTCTTTTTTTGACCAACGGAAATATATAAAAATAGAAGATGGGTGGATTAAGAACCACCGCCAACTTTAAATAAATTAATAAGTTTGGAGACCAGACAAATATTAAAATATATTAATATGAATTATGAATATATCAAACATATATACTAACAAGGTTGGTCCAAGTGATAAGCAGTTTAATATCGCTTAAGCAAGGTTTCGGGTTTGAGGCGTTGTGTATGTAAAAGAAATTTGTTAGAAAATTTATCCACTAAAATTATGTATGCGACGCAGGTTAGTCCGGATTAATTAAGACGAAGCTTTAAAAACCAGAAAGGTAACAATATATATATATATAAACATATGTACAAATATGTCAATGTCATTTTGATACAATCTGTAAATGCTGAGGCATTTAGACACGAATTATATGTAAATTATCTCATAATTTATTTTGATTTATTCTTATTATGTGTGGGTTTTGTCTATAATTATTATATATTTATTTATATATAATTTTTTGATAAAGCACACAAATGATCATTAAACCATGTTGAAATAATTTTTCTTTTGCATTGAACTTTCGAAAGTTATAAAAGGACTATTTAACTTTTGCTTCGTTGACGAGATTATTATTATTATTATTATTATTATTATTATTATTATTATTATTATTATTATTATTATTATTATTATTATAATAATAGAATGATCATTCAAATTTATCAAATTATTACAAATAGTTCTTAAATTATCAAAAAAAAAAAACTATCACTAATAGGGATCATTTTGTAACTGAATCAAAAGTTCAATAACCATATTCGTATACTCTAAACGTTTAGGCAAAATATAGATACCCTACTGTCAAAAACTGCATTTATTAAGCGTACCGATACCTAATGGCAATTCATAACTCAACGGCTATTTTTTTAGAAGGGTATACCGATATGGTAACACGGGTATCGATACCCTACTGCCCAAAACTGCATTTATTGTTGAAAATAAAAGGCCCCAACGACTTCAATTCAATTCTAACGGTCTGCAACGACTAGGAATTAAATTAGAAGTATAAAAGAGACCTTCAAGCATCTATGGAAGACTAATAATCAAAATGCCAACATGTCTATGGTTATAATTAAGTCGTAGTACTTATTTTTCTCATTCTTTGTAAACTACACATGTTGAGTTTAAATGTCAATGTATGCTCAAGTGTATTAGGTTGGGTGAGAGCTTAAGAGTGCAAATATCAACCTTTTTGAGGGATTTTTAGTTTGTTAAGTTTTCTCTTGTTAGAGAGTGATCCTAAAGCTCGGTTTATAAGCTTTGGTTGCTAGACTTGGTGAGTGAGTCTAGGTTGTAATTGGTTGCCTCCTAAACCAAGAAAAAGATGAAAAATTCTTAGTGAATTAGTTGAAATCTTTAGTGGGAGTTAAGGTAGTGGATGTAGAGCTTGTTAGAAACTTGAACCACTATAAATCTTTTGTCTATTTTGTCTATCTTTTGCTTCCACCAAAAACACTCAAAAAAATCAATTTTCTCCACACTTGGCAAGCAATTCGGTTGAAGGATATCGAGCCTAACTAGGGGTGTAAATGAACCGAGCTTGAACGAACAAGACTATGTTTGTGTTCGTTTGTTTATTTTTAAAGGTGTTCATGTTCGGTTCGTGTTCGTTTAAATTTTCAATGTTGTGTTCGTGTTTGTTTATTTATTTTTGAAGGTGTTCGTGTTCGTTTGTTTAGTGTTCACGAACGTGTTCGTTTAAGTGTTCACGAACATGTTCATTTAAGTGTTCACGGACGTGTTCGCGAACATGTTCGTTTATATATTAAAAATGTTAACTAAATTAACAATAAATAAATAAATAAATAAAACAAAAGCAACAAAATAAAACTTACATTTCAACATGAACTTATATACATACTTAGCAACACAACAAAAAAGAGTATTTAGATAAATCCACAAGTATTCTCATCCTATAAAATAGCTTATAAACAAACTTATAAATGAGCCAATAAGCGAGCTTATAAACAAGCCTATAAACAAGCTTATAAACGGGCCTATAAACGAGCTTGTTCGTGAACATAAACGAACCAAACACACATTTGTCCGTGTTCGTTCGTTTATTAAACGAACATAAAAATTTTGTTCACACTCGTTTATTTAGCTTAATAAACGAACATAAACGAACGCTATATGAACGGTTGATGAACGGTTCATCGAACGCTCTGTTCATTTACACCCATAAGCCTAACACATAAATTATAAACCCTTCAATCTAAATCCATAAAACCTAAACCCTAAACTAAACTCATAAACCCTAAATTGAATCTGCTTCTAGAAAATAAGTTTTACATTGCCTGTTAAGGGTGTTAAAAAAACCCGACCCGACCGACTCAGCCCGACTATCCGTTTATTGAAACATAAATAATTGGGTATTTATCTAAAAAAATTTGGTCGGGTCAGGCGTAGATCACAATATTCCAAATTTTTGGATACCCGGTACCCCGGATATATTTGAAATTAATATTTTTTATATTCTATATATATATATTAAACTAATAAAAAATATTATTTTTTATATTTTATATTAAAAATACATATTTTTTTTTATATTTGGGTACCTGCAACACCCGAGCTAGGACACAAGTCGATTATATGACTACTTGATGATCCGGATACCCGGTACTTTAGGTACCCGAAGATCTGGGTACTCGAATTTAAACACTCCTATTGTAAGTGCATGAAATATTTTTTCTTTTTTATTAGATAATTATTTGATGCACCGTCAGTAGAATTTTTTTTCACAAGCGGGCTTTTAAAGCTGCCACATATCTCTTTTAGAGGTCCCAAATCATAACCCCTTAAATTTCAAACCCTAAACATTAAACCATAAAATATATTCTTAAACTTTAAAATCTAACCACAAACATTAAAACGCTAACAGTAAAAACTAAACACATATAAAAATCAAAATTTTCACACCCAGAATATTTTTCTTTTTTTATTTTTCTAAAAAAAGCACAAATAACAATATTTATCGAACATAAATATCATTAATATATCCCCTTTACATTTATCTTTGAATAACCTTTTAAAAAAAGTGGCTCATTTCGCTCTCTCTCCTGTAGCAAATTCCTAATTGCCAATCAGAAACCTTGTCTTGTTCTCTTTGATTTTCTTTTCACAGCTCATAATATATGGCGTTATGTGTTGAATTTTCTTTAAAGAATAAGGTTATATAGCAGCCTTAAAATCAGATAAAAATAATGGGTGATAAAACAATTGTCTGCTATAGCTTTGGCGAGAAAAGAAATTAATCAAACTTAATCTTTTATAAGATTGAATATTTTCCAACTAATATAAAAACTATTAATAATTATTTACAACATATACGAATTATTATTTGATACATAGTTAATAAAAAATAATTTTATAAGTGATATGTGAAGTATATTTTTAGACATATTTTATTTTTTTAAATAAAACATTTGATGTTATTTGAGAACCACATCATAAATATAATATCCAATCAGCCGGCACCTATGAAAAGGCTATTAATTTACTATTTGTATGCTTGCTTGAAGATTAGTTGCGTTAATTTGAAGTTATTTGACCATTTAGAATCTACATGCCACCATTTTTGAATTGTGGCATATAATCTATTACCATTTACCATGCATATAATAATAATAATAATAATAATAATAATAATAATAATAATAATAATAATAATAATAATAATAATAATAAACATGAGAATGCGAGAAATAGCTTAGCGATTCATTCTATTAATAATAATAATAATAATAATAAACATGAGAATGCGAGAAATAGCTTAGCGATTCATTCTATTATGCATTGCGGATATAGTCAAGTCAACCTCTGACTGCTATAGTCCAATGCTTCACTTTATTTTTTTTCTATTTAAACACTTATCTGTTCAAACTCCAAAACATTTAAAATTGTTACCCTTGCTTTTTAGTCATGACATTTTGGACATGTTGATTGATATTTTTTTAACATATTTTTATGAATTTTATTTTAATATATCTGCCGTGTAAACTTTAGTTTGTACAAGTCTTTTAGTTTTAGTATGTTTAAAAAAGTTTTTAGTTTTTGGGTTTAGAGCTTTAAGTTTTAAAATTTAGAATTTAAGGTTATTGTTTAGAATTTATGATATTGGCTTTAGATATTATAATTTAATTGTTTAGTGTTTAGGATTTAAGATTTAAATTTTATAGTGTAAAACTATAAATATGTAGGTTTGTGTAAAATAATTTTTCCACAACTTATGTATTAAAATTTTCTTACATTCATTACACAATCAATATATTATATAAAATTTAACTTTCTTTGATAAAAAATTAAATTTAACTTTCAAAAAGTTATATTTTATTAATTAAAAATTAAATTACTACGGACATAAATAAGAATAGCTTTTAAATGAGAATAACTTTCAAAAAAAAGTTTACAATTGGTAAAGTGCATTGTACTCTCAATGAGAGAACGCGAATTCAAACTTTGAAGATGACATTGTTGAACTTGAGAGGAACAATTTTGCATCTTGAACATAGACCGCAAGACAAACATACATATAATTAAAAAAATTATAATTAATGTTTTATCCCATATATGGACGACAACGATGGGAAAAATAATGATGAAGACAACTGTTTTTTAAATGACATAAAAAATATTATTGAAGATTCATTAGTCAAAAAAATAATAAAAAAAATAATAATGAAGTGAGTGATTTTTTATTGGATAAAATCATAACTGATGTGATAAGTCATGTCCATGATATAATTCTCGACATAGATACATTGAAAAACCATTTTAAAAAATAATACTAATAATAGTTACATGGCAAGGGCGTAAATAAAGTTTATCAAGGGTTATTTATCACATTTTTCATTTGACTATTATTGTTAGCTAAATTTTCAAGTCAAGCCAACCTCGACTATGTTCTGTATAGCTCCACTTCACCTAATCTCCCCACCGTATCACCATCCATCCAAGGACAGAGTCAAGATAAACCATTCACTTCGTTATTATTTTTTTTTATTAACTTTTCAACCAATAAATTTTCACTAATATTTTTTCATGTCATTTAAAAATATAAAAAAAAATCATTATTTTCTAAGTCAGTAAATTGACTCGTGTCATTAAATTAATGAATAATTTAATATAATTTAAATATTTAATTTGATTATATTAATATTTAGATATTCAAAATATTTAACATCTATTTCGAACCATATAAATATTAATTTTTGGAGACCATTATTTGAGTATGTTTTACCATTGCATAGAACGGACTAATCCATATATATATATTCATTAATAATGAATATTTAGAAAATAATGGGTTCAAAACCTTTTATGGTTTTGCTTTTTCAATATAAATTTTATGACTTATTTAATTTATATATTAATAAATGTAAATATTCGACAAATAATTTATTTCATTAAAATAGAATACCATAATATATTTTTAAGAAAAAGAAATGTCTTAGTCCATGGTTTGATTATGATATTAATTATCCACCGAAAAATTTAAATATTTGGACTTAATAGACCCTAGTCGTTTAATAGTTTTACTCTCTAATTTAAACAATTTAAAATTTTCATCTTTATTTGATTGATGACGGCATCAATTTTAATGTTAGTAGTTGATTATCGATATTCATTTTTTCTTATTTTTTATATTTTTCTAATTTTTTGAATAAGAACACTCTGTCTTTGTTGTACGTTTGTCTTTTTTCTCGGTCATTTGATCATTCTTTTCACTTTATATTATCTCAGAGGTGATTTTGACGACATCCTGACCGACTAAGATCATGTTTATTTATTATTTTGTTGATCTTTCCCGCTTTAAACCTGCATATTTGATGTGGATATGTCTTGACCACTTGTGTTGTTTATATCTATATTTTGATTTAAAGTTTTACCTTTTCAATGATCATAGGACAATATCACATTATGTTTTTAATTTACCTTTATTGTTATAGACTCATTGTAATTTTGATATTTAGACTTAATAGCCTAATAAATAGATCTAAAACATTAAAAAAATTAGAGATATCTATTTCGCTTGATCTGAATGTAATTTTTTTCCTGAAATATTTAATTATAATCGGAAAATATTAGAAAGAAAAAAAAGAAAGAAAGAAAAAAGGGAAATGAAGGGGTTAGTGAGTGAGCTAACTACCAAACGCCACGTGACCATCTCTCCCCAGTTCTCCCTCCGGTCTGGTGGCTTTCCTCCAGCTACTACCCAATTCCCTCCATTTTCCCTCCCCTTTCTATATAAATAGCGGCGCTACCCCCTTTCCTTCCTCATTTCCACCATTCCTTTCCTTTCTCGTCTCGTCTTTCGCTTTCCCCCTAATCCTGAATCTTAACGTTTACGAGGCGAGCGAGAGGTGATCTCTTCGTTTCCTTCCTACTTTCTCTTCAGGTGAAGATTCCATTTCCTCCACTATCTTTTTTTTTATCTCAGATCTGTTTTCTTTTCTTAATTCCAATTCCTGTCGCTTCTCGAATGCTTTCATTTTTCTATTTCTATATATATATATATATAAAAGAATTCGATGTTTTCGAGGAAAAATCAAGATACTTTGATTTGTAATTTTTTGCTGAGAACTCAATTATATGAACTCGTGAAGCTTCAGAGCTAGAGATCCCGTGTTTCTTTCACCATACTAGTATTGTAACTGCATTGCCGTCATTTATTTCGATTTGCTCATCTTCTTTGTGTTGAGATCTGATTCAGTTTAGGTTCGAGTTAGATGTAGCGTTGGATCCGGCACTTTTTATTTCTTTTCGCTAATTATTTGCTTAAATAACAGCTTGAGTTAATTGTTTAACAGTTCTCTTTGTGCCGAAGCCATGGCCACTGGACAGTTGTTTTCTCGAACTACACAAGCTCTGTTCTATAACTACAAACAACTTCCCATTCAACGCATGCTTGATTTTGATTTCCTTTGCGGTACGGTTTCCTGGCTGATTTCGTGTTAATTTTTGCTGATCAGCATTCTTAGTTATATTTTTCAATGGAATTGTTCGAATTATGTTGTTTTTACTATTTTTTTCCTTTTAATTATTTTTGAATCTGTAGGGAGGGAAACACCATCTGTTGCTGGTATCATTAATCCTGGTGCCGAGGGATTCCAGAAACTCTTCTTCGGTCAAGAGGAAATCGCCATTCCAGTACATTCTACGTAAGATGCTACTATATCCTGTTTCTATTTCTAGATCAACTTTATATCTGCTTGTGAACTATATAGCATGTTACCTCATGAAATAAAATCATGTACACTGGCCTGCAAAGTTTAACATGCTTATGCGATCACCACGTGAAACATTCGATCAAGAATAAGGAGTCCAACCATGAGTCACTTATTTAACAGAAATTAGTTAAATGGACACATGGCCAGCATATAATCTGCTTGTGAAGCCTTTAAATTCCACCATTATAGGATGATAGACGATCCATTATATATATATATATATATAATCGATCTATGATGCTATAGCTTTGTCTAGTTTTGAGTATAGGGATTTGATATTGACTATTGTGTTAGTTGAATGTTCTACGATCGTTTTGTATTCCGATTATAAGTTGTAAACATGTTATTGATTCTAATAATTAATAACTAACCGTGTCTTGAGAAAGGACATTGAACAAATATATCATTTGATTTTACATCCTTAACGATTTGAGACAATTCTATATGGCTTACATTGTTGTAATGTTGTTTGATTGACGAACTTGTATTCTCCTAGGTCTATTTTCTCTAACCTTTGATTTGATATATTTTGTAGCATTGAGGCTGCATGTGCTGCACATCCAACTGCTGATGTCTTTATTAACTTTGCATCATTTCGAAGGTTAGCCTTCATTTCTTTCATGCTTATTTTTAGAGCAAGAACCCTTGTATGCATAACTAAATCTTTTTTATTATTTTACCACAGTGCTGCTGCTTCGTCAATGTCTGCTTTGAAACAACCAACAATTCGGGTTGTTGCTATAATTGCTGAAGGTGTTCCTGAATCCGACACCAAACAGTTGATTGCATATGCACGTTCCAACAACAAGGTAAGCTAGATGATGAGAATGGAACGTAGGCAACAAAAATGATTAACCAATATATACATGTGTTTCCTTGTAAACTTGCACTTGCAAAGATCCGATTAAACAATTTTAACTATATGGTCTTCTTTGACTCTTTATTTGATTTATGTACTTATGGACTTGCAGGTTGTTATTGGCCCTGCTACAGTTGGAGGAATTCAAGCTGGAGCTTTTAAGATAGGTGACACTGCTGGAACAATTGACAATATTGTTCAGTGCAAGCTGTATAGGCCTGGATCTGTTGGATTTGTCTCCAAATCGGTAGGTTATCTTGATGGTTTTTCTTATGTGTGACTGTGTGTGCACATTTGTCTTGAGCAATTATGTCTCTTTCTCTTCTGCTTAAGCACTCACACCTTTTCACTTCGCGGAACAATTTCCTATCACTCACGGCAATAGTTTTAACTTATATATTTGTAAAATGATTGCAGGGTGGCATGTCAAATGAAATGTACAACACTATTGCCCGTGTTACAGATGGAATTTATGAAGGTAACTATAAGCTAACTTAAGATTTACTGTTATATTTGTACCTATCAAACACATTTCCGATTCATAATGAAATTTTGGGTACATATTGAAAAATAATGCAGGCATTGCAATTGGAGGAGATGTCTTCCCAGGCTCCACTTTATCTGACCATATTTTGAGATTTAACAATATTCCACAGGTATATTCTAGTTTCAATTCAATTTATTATGATTTCCTGCCTATTATTTCTTGCTATAGGCAAAGCATTCATGCTTAGAAAAGCCAACAACTTGCCCACCCAACTCCCATTTTCTTAGTTTTTACAGTTTAAAATTCATAGTTTATGTTGAAGCATCTTCAGCATTGCGGAAAAAAAAATCCTGACATTTTTTCTCATCCACAGGTAAAGATGATGGTTGTCCTTGGTGAACTTGGTGGACGAGACGAGTATTCCTTAGTTGAAGCCCTGAAACAGGGAAAAGTGAACAAGCCAGTGGTTGCTTGGGTCAGTGGAACTTGTGCACGACTCTTCAAATCAGAAGTACAGTTTGGTCATGCTGTAAGTTATCACTTTAATTTCCCTGAGATTCATTATTCCTTCCTTTGTGTGTTCAAGCTTTGGTGTTACTGCCATTAACGAGACATTACCTTATTCAGGGAGCTAAGAGTGGTGGCGAGATGGAATCTGCACAAGCAAAGAATCAAGCACTAAAGGAAGCTGGAGCTGTTGTTCCCACTTCCTATGAATCTTTTGAAGCCGCGATCAAGGAAACATTTGATAAACTGGTGAGTTTCTGTTTTGGCGGCCAAAGATTGGACATTTCTATGCCTTTAGCTATATTAATGTATTTAATTTGTTTCTTTAGGTTGAAGAAGGGAAGATTACACCCATCAAGGAAGTTAAGCCTCCACAAATCCCAGAAGATCTTAACAGTGCAATTAAGAGCGGGAAAGTTCGTGCTCCAACTCACATTATTTCGACCATCTCTGACGATAGGGGTAACTTAACCCATACATCTTACCCAATTAAATGAGATGTTTGATGATATGGAGACAATGAGTGTTAAATTCTTTCTTTGAATCCAATTTGCAGGTGAGGAACCATGCTATGCTGGTGTGCCTATGTCTTCCATTGTGGAGCAAGGTTTTGGTGTTGGTGATGTCATTTCTCTCTTGTGGTTCAAACGTAGCCTCCCCAGATACTGTACTAAATTTATTGAGGTATAATACTGAAATCGTTTATAAACTTCTTACGAGTTATGATCCCCTTCTCCACAGCAACCCATATCTCCCATTACTTTTTCACAATTGTTCCGTTACTGGTTCTATGATAGTTAAAATTGGCTTAATCCTTTTCCTTCCATTTTGACGGTCTTCATCTCTAGAAAGCTTCCTTTTTGTTGTGTTTTAACTAATATGTTTGTTCTGGCCAGATATGCATCATGCTCTGTGCCGACCATGGTCCTTGTGTCTCTGGTGCGCACAATACTATAGTGACTGCAAGAGCTGGGAAGGACCTTGTATCGAGTCTTGTTTCAGGTTTGCTTACTATCGGTCCTCGATTTGGTGGTGCTATTGATGATGCTGCCCGATACTTTAAAGATGCTTATGACAGGGTAAGATGCGATATTGTTACTTGTAAAAATTTTGAATTCCTTGGTGTCTGATGATTTTTTCTAATACATTCTAAGATGTTGCCTCTTTGCTGTGCCTTTACAGGGTCTTACACCTTATGAGTTTGTTGAAAGCATGAAAAAGAAGGGCATCCGTGTGCCAGGAATTGGTCACAGGTACATATGTGGTCCTGGTGTTTTTAGAACATGCAGAAGCTACTAATCACGAGATCTGCTTTTCTATCGTTTCCTAATGGATCTTATTACATGCCTAATGGTTAAAAATGCTTTCTTTGTTTACATGAAAAGGATCAAGAGAGGGGACAACAGAGATAAGAGAGTAGAGCTTCTCCAACTGTTTGCTCGCACAAATTTCCCGTCTGTGAAGTACATGGAGTATGCTGTTCAGGTTGAAACCTACACTCTGTCCAAGGCTAACAACCTTGTCCTCAACGTTGATGGTGCCATCGGGTCACTTTTCTTGGATCTTCTTGCTGGTAGCGGAATGTTCACCAAGCAAGAGATTGATGAGATCGTTGAGATCGGCTACCTAAATGGGCTCTTTGTTCTGGCACGATCCATTGGTTTGATTGGGTAAGTTGACGTACGCTTTGGATGATGATACTTGTTGGATGACAAAATTAGATGTTGGCAAAGAATGTTTTACTCTGCATGTCCTTGTTCCTAACATTTCAATTGTTCGATGTCTCAGGCACACTTTTGATCAGAAGAGACTGAAGCAGCCACTATACCGACACCCATGGGAGGATGTCCTCTACACCAAGTGAGAGAGTATCATTAACAGCAGGCGCAATGTCCTCAAGCATTCTTGATTTCAGAGTCCTTGTTTGTGTCTGCATTTAGATGGGGGCATGGTTGTTTGGTTTTTAGATGATTTGTTTGTAAGGCTAAATGCTGGATCACTATCATTTCCAAGTTCTAGTCAAAGTTAACAAACGAGAGAGAAAAAAAAAGTCTGAAAATGTTGCGTGATTCGTTTTTAGTTTTTACCAGTTTCGTGGGGGAAATAAGAGATGTGCAAAAGAAGTACATTGTATTGTAATATTTTATGAGAATTTTCAAATTAGGATTACTTCATTCTGATGATGTTTAAGATGGTTGGGTTGCTTCTGTGATAACGTGTTGTTGTCTGTTTTGGAGACGAAGATTCGTTCTCGCAGATTTGTTCCTTGAGAATAAACGTTTCTTTGCCAGGATTCGTTTTCAAAGTATCCACAGCATGAAAACACAGTGAAAGCGGTAGAGAAAATATTTCATGCAAGGAAAGTGATAAAAAGTTTCCCTTGAAAATAATAATAGTTTAACCGACAAGTGTTGGATGTACTGATAAGGTACATTGCACTCTTTTAAGAGGACACGAGTTTAAATTTTAGAGACGATATTGTTGAAAAGATCAGCATCACAATCTCAACATGTACTGTAAGAAGGTTAGATTACACTTTGGTCCCTCCAAAAGTTTATAGCTCAGTTCTTGTCTTTTTTTAGATTTGCCCCTTTTAGTTTTGAAAATTCGAAGTTAAGAAACGTCCTCCAATTTTTCTGGTTCACTTGTTTTTCAAACCCCTACTTGTTTTGAAATCTTTGAAATCAAGCCTTCGCCTCTAACTTTCCTGGTTTATTACGTTTTAGGTCTCTACCAATTTTGGTATTAGACAAATTAAGCCATAATCATATTTTGGTTTAAATCTTCTCAAGTCCTTACCAATTTCAAACTTAATCAATTTGATCCCATGAAATCATAATGGTTTTGACCCTGTATTTATCGATTTTTTTAGACCCCCCACACATATATATATACCTTAATTTCATACATATAAATATTTTTACAAGAAATTAAAATTTTTAAAAATGATTAATTAAATAACTTAATTAATGAACAATTTATTTTTAATTCAATATAAAAAAGTAAAAATAGTTAACAAATTAAATTTGATTTAAAATATGGCTCAATACTTATATAAGTACCCTAATTATACTTGAATTTTCAAATAGACGCCTAAGTAGGTGCATAACATTTCATTTTGTAACCTTGTAAGGTTTCTCCGTGACAGATGTTAAAAAATTTTTCGTTATCTAATAAAAACGCGACATGTGACCTATTTTTGTTATTTTTTAACTTTTTATTTAAAAAATAAGAAATCTTTAATTTTGTTAAAAAATTAAAATCTTTAATTTATCAAAAAAGCCTTCAATCCTAACCCTAAATCACTAAACCCCTAAATTCATATCCTCAACTATCAATTCAACCACCAATAGCCACCACCTTTTTTTTCCGTCGACCCTCCACATCAGACAAGGGCGGAGCCACCTTTTCAATTGGGGTGTCTCATGACACCCCAAAATTTTTGGGAAACATATTTTTCCTATATAATTTGTATATAAAAAATTAAAAATATGAACAAATGACACCCTTTTTATGAATAAAATGACACCCCTTTATAAATAATTAATCTTCTTTAAATATCCTTGAAAAAATGACACCCCTTAACTATATTTTTAGCTCCGCCCCTGACATCAGATAACCTCAACCTTACATCATGAAAAATTGACGAATAATCAGCCAAACGAACCACAAACGTCAAACGTGAAATCTTTGATCGAACGAAAAATGGCAGATGGATGAACGACGTATTAGGCCTTGCAACTCATGCAATGAGAGGAGGAGACTCACTTCGACGGCTTTAATGTGGTGTTTAACAGTGGTGGATGAAAATTTAGAGATTTGGGGTATTTTTGAAAAATATTAAAGTTTTGAGAGATTTTTTTAAGAGTTAATGATTTTCTATTTTTTAAACAAAAATTTAAATGAAAATTAAGAAATAGGGATGTTGAAATTTTTTAACGCCGTTAATAAAAAAAACTTAAAAAATTACATAATAAAACATTAACCACCTACCGAAAATTACTTTAAATATTTATACGAAAAATTAAATATAATGTAAACATGTATTTGAGTATTAAGCCTTCAAATATTATGCTACCAACCCGTACGGGCGAAATAACATAAAACAACTATTAAACTAAAAGAAATTACTTGGTTCTAGTTTAAGAGTATTACAACATGTTCCGTCTGATACAATATTTTTTTTGAATAATTTTTACTTAAAGGAGGAGGAAGGAAAATTTTGCTCCCAATGGTCTTGAACCCTACAACATAAGAGAAGAGGAGGGTATCAGTCGAGAGCTTTAACAACATGCTTTAAAAATTGTTGATCAATACTTTTATTTTTTTAATATTACAATTACAAAGAAAAACACTCGTATAACTACCATAAAAAAATAATCACAGTACTAACAACTATGTGGTATAAATATGATCATTGATCCCAAAAGCATAGATGATATGATCATTCATATATACACACATATTCTATATAAAATTAATATTTTTAGACTACACAACGATGGTAACAAGAGACAGAGTTACATAGATAAATATAATTGTTCTTTAAATTTTTTATATTAAAAATATTTATTTTTAGACCTCCAATTTTAATTTATTTAGACTTAATCATATTTATATTTTACTCTATTTAGGTTTAATTTCTGGCTTCTTCTTTAAGAACAACTAAAACCTAAGCATCACAATATTACTTCGTAGCGATACTCTCACAACTCTTTCAATATCGATGTATTAAATACAAATATAATTTGAACATATAAGTGGTCTCATTGGAAAACAAATGTTGTTCGTCCTAGAAAATTCAGTTTCAATCGCTTTATCTACAAGGTGTGTGCATTGTTAAAGAGTACAATATCTATAAACATACACTACCTTGTGATTATTTAAAAAATACAAATATTATTTATATTAATTAAAAAAATAAAATTAAAGTATTGATGGGAGAAAAATCCTTCCCATAAATAAATAAAATTCAAAAGGACAAACTTAAAAGATTTAATTATCAGTAATGATAGGATTAAATGCAATAAACGTCTTCGGTCTAAAACTCACATTTTAAATTAATATTAAATTATAAAAATATGTTGGATAATTTACTTTTTAGATCATTAAATTTAACTTCAACTTTCATTTAGACCATAAACGTTTAATTTCATCAAATTACATCATTCAACTCTTACTATTAATAAATTAAGAGAAAATTCTGCCACGCTCGACAAGCACCGATGAACACTACTAACGACGAGCACCGATGAGCACCATTAATTTAATTTATAAAGATTAAGAATCTAAACGACTCATCGTATAATTATAAATTATTTAAAAGTCAAAAGGTAAATTAATTAAAAGATATTATTTTATTTTTAATTTTCTTTTAAATATAGATCAAAATACCTATCTACCCATAAATTACAAAACCCTTATTTTTGTTCATTTGAAATTCAAGCCGTCGTCGCTGCCTCTATCACTGGAAACAAGCGGACTGGTAATCTCACTAACAAGCTCTACATCCACTACCTTAGCTCCCACTAAGAATTTCAACCAATTCACTACTGAATTCTTTCCCCTTTCTAGGATTAGTAGGAAACCGTTACAAAGTTCAAAGCTTTCTACCAAAGCTTGATCGAAATCACTGGTTTACAAGAAGAAGTTGGCAAATTGAAAATAGACCTCTTAATAGGTAAAATATTTGCCCAATTACAATAGCACATTTCCCAAATTTGAAATGAAAGATTACAAATGAATTGCACAAGTTGGGTGTAAGGGTTTGACTCTAAAAAGCTCATAGAGATTTGATTTTCGCTTAATTGTGCTTGACTTGATGAATAGTTGTTGTTGTATCCTTAGAGGCTTGCTTTTATACATTCTCATTGAATTCTAGACGTTTAGGTGGTTGGCATCATGAATAGAGCCGTTGAGCTCTCTTTTCCCCACCATAAATGCACTTCTGCAACCTACCGTATCGGTACACGGGGTACTCGTATCGATACCTGTCTTATAACAGAAAGAGTTGCAAGTAATTAAAGACAGTGCATCTTTTTTTTATCAATATTAAAGATGGTGCATCGATACGCAAGAAGGCGTATCGAAACATATAAGGGGCCATATCAAAACGGCTATAGGCCATATCGATGCAATTTTTGCAAACTTAGACACTGCTAAACAACGTATCGGTACGCCACTAGGGTGTATCAGTACGGGTAACTGAAATTCAAAAGTTTGTTGATTTCATCTAACTGACAAGGCAACTGTCATTTAATTAATGCAGAGATTTGAAAATCTTAACCCCATATCGATATGATATAGGTTCGTATCGGTACGTGTAAAACCTAATTTGATTTCGATATAACAAAGTGTCTAAGGACCTATTTGTAAAAGTAAATAATTTTTTTTAAGTATTTCAAAGTCTCACAAATTGACAAGAAAACTTGAACCAAAACTATTTCTAAGTCAAACAAATTTTTTCTAAGTTTTATAGCCCAAAACCTTCTTGTACGCTAAGGCGTATCGATACGCCATAGTCGTATCGATGCGGTTTTAAGGTTCTAAAATTTTAATTGACAAAAGCGTACCGATACGATTATATCCGTACCAGTACTATATTTTATTTGGGCTTAACTTTAAGTCATAGCGTACCGATACGATAGTCTCTGTATCGATACGGTTTGATCTGGTTCGATAAATCTTTACATTTCAAGTTTTTGACCGTTGCTTGTTAGTTATGATTTCGGCAAAATTTCAAACGGTCGTTGGACCGTATCGATACGCCCATATAGCGTATCGATACACTTTTTGCTAAAGTTTTCCTTAGGATTCCAGTGACTAAAATTTGTATCGATACAGTCTTAGAGTATCGATACGCCCCCTATTTTTACACTATACTTGTACCGATACGCCCTCTTAAATGTGCACAACGACTCTTTCTATTTTAAGATAGGTATAAATACCCTTGTTTGAGTACCGATACGGTAGGTTGCAAAAGTGCATTTATTGCAAAAAAAAGTGAAGCCCAGCGGCTCTATTGATGATCTCAACCACCAGAACGACTAGAAATCAATGCAAGGGTATATAAACAAGTCTCAAAAGCTACAACAACAACTATTAAACTTAATTGCAACCATCCAATCACAAATCCAAACCTTTAAGCTGTTAGAGTCAAACCCTTGTACCCAATTGAATGATTTTTAATTGTATTAATCTTTTGTCAATTTGGGTTGAGAGTACTTGTAATTTGGGGCAAATATTCCACCTTGTGAGGTTTATCTTTTATTTTCCAACAATCTTTTTATTTCAGAGAGTCTTGGTTAATCTTTGGGTAGAAAGATTAATTGGTTGTAAGGTTTCCTCCTAATTCGAGAAAAGGGGACGAATTTCTAATGAAATTGGTTGAAAATCCTTACTGGGAGCAAAGATACTGGATGTAGAGCTTGTTCTAAGCTTGAACCACTATAAATTGCCTTGTCTTGAAATTTTCCTTTTTCAATTTGCTCCCTTCAATTTTAAAAAGCCAATTCACCCCCTTTTGACCATTTTTAATTCGATTGATCAACTTAACAATTGGTATCAGAAACTAACTCTTTGAGAGACTCACATCCACAAGAGAAGATCTTAGAAGAAGATCAATCAACCTTCAAATCAAGCCATGACATCTACCTCCGGCAAAAACTTCCTTGAGTCACAATCGATCACCAAGCTGCCATTTTTCAATGGGGATAACTATCTCTATTGGAAAAATAGAATGAAGCTCTTCATCAAGTCAAATGACTATGTCCTTTGGGATGTAGTGGAAGATGGACCAACTATTTCGATGAAGAGAGATGGAGAAGGGAGGCTAGTCCCTAAAACAAGAGCGAAAATGACCAATGAAAATCGAAGAGGGCTTCAAGTGAATGACAAGGCCCTTCACATCATCTTTTGTGCACTTGGACCCGATATGTATACAAAGATGTTATTTTGCACAAGTGCAAATAAAGTGTGGGACAAGCTAGAGACCACCAACAAAGGCACCAACGATGTAAAGGAGACCAAGATTGGGATCCTTAATTTGAGTTATGAGAATTTCAAGATGGAGCCAGATGAGAGCATATCCAAGATGTTTGATCGGTTCTCCGTCATTGTAAATGATCTCAAGGGCTTCGGCGAGATTAATTCTGAAGACAAGCTATTCCGAAAGCTTATTTACTCTCTTCATGAGTCATGAGATGGGGAGAGAACCACAATCATCGAGGCCTTGTATTTGAAGACTTTGAAGCTTGATGAGTTGGTAGGATCTCTCCTTACTCATGAGATCATGAAGCAAGGAAGGAAAGAAGAAAAGAATAGAGAATATAAAGGAATAAATAAGCAAGATGTAGAGAAGAAACAAGGAATTGCTCTCAAGAGGAAAGAAATTCTAGTAAGGATGAGTTTGAAAAATTGGCTAAGATAGCCAAGAGATTCTCTCGGTTCATAAAGTCCAACCGAGGAAGAAAGTTTCAAAGAAGAAAAGACTTCAAGAACAAGAACAAAGAAAAAGAGAATGATCAACTCATTTTTTATGAGTGTAAGAAGCCAGTGCATATAAGATCGGAATACCCTCAACTCAAGAAAAAGGGATTTGATAAGAAGAAAAAGAAAAAAGCCCGCGTTGCCACTTGAAGTGATGAAGGATTGTAAAGTGTCCATAAGTTCTATATTTCATGCACATTCCATCTCATATTATTGTTGTTTTAAGTACATTTTAGGCATAATTAGGATCATGCATTGCATTTTACAGTATTCTTTACTTTGTCATGCTTTTTATTTATTTTCTTTTATTTGGTAAAGAAAAAGTATTGTTTTAGTTTAGTTTTAGTTTCAGGTACTAGAGGCTGGTAGAAGAGAGAGGAGCTAAGAACATGGGATGAGACAGCAGACCAAGGAGTTGTACTAATGCAGTTCCAAACATAGACAATAGCTGCCGAGTAGCTACCACCGTCATACCTACCGCCCAAGACAGCAAGCTGAGGAATTGGAGAACTAGAGTGCGATCGGTAGAGCAGATAATCTTGATTCTAACGATACTATCCACTCAATTTTCCGATGACTGTAGCAGCGAGCAGAGCCGCCAAAGGAGGAGTTCGAGATTACTTGCGGAGCAAGGCAATGTGAAGAAGTCCACATTCAACTCAAAGAAGTCAGAATTAAAGGTTGCATTTACTGCAAAGGCTACTTTGAAGACTTCTACTCTAAGAAGGACTAGACTTAGACATAAGCGGGATCACTTTCGAAGCGTTCTTTCGAACCTTGTAGTTCTGCCGAGTTTGTCACTGCGACACATATCCATTCCACTACCGGGGCAACGAGAGCGTTACATCAGCCAATCTGCCATCTCCCGCCGAGGTAGCGAAGTTTGGCAGCGCGAAGCAACTTAACGTATTCAACGCAGATTGACACTGAACAACAACATAACCCAGCCTATTCCATCAATCTGATATCTTCCCTTTTATTTACATGTGTTTTATTTTCTTTTATTCTTAAACAATTCAACTTATTTGTGCATTTAATTTTCCCTTGTGTAGGAGTTACGATTCGAGTCAAACTGTCCAATCCTTGTAGGACACGATATCTTTTATACTATTACTTGACAGGAGTGTGCACTTGCACTCATATTTAGAGAACACTAAAACGCTCTACAAGTTTTTGGCGCCGTTGCCGAGGATTGGTAACAACGAAATTCGTTCTTTAATTTATGCACTTTTATTTTATTTGTATTTAATTTTTAGTTCTTATTATCTTTATTTTTAATAAAAAAAAAAGAATTTTACAGTTTCCTTTGCTAGTGCATGACCAGGGCAAACCCAAAAGGCGAAATCGTTTATTGTGACGATATCGTACGAAGAGCAAGAGAACTCAAAAAGGAAATCAGAACAGCCCTAGCGAAAGCTAAAGAAGAGAGAAAAGCAGAGGAGACCATGGAAGAAATAACCGAAAACCCTGCCAATAATGCTCAGAACGATAGAGATGGGCAACAAGACTCGCCGCCCAGAGAACATCAACAAGTTCTACCTAAGCAGCTGCCCCCTATTCCGCCCAAGCAGCCACAGTACGTTCGAACCACCAAAGATTATTTGGAACATGACTTCATAGGATTCGATCCTACAGTGACAGAACCTGAGATTGAGGCGGATCACTTTGAGCTAAAGCCCGTAATGTTCAACATGATCAACACTTTAGGGCAATTTGGAGGGACTGTCACGGAAGATGCTCAACAGCACTTAAGAGGATTCCTAGACATATGTAGAGCTTTCAAAATATATGGAGTCCACCAAGATGTGCTAAGGCTGAGATTATTTCCTTATTCACTAAGGGATAGGGCAAAACAGTGGTTGGACAACCAGCCAACATGGTCATTCAACACATGGATAGAGTTGTGCAAGGATTTTTTGAGTCGTTTCAGCCCATCTAATGTCACAGACAAATTGAGAAATGAGATCACATCTTTCCGACAAGGAGATGATGAGCCAATGTATGAAGCATTGGAGCGGTACCAACAAATGCTTAATAACTGGCCACTTCATGGTTTTTCGGCTTGGACACAAGTGTCAATGTTTTACAACGGGGTGAACTACCCAACTTGAATGATGATTTATGCCTCAGCCAACGGAATCATCATCAACATGCCACCAGAGGAGGTACTGCGGATCCTGAACCAAGCCAGCAAAAATGATTATAGGTACCCAATAGCCCGCCGAGGCGACATTAGGCGGCCATCTATTGTGAACAAAGTGGAAGCCTCAGAATCTATCAATGCCCGCCTCGAAAAAATGATAGAGCTGGTTATGAACATAGTAAAACCCACTGGGAAAGTCTACGAGGCCAAGGCTGTAGAGCCATTCTGTGATGAGTGTGGGGGCAACCATAATTACTCTGAATGTACTGTATCTGCTAACTTCATGGGATGATACGAGAGGAACAACAGGCCCGCCACGAACACATACAACCCGGGGTGGAGGAATCATCTAAACTTCTTCTAGAGCAATCCAAAAACTACTGCCAATCCACAACAACAACAATGAGGTTACCAACAGAACCAGTCCAGACAACAAGCTCAGCAACCATAGAACAATTCACTAGAAGCAACTTTACAAACTTTTATGCCTAATACTAGTGAGTTTATTGTTCGTACAAATAAGTTTATTGATAAAACTGAGTCGTTTATGGACAGGACGAAGATGATGATGAATAATCAAGAAGCTGTAATAAAGAACCTGGAGACCCAATTTGGCAATTCACTGCGATCTTTAGCAACATGACAATGGGTGCAGCATCCAGTAGTACAGAGGCATCGACTAAACCCACATATAAGCAGTGCAAAGCCATATCAACCAGAAGTGGGAAACAATTGGATGAGCCTAGAATGGAAAAGCCAGCAGAAAAACAGTCAACACAAAAAGAACTACCTGAGGCGACAACATCAACACCAGTCGCTACGACAGATGAGCCTGACAACAGCCCTGAGGAAGATGATCTTCCACAGATCAAGTTCCCATGCAAGGAACGTATAGAGAACATCCTCCTGCCAGCACCTTTCCCCAGAGGCTTAAGCAACAAAAGCAAGAGCACCAATTTAGGAAATTATTGGATATTCTAAAGCAGGTGAACATAAATACCCCTCTCATAGAAGCCATTCAGAACATGCCCAACTATGCAAAATACCTAAGAAATATGGTTTCTAAGAGGAAAAGAATTGAGGAGTTTGAAACAATTACTGTGACAGAGGAATGCATGGCTATGCAGCGCAACAAGCTGCCGCCCAAGCAAACAGATCCGGGCAGCTTTGTTATACCATGCAGAATAGGCAGCAAGCACGAAACAAAAGCCCCGTGTGACTTAGGAGCAAACATAAAGTTGATGCCTAAGGAAGTCTTCAACAAACTAGGAATTGAGCAAGCCAAACCTACCTCCATTATGCTGAGACTTGTTGATCATTCATTTGTACAACCGGAGGGCAAGATTGAAGACATCCTAGTACGAGTGGGCAACGTTATTTTCCCAGCATACTTCCTCATCTTAGACTGTGTGGCCGATGAAAAACGTCTATATCATCCTTGGGCGACCATTCTTGGCCACAGGCAGAACGCTAATAGATGTGGAGCATGGAGAGCTGATCATGGGGGTAGACAATCGGAGCATTAAGTTAAATGTGTTACAACCCTCAGAAAAGGAAAAGAAAGGATGCCCAAATGCTCAGGTCGCCAAAATCAGCATAGAGACAGGCCCAGACAGCACATGACAGACCCAAGGGTAGGCTGAAGAACCCAACAGCACGCCGCCTTAAAGAACAGGAGGACCCCCCCAAGAGAAAAAGACAAGAAAAACCACCTCATGAAGTGATTATGTCTGAGAGATGCACCCAAATGCACTCCCAACATAACTTAATTATTTTTATTTTTCTTTATTGTTGCGTGTAAAAGAGTCTATTGCAATAGAGTGCAAGTGTACACGACACAAGTAGTAAAGTGATACACAAAGTATCGGATGTCGAATCCACAGGGACTGGAAATAGCCTTAACCTTGAATTGCTACACAAGAAAGAAGATAATTTTAATTATTTGTAAGGGAATAATAAAGAACACTGAAAATAAAGGATTAAAGAAATCAGGATAGAGAGAATAGGCCGGTATTGAATTGCTCAGTAGTGTAGGTGTTGCAATGTATAGGACTTCCTGCTCTGTCGTTGCTCCTGTCGCGGCAGCACCTGCGGCGGCAGAGGTCTGTTGATGTCACAGCAGCGATCACACAACTCTGTACTTCAAGCTTGGCAAGAATCCCTGCTATGCCTTGTCCTATCCCTAGGTCCAAGTTTGTCGATGAACACGTCTTTGATGATACCTCCCGGCGTGAATCGAAGGATGAACACCGATGTTGTTGAATTCTTCCTTAGCCACTTAACCTCGTCCTATCCCTAGGTCCCAGATAGTTCAATCATAAATTGGAGAACCCGTACTTATTCCTTTCGTATACTTAACTCTCCCGATATTAGGTAAATGTATAATCTCACAATGATCTTCCGATACTCTTGCAAGATGTTGAAAACCAGAATAAGCAAACTTGAAGTCTATTTTATTTAACAGAAAAAATCCTAAAACAATGCAATCCTTGCAACTACTTTACAGAATCAACCCTTAGCCTTAGGAGAAGTTTAGAACATGATGAGAAGGGGGAAAACGACTAGGGTTTAGGGGAAGATGGCTAGAGAATAAGATATCCCTCCCTAGGTCGAATTACATGCCTTTATATAGGCCTTGGGTTCAAGTTTTCTAATATGGCAAGAATAAGGGTTTAAATTAAAGTACAACTCTATTAAAGACTAAATCTTCAGAGTAGATGTCTTTAATTCGTCCTCTTTTCTTGCTTGGAGTTTCTTCCTTGAACTTTGAGCTTGGCCTTCATTCTGATCTAGGGCTCAGAAAAATATATGAGTGTTCCACGACAGACTGACTTAATTTCTTCTTTCTATCGAGCTCCATTTCACTTTTCCCTTCACCATTGTTGTCGTCCTTAGCTGCCACGGCAGCGGCCTCGGAAACGTCGTCCTTCTCGACTTCAGTCATGTGTTCCAGCTCTGCTTCTCCACTGCCCTGAGTCTGCTACAACAACTACCTATAAAAGTAACCAAAATCAGTAGCAACTGTGCATTTTTATATAATTGTGATGTATAATTGAAATCTATCCTAAATGCAATGAAATATGCTTGAATGCAGCAGGAATATGGGGTAAATAAGGGGTAAAAAGTAGAACTTTTGCACACTCAACATTTATTTTTATGTTTTAGGAATATAGTTTAATTTATTGCAATTTATTTTCTGTTAGGATTAGATTCTAAATTAATTTAATTTATTTTTCACATTTTTATTCTCTTCAGAATTTATTTAATTATTGTTATTTTATTTCAGGCTTTAGGAATAAAAGAGATGGATCAAGAAGAAAGCCCAACAAGGAGCCCCCCCACCATCACGTCGAGACAACCAAGGGCGGCCCAGCACAAACAACGCGTAACAGCTAGTTGCTCGCTAATGGGTAGCTTCCAACGACTACAGAAATAATAGGCAAAAATCTCGTAACGTGTGCGAGACAACTTGCCTATTGGACATTTAATGTCGCTCCGACACCTCTCGGCAACCTCTATTTAAACCTCACTCATCTCATTCATTCACTTTACTTTCACCTCCTTGCTATCTTATTCTTGTATCCACTGCTCTCTTACTAATTACCTTCTTTTAAAGTTTTAGTATTATT
Organism: Hibiscus tridactylites; assembly: GCA_958450335.1. Classification (NCBI taxonomy): domain Eukaryota; kingdom Viridiplantae; phylum Streptophyta; class Magnoliopsida; order Malvales; family Malvaceae; genus Hibiscus; species Hibiscus tridactylites. Next base: position 17,078,438 of record OY288281.1, on the reverse strand, counting down.
CCAACCGTCTCACACATGGCTTCAACATAAGCACCTAAACCCAGCTTCCTACGTTTTTTCTCCAAGGCAGATGAGAAGAGATATCAAACATAGTTTGCAAAGTAAGCAATTTGGGAGGAGCAAGGATTCCACTACACAAAGCAAATATGAGATCTTGTCCTAGTGCCTACCTATTTGAAACCATTCACAACAAGAGATGGGAAATATTTGCACGACAGCCAGAGATGGCCAACATCACAATGGTCAAAGAATTCTATGCCTATAACCCCTGCCCAGAGCTGTCGTTCGTCTACGTCCGAGGGGAGCCTGTCAAGTTGAACGATGCCGTAATCAACAGCTTCTACGGCCTAGAGATGGAAGACAACCCTCACGAGGAATGGAAGCAGTCACTGATAGCTGCCGACTACGACAGACTCAAGGCCAAGCTATGCGAGCCCAACACGTCATGGTTGGCAGGAAAACATGGCGGTTCTGTCCAACGCCGTCGATTGCTGCTTAAGCCCATGTTGTGGAATACCTTCTTTAAACGACGTCTGCAGCCCACCTCCCACAACTCCATCATCGATAGGCCGCGCCTCGTACTCATCCATAACATCATGGCGAACCGGCCCATCAATGTCGGGGAGATCTTATGTAAGGAGATCCACAACTGTTTCTGCAAGATGAATGACAGACTGTACTTCCCTTCACTCATCACCGGCCTTTGTGCCAACTTCAACATCTCAACCGACCCCGAAGATGAGATGACAGTCGCCAAGGAGGGGTAGGCCAGGAAAGTTCACCTGCAGATGATGCAAGCCTAGGAGACAGAGCCTATCACCCCCAGCCAGCCCTCTGCTGCCCAACCAGCAACACCGGCCACCCTCGGCAGTACTGAAGCTGCCTCGACCAATGAAGTCCTCACTCTGCTGCACACCCTCATTGACAGCAACAAACGGATCGAGCAACAACAGTTAACCTTCATGAAGTATGTGGGGGAGGTCCAAGAGGCTTTTGTAGCCTATCTCTTACAGAAATATCCAAATGACGACCCCACCTTGCCACCCTACCCCGCCGATCTAGCCGTCGTAGCCCACGGACAAGGAACACCATCAGTAGTTGTTGCCCGCCACGCCGCCCTCTGCCGCCAAATGTCATCTCCGATGCACTACCCATCGTACTCCGCCACTTCCACTTCCAACATGGTGGCAGACTCCCCCAAGAGGCATCAGCAACATCACTTCCCTGCCTGCACAACGTCAACGGTGGCTAACACCTCCTCCTCCGATGAGGTCAAGTAGCAGCCGCCAACAACAGCAGCAGCGGCAGAAGCAGTAGCCCCAATGGTGATAGACCCTCTGGCAGCACCAACGGAAAAAACAAGGAAGAGGAAACGACACATCATAGTCGTCGAGCCAGTGGACGAGGAGAGCAAAACCCCTCTAGAAGAACCTCGTGAAGAACATCAGGAAGAGCCTCGCCCCACTCCTAAGAGAGTCCAGCCGCCACGGACATCAAATGTCTCACCAGCCAAGTCTGCCGCCCGGGCATCTGCCGGCCGCCACCTTGTCATCCAATCCTCCTCTTCCTTCTCTGTCGTTAAGACCCAAGCCTCATCTTAGCCCTCAGCCAATGTCTAGAATTTTTTCTTTTCTTTTCTTCTCTTTATTTTATTTTTCTGTTTTTATATTAATTGTATTTATTTTTATGTTTTTATTTTATGCATTAAGGGCAATGCCCATCTCAAGTTTGGGGGGTTAGCACTCATTATTTTTGTTTAGGCATATTTTAGGGCATATTAGGTTGCATTATATACTTGCCTTAGAAAATTAATTGAAAATAAAAAAAAAATTGTTAGAACTTCTGCCTCTAATAGGATAGCCGAGTTTAATTTTTCGCACCAAGTTAAAATGAACTTAACTTTGGGGAAAAACATGAAGTAAACTTAGGATTTTTTCTATAATTGCCAAAAATTAAAAACACTATTGTTACTTGATGAATTTGTTTGAGTTTCTGATAAACAATGTCTAATAAATTATTTGTAAAATTCTAACATGGTTGCAAGAAGCTGCCACGACAGACAACAAACAGGAAAAACAAAAAGCACTGTCAAGGCAGACAAAAGAAATTTTTTATGTTGTTTATCCCTAGAGGTACCCGAAACAAGCTCTAGGAATAATCATATTCAATGACACTTCGCTGCTATCAAAGTCCATGAATTTGAAAATCTTGAAGTGACAGACAAATTAGCATGAGTGAATGAAAGTCTTCACAGGATGACTCTACTCCATGGGTTCGGGGTTTTGTAGTTTGCTCCTATCTTAATTTTAGACCTAGAAGAGTAGTTGTGATAAGTTGAAGCTCTTATTGCCATGATTATTTAATTGTGCTTAATTATGTTATCTCGGCAGCAATCTTATACATCATGACAACATCTCTGTTTACTTAGAACATTCATCAGATTCAGCTTATACACAGTTCTACACACACTTCACCGGCATATTATAGTTTAATTCTAAGGTAATTCGTGATATTCCCCTCTCACTAATTTAATGACAAGTGCCACGGCCTTGAGGTGTTAAATCAAGTTTAAAATAGAATTTTTCTTTCTAATTAGTTTAAAGGGCAAGCATATTTAGGTTGCATTTCTTGAGGAAAAGCAATAGTTTGAGTTTGGGGGTATGTAAAGTGTCCATAAGTTTTATATTTCATGCACATTCCATCTCATATTATCGTTGTTTTAAGTACATTTTAGGCATAATTAGGATCATGCATTGCATTTTACAATATTCTTTACTTTGCCATGCTTTTTATTTATTATCTTTTATTTGGAAAAGAAAAAGTATTGTTTTAGTTTCAGGTACTAGAGGCTAGTAGAAAGAGAGAGGAGCTGAGGACATGATGCTGAGGCAGCAGACCAAGGAGTTGTACTGATGCAGTTCCAGACAGAGACAACAGCTGTCGTTGCCATACCTGCCGCCCAAGATAGCAAGCTGAGGAATTGGAGAACTAGAGTACGATCTGTAGAGTAGAAAATCCTGATTCTAACAATGCTATCCACTCAATTTTCCGATGATTGTAGCAGCGGGCAGAGCCGCTAAAGGAGGAGTTCGAGATTACTTGCGGAGCAAGGCAGCGTGAAGAAGTCCACATTCAACTCAAAGAAGTCAGAATTAAAGGTTGCATTTAATGCACAAGATACTTTGAATACTTCTACTTCAAGAAGGGCAAGACCTAGCTAATGCCTATATATACCCATTGTACTTTTACTTCAAAACAGCTTAGGTTTTCCCTTAGGTATAATTTAGGTTTTCTTGCCACCATTATGTTCTAAATTCTCTTTGGGTTTGGGTTATGTTGTAACACCCGATTTAAGAAAAAAAAAAAGAAAAAAAGAGAGAGGAAAAAGGGAGGTGAGGGAGTGGAGGCTCGAACCTGAGACCTTAACCCTCACCACCCAACCCGCTAACCGTTGAGCCAAGTGCTCTCTTTTGTCAAGTTTTACCAACATTAATATTTGTTTGTTAACATAAGAGTCAGATTGAGTTAGCCTTAATTTAACTCTGACTCCTCACCTACCGAATTTATTGTTGTATCGAACACACCCCGTCTCTCTCTCCTTCATCTCGTTTTCTCTCTGCCGCCCCTGATCTCCGTCCTTTTCCGGCACCGCCGCGCCGTGAGCTTCACCGCCGGTGCCAAGGCATTCCCCGTCGAGCCCCGGCCAGAACCCCCATCACCACGCGCCGTCTGCCGTCCCCGATCACCGGGAATCACCATTGAAAGCTTCGTAGAATCCCTAACGTCGTCGCCTCTATTTTGCTCTTTTCCGACCGTCCTCGACGTCCGTTCGAGGAACGGCCGTCGGATCTCTGCTCCCCGCGTCGAGTCAAGTAAAACCCAACCAACCCTTCGTTCGTTCGTCGCCGGCGAAGCCTCCACCGGAGCTACATAAGTTCCGATGACCCTTCGGTTTTTCGCAGCGATTTCAGTTTAAATCCGATGATTTTTCAGGCTTGTGTGGGTTGGGTTAGGTTAATAATCGAATCTGCTACCTTTTTCAGGTGAAATTGAGCTCTCCGACGAGTTTTCGGTGACCGTCCGATGTTTCCGTTAGGGTAGATAAGCCGGCCTGAACCGGTTGGCCCGGTCGACCCACCATCCAAACCCGAGCCCAAAAACCCAAATGGCCCGAAAACTCAAACCCAGTTAACCCGACCCATCTCTGACCCGAACCGACCCGTGTCCGAGTCAACTCAGTGAGTCAACTCTGACCCGAACCGACCCGTGTCCGAGTCAACTCGTTGAGTCAACGAGTCAACACAGTTGACCATGTTGGTTGCTGACGTCATCATGACGTCATCGGTTGACCTGGCCCCGTTGACTTTGACCTGCTGACGTCAGCGTTGACTTGCTGACGTCAGCATTGACTTTGACCAAAAAGTCAAATTTTTCGAAAAGACCCTATCTTATGTTGTTCGACGTCCTGAGTCCGTTTTTGAAGCCCGTTTTGCGAAATTTCGACTCTAAGACCCCTGAATCTGACCTTAAACCCAAATCATGCATATGTACTTAATTATCCTATTCAGATATCAGTAAATCGAATAAGTGACTAAAATAGTGTTTTAATTGTGTAAAGGTACCCGAGACTCATGTGACCACTCTCCAGCTCAGCCTAGCTCCTCACGACCCGCTCATCCTCACGCTTCAGTGAATATCACTATGAACTCAAACACTGTGTATAAGAATAAGTTTAACTCTTATTTCACATTATGACCATTACCCTTTCTTGATCTAGGATCCGACCCCGTATCTGAGCGTACTGAGGCAGGTGTCCGTTAGGCCCTTCTCCGACCAGCTTTGAGGTGTGTTCCATGTGTGCTATATTCTGTTGATTGCAGTGCTTATTGATTAATCATCAATACAATACTATGTTTGTTTAATATCTTAATTGTTGTTGAGATTGAATCACTATGATAGAATGAGATGAAATGATGAACTGGTTATATAATGACATTCTATGCCGACATGATGTATGTTTTCTCAATTTGTATACTTGTAATATGATTTCTTGATCTGTGATGGAATTGCCTGATTGTCTGATGAACTTGAAAGTATGACATGTTTAGCTTAACCTGAGATGTTACAATATGTTTGCATGTTTAATGATGAGAATGCCTGCTTTGCTCAATAAGTATGCCCAATTATCTGTCAAAAGTATAAATCTTCTGTTTCTGATATTCTGAATAGAATGCCTGCCACATGTATTTTGTTATTCATATCTGAGATCTGGACACTGATTACTATCTGGGGTATACTATTGGGTTATGTTGTGAAGTTTCTGTTGGTACAGCCCTGATCAAGCTGGTAAATCCTTATGGACTCAAGGTCTCCCCTTGAGTGGCACCTATGCCCATCGGGCCTAGGGTAAGTCCTTATAGACTCAAGGTCTCCCCTTGAGTGGCACCTATGCCCATCGGGCCTAGGGTAAGTCCTTATGGACCTAAGGCAGCCCCTTAGGTGGCACCTATGCCCATCGGGCCTAGGGTAAGTCCTTATGGATGCAGTTCTGGGGGATTGCATTTGGTGTATGGTTGGAGGGTAGTCACTAGTAAACTCATGCATGCATCCGAGCATTTGCATTGATCTGCTATGTGTTATTATGATCTGATTGTTATGTATTCATTGCTTGTTTGATCTGCACTTATTGGAACACACTGAGCTCCCTAGCTCATGCCTTCTTCTTCTCCCCTTTCAGATACTTGTGATAGGCTACCCCTTTTGGACCCGGCAACTGAAGGATCGACACATTTAGCTCTAGACTGTTGTAATGTTCTTATCTTCCAAACTGTCTGTATTTGGGTGACTTATGCCTATATTTTGATATGACTTATCTTTTGGTTTTGCCGGGTGTTGGCTTTTGATATAACTGAACACTTTATGCTTTCATATCATCTATTTTGTAATCACATGATACTAAACTTTTGCTTACTACTTTTGGATGGATTTGAAAGCGTTACTAATAGATTTTATAATCGTTCTGAGAATAGTATTGATATGTATTTGATAACAGGTTTTATGGTATGATTCGTAAATCTCCCGAAAGGGGGAAACTATGTCAGTTTTGATATTTCGACTATGATATTTCACAAGGGTTTGATTATAGGTTGTGACTGCCTGGAGTTGGGTTAAACGCATAAGCGGGTCCAGGTTGTTACATATGTTGTAATTAGTGTGAGAATGATTGTTTAGGATTTTAAGTTTGTTTTTGCAATAAAGCTTCAAGGTTTGCTTATTCTATGTTCTTCATAGTTTTCAATTAAGGCAAAAGATTAGTTGATTACTATCCATTTGTTCGGTATCGAGAGAGCCGAACTCATGAAAGGAGTTAGTACGGTCCTCACCTTAATCAAGTGTTGACCAATCCAGCCTAGACATAGGTTAGGGTTTAAGGCGGCTAAAAGAGAATGAACCAAACGTTGTTATCTTTGCACGATTCACGCCGCGACTGGTATTATCTGTAGTGGGCATCAACATCATTCTAACTTAGACATAAGCGGGATCACTTTCAAAGCATTCTGCCGAGTTTTCCGCCGAGACACACATCCATTTCACTACCGGGGCAACGAGAGCGTTACAACAGCCAATCTGCCATCTCCCACCGAGGTAGCGAAGTCTGGCAGTGTGAAGCAACTTAAACTATTCAATGCAGTTTCACACTTAAGAACAGCATAACCCAGCCTATTCCATCAATCTGATCTTTTCCCTTTTATTTACATGTGTTTTATTTTCTTTTCTTCTTAAACAATTCAACTTATTTGTGCATTTAATTTTCCCTTGTGCAGGAGTTACGATTCAAGTCAAATTGTCCAATCCCTATGGGATACGATATCTTTTATACTATTACTTGACAGGAGTGTGCACTTGCGCTCATATTTAGAGAACACTAAAACGCTCTACAAGAATCATCATCCGATGAAAAGGAGCACGAAATGGCTAATCTTTACCTCAAGGCTATTGATGATGATCCTAAGGTCAACCCTAACTCATCTACTTTCGATTTTATATTTGATGAACTACAAGATGCATATGATGAGTTGCAAGAGGTGTACGATGAGTTGGTTGAAAAGTACAAGGAATCAGTTTTGAAAAACGGTGAGTTGGTTGAAAACTACAAGAAAATAATTTTCGATTTGAAAAACCAAAACGATTTCCTTTCTAAAACCAACTCAGAAATTGAAGAGAAGAGTGTGGGTTTACAAGATGATTTAGAATATTTTCAAAATGAAAATGTTGATTTGAACAATCTTCTTTCAAAAGTTTATGATGATCACCACAAAGTGGTAGATGAGCTTAAGGCTTCTTTTAATGTAGTTAGGAAACTAGATTTTGAAAAAGCAAGTTCTTCAAAACACAACTATGTAAAGAGGAACTTTAATGGCTACAAACAAAGAGGCTCTCAAAGGCATCCTAAAGGTAAAAGGGTTAGAAATGTATGGGTTCCTGAGGAACTAGTAGTTTTTAATAATATTAATGTTATTGCTTCTTGGAATCCTAAGGGAACCAAGTATTTGAGAGCTAACTCATATGGACCCAAAATGATTTGGGTACCAAAAATCAAGAACTAATCTTTGTTTGTAGGGGGAGCATTGCTACAAGGTCAAAGCTTCAAGTCAAAACACTTGGTACCTTGATAGTAGATGCTCAAGACACGTGATCGGTGATAAGAGTAGATTCATGGAGCTAAAGTCAAAGAGTGGTGGAGTGGTGACATTTGGTGACAACTTCAAAGGCCACATTGAGGGTATAGGTTCCATTGGTAATCTCTCTTCTATTATTATTGAAGATGTGTTATATGTCAAAGGTCTAAAGCATAACTTATTGAGCATTAGTCAATTATGTGATAAAGGTTCTAATGTTCTTTTTGAAGTTAATGGTTGCAAAATTGTGGACATTAAAACAAATAAGATAATGCTCATTGGTCATTGCATAGGAAATATATACATGGTGCATATAGATGACATTCATACATGTGTTTGGTTGCTCAAAATGAAAATGATGCATGGTTATGGCATAGGAAACTAGAATATGCTAGCATAAGTGTTTTAGAGAAATTGGTTTCTTAAAATCTAGTAAGAGGTTTACCTAAGCTAAAATTATCCTTAGATAAAATTTGTGATGCTTGTGCTAAGGGTAAACAAAAACGAACTTCATTTAAATCCATTAATTATGTTTCAACTAGTAGAGTTTTACAATTGATCTATATGAATCTCTTTGGGCCTATTAGGACAACTAGATTGGGTGGAAAATCATATGCTATGTTTTAGTTGATGATTTCTCTAAATACACTTGGGGTTCTCTTTTTAAGTACAAAAGACGAGCCTTTATAAAAATTCATCACATTTTCAAAAATTACTCAAAATGACCTTGGTCAAAACATTACTCATATTAGAAGTGACCATGGAACAAATTTTCAAAATGTAGGTTTTGAGGGTTTTTGTAACTCTAATGATATTAGCCACAATTCTTCTGCACCTCGCACTCCTCAAAAAAATGGGGTAGTTGAGAGGAAAACCATACTTTAGAAGAAATGACTAGAACCATGCTCTGTGAAAATAATTTATCTAAGTATTTTTGGACGGAAGCCACAAACACCGCTTGTTGTATCATAAATTGAGTAATGATTAGGAAAATTTAAAGAAAACTCCTTATGAGATTTTAAAATCAAAGAAGCCTAACATTAGCTATTTTCACCCTTTCGGTTGTAAGTGTTTTGTTTTGAACAATGGAAAAGATCATTCAGGTAAATTTGATGCAAAAAGTGATGAAGCTATTTTCTTAGGATATTTTTTAAAACTCTAAAGCCCATCGAGTATTTAACAAAAGAACCTTAGTTGTATAAGAGTTTATTCATGTGGTTTTCGAAGATAACCTCCTTCTAAGGAATGATTCTTGTGATGATGATAATGTAGGGATCATTGAAGCCAATGATGGTGGACAATCATCAAAGGTGGATGAGGTTCCAACTAAAGAAGAAGAAGCACAAGATCCTCCCATAGAATCCTTGAAAGACATGAATCTCGGTGAAAAGGAAGCGAGCTACCCAAGGGAACTCAACTATGTCAAAGATGGTGAAATCTTGGGTGATCCATTCAAGGGGTTAACCACTAGATCCTCTCTTATATTGCTTAATAATGTTGCATTCATTTCATGCATTGAGCCTAAAAATATCAAAGAAGCATTAAAAGATGATTTTTGGATATTGGTCATGCAATAAGAACTTAATCAATTTGAGAGGAGTAAATTTTGGACATTAGTTGATAGGCCTAGTAATAAATCTACTATAGGAACTAAATGGATCTTTAGAAACAAACTAGATGAGAGTGGTAACATAGTGAGGAACAAGGCTAGACTTGTTGCTCAAGGTTATACTCAAGAAGAGGGAATCGATTTTGATGAAACCTATACACCCATAGCTAGAATGAAAGCAATTAGGATGCTTCTTGCATTTGCATGTTATCATGAATTTAAGCCTTTTCAAATGGATGTTAAAAGTACATTTTTAAATGGTTTTATTAATGAAGAAGTGTATGTTAAACAACCACCCGATTTTGAAGGTCCAATTTATCCAAACCATATTTTAAACCAACTAAAGCTTTATATGGTTTGAAACAAGCTTCTAGAGCTTGATATGAAAGGCTTTCAAACTTTTTGGTTGAAAAAGGTTTTGAAAAAGGCAAGGTGGACACTACACTTTTCATTAAAAGAAACTGCAATAACATCTTAGTATTACAAATTTATGTTGATGACATTATCTTTGGTTCTACTAATGAGTTTTATTGCCAAGAATTTTCTAAATTAATGCAAGGTGAGTTTGAGATGAGCATGATGGGGGAGCTCTCGTTCTTCTTGGGGCTCCAAATCAAGCAAAGAAAGGATGACATCTTCATCAATCAAGCTAAGTACATCAGTGGTATACTCAAGAAGTTTGGCTTGGAGAATGTGAAACCTCAAGCCACTCCAATGAGTTCATTAATTAAGTTTGACAAAGATGAAGGAGGTAAGTGTGTCGATTCTAAGCTTTATCGTTCAATGATTGGCTCTTTGGTTTACCTTCCCTCAAGTAGACTCGATATCATGTTTAGTGTTTGCTTGTGTACTAGGTTTTAAGCTAGCCCCAGAGAATCACACCTTGTAGCCATTAAGAGAATCTTTAGATACCTTAGGGATACAACTTGTTTAGGCCTTTCGTATCTTAGAGACTCTTTCTTTAACCTACATGCTTATTGCAATGCAGATTATGAGGGTTGTAAGATAGATAGAAAAAGTACCTCTGGTACTTGTCAATTCCTAGGTAGTATGCTCATATCTTGGTTCTCTACGAAACAAAATAGTATAACTTTATCTACCACCGAAGCGAAATACATATCGACCGGAAGTTGTTGTGCTCAAGTCCTTTGGATGAAACAACAACTTCTAGACTATGGAATTGATGTAGGCACCATATCCCTTAAATGTGACAACACTAGTGACATATGTCTCACTAAGAATCTCATCCAACATTCTAGAACCAAGCACATAGAGATAAGACACCATTTCATTAGGGACCATGTCCTCAAGAATGATGTTGTTCTAGAGTATGTTTATACCTCAAACCAACTAGCATATATCTTTACAAAGCCATTAGACAAAAAGCGTTTTTGGACTCTTAGAAGAGAGTTAGGTCTAACTAGCCTATCTTGACCTTTTAGAGCCTTTAAATGTCAAAAATTTGCTTGAATTTGAATGATGACCATGTTTATGTAATTTTGCCTCTTGATGTATCTATGCTTGTTGTTAGGGGGAGTATGTATCTATTTCAGTCTATAAATGTTGCTCATTCATCATACACATGCATTTAGGATCGATTAAAATCCAAAATTTAAACTCAAGTCAGATCAAAAATGCATTTCTAGTAAAAGAGTATTGATACGGGTAATAGCGTATCAATATGGGTTGCTCAATGGGCGTCGATATAGGTCTTAATTGTATCGATACAGCCACATGTATAGATACGATATAAAAATTGTACCAATATGATGGATCAATACGCCATGTCAGCGCATCGACACGGTAAGTCGTTGGAGATTAAATGAGGCATTAAACGGGTGTTTCACTTTAATTAAAACACAAACTCTTTTTCCCTTAAAACCCTAGCCGATTTTCATCTATAAAAACATTCTCAAACCCTTTATTTTTCACACGAAATTCAAAATTCTTTTGGGGGTTTTTATAAACACATCAAGGCTAAGCTTTGCTATCAATTTTGGTCCATTCATCCTCCTTCATTCATCTAAATCCATTACTCAAGGTATAAAAATCATTTTCTTTCTTTTTTATTTTCGTTTAATTTTTGTTATTGTTTTTCAACTAATTTTTGTATACTTAGTTTATAGTATGAGTTTTAAAGTTTTTGCAAAAAAAATCTTTAAAAAGTGAACATTTTTGTTTTGGATATATAAATATATCGTATATTTTAGTATTTTGTTTTTTAAAATTATTTTTTACCAAAATTCATATTTATACTTGTATATAATTTTAACATATAAAATATATTATTTTTCTCAATTCCTTGAATTATTAGAATGATTATTGGATCGAATGTGATGATAATTGCATATATTATTTTCGAATGGTTTTGATGTTTTTTAGGTTATAATGGGGTTGAAAAGAGACCAAGGAAAGAATTACCTTCTAGTTCATCTAATCCCAATTTGAAAAATGAAGGTATTACTAAACCGAACCTTGGTTTTATAATTCAAAATAGTTTTCACTCCCTTTCGGCTATGGCCCATTAAAAACAATACAAAGCTTTTTCAATTCGGGATGAAAGAGTTGTTTCAACCCCTTTTCTAAACTTTAAACGTTTTAAGTTCAAATATTTTAGGTTGTTACAACAATAAAAATTTATTACTTTTCTAAGTGTACTCCTGATTTTATATCGCAACATCGTTTTGATTTTCTTCGCTAATGCCTGTTGCATCCATGATTAAGCAAGGAAAAGTGTTATTGTTATTGAATCATATCTTATGAGCAAGAAATTTCAGATTGACCAAAGTGTTTTATGCAATGTCTTTGGGTATGAAAATTTGAGAATTGATGATGAACACTCTTTGGGGCATTCTCAATTTGGCTCCGTAACCTTTCTTGATGCTCATGATCATATCCTTCATCCCATCATCTCTTAGTGGATTGGTTCTTCCAGTGGAAATTTTTTTACCATTCGCCAAGTTAATGCATTTTGGCTCCGTTATTTCCTAAAGGGTATCTTTTATTATGCACCTTTGTCTTTAGGAACCTTAAGTTTTGATTTTGTTTTTAGGATTAAGTTTAGATTTAAGTTTGAAGGTATTTTGAACTATTATTGCTTTTGAAGTTTAATGATATTATGTTGCTTATTATGCTCTAAATTTGTACTTTATTGTTCTTTTTTGTCTATATCTTTAATTATTTGCATTGATTTTGATCTAACTAAAAGGGAGAGAAGTAGTGTACAACATATATTTTCACAAATTTTGAAAACCGATCTTAAATTAGGGGAGTAAACTTTTTAAAGTTTTTCAAAATACTTAAAAATTTATTTTGGTTTTGTTATATCAAAAAGGGGAGATTGTAAAACCTAATTTGATTTTGATATAACAAAGTGTCTAAAGACCTATTTGTAAAAGTAAATAAATTTTTAAGTATTTCAAAGTTTCCCAAATTGACAAGTAAACTTGAACCAAAACTATTTCTAAGTCAAACAAATTTTTTCTAAGTGTTATAGCCCAAAACTTTCTTGTACGCTAAGGCGTATCGATACGCTTATAGCATATCGATACGGTTTTAAGGTTTTGAAATTTTAATCAATAAAAATGTACCGATACGGCTATACCCGTATCGATGCGGTATTTCATCTAGGCTTAACTTTAAGGCATAGAGTAATGATACGGTAGTCCTCGTATCGATACAGTTTAATCTGACTCGATAAATCTTTACTTTTAAAGATTTTGACCGTTGCTTGTCAGTTATGATTTCAAAAAAATTTCAAACGGTCGTTGGACCGTATCGATACCCCCATATAATGTATAGATACACTTTTTGCTAAAGTTTTTTTTTCAGGATTCTAGTGAGCAAAATTCATTTCGATGCGGTCTTAAGGTATCGATACGCCCCTATTTTTACACTATACTTATACCGATACGCCCGTACGCGTATCGATACGCCCTCTTAAATTTGCACAATGACTCTTTCTGTTTTAAGACAGATATCAATACACTTGTTTGAGTACCGATACGGTAGATTGCAGAAGTGCATTTATTGCAGGAAAATGAAGCCTAATGGCTACAACAACAACAATTGAACTTAATTGCAAAGGTTGAGAGTACTTGTAATTTGAGATAAATATTCCACCTTGTGAGGTTTATCTTTCATTTGCCAACAATCTTTGTATTTGAGAGAGTCTTGGTTAATCTTTGGGTAGAAAGATTAATCAATTGTAAGGTTTCCTCTTAATCCGAGAAAAGAAGACGGATTTCTAGTGAAATTGGTTGAAAACTCTTAGTGGGAGCTAAGGTAGTGGATGTAGAGCTTGTTCTAAACTTGAACCACTATAAATTGCCTTGTCGTGAATTTTTCCTTTTTTATGTGCTCCCTTCAATTTTAAAAAGCCAATTCACCCCTCTTGATCATTTTTGATTTGATTAGTCAACTTAATAGTACGCTAAAGAAAAACCTTAATCCCAGATGAATGCCGTATCAAAAGAGACATGGCCATATCGAAACACTCGTATCGATGTCGGCTCAGTTGTATTGAAACGTGAAATTCCAATAGCTAATTAAGATGAGGCTGTATCGAAACGTTGGGATAGCGTATCAAAACGCTTGTGCAGTTTTGTTAAATTTGGCTTTGGAAAGGAAAGGCTGTATCGAAACACTTATATAGTGTATCGAAACGCCTTAGCGATTTTATTTAGTTTGGCTTTGAAAACACTTAGAAAATTTTGTGGGGTTTAAGTTTTGTCTTGGAAACAATTTTGGTCTAAAATTCTTGTCAATAATGAGGTTTTCTAAGTACTTAAAAATTTATTTACTTTGTAATTTGGTCTTTAAAATATTTCTTATATCAAAATTAAACATAGATTTTACAAAATTTTAGAAAAAATTCTTAAAGAATATTATTTTAATTATCAAATAGACATTATTTGATGAAGATATGTAAAAATATATTAAATAAAAGTATAAATGTTATTATTTATATTTAACGATATTAGTATTAATGACTTAGTTTATTAATAATAAAAAAATTAAATGACAAGATTTAATTAAATAAAAAATAATGATATAAATAAAAAGGTTAAATTGAGTGATTTAAAATATAAAGGGTAAATATTACCACTGGTTATTAAATTATTTCTACTTTTATGTTTTGGTCATCGAATTATTATTTTGTGTAAAAACGTCACCACCGTTATGTTTTTTTTCCATTTTGGTCACAGACCTTTTGCTTCTTTCCTATTTTGGTCACTAAGTTATTCTCGCTTTCATGTTTTTTCTTGAGTTTTTTAACGGCGAGTGACCAAAATAAAAAAAGTAACATTAATGATTATTTTACCAAAAATAATAATTTGGTGACAGAAAGAGGAAAGCTGAATAGTTTAATGAACGACAGTGATATTTACATTTTACCCAAATATAAATTACCCAACTATATTGATTGCCAGGTCTTTTATGAATCTAACGGTAAAACTAGTCTTTAATGCTGACTTTAACTCAACTTAATTCCGTATTTTAACACGTACGCATTAAAAAGCAGTAATTTTGAGACATGTGAGTTTATCACAAAAGTTTGACGGTTAAAGTGATGTAATTAAATTTGATAAAAAAAAAACTGATGTAATTAAAAAGAGGTTAGAATTTAGGAGATGGAATCGGAATCTAAAAAATTGTCGCCATGAAAGTGCTGCAGATGATAGCATTAGCAGCTATGAAGCACGGGGATAGGTTAGAATTTTAGCATTAGCAGCATCTCCTTGCCCACGTGGGTGTGTGGGTCTGTCAACACTGCCTTTCCCCCAAAAAACCTATCCCATAATCACTCTACCCTGAATTTCCTCCAGAAATCCAAAACCCACCAACTTTAACTTTAATGAACCAGAACACACACCCATGGCTTCAGGCAGCAGAACAGTTCGTTCCCATAATCAACAGCAGCAGCAGCAAGCTCAGTCTTCAGGCACCAGTAACATGAGACCTCCCCATGCCCATCACCACGCCCATTCCATAAGCAAAGCCACTGCTCAGTACACCGTCGATGCTCGTCTCCACGCTGTTTTCGAGCAGTCGGGTGAGTCGGGTAAGTCCTTCGATTACTCCCAGTCGGTGAGGACCACCACCCAATCGGTCCCGGAGCAACAGATCACCGCTTACTTGTCTAAAATCCAGAGGGGCGGCCATATCCAGCCCTTCGGCTGCATGATTGCTGTCGACGAACCCAGTTTCCGTATCATCGCCTACAGCGAGAACGCCCGTGAGATGCTCGGGATTACTCCTCAATCGGTTCCCAATTTGGAGAAGACCGAGGTTCTCACCATTGGGACCGATGTCCGAACGCTTTTCACTCCTTCCAGCGCTGTTTTGTTGGAGAAAGCCTTCGCGGCCCGCGAAATCACGTTGCTTAACCCGGTTTGGATCCACTCCAAGAATTCCGGGAAGCCCTTTTACGCTATCTTACATAGGATTGATGTTGGAATTGTGATTGATTTAGAACCTGCTAGAACTGAGGACCCTGCTCTGTCTATTGCCGGGGCTGTCCAGTCTCAGAAATTAGCCGTGCGGGCGATTTCCGAGTTGCAGTCGCTCCCCGGCGGCGATATTAAGCTTTTGTGTGACACGGTTGTGGAAAGTGTGAGACAGCTGACTGGTTATCATAGGGTAATGGTTTATAAATTTCATGAGGATGAGCATGGGGAGGTCGTGGCCGAGAGTAAACGGCCAGACTTAGACCCTTACATCGGTTTACATTATCCGGCCACGGATATTCCCCAGGCCTCGAGGTTTTTGTTTAAGCAGAATAGAGTTAGGATGATAGTGGATTGCCACGCCACGCCGGTGCGTGTGGTTCAAGATGATGGGTTAATGCAACCATTGTGCTTGGTTGGTTCCACTCTTCGTGCCCCTCATGGTTGCCATGCTCAGTATATGGCTAATATGGGGTCGATTGCTTCTTTGGCAATGGCGGTTATTATCAATGGAAATGACGAGGATGCTACAGGGGGAAGAAATCTGATGAGGCTTTGGGGTTTGGTTGTTTGTCATCATACTTCTGCTCGTTGCATCCCGTTCCCTCTTCGGTATGCTTGCGAGTTCCTAATGCAGGCGTTTGCACTTCAATTGAATATGGAATTGCAATTGGCAGCACAGATGTCGGAGAAACGTGTTTTAAGGACTCAAACTCTTTTGTGTGATATGCTGCTTCGTGACTCTCCGACCGGTATTGTTACTCAAAGTCCCAGCATTATGGATCTTGTCAAATGTGATGGGGCTGCTCTTTATTACCAAGGGAAATGTTACCTGTTAGGTGTGACCCCGACTGAGGCCCAAATAAAAGATACCGTCGAGTGGTTGTTGGCATTCCATGGAGACTCGACTGGTCTAAGCACCGACAGTTTGTCGGATGCTGGTTACCCTGGGGCAGCCTCACTTGGAGATGCAGTTTGTGGGATGGCTGTTGCTTATATTACTAAAAGGGATTTTCTATTCTGGTTCCGGTCCCACACCGCGGAAGAGATCAAATGGGGTGGTGCAAAGCATCATCCAGAGGACAAGGATGATGGACAGAGAATGCACCCACGCTCTTCATTTAAGGCATTTCTGGAAGTGGTCAAAAGTCGGAGTTTCCCATGGGAGAATGCTGAAATGGATGCAATTCACTCCCTTCAGCTTATTTTGCGCGACTCATTCAAGGATGCTGAAGCAAGTAATTCTAAAGCTGTTGTACATGCTCAGCTTGGGGATCTAGAGCTTCAAGGAGTGGACGAGCTCAGTTCAGTCGCAAGGGAAATGGTGAGGTTAATAGAGACTGCAACTGCTCCCATATTCGCCGTAGATGTTGAAGGTCGCATTAATGGGTGGAATGCAAAAGTTGCAGAATTGACAGGACTGTCAGTCGAGGAAGCGACGGGGAAGTCTTTGGTTCATGACCTTGTTTACGAGGAATATCAAGAAACGGTTGACAGGCTTCTTAGTCATGCTTTGCAAGGTGATTCTCTTTACAGATGCCATCTTTCCCTACCATCCCAGAATCCGATAAAGTAAACTGATATCTTTTTCATTTGATTTTGTATAAACATGCACCTATACCCATAAGAATGAGACCAAGTAAATAAAAGTAAGGATCAATTTAGAGAGAGTTCTGTTTTCTGCAGTTCTGAGTTTCGATAGTACCTTCATGCACATTGAAAGCTACATCAAATTGTACAAAATATAAGCACTAAATTGACGTTATAGTTATGTTTTACTTCCACATGTGTCGTTTATGGGAATATAACCTTCCTCTTCATTCACCGATGATTTATATTTCCTGACAGCTTAATGCTTGCTTTGAAGTTTTGTTTATGTTGCCTCCATTGATGCAGGCGAAGAAGATAAAAATGTAGAGATAAAATTGCGGACTTTTGGCTTAGAAGATCATAAAAAGGCTACATATGTTGTGGTCAATGCTTGCTCTAGTAAGGATTACACCAATGATATAGTTGGAGTTTGCTTTGTTGGTCAGGATGTGACTGGTCAAAAAGTGGTGATGGACAAATTCATCCACATACAAGGTGATTACAAGGCCATCGTTCATAGTCCCAACCCGTTGATCCCACCAATTTTTCTGTCAGATGAAAACACATGTTGCTTGGAGTGGAACACTGCCATGGAAAAGCTCACCGGGTGGCTTCGAGGGGAAGTCATAGGGAAAATGTTGGTCGGTGAGGTTTTCGGCAGTTGGTGTCGCCTCAAGGGTCCAGATGCTTTGACAAAATTCATGATTGTTTTACACAGTGCCATTGGAGGGCAGGAGGCAGATAAATTCCCCTTCGCCTTCTTTGACCGCAATGGGAAATTTGTCCAGGCGCTCTTGACGGCAAACAAAAGAGTCAACATGGATGGCCAGATTGTAGGAGCCTTTTGCTTCCTGCAGATTGCAACTCCTGAACTGCAGCAAGAATTGAGAGCCGAGAGGCAACAGGAGAAAAAGTGCTTAGCTAGGATGAAAGAGTTAACCTACATTTGCCAGGAAATAAAGAGTCCTTTGAACGGAATCCGCTTCACGACCTCACTTTTGGAAGCTACAGAGCTGACCGAAGACCAAAAGCAGTTTCTTGAGACTAGTGTTGCTTGCGAGAAGCAAATGTTGAAGATTATCAGAGATGTTGATCTGGAGAGCATCGAGAATGGGTAAGTCTCCTAGCCAAATTAATATTAAATTATTTCAACATGCATTTTCATCAGGAATTATATTGGTCTCAATTGGTTGATTTCTAGAACTTTGAGGGAACCATAACATTCATCCGATGCTAGACTATTGAACTCAACTCATCTCTGGCAAGCTCATCTGTTAGATTATTTCTTGATTATGGAATTGGAATCTTAAATGCACAAGGAAGTTATTCTCTAGTACTGTATTCATCGTAGTTGTATCATGTACGTGCCTTATCTTTAAGGTTATTGTCGCAACTCGCAACATCCCGTTTTGGAAATGTTTATGTAAACTCTGTTATTGGTTGGTTTAGAAGTTAACCATAACAAAGCAGTGAAAGTGAAACCAAAAACACATATGTTCATTTCATTTGATGCCTGAGGCATTGACCATCGATCTGTTTTTAAGTTTGTATCTGTATTCTCTCTTGTCAATATAACTTCTACCTTCGGGAAACTGAAGCCAGACCACAAGGTTTCATTGCTGAATCTATGAACCAAAGTTGCATTTCCATTTTGTCATGTGTTTGTGTGATTTCTACTTTATTAAGATCGAGCATGCATTAATATTTTTATCGACAAATCTCTGGCATGATCTAATTCTTAGCTTCATGTGTTGGACCTAGTTCTGTGGAGCTTGAAAAGGCTGAATTTTTTCTTGGGGGTGTCATAAATGCGGTTGTTAGCCAAGTAATGGTACTGCTGAGGGAAAGAAATTTGCAGTTAATTCGGGATATTCCGGAGGAGATCAAAACATTGGCTGTTTATGGTGATCAAGCAAGGATTCAACAGGTATTGGCCGATTTTTTGTTGAATATGGTGCGTTATGCGCCATCGGATGATGGTTGGGTAGAGATTCATGTTCGTCCAACTTTGAAGCAAATTTCTGGAGTCACTATTGTTCGTACAGAATTCAGGTATTTTGCTTTCGCTCTATGCATTTCCTAAGATAAATGTCAATGGTTATGCTGATATAAGACAAATAAAAAGGAGAAGCTACACTATCATTTTATTGGATAGACATTAAATCTGGAGACAAAATGTTATGGAAGACTTTGTTTTGCAAATTAGTGTAAATTTCTGTGGAATTCGAACTTGTAGAAGTCGAGTGACAATTTACTTCATAAAATCTTATTCATAGCTCTTATTTGTGGTTTCTTTACAATTTGTTCTTTTTTCTTAGACTATTGATGATGTGAATCCTTTTTATGTCATGGTGCTAATTTCACAAACACCGGTGTATTCTGAAGGATGGTATGTCCCGGTGAAGGTCTTCCTCCCGAATTGGTTCAAGACATGTTCCATAGCAGTCGATGGGTGACACAAGAGGGCTTAGGGTTGAGCATGTGCCGGAAAATCTTAAAGCTCATGAATGGCGAGGTCCAATATATCAGAGAGTCGGAAAGATGTTATTTCTTAGTTATCCTCGAACTTCCCGTACCTCGGTGAGGCTCAAAGAGCGATGACTAGGTTAGCTGCCCTTGAGATCCTCGAAGTTTTAGCCTTCATCAGATTCAACCCGAGTTCTTTTTCCGTAACTTACGGAACCATTGCTTATCCCAGTTGCATGGCTTGTACATGAACAGCACCTAGAGCCACCTGATTCAGCTAATGATGCTCAACAGATTGAAGAATTCTGGTCTACTCTCGTATCGAAACAGTATTGTGCATTATTTCCCGGTACGTTCCATATCAAATAACCTTATGATATAAGCCAGCTGATCGAATGCCACGAGTGTAGTTCTTAAAAACCAGACAATGTTGCACATTGTACTGCATTTTATGAACTGTCATGTATTCTTTAACATATTCATCTACATTAGATTACCCCTAAGCCAGTTCTTGTAGTTGTTGGAATTATATGTAATCCCAGTACTCTGACATTCGGATTTCGGATATATATATAGATGATGTCTACTTGCCCTTGTAATTATTCAGAGAGGGATATCTTAAGCATAATTTGCTGGTTTGATACTTTTATCCTTATATTGACTTGGATTGTTAAAGGTTAAACTAGCTGTTAGGTCCCTGCACTTCTTGCTCAGTAGCAAATAAGTCCCTCTAATGTAAAAGCTAGGAATTTTCTTTGAGACCATAAAAGTTAGCAATTTAAATTTAGGCTGAACATTAAAAAGATGGCGACTCGAACATCTGCTTAAGTTCCGTTCAACGTAACTCGAACATTAATAGTATACATGTCCGAAAATATATCGAACACAAATACATAAAAGAAAAATGAAAAGCCAAGAGGAATATAATTATCATTTACTACGTTGGTTCTGCTTTTGTTGTTGTTGTTGTGGTATCTAATACCTACATGGATTGTTCCAAAAAGAATAAAGCTAGAAAGATGAAAAGCAATAAAGTTTTTAACATTATGTTAGTATTTAGTCATGTTAATTTTGAAAATGAGCAGTTAAGAATAATTAATCAGGATATTAATTTTTCATTAATTGCACCGCACATTCATAAACTATGATCTCCATTCTAAAATGGTTCTTCAATCTTAAAATATTCTAATTGTATTCACACAAATTATCGGCGAATATCAATTAGATTCTTCCGCATGCCATCATTACCGATGTGTATTATATTATAATACGGTGTGACAACAAATAAAATTTGAAAACATAAACAAATTAAAACTTAAAAAAGAATCTAGCTTGATTGAAAAGTAAGAAAGTGCAAGAAAATCATAAACAGAAAAGGAAATAGTTGAGGTGGCTTTCAAAGCATCAAAGAACATTAAAACTTAGAAATTGGTGAGAATTTCTTTGATGCTTTGAAAGCCACCTCAACTACTTTCTTTCCCGTTCAATCATTTTCTCGCCCTTTCTCGTTTTCCAAATTTAATTTATTTTCAAGTTTTAATTTGTTTATGCTTTAAACCTTTATTTGCTGCCAGTTAAGTTATAATACAATACATATCTGTCATTTAATAATGGAAGGACTTGATTGACATACTCCAATAGTTTGAGGATGTAATTAGTATGTCTGTTTTAATGTTTGTAATTAACGTTAAAGTTATAATTTGAGAGAATGGTCCAATTAACTCTCAATTTTACATAATTTTGATTAATATAATAATAAATTTAACCTTCTATATTTTAAAGGGTAAAGTATACCGATGATCACCAAACTTTTAGGGCGCGTTCATTTTGGTCACCGAACTTTTAAAAATTTTATTGGGGTCACTCAACTTTTATTTTGCTTTCATTTTGGTCCCTCAGCTTTTACTTCACTTTCATTTTGGTCCCTCTCGTTACCTTCCGTTAGAAAATGCTGACGTGGCACGTTAGTTTTCATTTTCTTCAAGGGTAAACTATATAAATGATCACCGAACTTTTAAAATACTTTCATTTTGGTCACCGAACTTTTAAAACTTTCATTGGAGTCACCAACTTTTGTTTTACTTTAAAGCAACCCCATTGGTTTAAGAAAAAAAATATATTTTGATGTATTAAAAACAAAAGTAAGAAGTAGATTTTACCTTATTATTAAGAAAAAATACTTGGGTGACTCCAATGAAAGTTTTAAAATTTCCCATTTCATTCTTCGTACGTAATGGAAGAAGAAATTTTTTGTGAAGGGAGAGTTGTCTTACGCACTGCTTGGACGAATAATAATGCTTAGACATAAACATTTTAGAATTTGGGTGACTCCAATGAAAGTTTTAAAATTTTAGTGACCAAAATGAAAGCATTATAAAAGTTGTTGACCATTTATATAGTTTACCCTTGAAGAAAATGAAAACTAACGAACCAGGTCAGTATTTTCTAACGGAAGGTAACGGGATGGACCAAAATAAAAGTGAAATAAAAGTTGAGGGACCAAAATGAAAATGAAATAAAAGTTGAGTGACCCCAATGAAATTTTTAAAAATTCGGTGACCAAAATGAATGCGCCCTAAAAGTTCGATGACCATTGGTGTACTTTACCCACTTTTAAATTTTATCAATTTGATCTTAATTCTAAAATATTCAATAAATTTAGTCTAACATTTCTGGCATATGTAAATTATATACTAATTTTTTTTGGAGTCAAGATCAAATTGATATAATATGTAAAAAGTAAGGATTAGGGATGGGCACGGGTCGGGTTTTTGGCCCACCCGGACCCGACTCGAAAATAAACATACTAAATCCGACCCTGACCCGACCCGACCCGAAAATAAACATACTAAATCCGACCCTGACCCGACCTATATAAAATAAATTAATTTTACAGACCTAATTGTAAAAAATATAATTTTAAGAAACTTAATTGTAAAATATTATAATTTAAAGGACTAAATTATAAATAAAAATTCAAATTTAAGGACTTAATTATAATATATATAGGGGTATTATTATAAATATCCCTAACAATTTAGGGAGAAATTACACTATTAGTCCCGGGTCGGGGCGGATTTTTTTCAAACCTAACCCGAACCCGACCCGAGTCTACCCTTAACAAAAACCCGACCAACCAGAACTTGATTTTTCATTAAAAAATCCGACCCGATCAGGTCGGAACCCGTCGTGTCCGGGTAAAATGCCCATCCCTAGTAATGATTTATATTTAATACAATGGGATGAAAAGGTTTTCGCAAGCGCTTTAGTTGTAGTGTTTATGACCCTCAATTTAGACTTTACGATTTAGGGGTTTAAATTTAATTTTAAAAAAGGGTTTATATTTAATGGTTTATAATTTAGTGGGTGGGGTTATAATTTATGGTTTAGAGTTTAAGGTAATATAATTAAGGATTTAGGTTTTAACCAAAAAACCTAAATTTTAAACCATTAATCTTAAACCGCTAAATCTTAAACTAAATTTATAAACTCTAAAACTAAAACATTTGTAAAATTAATTTCACCGTCGGTGTATAATAATTACTCGAAATATAAAGCCTAAACTGATTATCATGTCAATCAAAATTGACAGGTTAATTTGCTTCTCTTATTCTGACCAATTTGTCAAAATTCAAAATTGAGAGGCACCCGAAATGTCTTTTTACCATTTGTTTTGGGTCAAAATCATGCGGGTTTATTATTTGAGAATTGACAAAGATGGCAATGGTTTCCTAACACTAAGCTTTGGACTTTACCCTTTCTTTTTAACATTCATGGATTCTTTATACAACCAAAAATATCTTCCACATAAACATCTAAATTATAAAAATATCTAACATTACACAAATAGCCGCTTACCGAACACAGAAACTATCCAAAAAGAAGAAAAAAAAAGAGAGAAATTTTAGACTCCGAGTCTTGAATTTGACCTCCTGAGGACGAAAGTTTCTAAAAACAGAGATAGAAAGAGAAGTAGGGTTGATGAATCTATACATCTCATCAGAGATTTGAAACCCCAATGCTTTGAATTTGATTGTTTGACGGGAAAAAATGGAAACCCCTTCATCGGAGGAGCTTTTGAGGAAGATCCGAGTACTGGAAGCGGGGCATGCGCATCTCAAGCAAGAAATTTCGATATTGAGACAAGCCGGTGGCGACTCGCAGCCGAACTCAACTCACCAAAGATCCCACTCTACATCCCCTCGACGCCCGCGGTTCCCGGGGAACGCGGCCACGGCTGCTGCGTGGAAGAAAGGGTCGGCTTCCTCTCGGCATTCGTCTCCCTTGCAAAGGGAGAGCAGAAACAATGACAACGTTAACGGCGGCGGCGGAGGAGGACGACGAGCTCTAGAAAGATCCGGTAGCTTCGGGCACATCCAGTATTTAAATATTTTCCAGTCTATGGGACAAGCTGTTCATATATTTGATATTAGTGGCCATATTGTTTATTGGTAAGAAAAAAAATCTCTTTTTTTTTTTCGATTAGTCAGTTGCAAAGAACAAGTTTTTGTGTTCTATATTTGTAATTAATGATGTGTTTTAATCTTGTTTATTAACTATTAAGTAGCGTTATCATTTGAGCATAGGGTTTCACTCTCTTAAATTATGTTATTTTTTCAGGAATCAAACTGCTGAAAAACTATATGGTTATTCAGTAGCGGAGGCTTTAGGGCAAGATGCTATTGAGCTTCTTGTTGATCGTAGGGACTTCGCCATTGCGCATAATATAGTTCGTCGTGTTATGATGGGCGAGAGTTGGACTGGGCAGTTTCCATTTAGGAATAAAATGGGGGAGAGCTTTTCGGCTAATGTAACTAAAACTCCTTTTTACGGTGATAATGATGTTGATGATGATGGTGTTGATGATGGTTCTTTAGTTGGAATCATTTGTGTATCCAGTGGTTCTCAGCCTTTGCAAGAAAAGGAAGTTGCAATGTCGGCTAACATGCAACTAGAGGGAGATTCAACCTTTAACCGATGTAAAAACGCTGTCTCGGCTAACCTTCGTCTTGATACTCAGCAACCTTTGCAAGCTGCAATTACATCAAAAATAACAAATTTGGTATTAGTTCCTTAACTTTTATGTGTTAGAGATTGGATTTTTGTATTATTATATATACTTGTAGTTTGGCTTCGGTTGATTATTAAGAGTTACGGATGCAGGCGTCCAGGGTGAGCAACAAAATGAAGCCCAGAATTAAGACGGGAGACAATTGTGTTGATCATGAAGGGGGAAATGGAGATAGTCATTGTTCCGAGCATGATTTTTCCATTGCAGCTCGTTCTCATCGTAAAGATGATGTAAGTTCCACTGGAGCTAGTACACCTATGGGGGAAATATACTCATCTGCCTTTGGTGTATTTTCTCCGTTGGACGAGAAGTCCCCAGTAAACACCTCTAGAGATTATGGCGATGAGAGTGAAGGAAAACCTGCAACCCAAAAGATTATGACCTTAATGGGTAAGAAAGGGATATCGTGGCCATGGAAAGGGAACGATCAAGAAGGATCAGAGGCAAGGACTACTCGTATCGTATGGCCTGGGTCAGATAATGACCAAGAGAACGAATCATTTCTACCAAAGACCCCATATTCTGGTTTAAAACCTGAAAGCCATGTTAATGAAAGCAACACCCCGGTCAATAATGAGGCATCAGGTTCCTGGTCATCCTCTGTTAATGTCAATAGTGCCAGCAGTAGCAGCAGCTTTGGAAGCACTAGCAGTAGTGCTTTTAATAGAGTTGACATGGACACTGATTGTTTCGATTACGAAATCTTGTGGGAAGACTTGACGATTGGAAAGAAAATTGGGCAAGGTAATTTTTTTGAGTGAACAACTTAGAGACATGAATGAATTATGAACTTGTTACTCATTGGAGTCATTACTTAATGCATAGAAGTAGGAAACTTCACATTGATTCATCTTCTTTCATTTGTCTTTGATTTGGATAATATCGAAGTACACGAATGAAACCCAAATGTCCACTAGACAATAATTTCAGTGACTGAGATTTTGGTCATCGAATCAAAGCTTGGTCCACATATTACTTTTTTTTCTATATTATTGTATTTATTTCTGGGTGATGCTTTTCTTAGATAATATAATAATATTTACTTCATGTTCCTTCTTTCCTCACAGGTTCTTGTGGAACAGTGTATCATGGCCTGTGGTTTGAATCAGTACGTTCCGCTCTTTTCTGCACTTTCGAGAAGGCATACAAACACATTATGGATAAATCTAAATTAAAACTTTTGGGATAAGATGTATCATGATTTGCTTTGGCTTTTCCATCTTATGAAATTGATACACTTACGTAAATAGAGTTTTCTAAAAGGGAAAGACGATGACAAGGGTTTCCTCTGCCAGTTTTCTATATGTTATTGCATAATATAGGTTCGTCAAACCTACATCTGATGCCCAAGTCTAATATAGACTGTGCAATATGAAATATGCTGAATCCTTTTGAGGATCTTATGGCATTCTTGTGGTAAATCCCAGTTCATGGAACTGCTGGTGTAATTTATTGGTATTAAAATGCAAACTGTAGAGACCATGAAAAATAAAGTAATCATCTTATATATGTAAATCACCATATTCGTGTTATTTCAGGATGTTGCAATCAAGGTATTCTCAAAGCAGGAATATTCAGAAGATGTCATACATGCCTTTAGACAGGAGGTGCACTTTACTGTTAAGTTATTTCGCTGTGTTCACATACTTGGTAGTATATTTTTCTTTCCCTTTCAAAAACTTCTGTCACCATTTACTTTTTCTTTTGAAGGTATCTCTTATGAAGAGACTTAGGCATCCAAATGTTCTGCTGTTCATGGGAGTTGTGGTTTCATCTGAACGTCTCTGCATTGTCACAGAGTTCCTTCCACGGTTCGATCTCAACTTTCTTTTAGAGATTTTTTCCGTGTTGACATTCTTTTAGAACTTCCACATTGCATGTTTGTTGCTCTTTGGGACATTTTATACATCTTCTGTACTTATTGGCTTGATGAATGCTTATGTTTATATTTAATTGATGCAGTGGGAGTTTGTTTGACCTACTACAAAGGAATACTACCAAATTAGGTTGGAGACGGCGTGTTAATATGGCTTTGGATATTGCAAGTATCAAGTAGCTTTGAATTATTATTATTAGTATTATTATTAACTTGCCCAAATTTCATGATGATTCTCAAGCTATGATGGATGTAATGCCATCATGCGCCGGTTTGTTTTTTCAATTACATTCTTGTTTGCGTCCCTGGAGTAGATGTTACCTCTGTCAATTCATCTTACTGATTGAACTTTCACAGGCACAAGGCATGAATTATCTTCACAATTGCAATCCGCCTATCATTCATCGTGATTTGAAGTCTTCAAATCTTCTAGTTGACAAGAATTGGACTGTCAAGGTTGCCATTAGTTACCTGCATCCATTTTATTTGCAAATCCAGTTTGGCTTTTAGTTTACATCAGGTTGTTGATGATACTTTTTGTTTACTTGAGGTTGGCGATTTTGGTTTGTCACGTCTCAAGCATGAAACATATCTCTCAACAAAGAATGGGAAAGGAACGGTATTTACCGAAGCCTTTATCAGCCTTCATCAATAATATTAATCCAATCTAAATCTTTTTGTGAGGATGCATAATTTTCTAGTTTCTCAGTTGACTTACAAGTACCATGTCTTTTTTGTAGCCTCAATGGATGGCGCCAGAAGTTCTTCGCAGTGAACCCTCTGACGAGAAGTATGTTGCCGCCTTTCCTCAAATTACTCAAACAAAACCCCTCTCGCATCCCCCCCCCCCCCCCCCCCAAATCACATTTGTTTTTTCTCTCACCGCTGACCTTTTATTTCTTGTTCTTTCCGTGAAACCCTTAGGTCCGATGTTTATAGTTTTGGAGTCGTATTATGGGAGCTTGCCACGGAGAAGATACCTTGGGATAGTCACAACTCAATGCAGGTATAGTTTTCATTGAAAAATGATTTCTAAGTCATTCTTATCCGAAGAGTTCAAAATCATCAAACCAAATGATATCTTCTAGAGCAAGGTCCTGTATTAGAACCATGGTTAAAATAACCGAACCAGAGGTCAAATCGGTTCAATCATCTTGAAAAACATAAAATATTAATTAATAATAATTAAGAAAAAAACATAAAAAAATAAGGAAAAATTATATTTAAAAAAAGAATGAAATTGAACCAAACCAAATGAAAATGCCCAATTTTTTTGTTAAAAAATTTAAAGTTAATAAAAGGAAAAAGAAAAAACCTGGTTACTAGTTTTTAGTCGGTTTTTCCAGTTTCCAGTTTTTTATGGGTTCTGGTCTGTTCTCTAATTTTCCGGTTCAACCGCTGTATAACCGGTTCCGGTTATACTAATTGAACTGGCCGGTCAGGACCTTTTGTACATCCCTGGTTAGAACCCCTGTACTCTCCACTTTGAAAGAAGAAAGAAAAAGAAAAATGTTTGCTGGCTAGCTGTGTGAATAGGTTTAAGTGGAATTTCCCTTTACAGACTATCGAGCATTGCTAGTATGAATAACTGTTTATTTAGAATCTTTGCAGTTGATTGGAGCTGTAGGGTTCATGAACCAACGGCTAGAGATTCCAAAGGAACTAGACCCGCGGTGGGCTTCTATAATTGAGATTTGCTGGCACAGGTTCTTATCTCCTTGTAATGTTTACATGTTTTTCTTTTCTTTTTATAAATCCACTGCTTAAAGTTTAGTTGCACTCTAAATTCGGACTTCGCAATTCGATTAGCAATCATCAAGGTTGCCTCGATTTTTTAAGTGCCATTTTAGGCCAGTGGCTTAGGTAGTACTTTAGTTATTAAAACGACTTACCAGCAGACGTTAAACCAGTTTTCTTTTCTACATCTCATGTTGTGGTTATGATTTCCAATTATGATACAATTTGCAAATTTGATCTAATATATGGAACTACAACTTCCTGGAAACCAGTGATCCACAGTGCCGGCCAACGTTCCAGGAACTACTGAACAAGCTGAGAGATCTTCAAAGACAATATACTATCCAAGCTCAGCAAGCTCGTAACGTGGCTGAAGAAAAGGAGTCATGAATCAGATGTATGTGCCTTTTGTTCCGTATTCTTTCATTCGAGAAAAAGCTGTATAAGTATGGGCATATTTTTACAAACACCAGTTGCTGTTCTCCTAATAGTTACTGCAAAATTGCCACCTAGACTTTGTCACCGGCATTGAAAAACTAGGGCCATACAAGAGAGAGACGAAATGGAGGTAGTAGTTGTCTGTATGTGAGAGGAAGCATCCCAAGTTCGACGGTGATTGGTTGGTTGTGTGATCTTTGTTATAATCCGACATCAGTCTTTGAAAATCCGGCAGTGGAGCTGTGTGTTTTTGAGTTTGGGGATCATGTCTCCTGTGATCTTTGAACATGTCAGGTCGGAAAGGTGTACATAATATACTCTATGTTGGGAGTAAATAGAGTGAGACTAATGGCTTGCTTGCTTTGTTATTAAATCACTGTATAATGGGGTGCCTTGACAGAAAATTGTTACTCTGTCCCTCTTAGCAGGGATGGACCGAGTGGCTAGCGGGGCGGTTGTCCCTCCTAAAATTTTAAAATTCCTACACGAGTTAGAAGTTTTTTTAGATTTTTTATGTATTTTTTATTAAAAATCTATTTTCGCCCCCTTAAATTTTTATAGGTTTGCCTCTTAAAATTTTATAGGTTCGCTCTTTAATTTAAAGTCTTGAGTCCGTCCCTGGCTCTTAGTGTCCATTTTTCTGGATTTAAAATACTATTAATTTTTGTGCAATACAAAAGCTCACGGCTTGAAATTTGAATCTAATTTTTTTAATGCTTGTTCCTTAAAATCAGTGTGTTGAATCTAGTGCAAGTATTTTGTTTTTCAGTGGGTGGTAATGCATGGATGGAAATTTAGATATATGAATTTGTTATTCGTTTTATTTTATGGACAATTATCTAATACACACAGTGTAAAGTTTTTTTAACACTAGTGTGTTTAATCTAATATTAAAATTAAAAATTAAATTCTTTAACCTCAAACTTTTAAATTTTAAACCCTGAACTCTAAATATTAGATTTTAAATTTTAATTATAAATTTTAAATTGTATATCCTATAATTCAAACCCCTAAACTGATCTCGTTTGTGGAAAAATAAAATTTTTACAGACAGTCTATGAGATAACAATCCTTATTTTATGTTTTTTATTTAATTCATATTTAACTCAATTATTGCCTGACAATGTGATAGGATAAATGCGGTCCACAATACCCTAACAGATTGCTTTGTATTACCATTTTGTAGCAAACTTAAAAACTTTCGTTATATTTTGATATATAAGTTGCATAAAAAATACATATTATTTTATATATGATTTATAAAATTTTAAAATTAAATTTTTAATCTAAAATTTTGAACTCTAAATTATAATCCATATAACTTAAATCCCTAAACTTTAAACTTTAATTAAAACACATAGATCCTAAAATTAAAAAGATTGGGTAAATATCAAAGTATTTTTTTCAATCAAAAAACATGATTTGCCGGCGGAGAAAATATATCAAGAGTCTACTTAATAGAGAATTTCATTTAGAAAACAATATAATGATTCAATGTTGTGAAAATAAAGTATGCGGATTAAATTTTAAATTTTAAAATAGTGTAAGGACCCCTTACAAATTTAAACCAAACAATTGACACTTTAATTGTTCAATTTAGCACCTTTAACACACACAAAAATATCTTTTAACCCTCTAAAATTCTGTAACCTTATCTTCACAATGCACAAAATTATTGACTTTGACCTTACTACTAAATAGATTGACATTTACAATAACAAACTAGGACGCAAGCAGTAAAATAGTTTTCTAATAAAATATGTGTAAACGTAATATATATTTTAAAAAAATTATTTATCGGATGCTTATTTAGTAGTGATTTTTTTTGAAAGGTAGTTTAGTAGTGATTTGAAATTCATGTTTTCACGCAGTGCAAATACAAATCATATAACGTTTTAATAAGGCTGGCGGAAAACAAAATTTATTACTAGCGGTGTATTTTTAGAGTTTAAGGTTAAAATTATAGTGTTTAAGAGTATGATTTTAGGGGTTTATGGTTAGCTTTTAAGGTTTAGAGTTTATGGTTTATATTTTAGAGTTTAGTTTTTAGTGTGTAGGGTTTAGTCCCCTAAAATAATATGGCATCATTTGAAGCCTGCTTGTAGAAAGAAAAAACTCCACTGGCGATGCATCAAATATTAATCCTTTAATTAAATTATATATAATGTATGTATTTCATTATTATAATTTAAATAAAGGATAAACTACATATATGGTCCCTGAGCTTTAGGATACTTTCATTTTGGTTCCTATACTTTTAAAACTTGTAATATAATCACTGAACTTTTAATTCGTTTTCATTACGGTCACTGCCATCAATCTCCTTTAAAAAAAGCTGATGTGGCACGTTAATGTTGGAGGGATTAATAAGATAGTGAGATAATAATGTGCCACGTCATCTTTTTTAACAGAGATTGACAGTAGTGACCGTAATGAAAACGAATTAAAAGTTCAGAGACTATATTACAAGTTTTAAAAGTACAGTAACCAAAATAAAGCACTCTAAAAGTTTAGAGACCATATTTGTAGTTTACCCTTAAATACTAGATTCGATATGAATATCAACAATTAAACATGTCAAACTATTAAGAACAAAATACTAGATTCGCGGAAACTTATTTGAATCCATTAATAAAGATCGCCTAGAAGGTTTTAATCTTTCAAGAATATAGATCTTCTCTTGCCGCAAAACTCTATAATGAGAAAGAAGGATAATACAAGTTAATTTATTTCTTGAGACCACTACTTCTTTATATAAACTGAATATTAAATTAATTTATTAGTTTTTATAACTCTACTTCTCATCAACTTATAAATATAACTTATGATATTTACACTTTTATTTCTATGACACTTTAATATTTATGATACACATAACATAATTGGTCACTTAATTTTGTATTATAATTTGTAATAGCATCATACAATATACATAATTACATATTTTCCCACAAGTGTGAATTTTAATCCAACAATATTATGATCCAAAACATGATTAGAAAAAAATTCAATAAAAGGATGACCAACACGAATAGAAATCATATGTTCTTTTTTGATCTCCAGTTCATGCCCCAATACTAAAAAATGGGTTCAAAGTTAAAATTTAGGTTTAAGGTGTGTTATGTAGGGCGTATGGTTTAGTGTTTAGAGTTTAAGATTTAAAAATTAAAATTAAGACTTAGGGTTTAAGTTTTTAATGTCCGAACAAAAATAAGAATAAAAAAAAGAGCAGATGATTTTTGTTGTACTATACATCATATTCTTTTTCAATAAACTTCATCTCAATCTTTTGTATTCCCCTAATTTTCCTTGACTTGTGCAGCACACAACTTTGCATGTTACTTTGTCACCAAACCATATGCCAAAGTTAATGCTACCAAACACACCTTAGCTGTGAGATTTGGCCATGAGAAATGCCATCGCACGCTGTCTTTTTACCTCGAGTTATTGTATCTTTTGACTCTTTATTATATTTGTACAATTTTTGAATAATGTTTTAAATTTTTATTTATAAGTTAAAATTATCTAGAGGGTTAAGATTTATATTTCAAACTTTAGTTTAAAATAAATTTACATACTTAATTAAGGATAAATTATATTAAAAAAACTGGGTTCAAATTACATATCAAAACAAAAGTTAGGCCAAACCCCAAAAGTACATTAACACTAATAATTAGAAAATTCAATAAAAAAATTGGGTCACCAAAATGGAAGGACTCTAATAATTGATAAGTAGTTTTATGGTTTACTCAACAAAGTATTAATATTAATTTAGACCTTGCATCGCACCAGCATATTCAAAAAAAAAGTATTAATATTAATTTAGACCTTGAAGCCTAAATTCAAATAGTATATTAAGTAAAAGTATTGAGGGGTTTTAGTGGTAAAAAATGACATGTTCTCTCTAGGTGATTTGGATTTGAGTAGTTTAGTCTTCAAAAGTATATAAATTTATCTTGATATGAATTGACTAAAATATTACCTTTTAATCGAATTAAAATGCACAAAATAATATATTAACTCTTTTCTCTCTTTCATCGATGTTGTACTTAACTTTCCTTTTTCTTCTTTTGTGCGGGTAGCGACGTCACTAGTCTTGTGCTAGTTGTCGATCACTTTTTGGTATTTTTATTTCCTTTATTTTTCTCTTATTTTCTTTATTTATTCCTACTACTTTGAATTCCTCCTTTTTGCACATCATGTTGTTTGTTTCGTCTGCATTGTGGCGCGTTTTTCGTCTATCTTAAAAAATATTTCCCACATACCTCTGTTGTTAGATCGACAATCTTGTATGGTTAGATCATTTTCTGGTAGTTTGCCGATGTTTTGAGAACTATTAACAAATTAATCTGGAAGATTAATTTTGTTGATCCCATCTCCCACATCACTACTTAAGTGTCTAATTAGATAGAGACAAAGAGATTTATTTGATGAATTTTTATGGATGATTAATAACGTAATCAAAGGAAGGTTTTGACTTTTTTTTTCTTTTCACGTCGTTTGAGTTTTCATGTTTTATTTTCTTTATTTCTGTATGAGATTTCTTGGTTAACATAATTGTGAAGTTTCTCAACATATATTGAGATGTGTTTTATTGTACCGTTCCTTATTTTAATAAAATCCAATTGTTTTTGGGTTAAAAATAGTATCCTAACCCTTTAATTTTAAATGATATAAAAGAGAACCAAATTTATGTAATGTCATAATCAGAGAGAAACTAAAACAAAAAGTTATTCAATGACAAATAAAAACATATCACATGGGAGAGCTACTCGTTTTCTTGGCCCAAATTAAAGGCTGCATCAGAAAAGTAGTGTGTTAAATCTTTCCTTAGTTAATAGTATTATGACATGTTGCTCATATTATTAATTAACGTGTTGAAACTGAATGCTGAATGTCGATCGCGAGTGGCCTGTAAACATCAATGGAAAACTAGAATGTGCTGTTTTCAATGATTATATGAAACAGATTAGAGGATTGAGCAGAGTTTAAATCATGTGTTGTTGGATTAAAATCTGCAATTGTGATCGTAACAAATGTTTTCACTGATAAGTTACGAGTTAGATTTAAACGTCAATCATTTTTTAATTAAATTTAAAAAATTTTGAGTTTAATTTGAATAACTTACTAATTTAGTTAAACATTTTATTTATAAATTAATTATGTAAATCATGTAAACAAGCTTAATTAAAGCTTTTTTCGGTGCAGATTTTGAAACGGACGTTGGACTGAAAACAAACAGTTGAAGAAGTTGAATTTTTCAGCTTTTGTGTTTTGTCTGGATTTAAATGGTTATTTTGCATGTCTGGCGTGATCGTTCGGCGTTATTTCTGCGTTCAGTAGTCCAACAGTCGTTTGGGGAACATTTTCGAACGAATTCTAAGTCAAACGAACTCGAATCAAGTTTCAACTCAAACTCGAGCTTCTAACTACTCAAGCTTGTAAATTACAACCTTACGATTGAGTCATCGAGATTTTTGTGACGGTGGTCGTGGTGCAGCACTGGCAAGCATTAGTCTAGTAGTTGAGAAGCTGAAAGTACATTAATTAGAAATCACCGGCCAGATTAGGTTTTTTCAAAACGAGTTGAAAGTTTTGTAAATGTGAACGTATAACAAAATTCTTCAACTAATCAACTGCATGCATTTATGGCGTACCAATGTTTACGTACATTGCAGATTGTATATATAAGGATTCTTTCCTTAACTAAGTTCATGCTCAACACTCACAAAAAGAGAATTGGAGTGTTTAAGAAAGAAAGATGAGGATGGGGAAATTAATCTCCAAAAGACTTGGAGTGTTTGTGGTGATATTTGTGCTTGCTATAGCCATAGCAGAATGCCGAAAACTTGAGAAGGAGGCCCTTGGAGGTGGTTTTGGTGGAGGTGCTGGAGGAGGTTTTGGAGGTGGAAAAGGCGGAGGCATAGGAATTGGAGGTGGTGCCGGTGGTGGTTTTGGAGGTGGAGGTGGTGTAGGTGGAGGACATGGAGGTGGTGCGGGTGGTGGTTTCGGAGGAGGAAAAGGTGGAGGCATTGGTGGTGGTATAGGTGGAGGACATGGAAGTGGTGCAGGAGGTGGCGGCGGCTTTGGAGGCGGTGTAGGTGGAGGACATGGAGGTGGTGCAGGTGGTGGCTTTGGAGGAGGAAAAGGCGGAGGCGTTGGTGGTGGTGTAGGTGGAGGGCATGGAGGTGGTGCAGGTGGTGGTTTTGGAGGAGGAAAAGGTGGGGGCGTTGGTGGTGGTGTAGGTAGAGGACATGGAGGTGGTGTAGGCAGTGGTGGTGGCTTTGGAGGCGGTGTAGGTGGAGGACATGGAGGTGGTGTCGGTGGTGGTGGTGGTTTTGGAGGTGGTGCGGGTGTTGGTGGTGGCTTTGGAGGCGGTGCAGGTGGTGGTGTTGGAGGGGGAAAAGGTGGAGGCATTGGTGGTGGTGTAGGTGGAGGACATGGAGGTGGTGTGGGTGTTGGTGGTGGCTTTGGAGGCGGTGCAGGTGGTGGTGTTGGAGGGGGAAAAGGTGGAGGCATTGGTGGTGGTGTAGGTGGAGGACATGGAGGTGGTGCGGGTGCAGGTGGTGGTGTTGGAGGCGGTGCAGGCAGTGGAGTTGGTGGTAGTGTAGGTGGAGGACATGGAGGTAGTGCGGGTGTTGGTGGTGGCTTTGGAGGCGGTGCAGGTGGTGGAGTTGGAGGCGGTGCAGGTGGTAGTGTAGGTGGAGGACATGGAGGTGGTGTAGGTGGTGGTGGTGGTTTTGGAGGCGGTGCAGGTGGTGGAGTTGGTGGTGGTGTAGGTGGAGGACATGGGGGTGGTGTAGGTGGTGGTGGTGGCTTTGGAGGCGGTGTTGGTGGTGGAGTTGGAGGCGGTGCAGGTGGAGGTGGAGGTATTGGTGGTGGTGTAGGTGGAAGACATGGGGGTGGAGGAGGCGTTGGTGGTGGCTTTGGAGGTGGCAAGGGAGGAGGAATAGGTGGTGGAGGCGGTGCTGGTGGAGGAATTGGAGGTGGATTTTAGTTGCAAAATGTTGTAACATGTAAACGTGCATGCTAATGCATTATGCATGGTATGGTTGCTATGACATGCCATACCGCCGTACTAATATTATTGAGCAAAATTATAATAAAAAAGGTTTTCTAGTTTCTATCAAAACTTCAAGTCCATCCTCAAATTACAAAAAAGTTAACTTCGTAAGTCTCTGTATTAATAAGATTTACCGGCCTTTCAACCACCAAAATAAACGACTTTTTCAGCATAAAATAAACAATAAGTAAAATATAAGCTGTGGGATTCATAATTTATATTTAAAATTTAGCATAACTAATAATATATATCATTAGAAAAAACCTGTCTTTCTAGTAAATAAAGTTGAGAATTCAAACGTTAGAAAGATGTAACCAAGCATGAGTGGTAATTTGTGGGATTAATTACATTGCAGAGATATATTGTACTTTTAAAAAGAAATTCATATTAAATTTTTAAAATGGTATTATTAAAAAAGATAATCATGAATCATAAATATTTATTGTAAAACGAATAAAATTTAACGAGTAGTCTCAATGGTAAAAGGTGGCGTGTTCCATCTAGATGACTCAAATTAGAGCAGATTAATTTACAAGTATATGTGAGTTTATCAAGATTTAAAATCAGACATAGATATTACCTTTTACTCTAATGAAATGATGAAAAATACAAACAAATATGGGTAAAATACATCACATATATTACTCAATTATTAGTGTGGCTGCAAATGAGTCACTCTTTTCTAAAAGATTATAATGTATTCACTCAATTAAAATATTGATACAAGCTAGTCAATGAATCGTTAAATATTAGATGAAATACTGGTGTGTCATGGTATGATAACAATTTTAGTCCCTAAAACTTATAGATTATATCAATTTTATTTTCATTCAAAATAATTCAATAAATATAACCTTTCATATAATCCTTATTCTTCACCCAAGAATGTTATATTTCTTAGAGTTTCTCTCAATATCTTATATGGTGTTGAATTTGAGCTTTGGTCCCTATGAATCAATTTTGTGTTGCTTAGAGATACCCTATTTCATATTTTGTTGTTGCTTTCAAAGCATTGAGTGCAGGTTGTAACAGTCATTAACCAATATCATCTTCGGGTCATAAATTTTGTTACAATGTACTTTGTAAGGATGCAAGCCAAGCTTGCTCAACCGTATATTCGATTAGTATCCATTGATGGAATGCTCTAATCTATAGCTTATTATCGTTTTATGATAGAATGCAGTTAATTGTTTCTTTGGTATGATGGACTATACTGGTTTGACAACATGTAAAAAAGACTAAATTGATGTAATTTTTAAATATCAATGGTTACAGTTATTAAATTATTTTTGAATTAGGACCTGGTTGATAGGATGCATAAGTTTTAGGGAGTAAAAATATTATTATATCAAATTACGTTAAATTTTCGTTTCAGTTTTGACAAAGGAGTGAGATGTTTGCAACAATATTTTAATTGAGTGACTGAATTGTAATTTTTAGATAAAATTGACCCGTTTGTAACCAAATTAATAATTGAGTGACCTAGGTGTATTTTACCCAAAATATTTATTTTAAATGTGTTTTAAGGAGCGGTTACATTTTAATATAACCCTTCTTTAAAATCTAAAA
Organism: Hibiscus tridactylites; assembly: GCA_958450335.1. NCBI lineage: Eukaryota > Viridiplantae > Streptophyta > Magnoliopsida > Malvales > Malvaceae > Hibiscus > Hibiscus tridactylites. The sequence continues at coordinate 17,040,891 of OY288281.1, read as the reverse complement.
ATTTATATTGCTATCACTCAAACCTTAAACCATAAACTCTAACCTTAAATCCTAAATTCTAAAACTTATAATCTAAACCCATAAACCTTAAACCCTAAATTAAACATATAACCCCTAAATTTGACAAACTTGTGCATCAAAGTTTCTCTCTTTGATGAGACACTATTAAACTACATATTTATAGAGAAAAAACCTTTGATACACAAGTTTGTGTAAACTTAACTTTTCATAAGCTTATCAAATTTAGGGTTTATGGGGTTTAGTTTAGGACTTATGGTTTAGGGGTTTATGTTGTATGGTTTAAAATTTTAAGATTTATGGTTAAAGTTTAGGGATTCATATTTTAGAATGTATAGTTAAAGGGTTATATTTAGAGGGTGTAAATGAACAGAGCATTCGATGAACTATTCGTGAATCGTTTGTATAACGTTCTTTTTTGTTCGTTTATTAAGCTAAATAAACAAGTATGAACAAAATTTTTATGTTTTCTTAATAAACGAACGGACATGAATAAAGGTTTGTTCATTCGTTTATGTTCATGAACAAGCTCGTTTACCTGGTTCTCCTTTTTCCTTTTAATTTTTTACATTTTAAATATTGGTGAAGGTATGGACTAAATTGAACACGTGGTGAAATTTGGAGTTCAAACTGTGAAACCTAAGGAGCTTAAGGACTTGTGTTGTAATTTTACCATTTTGGCGAACGTATAAACGAACATATTAGCGGGCATATAAAGAATATGTTTGTGAACGTGCAATGAACATGTCTGCGAACGTTAAATGAACATATTCTCGAACATATAAACGAACATGTTCGCAAACGCTAAACAAACAAAAGCGAACACCTTCAAAAAGTAAACAAACAAACACGAACACTGTTGGGTTATTCAGTGCTCAATTCCTTTAACTGTTCTTGCTCGCCAAGTGGTGGAGAAGAGGAATTTTGGGTGCAAGTGGTGTGGAAGCTAAAAAGATTAACGACACAATGATTTATAGTGATTCAACCTTCTAACCAAGGTCTACATCGACTACCTTAGCTCCCCACTAAGGATTTCCAATCAATCCACTATTGATTCGTCCCCTTTTCTAGGCTTAGGAGGAAACCCTTATACACCGATCAAGCTTTCTACCCAAAACCTTGATCAAACGCTCTTTACAAGAGAAAAGATAAGCAAACACAAATCCCTCTAATAGGTGTTTGTTTGCACAATTTAGCTCTCACCCAAAACCTAAAACACTTGAGCAAATTTAACAATATTTAGCTCACTAGTGTTTGTCTATACAAAGAAATGACAATTTAGCACTAAGACAAATTCTTGATCATTTGTTGTTTGATAATTGAAGCATTAACCATTACTAGATGCTTGGAGGTCCATTTTATACTCCTTAATGAGTTTGTAGTCGTTAATAGCCGTTGGGGTTGAATTGGAGCCGTTGGAGACTTAAATTCCCATCTTTAATGTTGTTCTGCAGCCTTCTGTATCGATACACATGGACCCGTATCAGTACGGACTTCATCAGAAACTAGACGTTGGGCTCTTGCCAATCTAGGCGTATCGATACGCTTGAGGGCGTATCGGTACGTTATGACATTTAAAAGACCGTTGGGAAAGTAGCCGTTGGGATTGTTAAAATGGGGATCGGAACGCTTACCATGCGTATCGAAATGACCCCTTACCGTATCGAAACAACAAAGCCTGTTTCGATACGAGCTTTGGCAGTGACCAAACTTGGGCAAAAAGGTATCGATACGGGTAAGACCGTATCGGTACGGGCAGCTTGAAAATATAAGTTTGGCTGTTTTAAATCATGAAAAACTTTGCCAAACACCTTTTAAAATATCTCAAACATATATTCAAGTTGTTTGGACTTAAATACAAGTTTTAAATTCTTTTCAAATTAGTCCAAAACATTTTTCAATTATTATATCAAAACATTATTTCTACAATCTCCCTGTAACCCCCTGAGCCCGACCCAAATGTTATGGGCCGAATCTAGGAAGCCGGATTGAAAACGTATCCCTCAAGTAATTTAAAAACGATGTCGTTTAACAATAAAATCCATAATTCGAAAACGCGGTCGTATAGATAAAGCAATCTAAAATAAAGTAGCAAAATATCTAGTTAAAATTCTCATGCACGCTGAACAATTTAAAAAAATCCCAAATAAATAAATATAAAAGTAGTCAAATTTACATAAAAACCCCAAATGATGAAATAACTAGAATAAAACTGAAATAAATCTGAAAACTAAAAATATTCATACTAAAACAGTAATAAATCTGATAACTGTGGTCCTCCAAGTACTGAACTCCTATGTTTGAGAATTTGAAATAGAAGCTAAGGGGGAGTCAGCTATTAAGCTCACTGTGTCTCTAAGGTGCATCAGACAGAAAATCACAAGAATCATACAGTCAACATAGTCATTCCAACAGTCAATCGAATATACAGATATGCAAAGCATGATACACCTAAGTCTATGTCATGAACCCATCTACATCACCGTCCGAAGAGTAAGGTTCCCCTGAACCACTCTCTACATCGTCACCATCCGAAGTGGAACTCAGCCCGAAGGGTGGAACCACTGATCCGAAGTGGAATTCAGCTTGAATGATGAAACCACTAAACTTCCTCCGTACATTTTCCCACCCGAATGATATGACATGAATGTTTTGATTCCAATCCGAATTAATCCGAAAATGCATGAGCATTTAGTTCGATAATAAATTATTTAGATTCCGATGTATGATGCTTAACAGAATGGCATACAACATATCACATAGCCCAAATCACAACATATTTTACAGTCAAACATCACATAGCAACAACATATTTCACAGTCAAACATCACACAACAACAACACATATAGTATAGCACAAGCAGAAAACACACCTCAAACAGCTAACAACTCAACGTCGGGAGTGGCGTCTCCCACGCTCAGATCTAGAAGCAGACGGAACAAGATTAACACCTACAAAGGTTCACTAAGTTAATATTCTCTACTACTATGCCACAATCTACTAAACATAAACTTATTTAAATTCGCATACGTCCGAAACTCGAAGGTTGAGATGAAGGAGGTCGACCAGGCGGAGGAGGTGGAAGAATCTCGGTGTCCAAATCGATATTACATGAACGCAAAAATAAATCGATTCAAAATTCCAAATATACAATTTCCAAATTAAGCATAAAATAATTCAAAGGGGCAAAAACGGTCGTTCGAGATCGAATTTGGAAAAACGGGCTGCGAATTCGGAACCGAGACGTCGAAAAACATAAAGTTGACTTTCGGCCCAAAAAGTCAACGCTAACATCATCATGTCAATGATGACATCATCGCTGACGTTAGTCTGCTTGTATCAGCAATGTCATCAGTGGATGACGTCACTGCTGATGTCACCCGATCCGATCAAATGGTCCAGTTCGATTCTGAGGGTCCAGCCCGGTTTAGTTTCAGGTCCAGTTCAACCATATTTTCTGGTTCGGTTCTCAAAATCCCCAATTTCAGACTATTAACCCTAACCCTAACCCTAATTTCCCCTTTTATTTCTCTTAAATCTACCCAGCACCAAAACCCTAGACCTAGTGACCACCCACCCCCAACAGCGGCGGCCTACGACTCACCCACCTAAACGGAGAAAGAAGACGAAGCGGCAAGGTCGACGGACTAAGCTTCGAACGGTGTTGAACGGTTCCCGAGCAACCGAAGGTGGCGCGAGGGATCGAAAGGCTTTCGGCCTTTTTTCCGGCAAAAGACAACGGCGAGGGGACAAGGGAGGTATGGGTCTTGGTCGTGCGGTCACGGTGAACACGTCGGTGACCTCGAAACGACGAACGGACGACAACGACCCCTTAATCGGAGCTTGAACGAAAAAGTGGGTGAAGGGTTTTGTTTTTGAAAAGAAACAGGAGAGGGAGAGAGAACGGTTGAAAACTGGCAGATGAAGAGTCTCACAAGACTAAAAGGGTTTTACCCTAAATTTTTGGGTAAATTACCCATTAAGGATCTCTACTTCTACCCGCATCACAAAAGGGCCATCAAACTTCTATTTTAATTCAATCTAACCCTTAACTCAATTAGATTTTAAACAAAATTCCCAATTAAATTTAGGTTTTAGAATTAAGGATTTCATATATTATGGATTTTAATTTTATGAGATTTTTTTGGGTGTTACAACTCTCCCCTCCTTAAAAGAAATTTCGGCCTCGAAATTTTCAAACTTAGCGACAGAACCCAAAAATTAGCTAACATAACTTAAAGTTCTTCATTCTGAATTCTTCGTCCTTCAATATGAAAGTAAAAACTAAAAACATTAAAAAAGTACCTCTTATGTCTTCTAGCTCATCATCATAACTCTCGTGAGCTCTAGTTGCATAAATCAACCCCGAATGTCTAGTATCAGATCTAGCTGATCTATCACTCTGAGTAGGTCTACCTCTACTAGCAGTACCTGAAGTAGCAGGTCTACCATGTCCTCTACCTCCAGCAGGAGTCTGTATAGATGCATGAGACTGACTCAGAACATAAGATGATGAAGGTGCCACTGGACAATTCCTGAAAACAGGCTCAAATGATCCACATCGGAAACAAGCCCCAGACTGCCTCCTACACTCACCCAGGTGCCACTTCTTACAGAAGGAACACTGCTGCACCCCACGGGTACTAGTCGAACCCCCGGCACTAATGGTCGGAACAGTGGAAGTCACCGGTCTAGCTCTGGAATAGCCCTGATGATCAGACTCGTCTTTGACTCTCTTCCTAGACTGGTTACCCTGACTGTGCTAAACTGATGCAATCGACTGCCTCCTACCCTGATCAGTATCATAGGACTCAAGTAGCCTCAACTCCGCCTCATTCCGCTCAGTTGTCCTAGCTCGCTTGGGATCTCTTTATAATCGTTCTCCATATGTAGAGCCACACCTGCCTTAATCGAAGGGCGCAACCCTTTCAGGAACCAATCACACTTCTCCTTTTCAGTAGTCACCAACCCCGGAACATACTGGATCAATCTCATAAACTCAATTTCATAATCATTAACAAACATGTCGTTCTGCTTCAGATTCATGAAATCATCCAAGCACTTTGCTAGATACTCAGCCCCAACATATCGGTCACGAAAAGCCTGTCGAAAATAATCCCTAGAAATCTGGCCAGCTGGAATAACATGCTCATCAGCCTCCCACCAATTCTGAGCCTCACCCTGCAATAGTGATACAGAAGCTCTAAGCTTCTGGTTAGTAGGATAATCCATCTTAGTGAACAACCTCTGTAGCTTCTTCAACCAATACTCAGCATCAGCAGGATCAGTACCCATCTTCCCATCAAACATAGTCATCCCGGCAACCAAGAACTCAGTAGATATGGGTCTCCTAACACCCTCAGTCTGACGAAGATAACGGAGCAACTCCATGTGCACTGCAGTAGCATCCATGCCCGCAGTCTCATCATCTCTAGGCCCAGGTGGTCCATCACCTGGTGTCTGCTGGGCTGGCTGGTCCTCTCCACCAGCCCGTTGGGCCCCAGCTTGTTGGGTTCTGGTCTGTTGAGCTCCAGTCTGCTGAACCCCAGGCTGCTGTACCCTAGGTTGCTGAACCCCAGGTTGCTAATCCACGGCCTGTTCCTCCTCATTAACATCATGAACATTGTCCTGATGCGAAGGTGCCTCCACTATTTGTGAAGCACCGCTCTCAACTACTGCAGTACGACCTCGGCCTCTGCCACGGCCTCGGCCACGACCTTGACCGGTCGCTAACCTAGTACTCCTACGTGGTGGCATAGTAGTCTATCTACAAAAATTAGAGAATACTAAGATTAAATTCGGTACTTGGAGTTCTTTTCAAAAATATGTCAAAATTCTGAAAATCTTTACTTTCTCATAAATACCCATTTCCGCCCCGAAAAATTTAGTATGCATGCAAAAATCATTTTCGACTTAAAAATTTTATGCGAGCCACACAGTCCGAGGGTTGAACCTAGGCTATGATACCACTAGATGTAACCCCCAGAGCCCGACCCAAATGTTATGGGCCAAATCTAGGAAGTTGGATTGAAAACGTGTCCCTCAAGTAATTTAAAAACAGTGTCGTTTAACATTAAAATCCATAATTCAAAAACGCAGCCGTATAGGTAAAGCAATCTAAAATATAGTAGAAAAATATCTAGTTAAAATTCTCATGCACGCTGAACAGTTTAAAAAATCCCAAATAAATAAATATAAAAGTAGTCAAATTTACATAAAAACCCCAAATAATGAAATATCTGGAATAAAACTGAAATAAATCTGAAAACTAAAAATATTCATACTAAAATAGTAATAAATCTGATAACTGTGGTCCTCCAAGTACCGAACTCCTATGTCTGAGAATCTAAAATAGAAGCTAAGGGGGAGTCAGCTATTAAGCTTAGTTTGTCTCTAAGGTGCATTAGACAAAAAATCACAAGAATCATACAGTCAACTTAGTCATTCCAATAGTCAATCGAATATACAGATATTCAAAGCACGATGCACCTAAGTCTATGTCATGAACCCATCTACATCATCGTCCGAAGAGTAAGGTTCCCTTGAACCACTCTCTACATCGTCACCATCCGAAGTAGAACTCAGCCCGAAGGGTGGTACCACTGATCCGAAGTGGAATTCAGCCCGAAGGATGAAACCACTGAACTTCCTCCGTACATTTTCCCACCTAAATGATATGACATGAATGTTCTGATTCCAATCTGAATGTAACATCATTAGTCCGAAAATGCATGAGCGTTTAGTCTGATAATTAATTATTTAGATTCCTATGTATGATGCTTAATAGAATAGCATACAACATATCACATAGCCCAGATCACAACATATCACATAGCCCAGATCACAACATATTTTATAGTAAAAAATCACGTAGCAACAACATATTTCACAGTCAAACATCACACAACAACAACACATATAATATAGCACAAGTAGAGAACATACCTCAGATAGCTAACAGCTCAACGTCGGGAGTGACGTCTCCCACGCTCAGATCTAGAAGCAGGCGGAACAAGATCGGCACCTACAAAAGTTTGCTAAGTTAATATTCTCTACTAATATGCCAGAATCTACTAAACAGAAACTTATTTAAAATCATATATGTGCAAAACTCAAAGGTTGAGATGCAGGAGGTCGACCAGGCGGAGGAGGTTGAAGAATCTCGGTGTCCAAATCGATATTACCTGAACGCAAAAATAACTCGATTAAAAATTCTAAATACACAAATTCAAAATTAAGCATAAAATAATTCAAAGGGGAAAAATGGTCGTTTGAGATCGAATTTGGAAAAACGGGCTGCGAATCTGGAACCGGGACATCGAAAAACATAAAGCTAACTTTCGGCCCAAAAAGTCAACGTTGACGTCATCATGGACCATGATGACGTCATCGCTGACGTCAGCATGCTTGCATCAGTAATGTCATCAGCGATGGCGTCAATGCTGACGTCACCCGATCCGGTCAAACAGTCCAGTTCGATTTTGAGGGTCCAGCCCGGTTTAGTTATAGGTCCGGTTCAGTCATATTTTCCGGTTCGATTCTCAAAATCCCCAGTTTCAGACTATTAACCATAACCCTAATTTCCCCTTTTATTTCCCCCAAATCTGCCCAGCACCAAAACCCTAGACCTAGAGACCACCCACCCCTGACAGCGGTGGCTTACGAACCCAGCGGCGGCCTACGACTCACCCACCTAAACAAAGAAAGAAGACGAAGCGACAAGGTCGACGGACTAAGCTTCGAACGGTGTTGAACGGTTCCCGAGCAACCGACGGCAGTGCGAGGGATCGAAAGGCTTTCAGCCTTTCTTTTCCAGAGAAAGACAACGGCGAGGGGACGAGATAGGTATGGGTCTTGGTCGCGCGGTCACGGTGAACACGTCGGTGACCTCGAGACGACAAACGGACGGCAACGGCCCCTTAATCGGAGCTTGAACAAAAAAGGGGGTGAGGGGTTTTGTTTTCGAAAAGAAACGGGAGAGGGAGAGAGCGTGTAACACCCCAATTTTGGGCTTAGAAGTTTAGGGTCTGAACCGGACCGGTCTGATTTTTGATTCGAATATAAAAGGAGCTTTTACGGAAAGCCTAGTTCGGGATGCTTTAAAAATATGGAAAAATATCTAAAAATCCTCTTTTAATATATATAAGAGAGTGGTGAAATCAATTTTACAAATAAGATTTGGAAATGCAACATTTTGATATAGTGACTAAAATGCGATTTTTGAAAAGTTTAGTGGTGATTGTTTTGTAAGGATTGAAACTTTAAATCTTTAAGGAGCTAATTTACCCAAGAATGATTTCTCCAGATTTTTCTTAGATTTAAATGATTTAATTAATGTTTAATTAATTAAATGAAAAGTGGAAAACCACATTTTAGATTTTCATAACTAACTTTTCTTAAAACTTTCTCATCTCTTTTTCTCTCAAAATTCCCTCATCCAAACACTTTTCTCCAGCATCTTTTCCATTGATTTTCAAAGCAATTGATGAGATTTCAATCAACAATTAATTCCTAATCCTTTCTACATCAAATCCTCTTGATTTGCTTATTGAATTTTCAAGAAAATTGGCTCTAATCAAGGAGAAATCTACATTTAGAGGTAAGGTTGTTCTTCTCCTCTAAATACTCAGTTATTTACTGAAATTCCCAAGTTATCAATCCTTAATTTAAGTTTTATAAATGGTTTTGATGATATGAACTTGATTTTTGCTTAAAACTCAAGATTTGGAAGAAATCTTGAAGAAATTCGTGGTGATTGTTTGGGCTCTGTTTTGAGATGGTTATTAAATGTATTTTGGATGTTTAATGATGTGTAAATGAGGTTTGATCAATGCAATCCCGAATATGTTGAATTTCTTAAGTTTTTGCTTATGAAAATGGTGGTTTTTGGGGTGATCTTAGTGTTCTGTTATAGCTGGAGGTATAAGGACGAGTTTAGGTTCATTTTGGATGTTAATTGATGTTTAGAAATGGTTAGAAGTGATAGATCTTGGCTGTGTTATGTTTTGGAGGTGTTTGGAGGTGATTTCGGTTGTGTTTGGTAGCCGAAATGTTAGAATTTGTTAGAGCAGCGAGTTTAGATGTGATGGCTGAAGATTTTAATGCATGATGATGCATTAATCCTCTACTTTGATGTGTTTAAAACAAGGGAGACATCTTCGGACACTTGTGGTGTTGATCCGGAGGCTTGAACGACATTTTGGCAAGCTTGCGAAACGGAATTGGTGAGTGAAGTTGGATTTCCAGCTTTGTAACGAATGTTTGAAGGTTTTGGGAGCTTAGTTTAAGCCTAAACAACTTAACTAAGCTCAAGAGTAAGTTTTCGGGAAAACTCTCTTGTATGAGCCATGGAGTGGTTCGATGCATTTGTTGATAAATTGCATGTTTAAATTCTGTTTTGAAAGCATATTTTAGCATGGTTAATGTTGGTTTTGAAAGCCATATGTTGAAGGATGCTCAAGGAAAGAGATCATTGGTTTGATATGTTGTAAATATGGTTTGATGCATAGTGATGCATATTGTTAAATGGCTTTGATTAAATGCTTTAAAACAGTGAATTGTTGATGATAAATGATGTATATTGGCAAGTGATATGATGGTTTTAAAGTACTTGAATCGGATATAGTTAGCCGGCTATAGATTGGGTGCACCGTGAATAAAGTCGCCTTGGATGTTGAGGGGTTGTAATTGTACCGTAAACTCCATCCAAGTACACTAACGAGAAAGGTAAGATCACAATGGTGGTTAAAAGTCCATATGTGGATCTTGTGTTGTGTGTCCCGTGTTCTCGTTAGTGATGTTATACAACTACCGATGAGTGATGTTGAGGGGTTGTGATTGTACCGTTAAACTCCATCACGGGTGTTGAGGGGTTGTGATTGTACCGGTAAACTCCACCTTGTGTGTTCGGTAGTGTGTATGAAGCGTATGGGACATCGCTTGTAATCCGCGTATCCGATTGTGTTTTGTGTTGTAAATGGTTATGGATTATCACTTGAAAGCCAATATGACATGTTGATTTTGTTGAAGCATGAGATGCTTGATATGTATGCAAGGTTGCATGAATAATGATGATTATATGATAGAAAGCTTTGTGGAAAGTGTTTTATAAAATGCATTATTGTGTTGTTTCTTTAAAGCATGCCTCACTAAGCAATTGTGCTTACGCTCTCTCTCTTGAACCAATAATGCAGATAATTGAAGTGTTTGAGGCAACAAGGAGGCTAAGAATCCAAGGGAAAGCTAAGCTCATGTATGGTGATGTTTTCACAACATTATTAGTTTTTGATATTTGGCAATGAGAACCTAGGATGTGTTTTGGGAGATGTATTGGACTCCTTAGTTGTGGCATGATGCCTTAAATGATTTGGATTTTTAAATGGCCATTTTGATGCTTGTTTTGGTGTATTGTTTGTTGATTGCTTTTGGATACTAGGATGCATGCCTATAGACTTGTGGATTTCCTTGATTTATGCCATGAATGTGTTTTGATGTTGCAAACATGTACCTTATATGCATGATGACTTGTTGGCATGATTAGGAAGTCATTAGGATGTATTTGAGTGGTTAAATGCATGTTAAACCAGCAATTTCTGCAGTTTCTGGGCAACCCGTATCGATACACTCACAGGCGTTTCGAAACGGGGGCTTGTAATGGCCTTGGTGTTTCGAAACGGCTGGTGACCGTATCGAAACGGTTTGGCCACTGGAAGGCCCTGATTCGATACAGGTCTCGGAACGAACCCGTGTTTTGGAACGGTCAACCCCGTTTCGAAACAGGTGACCGTTGGACACTGATTTGAATGGTTTTGAGGTTTATAAGCTTTACGTTTTAGTCTTGAAAATTGTTTTTGCAATTGCATGAGTTCGAGATGTCCGTTTAAGGTGAAATTTGACAGGGAAGCATGTAATATGACTAATTAAGTATTGGTAACCTTAAAATCAGTTAAGTCCTCCATCTTTCCAGAATTTACATTTTGGTCCCTAATATTTGTGATTTGTGCAATTGAGTCCCTTATCATAATTTGATCGTTGTGCTTTTCACGTATGTGTTTCTCAAGAGTACGCTTAGGGTTAATGTGCATCTAGATAAGATTAAAAAGAAAAAAAGGGTCGTTAATCAAGGTTGACTTTTGAGTTGACTTTGGTTTTCCCCGTGTAATCTTCGTAGTTCGGGTCAACCGTCTAGGCCGGGCTAAGGGGGTTACAGAGCGGCTGAAAACTGGCAAATGAATAGTCTCACAAGACTAAAAGGGTTTTACCCTAAATTTTTGTGTAAATTACCCATTAAGGGTCTCTACTTCTACCCGCATCACAAAAGGGACATCAAATTTTTGTGTAAATTACCCAATTAAATTTAGGTTTTAGAATTAGGGATTTCATATATTAGGGATTTAAATTTTAGGAGATTTTTTGGGTATTACACTCCCCTCTTTTAATATAATAAAAACAACTTGAAAAATCCCCCCCTTTTTAAGTTTAAAATTGTGAATAAGAGACGAAAAATTTGAAATCAATTAAAGCCTTCCCTTATTCTTTGAAAATTCAATTTTTCAAATCATTTCTCACCCTTTTTGTTATATCAAAAAGAATTTAAACACTTTTAAGCTCAAATATAATAGAGGTTTAGACTTTAAAAGTTTTAAAATGTTTGGTTTTAAAATGGCTCCCCCTTACTCAAAGCATCATAAAAGTGTTAGTCCAACATATATGATCATCTAGTTGACACAAATGAAAATAAATCAAATAAAAGCAAAAGCAACTAGATTTTACCACACTTGAATCCAAGGGAGGATGTGAAGCCTTCCTTCATCAAGTGTCTTTCTTGTGTGCATGGAGCTCCCCCTCAACTTTTGACTTGTTGATCACTCTTCATCACACCTAGCAAAAGACAATCAAGTAATTTTTGGTATCCAAATTGCTTTGAATCCATAGACGTTAGTAGCACAAAACTTAGTCCCCTTAGAAATCCATTTTTTCAATTTCATCCTTTTTAGTTGAAGTGGTTAGCCCTTTGGGACCCAAACACTTCTAAAATATTTACCGTTTACAAATCTAGGTGCACTAGATTGTCTTACATAAAATTTTGATTTTCCAAAATTATTTTTCTTTTCAAGCTCTTTGGAAATCAAATAATTTTCTTCTTGAACTATATGAAGCAAATTTTGTAAATCAAAACATTTTTGTTCAAACTCTTCGAGTTTTGCTTCAAGTTCAAGTTTGGATTTAAAAATCAAATCATTTTGAATTTTCAACTTTGAAATCATTTTATTGTTTTTCAAAATGTGATTTTTAAACTCTAAAACCAAATCGTCATAGGAATCTTGTAACTCATCAAAAGAGTAAGAACATGAAGTAGATGAATTAGAAGTTACCCTTAAATCTTCTTCGATGGCCATAAGGCAGAGGTTGGCTTGTTCATCGTCGGTGGTATCCTCATCACTCCAAGTAGCCACATATGCCTTCTTCTTATGGCTTGAAGTGTTTGCCCTCTTCTTTTTCATGGATTATCATTCAAGCTCTATCAAGCCTTTCTTCATGAATGGGGCACACTTCTTGAAGAGATGAACTATCTATTCTTCTTCATCCTCCTCTTCACTTGAATCAACATGATGACATGTGGAGGATTTGAGAGCAATGACATTAATGTTGATGCCAAGCCCTTTGAGATTCTTCTCCCCCATAGCTCTAATTTCTTCCCTCTTCTTCTCATCTTCTTTGTTTTTCTTCATTATTTGATGAGTAAGGAGTGACCCCATGAGTTCATCAAGCTTCAAGGTCTTCAAATTCTTGGCTTTGCTGATGACGGTCCTTTTTTAGTCTCATGACTCGAGAAGGGAGTAGATGAGATTTCGGACAAGCTTCTCTTCCGGGATGGTTTCTCCATAGCCTTTGAGACCATTAGTGATAGTGGAAAACCTATCAAACAGCTTCTCGATGTTCTCTTCCGGATCCATCTTGAAGTTCTCTTACACTAGACTGAGAAGCCCGATCTTGGTCTCCTTAACTTCATCCGTTCCTTCGTATATGACTTCAAGCTTGTCCCATACCTCCTTGGCACTCTCACAAGAAGACATCTTCTCATAGATGGTTGGGCCAAAAGCACAAAATAGGATGTGCAAGGCTTTGCAATTAAGATTCATCTTATTGCGATCTTTGGCACTCCATTTCGCTTTGCTTCGTTGAGGCACGAACGAACCATCTTCAACTATGTCTCATAGCTTGTAGTCTCTGACTTAATGAAAAACTTCATCTTTGTCTTTCAATGGGCATAGTGAGTTCCGTCGAAGAAGGGCGGTTTGTCAATGGATTGCGTCATTGAGCCGGTTGTTTGAAATGATGATCGAGCTTGCCGGATCTTCTCAATAGGATGTTAATCCTCTTCAATTGAGCCAAGCTCTGATACCAATTGTTGGGTTATTTGGTGCTTGATTCCTTCAACCGTTCTTGCTCGCCAAGTGGTGGAGAAGTGGAATTTTGGGTGCAAGTGGTGTGGAAGCTAAAAAGATTAATGATACAATGATTTATAGTGGTTCAACCTTCTAACCAAGGTTTACATCCACTACCTTAGCTTCCTACTAAGGATTTCCAATCAATCCACTATTGATTCGTCCCCTTTTCTAAGATTAGGAGGAAACCCTTATACACCGATCAAGCTTTCTACCCAAAGCCTTGATCAAACCCTCTTTACAAGAGAAAAGATAAGCAAACACAAATCCCTCTAATAGGTGTTTGTTTGCACAATTTATCTCTCACCCAAAACCTAAAACACTTGAGCAAATTTAACAATATTTAGCTCGCTAGTGTTTGTCTATACAAAGAAATGACAATTTAGCACTAAGACAAATTATTGATCATTTTTTGTTTGACAATTGAAGCATTAACCATTACTAGATGCTTGAAGGTCCCTTTTATACTCCTTAATGAGTTTGTAGTCGTTACTAGCCGCTGGGGTTGAATTGGAGTCGTTGGAGACTTAAATTCCCATCTTTAATGTTGTTCTACAGCCTTCTGTATCGATACGCGTGGACCCGTATCGATACGACCTTCATCAGAAACTAGCTGTTGGGCTCTTGCCAGCCTAGGCGTATCGATACGCTTGAGGGCGTATCAGTACGGTATGACATTTAAAAGACCGTTGGGAAAGTAGCCGTTGGGGTTGTTCAAATGGGGATCAGAACGCTTACCAAGCGTATCGAAACGATCCCTTACCGTATCAAAACGACAAAGCTTGTTTCGATACGGGTTTTGGTAGTGACCAAACTTGGGCAAAAAGGTATTGATACGGGTAAGGTCGTATCGGTACGGGTAACTTGAAAATACAAGTTTGGCTGTTTTTAATCATGAAAAACTTTGCCAAACACCTTTTAAAATACCTCAAACATATATTCAAGTTGTTTGGACTTAAATACAAGTTTTAAATTCTTTTAAAATTAGTCCAAAACATTTTTCAATTATTATATCAAAACATTATTTCTACAATCTCCCCGTTTTTGATATAATAAAAACAACTTGAAAAAGCTCCCCTTTAAGTTTAAAATTGTGAATAAGAGACGAAAAATTTGAAATCAATTAAAGCTCCTCCTTATTATTTGAAAATTCAATTTTTCAAACCATTTCTCCCCCTTTTTGTTATATCAAAAAGAATTTAAACACCTTTAAGCTTAAAATAACAATGGAGGTTTAGACTTTGTGTTGAGTGGATCGAAAGATCGATATTTACCAAGAGGGGGGGTGAATTGGAAATTTGAAGGATTGTAGTGGAAATTGGCAAATTAAAATTGAAGAACAAGGATTTTAGAGTGGTTCAAGTTCCAAATGAACTCTACATCCACTACCTTAGTCTCACTAAGGATTTGCAACAATTTCACTAAATTGATCTTCCCCTTTTCTAGGACAAGGAGGCAACCCTTTACAATATCGGTTGATTTTTCTACCCAAAAATCAACCCAACCCTCACACAAGAGAACAAAGGAATTTGTAGGCTAATTAGGTATCTCTCAATACAAATGATAGCCCCAATACAAGCACTCAACCCAATTTTACAAAATAAGAATGAAGAACACAAATTGGGATTTTACACAAATTTGGGATTTTTGCTCAAATGCTTGAATTTGATGTTTGGATGTTTGCTTGAAGTTCAATAGTTGTAGCTGATGCTTTTGGATGTCCCTTTTATACCTTCTCATTGATTTCTAGCCGTTTGGGTGGTTGGGAACATAAATGGAGCCGTTGGAACCCTCTCTTGCCACCATTAATGCTGTCTGCACCAACCCGTTTCGGAACACGGGAAACCTGTTTCGGAACGGACTAAAATAGAAAGAGCCGTTGGGGTGCATTTAAGAGCCCGTTTCGAAACGCCTTAGGGCCGTTTCGGAACGGTTTTGCCACTGGAAAAGGGTCGTTTCGGAATGGTACTAGACCGTATCGAAACGCCTTAACGGTTTTGATAAAATCAGTTAAGACATACAACGGTCATATTTTTCAAACTGAAACCTAGCCCCTGTTTCGAAACGGTATTGATCCGTTTCGAAACGGAATGGCTACTGTCAAAGGGTCGTTTCGGAACGGGCATATGCCGTTTCGAAACACCCCTTATATATTTAAAAATCTGAAATATTTGAAATAATTTAACCCTTTTTAAATCCAACATGAAGAACAGTTTCGAAACGAGGTGAGCCGTTTCGAAACGCTTCCATGTGTTTCGATACACGTATCGGAACGGTGGTCGACAGTGGTGAAACTGTTTCGAAACGCCTTGAGGCCGTTTCGGAACGGGTACGTGAAAACCACTGTTTTGGCTTGAAACACTTAGAAAAATAATTGGAAAAGTATGTTTTTAACTTAGGCATAATATAAAAATTATATGGGGATATTTTTAGGACTTAAAATTCGTTTTGACTTTTTTTAATTTAGTCCTTAGGTTTTTAGTTATATCAAAATTAAAATATTTGTTTCACAATCTCCCCCTTTTTGATATAACAAAACCAAAGTTAGAATTTTTGAGAATTTTGAAAGTTTTGAAAATATTCTAACTCCCCCTTAATTTAAGATAGGTTTTTAAAACAATTTTGATTTGAAGTTTAAACCTTTTAAAAATTAAAAACGAATTTTAGTGTTGTGGCTCTTAAATTTCTTCTCCCCCTTTTTGTTAGATCAAAAAGAATAACATAAGCTCATAGAGAAGATAAAAGATTAGTACCAATAAGCAATAATAAGCAACCATAAATTCATAATCAAAATATCCAAAACATAATTCAAAACATTAAGTTCAATATAATTCAAACAACAAAATCCCAAAATAAAATAACCATAAGCATAGGTCCTAAAACATGATAAAACATAAGATGCAATCTAAATCCTAAAAAGCATAAATAATATGATATGAAATGAAGATCCTAAGCCTCGCCATCATCATCCTCATCATCCTCATCATCATCGTCCTTGGCTTGAGAACGTTGAAACTTCGTCAATTGCCCATAGAGAGTGGAGAAGGAGAGATCCAAGTTGGAATGAGAAGTTTCAAGAGAACTAAGACGATCCTCGACATTCGTCAAACGATTGCCCATTGTTTCAAAGCCCGAAGTAATGCGAGTGTCCAAAGCATCGAACCGAGAGTCCAAGGCATTGAAACGCTCGGTAAGGAAAGCCGTGAGGGCATCATTGTTCGCGGCTTGAACTTGCGGTGGAGGAGCAACAAGAGGAGGATCCGCTTCTCTATCAACTCTTTCCCAAATATCATTCACATAATGGAACCCGGACTTGCGAAGGGATGACTCACCTATCTTGGTCTTGCGAGGTTCCGGAGAGTCGTAGGTACAATCAATACCGAGATGGTGGAATAGGGCGCTCAAGACAATGCCATAAGTGAAGGATGTCAACTCATTTGTGTCAATAAGCTTGATATTACTGACAATCTCGGCAAAGATGATCTTAGGCACATTTGGGCGCTCACCCCTACGGAAACACTCTAACCAAAAATGATCTCTTTGACGGATATGAGAATATTTACCGCCGGAAGGGCGAATAAACCAAGAGACCATCAAATGAAGAACACGATCATGCACATCCAAATGAAGTGCTTTGCCGGTGAAAGTGCCAAAGTGGCGTTCATCTTCAAGACCCTCATTTTTAAGTTTAAGAGCAGACTCCAAAAGTTTAACATTTATGACAACCTTTTTGCCTAGCAAGGATGACTCAATCCCTATGATCTCGGTCTTGGACTCATCATAAAGAAAGTGAGCATTAGAGTAAAAGATGAGTACCATATTTTTGTAGCAAACATCCGGAAGACTCAAGAAATCCATGAGATTCCACTCATCCAAACGAGGAAGATAACGAAAAAGGAATCGCTCGGAATTGAGGAATTCAAGATCGATAACACGTTCCTTACGAACCGCGAAATCCTTGACATAAGCAAAGCGAGCACGTGCCTCCGAAGTTTTGAAGGATTTCTGAAAAAGCAGAGTGAGATTCGGACGAATGCTCGATTCACCGGATTGAACGGCCTTGCGCTTTTTGTTCGATTGATCCGCCATCTAAAAACATTAAGCAAGTGTTTTAAAATTGAGTGTATGCATTGATAATTAAAATCAATCCAATAAGAAATCCCACTTAGGTTTTTGAAAACAAAATTAAAATAAAAACAGTTTAAAAAAATACGATTGAAAAATTTTATATTCGAATCAAAAATTTTGGGATTTAAAAAAATTTTCACAAGATTTTGAAAACCCACAACAAAAACATATAATTTTTACAAAAAATAAAATTTTCTAACCTAAGATTCGAACATGAATTGAAAGAAAAGAGAAAAAATTGAAAAATTACCTTAGTTTGGGATTTTGGATGATTTTGAAGAAATCCTTGCACAAGATTGATGAAACTTGCTTAGACTTGAGTTGAAGATTAAAACCCCTCACAATTTTGTGAAAATCAAGGAGTTTGAGAGGGTATTTATAGAGAGGGAGGCGGTTTAGGGTTTTAGAGTTTGATAAAAAAGTGAATTTGTATCATTAAAAGCCCTAGATAAAGCAATCCGCGAAGCCGTTTCGGAACGGTCAAGACCGTTTCGGAACGGGCGGCTAGGGTTTTGACCATTTTAAAACCATAAACAGAACGTTTCGATACGTTGTTGACCGTATCGAAACTCCCTTTGACCCGTATCGGAACGCGTTCCGATACACCCCCTTGGCAGAATCAAAAACGTTTCGGAACGATATTAGGCGTTTTGAAACGCCCTCTTCTTAGAACTTGATTTAAGGTATCCGTATCGAAACGGGTTCACCTGTTTCGATACACCTGGTCCTAGAAGTGCAGATGAGGCTCTAAAAATGCAGAAAAATGATCTTATAAGAGGCCTAACATATATAAATGTCATGAATGAGCAGGCAAAACATATTTAGGCATAAACATACTCCCCCTAACTATAAGCATGGATGAAATTAGGAGTTTAAACACATCAACATGGCATTTCACAAAATCAAGCATATTTAAGCACAAAAGAGGTCCTAAAAGGTCAAGATAGGCTAGCTAGACCTAACTCTCTCCTAAGGGACCAAAAACGCTCTTTGTCTAAAGGTTTTGTAAAAATGTCCGCTAATTGATTCAAGGTGTCTACATACTCTATAACCACATCTTCCTTAAGGACATGATCTCTAATGAAATGATGCCTTATTTCTATATGTTTGGTTCTAGAGTGTTGGATGGGATTTTTAGTTAAGCATATTGCACTAGTGTTGTCACATTTTAGGGGTATGGTTCCAACTTTAATTCCATAATCTAAGAGTTGTTGCTTCATCCAAAGGACTTGAGCACAACAACTCCCTAAGGATATGTACTCGGCTTCGGTGGTAGATAAGGCTACACTATTTTGTTTCTTAGAGAACCAAGATATGAGCATACTACCTAAGAATTGGCAAGTTCCCGAAGTACTTTTCCTATCAATTTTGCAACCCCCATAATCTGCATCCGAATAAGCATGTAGGTTGAAGGTAGAGTCTCTAGGATACCAAAGGCCTAAACAAGGAGTGTCTCTAAGGTATCTAAAGATACTCTTAACGGCTATAAGGTGAGACTCTCTAGGACTAGCTTGAAACCTAGCACACAAGCAAACACTAAACAAGATATCCGGTCTACTTGCGGTAAGGTAAAGCAAAGATCCAATCATAGAACGATAAAGCTTAGAGTCAACACACTTACCTCATTCATCTTTGTCAAGCTTTGTAGATGAGCTCATAGGAGTGGCTTGAGGCTTTGCATTCTCCAAGCCAAACTTCTTGAGCATATCCTTTATGTATTTTGCTTGGTTGATGAAGGTGCCATCCTTCTTTTGCTTGATTTGGAGTCCCAAAAAGAATGAGAGCTCCCCCATCATGCTCATCTCAAATTCACCTTGCATTAGCTTAGCAAACTCTTGACAATGACATTCATTAGTAGAACCAAAAATTATATCATCAACATAAATTTGAACTACTAAAATGTCATTTTTATACATTTTTATGAAAAGTGTAGTGTCCACCTTACCTTTTTCAAAACCTTTTTCAATCAAAAAGTTTGAAAGCCTTTCATACCAAGCTCTAGGAGCTTGTTTTAAACCATAAAGGGCTTTGGTAAGTTTAAAAACATGATTTGGAAATTTTGAATCTTCAAAACCCGGTGGTTGTTCCACATACACTTCTTCATTTATAAAACCATTTAGAAATGCGCTTTTAACATCCATTTGAAAAAGCTTGAAATTATGATAACATGCATATGCAAGCAACATTCTAATGGCTTCCATTCTAGCTACGGGTGCATAGGTTTCATCAAAATCTATTCCCTCTTCTTGAGTGTAACCTTGTGCTACAAGTCTAGCTTTATTTCTCACAATGTTACCACTCTCATCTAGTTTGTTCCTAAAGACCCATTTAGTTCCTATTGTAGATTGATTACTAGGCCTATCAACTAATGTCCATACATTACTTCTCTCAAATTGATTTAACTCTTCTTGCATAGCCATAATCCAAAAGTCATCTTTCAATGCTTCTTTTATGTTTTTAGGCTCTATGCATGAGATAAATGCAACATGGTTCATTAATTTAAGAGAAGAACGAGTGGTTACCCCCTTGGATGGATCACCCAAGATTTCACCATCTTTGACATAGTTCAACTCCCTTGGGTAGCTCACTTCCTTTTCCTCAATAGCCAAGTCCTTCAAGGCTTCAAGATGTGGATCTTGTGTGTCTTCTTCTTTTGGTTGAATCTCATCCTCCTTTGAAGTTTGACCTCCATCAAAGGCATTTATGATTCCTACATCATCATCATCACAAGAATCCTTCCTAGGAAGGAGGTTATCATCGAATACAACATGAATGGATTCTTCTACTACTAAAGTTCTTTTGTTAAATACTCGATAGGCTTTAGAGGTTAAAGAGTAACCTATAAAAACAGCTTCATCACTTTTTGCATCAAATTTACCTAAGTTGTCTTTTCCATTATTTAAAACAAAACACTTGCACCCAAAAGGGTGAAAATAGCTAATGTTAGGCTTTTTAGATTTTAAAATCTCATAAGGTGTTTTCTTTAAAATTGGCCTAATCATAACTCGATTTACAATATAACAAGCGGTGTTTGTGGCTTCCGCCCAAAAATATTTAGGTAAATTATTTTCACAAAGCATAGTTCTAGCCATTTCTTGTAAAGTTCTATTTTTCCTCTCAACTACCCCATTTTGTTGAGGAGTTCGAGGAGCCGAAAAACTATGGCTAATACCATTTTCATTCAAAAATTCTTCAAACCCTAAATTTTGAAACTCGGTTCCATGATCACTTCTAATGTGTGAAATTCTAAGTTCAAGATCATTTTGGGTTAATTTTGAAAATGTGATGAATTTTTCCAAAGCCTCATCTTTAGTACTTAAAAAGAGAACCCAAGTAAATCTAGAAAAATCATCAACTAACACAAATGCATAAGATTTACCACCCAAGCTCATAGTCCTAATTGGCCCAAACAAATCCATATGAATTAATTGTAAGCATCTACTAGTAGAAACATCATTAATGGATTTAAAGGAAGACTTATGTTGTTTACCCTTTGAGCATGCATCACAAATTTTATCATTTGAAAATTTTATTTTGGGCAAACCTCTAACTAGATTTAGAGAGACTAGTTTTTCCAAAACACTAATGCTAGCATGTCCTAACTTCCTATGCCACAACCATGCATCATTTTCATTTTGAGCAACTAAACATGCATGGGATGTATGAATGTCATCTAAATGCACCATGTATATATTTCCTATGCGATGACCTATGAGCATAACACTATTTGATTTAATGTCTACAATTTTACATCCATTTTTATCAAAAAGAACATTAAATCCTTTATCACACAATTGACTTATGCTCAATAAATTATGTTTAAGACCATCGACATACAAGACATTTTCAATGAGAATGGTAGAGTGATTACCTATGGAGCCAATACCTTTAATGTGGCCTTTGGAGTTGTCACCAAATGTTACTACTCCTCCACTTTTTGGCTTTAAATCCATGAATCGACTCTTGTCTCCGGTCATGTGTCTTGAGCATCCACTATCAAGGTACCATGAGTTTTGACTTTGTGCTTTGGCCTTGTAGCAATGCTCCCCCTACAAACAAAGATATTAAACCTTGGTTTTTGGTACCCAAATCATTTTGGGTCCATGAGTGTTAGCTCCCAAAACCTTGGTTCCCTTAGGAATCCAAGATGACATAGCAATAATATTATTAGATTTTACAAGTTCCTTAGGAACCCATACACTTCTAATTCTTTTAGCTCTACTATGTCTAGGGTAGCTACCTTGTTTGTAGTAATTAGTCATTTTCTTAGGTTGATGTGTTCTAGAGGGTTCTCCTACTTCATGGTTGACACTACCAACATTTTTTAAGGACTTTTTGAGCTCATTTAACTCACTTAACACCTTTTGGTGTTCACTATTGCATTGAGACAAAAGATTATTAAGATCAACATTTTCATCTTGAAAGAATTTAAGTTCATCTTTTAATCCTAAAATCTTTTTCTCAAATTTAGAATTAGCTTGAGTGAGTGAGTCATTTTTCTCATTTAGCTCTAAAATGATTTTCTTGTTTTTAATGACCGACTCTTTAAACTTCTCAACTAATTCATCATATACCTCTTGTAACTCATCATATGCATCATTTAATTCTTCATATGAAAAATCTAAAGTAGATGAGTTAGAGGTTACCAAGGAGGAATCTTCCTCAAGTGCCATGAGACAAAGGTTAGCCACTTCTTGTTCGTCATCCTCTGATGACTCCTCATCACTCCAAGTAGCAAGCTTGGCTTTGAGTTTCTTCTTCTTCTCAAAACCCTTCTTCTTGAGTTGAGGACACTCCGAACGGATGTGACCGGATTATTTGCACTCATAGCAAATGATGGGATCCTTCCCTTCTTCTTTGTTCCTTCCTTTGAAGTCCATCTTTCTTTGGATTTTTCTTCCCCGGTTGGACCTCATGAAGCGTGAGAATCGTTTGGCTATCATAGCCAATTCTTCAAGTTCATCCTCCTCACAAGATGAGCTCTCATCATGTTGTGAAGCTTTTGCCTTGAGAGCTATTCCCATCTTCTTCTTCTTTTCAACTTCAAGTTTCTCTACTCTTTTCTCTTCTTTCTTTTTCTCATCTTCCCTTCCTTGCTTCATGATCTCATGAGTAAGGAGAGAACCCACAAGCTCATCAAGCTTTAATGTCTTCAAGTTCTTTGCTTCGATGATGGCGGTTCTCTTCCCATCCCAAGCTTCGAGAAGTGAATAGAGTAGCTTCCGGACAAGCTTGTCTTCCGGTATGATCTCTCCATAGCCCTTTAGCCCGTTGACAATTGTGGAGAATCGATCAAACATCTTTGACACCGTCTCATCGGGCTCCATCTTGAAATTTTCATAACTAAGATTGAGAAGTCCAATCTTAGTTTCCTTGACATCATTGGTGCCTTCATAAGTGGTCTCAAGTGAGTCCCACACTTCTTTGGCATTTTCAATGGAAGAGACCTTTGAATAGATGTCCGGACCGAAAGCACAAAAAAGCATGTGGAGTGCTTTATCGTTGACTTGAATCTTCTTCCTCTCCTCTTCACTCATTTCGGCTTTCTTCTTCAACACCATCTTGCCTTCACCATCTTGCTTCAATGGAATGTATGGCCCATCCTCAATGACATCCCATACAAGGTAGTCACTTGACTTGATGAATAGCCTCATTTTGTTCTTCCAAAAGGAGTAGTTGTCACCATTGAAGAAAGGAGGCTTGGTGGTTGATTGTGACTCGTACATGCCGGAACCGGAGGTTGAAGCCATCTCTTGATATTTTGATGATCACACTCTTCCAAGGATCTCCTCTTGTGGTTGTTAATCCTCAAAGAGTTAAGCTCTGATACCAATTGTTGAGTGGATCGAAAGATCGATATTTACCAAGAGGGGGGGTGAATTGGAAATTTGAAGGATTGTAGTGGAAATTGGCAAATTAAAATTGAAGAACAAGGAATTTAGAGTGGTTCAAGTTCCAAATGAACTCTACATCCACTACCTTAGTCTCACTAAGGATTTGCAACAATTTCACTAAATTGATCTTCCCCTTTTCTAGGACAAGGAGGCAACCCTTTACAATATCGGTTGATTTTTCTACCCAAAAATCAACCCAACCCTCACACAAGAGAACAAAGGAATTTGTAGGCTAATTAGGTATCTCTCAATACAAATGATAGCCCCAATACAAGCACTCAACCCAATTTTACAAAATAAGAATGAAGAACACAAATTGGGATTTTACACAAATTTGGGATTTTTGCTCAAATGCTTGAATTTGATGTTTGGATGTTTGCTTGAAGTTCAATAGTTGTAGCTGATGCTTTTGGATGTCCCTTTTATACCTTCTCATTGATTTCTAGCCGTTTGGGTGGTTGGGAACATAAATGGAGCCGTTGGAACCCTCTCTTGCCACCATTAATGCTGTCTGCACCAACCCGTTTCGGAACACGGGAAACCTGTTTCGGAACGGACTAAAATAGAAAGAGCCGTTGGGGTGCATTTAAGAGCCCGTTTCGAAACGCCTTAGGGCCGTTTCGGAACGGTTTTGCCACTGGAAAAGGGTCGTTTCGGAATGGTACTAGACCGTATCGAAACGCCTTAACGGTTTTGATAAAATCAGTTAAGACATACAACGGTCATATTTTTCAAACTGAAACCTAGCCCCTGTTTCGGAACGGTATTGATCCGTTTCGAAACGGAATGGCTACTGTCAAAGGGTCGTTTCGGAACGGGCATATGCCGTTTCGAAACACCCCTTATATATTTAAAAATCTGAAATATTTGAAATAATTTAACCCTTTTTAAATCCAACATGAAGAACAGTTTCGAAACGAGGTGAGCCGTTTCGAAACGCTTCCATGTGTTTCGATACACGTATCGGAACGGTGGTCGACAGTGGTGAAACTGTTTCGAAACGCCTTGAGGCCGTTTCGGAACGGGTACGTGAAAACCACTGTTTTGGCTTGAAACACTTAGAAAAATAATTGGAAAAGTATGTTTTTAACTTAGGCATAATATAAAAATTATATGGGGATATTTTTAGGACTTAAAATTCGTTTTGACTTTTTTTAATTTAGTCCTTAGGTTTTTAGTTATATCAAAATTAAAATATTTGTTTCACACTTTGAAAGTTTTAAAATGTTTGGTTTTAAAATGGCTCCCCCTTACTCAAAGCATCATAAAAGTGTTAGTCCAACATATATGATCATCTAGTTGACATAAATGAAAATAAATCAAATAAAAGCAAAAGCAACTAGAATTTACCACACTTGAATCCAGGGGAGGATGTGAAGCCTTCCTTCATCAAGTGTCTTTCTTGTTTGCATGGAGCTCCCCCTCAATTTTTGACTTGTTGATCACTCTCCATCACACCTAGCAAAAGACAATCAAGTAATTTTGGTATCCAAATTACTTTGGATCCATAGACGTTAGTAGCACAAAACTTAGTCCTCTTAGGAATCTATTTTTCAATTTCATCCTTTTTAGTTGAAGTGGTTAGTCCTTTAGGGACCAAAACACTTCTAAAACATTTACCGTTTACAAATCTAGGGGCACTAGATTGTTTTACATAAAAAATTGATTTTCCAAAATTATTTTTCTTTTCAAGCTCTTTCTAAATCAAATCATTTTCTTCTTGAACTTTATGAAGCAATTTTTGTAAATCAAAACATTTTTATTCAAACTCTTCGAGTTTTGCTTCAAGTTCAAGTTTGGTTTTAGAAATCAAATCATTTTGAATTTTCAACTTTGAAATCATTTTATTATTTTTCAAAATGTGATTTTTAAACTCTAAAACAAAATCGTCATAGGCATCTTGTAATTCATCAAAAGAGTAAGAACATAAAGTAGATGAATTAGAAGTTACCCTTGAATCTTCTTCGATGGCCATAAGGCAAAGGTTGGCTTGTTCATCGTCGGTGGTGTCCTCATCACTCCAAGTAGCCACATATGCCTTCTTCTTATGGCTTGAAGTGTTTGCCCTCTTCTTTTTCATGGATTCTCGTGCAAGCTCTCTCAAGGCTTTCTTCATGAACGGGGCACACTTCTTGAAGAGATGAACTATCTCTTCTTCTTCATCCTCCTCTTCACTTGAATCAACATGATGACGTATGGAGGATTTGAGAGCAATGGCATTAGTGTTGATGCCAAGCCCTTTGAGCTTCTTCTCCCCCATAGCTCTAATTTCTTCCCTCTTCTTCTCCTCTTCTTTGTTTTTCTTCATTATTTGATGAGTAAGGAGTGACCCCATGAGTTCATCAAGATTCAAGGTCTTCAAATTCTTGGCTTCGATGATGGCGGTCCTCTTTGAGTCTCATGACTCGGGAAGTGAGTAGATGAGCTTTCGGACAAGCTTCTCTTCTGGGATGGTTTCTCCATAGCCTTTGAGACCATTGGTGATAGTGGAGAACCTATCAAACATCTTTTCGATGTTCTCTTCCGGATCCATCTTGAAGTTCTCATACGCTAGATTGAGGATCCCGATCTTGGTCTCCTTTACTTCATCGGTTCCTTCGTTTGTGACTTCAAGCTTGTCTCATACCTCCTTGGCACTCTCAGAAGAAGACATCTTCTCATAAATGGGTGGGTCAAAAGCACAAAATAGAATGTGCAAGGCTTTGCAAATAAGCTCCATCTTCTTGCGATCTTCGGCACTCCATTCCACTTTGCTTCATTGAGGCACGAACGGACCATCTTCAACTATGTCCCATAGCTTTTAGTCTCTGACTTAATGGAAAACTTCATCTTTGTCTTCCAATGGGCATAGTGAGTTCCGTCGAAGAAGGGCGGTTTGTCGATGGATTGCTCCATTGAGCCAGTTGTTTGAAATGATGATCGAGCTTGTTGGATCTTCTCAATAGGATGTTAATCCTCTTCAATTGAGCCAAGCTCTGATACTGATTGTTGGGTTATTCGGTGCTCAATTCCTTCAATCGTTCTTGCTCGTCAAGTGGTGGAGGAGTGGAATTTTGGGTGCAAGTTGTGTGGAAGCTAAAAAGATTAATGACACAATGATTTATAGTGGTTCAACCTTCTAACCAATGTCTACATCCACTACCATAGCTTCCCACTAAGGATTTCCAATCAATCCACTATTGATTCATCCCCTTTTCTAGGCTTAGGAGAAAACCCTTATACACCGATCAAGTTTTCTACCCAAAGCCTTGATCAAACCCTCTTTATAAGAGAAAAGATAAGCAAACATAAATCCCTCTAATAGGTGTTTGTTTGCACAATTTAGCTCTCACCCAAAACCTAAAACACTTGAGCAAATTTAACAATATTTAGCTCACTAGTGTTTGTCTATACAAAGAAATGACAATTTAGCACTAAGACAAATTCTTGATCATTTGTTGTTTGACAATTGAAGCATTAACCATTACTAGATGCTTGGAGGTCTCTTTTATACTCCTTAATGAGTTTGTAGCCGTTACTAGTCGTTGGGGTTGAATTGGAGTCGTTGGAGACTTAAATTCCCATATTTAATGTTGTTTTGCAGCCTTCTGTATCGATACGTGTGGACCCGTATCGGTACGACCTTCATCAGAAACTAGTCGTTGGGCTCTTGCCAGCCTAGGCGTATCGGTACGGTGTGACATTTAAAAGACTGTTGGGAAAGTTGTCGTTGGGTTGTTAAAATGGGGATCAGAACGCTTACGAGGCATATCGAAACGATCCCTTATCATATCGAAACGGCAAAGCATGTTTCGATACGGGTTTTGGCAGTGACCAAACTCTGGCAAAAATGTATCGATATGGGTAAGACCGTATCGGTACGGGCAGCTTGAAAATACAAGTTTGGATGTTTTAAATCATGAAAAACTTTTCCAAACACCTTTTAAAATACCTCAAACATATATTCAAGTTGTTTGGACTTAAATGCAAGTTTTAAATTCTTTTCAAATTAGTCCAATACATTTTTCAATTATTATATCAAAACATTATTTCTACAAACACGATATTAAAAATTTAAATGAACAAGAACCAAACATAAACACCTTCAAAACTAAATAAACAAACACGAACATAGCCTTGTTCGTTCAAGTTCGATTCATTTACATCCTAGTTATATTTTGATACACAAATCGAGTAAAAAATATATAACTCTTCTTTAAAATTTAAAATTTAAAATCTAAATCTCTAATAAACCCTTACTAAACATAAATGATCATTTAAGTAGTTTACCCATATATATATAGGGTAAACTACATAAATGACCATTATACTATTGGAAAAGTCGTGATTTGACCACTTTACGTTTTTTCCGAAGTAATTTAACCAGCATACTATTAAATTGGGTGCAATTTGACCATCAACCGTTAGAGGTTAACGGAAGGGTGATTTGGCAGTTAAAAAATAAGGGTATAATTACATATTTGATCCTTATTATTTACACATTCTTTCAATTTAGTCATAATTTTAATTTAATAAAATAAATTATTATTTAATTAGATGGTAACACGTGTCACTACCTTATTGGAGGGATTTTATTATTTGCATTTGATTAAATAAATTCATTTTCATCCTCTAATCAGGTGGTGACACGTGTAACCACCTAATTAAAGGAAGAAAATTACAAATGAGGTTAGGGGGATTCGAACCTGCATCCCCCAAAAACATGAAACATTCGCTTACCACAACGCTAAATACTATGTTATGATTTTATTCCTGCAATATATTGGTTAAAGTGAATTATAATATTTAGAAACATGCTCACACAAACATACACATCAAAGATAAGATAGAAACAAATAAAATTCATGATTTCTATTTTAGAGTATCATTTCTGAAACAATTGAAAAATAAATAACTTACACATGGTCTTTAGGCCACCAGACCTTCACCTTCAAGCCGACGAGATTCTCACCGTACTTCATAGAATCATAAGCCTGAAAAAGAATCAACATAAAAATGAAATCAATTGTCTCCAGAAGAATCATATGTAATATCATTGCTTCAACTATGTTCAAATTGCAGAGCACTGAAGAACAGGTTTGAATAAAGGGTTTGCTACAGACAATGAAGCACGGGAACGCCTATGTGAGGCTGTCCCGCGTCCCCGATACGTTGTCGGGACGGGGACGGTGCGGGGATGTCTCGGGGACGTCTCAAAAATATCGGGTACGGTCAAAATTACATCGGATACGGTCAAAGGAGGTTGGGGACGTTTCAGGGACGTATCCTTCATTTTTTGCTTAAAAATTATAAAAATAACCCCCAATTTAAATCCCCAATTTTAAGTCTGCCCTAATTTGTTTATTCGAAAGTTGGAACTCGTCTCTGTGCTCTCAACTTTTCTATCAAAGTCACTACAGGCAGCCTCTCAACGTCGGGGACACAAGGCCGGCGCCGGATTCTTCTTGGACGGCGACAAAGTTCCGATCAGCCCCATCAATCTCTTCATGTATTTTTGTTTCTTTACTATTTTTACTGGTGCCCCATCAATCTCAGCTTTAGTCCACTACACTTCATCGTCTCTTTTTCTTTCCAGTTTCTTCTTTCCCACGATACTAGCCCCATCAACCATTGTTTTTCTTTCCAATTACTATAATTTATTGTAACGTAAACCAAACATTATTTTCCTAGTTCTATGCTTAAAGGAAGAGAAAGTTTTGGAACTTTTGTATTGCTTATGGGTTAGTTTCCACGTGTCTACTAAAAGCAATTGATCATCCTCCCTCATTATTATTAATTTACAACTTGCCAGTGGAAGTGTTGTAGTAATAAGTTTTGTTCAAGTTTCTGTTTTGGAGATTTATAATGAGGAAATTTATGTGATCCAATTCCAAACTATCATTTAGGAAGTTTTAGGCTTTGAAAAGTAACGAATGTAAGAATTACGTTAAATCCAATTCCAATTCCAAAATGTATATTTTCGTGTAATGGGTATGCTTTGTAGCTATTCTTGTATATTTTTTCTTGCCTAGTTGTTTCATTGTGTTTATATGACCGTTTGATGGAATGAAATGATAAGGGTTTTAATTATGTTGATTCTTATTGGGTTTTGTTTAGTGATTGATGTTCAAAGCTGTAATTGTTAATATTGGTAATGAATCATTTTCCTCTGTTGTGTGTTAAGTTTGCTTTATTCGATATGATTCAAAGTTATACTACGGTCTTTTGCGTGTTTGATGTAGAACCTTGCATGAATACCTGATTTTCCTTCATGTATTATGTACAAGATGCATTACTCAGAAGTTGCATACTAGCGGCGGTTGATGTTTGATTTCAGTTTGAAAGATAACCTTGCATACTAGCATCTGTCCAGTCTTATGTTTTGCGTTCCCTTTGATGTGTGAAATGACAGACTTGACAGAAGTGATACGGTTTTCTTATCTTGTTACCGAATTTATATTGCCTTGGTTTGCTTGACAAGGGTAAAGCTAAGAGAAAATCATGATGTAGAGTCAGTTAGTTTGGTTTCCAGCTTGAAGAAGGGGCTCGATTCGTGTTAGAATAAGTTGAATCTTTTTTCTCCTCCACTACTATAGTTGGATGCACATGTTCTGACCCTAAAATTACACATTTTGCGCATGGATAACCTATACCTTCCATGGCATTTTCTATTTTAAATGCTAGTTTAACCTTTCTGAAACGGAAATAACAGGTCTCATACATGAATGTTCTTTGCTTTATATGATATTGTTTAATGTTTATGTTGTTGAAACAGATTTAACTTTTTTCTGAAACAGGAATTGCATGTCTCGTGCATGTATAACGTCTAGTGTTATGATAGACTGTTGCCATCTATGTATAATCTTATCCCAAAGAAATTACGATTCTTTATGAACTTGAGTATAAGCATGGTTGATATGTTGCCTTAATGACTTGAAAATGCCTATAACACTTTAAGCGTACCTTTATTTTTTGCATATAGTTACTGAATCTTTAGCAAATGTCCTGTTTGCAACTGGTTTTTTTGTTAGATTTCAACATTTATGATATTGTCAATTTATTAAAAATGCCTTTAATTTTCTTTAACTAATTTCTCGATTGCACTTATGGTATTAATCTTGGCATTGTTTATCATGATTTTCTTTTTTTAACTGTTATTTTTTTAATGTTAACAGTTGAATTAGTTGAAATATGGCATCCCAAAGTGGTGATGAGCCTAATTTTTCTAGTAGTGGAAGTGGAAGTGCTAGCGGGAGTGGATCGATTTCATCGGTACAAAATGACAATTCTTCTCCACTATGGAATTACATGACAGAATTGGAAAACGGGGGGCTACCGGAGGAACTTGGAATTACCGATGTAATATTTGTGGTGAAACTTGTAATGGAAGTTATACTAGAGTGAAGGCTCATTTGCTTCAAATTTCAGGAGAAGGGGTTGCAATTTGCAAGAAAGTGACTAAAAGCCAAAAGCTTGAGATGTTGACATTGTTAGAGGAATGGGAGAAGAGAAAGAAACAAGGAGCATCTAGAGAAGTTCTCTTACCTAGTCAATGTCAAAGTGGAATTGCAATTGAATCTTCTTCTAAAAAGAGAAAATCCAACTTATCGCCTATTGCTAAATCATTCAATACGAATCCTCATTATCAAAGGGCATTTACTTTTGCTGCAACTCACGACATAGGCGGTTATGTGCCCCCTGGTTACAATAAGTTGCGAACCTCATTGCTCCTCCAAGAGAAGAATAATGTTGAGAAGCTTTTACAACCAATTAAAGCAACTTGGCAAAAAAGGAGTAACTATTGTGTGCGATGGTTGGAGTGATCCAACAAGGAAGCCTCTCATTAACTTCATGGCTACTTCCGGAAATGGACCTATGTTTCTCAAGGCTGTAAATTGTTTTGGTGAAGTTAAGGATAAATTCTTCATTGCTAATTTGATGAAAGAAGTGATTGATGAGGTAGGTCACAAAAATGTGGTGCAAATTATTACTGATAATGCAGCTAATTGCAAGGGAGCATGAGAGATTATTGAGAGCATGTATCCTCACATCTATTGGACACCATGTGTTGTCCATACTCTTAATCTTGCATTGAAGAATATTTGTTCGGCAAAAAAACATCGAGGGAAATGAAGAAACATATTACTTGTGCAATTGGATTACAGAAATTCATGGAGATGTTGTACAAATCAAGAATTTTATCATGAACCACAGTATGAGGTTGGTAATCTTTCATAAATATAGTTCTCTTAAGTTGCTTTCAGTTACCGATACTCGTTTTGCCTCGATCATTGTGATGCTTAAAAGGTTTAAGCTCATCAAACGAGGATTTCAAGCAATGGTGATAAGTGATGAATGGGCTTCTTATAGAAAGGATGACACGGGAAAGGCAAACTTTGTGAAGGAAAAGCTTGTGAGTGATGATTGGTGGGATAAGGTGAGTTACATCATTGATTTCACAATGCCTATCTATGACATGCTTAAAGTATGCGACACCGATAAACCATGACTTCATTTGGTATATGAGATGTGAGATTCTATGATTGAAAGGGTGAAGCTTGAAATTTACAAGAAGGAAAATTGTGGCCCTTCAGACTTTAGTCCTTTTTATCATGTTGTTTACGAGATTCTTATAGCTCGTTGGACAAAGAGTTATACTCCTCTCCATTTCCTAGCTCACTCATTAAATCCAAGGTATATAATATTATTAGTTTTTAATTTTATATTCTTAAATTTTAGTTCCTTTATATAAATATATTTTTTAAATGTTGTAGGTTTTATAGTGATGGTTGGTTAACCGAGGATCTTAGTAGGGTTGCTCCTCATAGAGATGGTGAAATATCTCTAGAGAGAATGAAATGCTTTCGTAGGTTATTTCCAAATTATGATGATTATGACAAAGTCTTGGATGAGTATGCCAATTTCTCACTTAAGAGTGGACCTTTTGAAGATTTAATTTCTCTTACAAAGAGGTATTCTTCGGATCCGAAGAGTTGATGGGCTAACTTTGGTGTCGAAACTCCTTTGCTCCAATCTTTAGCTTTCAAAGTTCTTGGACAACCTACTTCATCATCTTGCTGTGAAAGAAACTGGAGTACTTATTCTTTCATCCACTCACTTAGAAGGAATAAGTTAAATCCAAGTCGTGCCGAAGATTTGGTTTATATCCACTACAACCTCCGCCTTTTATCAAGAAATTCTAGTCAATATGAGGATGAGAAAACCAAGATGTGGGATGTTGGTGGATATGCATTCGATTCTCTAGGAGATGTGGGCTATTTGGAGTTTGCAGAACTTTCACTCGATGAACCGGATTTGGAGAGTGAATTAATCTTGGAGGATGTTAACAATGATTGATTAATCGTTGTTATTTTGTTTCTTGCACTCTTTTACGGATTTACATGATGTGGACTATGTTGTTTTGAAGCTTTGATGTGATTTTGTTTATTGTTGAATTATGTAACCGGATTATGCATTTTGTTTGTTTGTTGTTGAACAATGTAACCGAATTATGCATTTTATTTGTTTGTTGTTGAACAATATAACCGGATTATGAATTTTGTTTGTTGGTAGTTGAACAATATAACTTGATTATGAATTTTGTTTGTTTTGTTGTGATTTTCTTAAATCCTTTGATGTGATTGTGTTTGTTATTCAACAATATAACATGTTATTAAGGTCATTTGGCATTACTATTTTTTTATTTTTTTACCTTATTATATTATGAATTTTAATTATATATATATATTAAATTTTATTTTATTTTTGGCGTACCCTTGCTGTCCCCGTACCCAGTAATTTTGGAAATTGTCGTTTCTCGTCCCTGTATCCGTTCTCGTATCTGTATCTATGCAACTTAGGCTACATATATATTTAGCCTATATCCACCATTTTTATAATGCAAATAAAGCACAGTTGAATAAAAGGTTTACTACATGCAATGGTTGTGCAATAGAGAATTGGGTTGGTGGGGTTTCTAGGAAGGAGTAATTATTACATTGCAAGATTATTGTTTCTAAGGAAACACAAAATTGGAACATCACAGAAAAATTAAACTGATGTTAAATGGCTCTTGAAAGATAAAGGACCTCAATGATGGTTAAATGCAGCATGAATACAGAAAGAGGCAAGATCTCAGGAATATTCAGAAAGCAAGAAGTAATAAATGGCCTCTGAATAGAAAAAAATGATGATCAAGGATGCAAGAATGGAAGAGTTCAAACTCACAAGAATCATCGAAGGTCACCTATAATGTTGGCATATGTTACTCAGACTCAGGTGAGTGTTAGAAGCAGGTATGTGAATTGCAGTGCGTTAAACTTAAGGCGACATTGATGCGTTTTGACAGTGGAAGAGTTTGAGAAGATTACTTTTTATACTAAAAACGTTTTAAGCTGACACAACATGAGTATGACAATACCTATAAACGTCTGTAATTGAATAAAAAATATGTTAAAAAAGACATGGAAATCTGTAAAATTCATTGATTAATATGATTACAAGCGAGCCCAAGGGGAAGACTTTAAGCAACAAATTTTCATGTTGTGCCATGTTCTTTTGGAATTTAATGCCACTACGAAATATTATAATTCACTTTAACAAATATAATGCAGGAATAAGTTTACAAAATAGCATTTGATGTTGTGGTAAGCCAGTGCTTTATGTTCCTGGGAGATGCGAGTTCAACTCCCCTTAACTTCATTTGTGATTTTCTTCATTTTCTTCCTTTAATTAGGTGGTGACACATGTCACCACTTGATTGGAGGATGAAAATGAATTTATTTAATCAAATACAAATATAAAATCCCTCCAATAAAGTAGTGACACGTGTCACCACCTAATTAAATAATAATTTATTTTATTAAATTAAAATTATGACTAAATTGAAAGAATGTGTAAATAGTAAGGACCAAATGTGTAATTATACCCTTATTTTTTAAACTGTCACGTCACCTTTCCCTTAACCTTTAACGGCTGGTGGTCAAATTGCACCCAATTTAAGAGTGTGATGGTTTAATTGCTTTGAAAAAAAGTAAAGTAGTCAAATCACAATTTTTCCAATAGTATAGTTATCATTTATGTAGTTTACCCATATATATATAACCCTTACTAGGTGTAATTTACACAAAATATTTATTTTAAATGTGTTTTAAGGAGTTGTTACATTTTAATATAACCTTTCTTAAAAATCTAAAAATTTATATCGCTATCACTCAAACCTTAAACCATAAACTCTAACCTTAAATCCTAAATTTTAAAACTTATAATCTAAGCCCATAAACTCTAAACCCTAAATTAAACATATAACCCCTAAATTTGACAAACTTGTGTATTAATGTTTCTCTCTGTGACGAGACACTATTAAACTACATATTTATAGAGAAAAAACTTTGATACACAAGTTTGTGTAAACTTAACTTTACATAAGCTTATCAAATTTAGGGTTTATGGGGTTTAGTTTAGGACTTATGGTTTAGGGGTTTATGTTGTATGGTTTAAAATTTTAAGATTTATGGTTAAAGTTTAGGTATTCATATTTTAGAATGTATAGTTAAAGGGTAATATTTAGGGGGTGTAAATGAACAGAGCATTCGATGAACTATTCGTAAATCGTTTGTATAACGTTCTTTTTTGTTCGTTTATTAAGCTAAACAAACAAGTATGAACAAAATTTTTATGTTTGCTTAATAAACGAACGAACACGAATAAAGGTGTGTTCATTCGTTTATGTTCATGAACAAGCTCGTTTACCTGGTTCTCCCTTTTCCTTTTAATTTTTTACATTTTAAATATTGGTGAAGGTATGGACTAAATTGAACACATGGTGAAATTTGGAGTTCAAACTGTGAAGCCTAAAAAGCTTAAGGACTTGTTCTGTAATTTTACCATTTTAGCAAACATATAAACGAACATATTAGCGGGCATATAAAGAATATGTTTGTGAACGTGCAATGAACATGTCTGCGAACGTTAAATGAACATATTCCCGAACATATAAACGAACATGTTCGCGAACGCTAAACAAACAAACGCGAACACCTCCAAAAAGTAAACAAACAAACACTAACACGATATTAAAATTTAAATGAACACAAACCAAACATAAACACCTTCAAAACTAAATAAACAAACACGAACATAGCCTTGTTCGTTCAAGTTCGATTCAGTTACATCCTAGTTATATTTTGATACACAAATTTGGTAAAAAAATTATATAACTCTTCTTTAAAACTTAAATTTAAAATCTAAATCTCTAACTCCAACACCATAAATCACAAACCTTTAAAACCTATATTAAACCCCCTCAAATTTGACAAACATGTGTAAGTTAAAATTTATACAAACTTGTGTATCAATTTTTTTCTCATAATTAAAATAAAAAAGGTTACGCATTAGGATTTATATCCAATAGTTTAGGATGTAGGGTTTAAGGGTTTAGGTGTAAGGGTTTATAATTTAGGGATAATAGTTAGAATTTAGATTTTAGGGTTAGAATTTAGGGTTTATAAGTTAGGGTTTAGTTTTTAGGGTAATATGGTTAGGATTTAGGTTTTAACTTATAAACCCTAAATTATAATTCTAAACCCTAAATTCTAAACATCTACACCTAAACCCATAAATCTTACACCCTAAACTAAGACCCTAAACCCTAAAATTAAGGCGCTTGTAGAAATTTTCAGTTTTCCACCGCCAGTGTATAGGATAATACTCTTACGCATTATGTATTAAATATAAGATTATTATCCTATACATTGGCGGTGAAAAACAAACAAGCGGGGTTATTTAAGGGTTTAGAATTTTAGTTTAAGGTTTAGAGGTTAGGGGTTTAAGTTGTAGGGTTTCAAATTTAGCATTTATAGTTAGAATTTAGAGTTTATAGGTTGTGGTTAGATTTTTTAGGGTTTTAAAGTTAAAAATTTAAAATTTTAATTTAGGCTTGAAAATAAGCATGCTTGTGTAATTTTTTTTACTATCAAATATTAATCCTTAAATATATCAAATGTATATTCCATGAATGTATAAAATAATGATTTAAAAAATAAAATAAGAACAAATATGGCTTCCAAAACATGGAATTGAATACGGGCCCATAAAATAACAAATTCTGAGCCGCTCTTTGTTTAGAAACCAGTAGGAATTATGATCCAAGAATAAAAAGCTAAGCAAAAATAATATCTGAAGGGCCTGCTTGTCTGATGGGAAGCTCTTCACCTTTTTATCCACTCGTTTATAAATTTTTTTACCCGCTTCTTATTTTTCCTTTCAATTGTTTACATTTTAAATATTGGTAAAATAGGGATTAAATTAAACACATGGTGAAATTTAAAGTTTAAATTGTGAAGTTTAAGGACTAGTGTAATTTTAACATTTGGCGAACATATAAATGAACATGTTGGCTACATATAAACGAATATGTTCGCGAATGCTAAACAAACAAACAAACAAATACGAACACCCCAAAAAAATAAACAAACAAACTTGAATACAATATTAAAAATTTAAACGAACATGAGCAGAACATAAACACTTTCAAAAATAAATAAACGAACACGAACTTAGCCTTGTTCGTTCAAGCTCAGTTCATTTACACCCCTAATTATATTTTGATACACAATCCGAGTAAAAAGATTATACAACATTTCTTTAAAATTTAAAATTTAAATCTCTAACTCTAAACCTTAAATGATAAACCCTTAAACCCTAAATTTAACTCCCTAAATTTGACAAATATGTATAAATTAAAGTTTACACAAATTTATATATTAACTTTTTTTTCTCGTAACTAAAATAAAAAAGGTTGTCTAAATTTTATTAAGTGTTATAAATTAAAATATAATCAAATTTATATTCCAAGAATGTATAAAATAAGAAGAAATATGGGTTTGAAAACATGGAATTGAATACGGGCCCATATAATAACAAATTCTGAGCCGCTCTTTATTTAGAAACAGATGGGATTAGGATCCAAGAATAAAAAGCTAAGCAAAAATGATATCTGCACTCTGCAGGGCCTGCTAACTCTTGAACTTTTTGAAGGAATATGATAAAATTTGGGAATAATGGAGTTGGAGATTAATTTTAGGGATATAGAGAAAGTTGGGTAATTTTTTATAATTTACAAAAAATTATTACGGTGAATACTAAATTCGCTTTCTGCAGAAGGTGGTCAAAGTTATTATTATTTTTTATAGGTTCACCTCTTACAGTTGGCGATTAAAACGAACATGTACGCTGCATACATGAGTTCACGTCCACAACACCCTTAACAAATTGGGAAAAAATATTAAAATAATTTAAAATACTTTTTGCAAGAGACAACTACACCATGTAGGGTCGTCCCTGGGCATGGGTAATAGGGCGCCCTATCCTACCAGGGCCAATTTTTTTCGAATATGTATAATTATGGTTTAATATTTTTTAATATTTATTGTTTAAAAATTAATTTTTTTTAATAATTTCTATTAGAATTCTATTCTTAAAATTTATTTTTTTATATTTGTTATTATGGATATAATTTTGTTTCGATACTTGTTATTATAGGCTCTTTTTTCGAATACTTGTAATTAGGGGCTTATTTTTTATTATTTATTGTTATTTCAATATTTGTTATTAAGGTACAAATTTTTCAATACTTGTTATTATGAGTCTAATTTTTCAATATTTGTTACTAGGGGCCTATCTTTTCTAATATTTGTTATTAGGGTCCTACTCTTAAATTTTATTTTTTTCGATACTTGTTATTACGAGTCTAATTTTTTTTTTCAATACTTGTTATTTATGGTCTATTTTCCCTAATGTTATTTATGGTCTATTTTCCCTAATATTTTTTATTACATGCATACTCTTAAATTTTAAATTTTCAATACTTTTTATTAGGGTTCCATTTCCCCCTATATTTGTTATTACAAGAATACTCTTAAAATTCATTTTTTTTTTAAATTTGTTAATAGGGACCTATTTTTTTATATATCACTTGTTACTAGGGTCTAATTTTAATTTTATTTTTTCCAATACTCGTTATTAGGGAAAGGGTGAGCAAAACTCTACTCGAGTCGAAAAAACTGATTTTTTCGACTCGACTCGAAAAAAAATTCAAATAAAGTTTGAGTTCTAAAATAAAAATTATAATAACTCAAAATTTTAGTATTTAGTAGATAAATTTTTAAATTCGAGTTGTAAGGACTCATAAACTCACATAACTTGAAATTATTTTACTCATCAACTTAACTCGATCGAACGCTCACCCTTAATTATGGGCCTATTTTTTAAGTTCGCCCATGAACCACCAAAATTTCAAAAACGGGCCTGACACCATATACTATAGCATTTGTCGTAGATTTTTAAAAATTCTCCCAAGGCAATTTTAGAAGAAAAATCCTTTTTTAATTGTTATTTGGGAAACTGGCTCCCAAAAAATTATATTTGGCAAAATGACCCCCAAACTTGCCACGTCGGTGGACCTCGCGTTGTGTAGGATGCGAGGTCGGATATCGCGTTCTACACAACGCGATTTCAGTCTACCTGGCCTTGTTGTTTGTGTTAACGGTTTTACAGTACCTCGCGTTCTGCAAAACGCGAGGTCCCCGAGAATTTGAAAAGGCGGCTAAATATATCGCACAAACCTCGCGTTCTGCAGGATGCGAGTTCTGTGCAATTTTGGGCTGAAAAACAAGGGAAACAAGTATGGATAGGCCTGTTCGAGCCCAATTTCGGGCGTGTAAATCGTATATTTTTAGCGATAATCGAGTTTGGGGTCGTAGTACTTGAAATTGTCTATTGTATGATACTAACATGGTTAATTTCCGTCCATTCTACAATGGTTTAAAATGGCTTCGAAAACCCTATGCTATCATGCATTTTTTTTAATGAAGTTGCATTTCAACAAATGTCGATAGGCATGTTCGAGCAGAATTTCATACGTAGAAATTTCAAATTTCTAGGTAACATTGAGTTTGGGGTTGTAGTAGTGGAAATTCTCTATCGTATGTCACTGACACGGTCAATTTTCGTCCATTGTACGCTGATTTAAAGTTGCTTCGAAAACACTATCATAACATATTTTTTTGAATAATTGAAAATATAAGATGACGTACTGTATAAATCGAAGTAGACTGACTTTATTGATTCGATTGTCATGGGGAACTCACATATACAAATTATAAATAATTAATTAAGACGAGGGGTTGAGCGATTAGGACACTTAGGAGCTGTGTGTCCAGGATTTCGACATACAGTACAATGCTTCTTTTGTCCGGTTTTCTCTCGATGTTCGACCATATCCTCGGCACAGTATATTCTTGTAGAACGTGGACGTCCTTTGCCTCTTATTAGTGATGGATCTGGGCGTATGATCGGTTCAGTGTCCACAGCATTCGGATCAACCTCATTTCTGATTAGAGGAAACTCTTTTTCGTAAACCTTAAACACCATTTCGAGTAAGTATACCGGATCAACCATACGCATGTATTGTATCCGTTGGTTAGTGCAAGTAGCAATGGCGTGTGCGCACGGGTATTTGAAAGTTTGGAAAATTCCGCACTCGCAGGTTCTTGCCCTCAGATCTACCACGTAAGCGTTGTGTCGAATGCCTTCCAACTGCCTGGAAAATTCTGCTACACGAAACAAGTGTCCTTCTCGCGAGAAGAGAGTTGCTTGCATCTGTCTTGATTGGCCCAATTGAGTATGCAGTTTTGTGCGGAAATCTGGATGGACTTTGTGTCCACCTGCCATGTACTCAGTTGCTTGCCTTCCCAAGGTTGCAAAAAGGGTAGCCAAACGATAATAGGTCGCTTTGACAATGGAAGTGATAGGCAACTGCCGCACTTAGAGGTGGCAATCGGGTCATTCGGTTCGGGTTCGGTTCGGTTCGTTTCGGTTCGAGTCATTTCGGGTCTATCTAGAATCGGTTTAGATTCGGTTCGGGTCGGTTCGGTTCGGGTTCGGGTCTAATTCGGGTCTGTGATGAGTCGGATTCGGTTCGGGTATTGGATCGGGTTAAAATCGGATCGGTTGTTTTCGGGTCGGGTCAAAATCGGATCGGTCGCTTTCGGTTCAGGTCAAAATCGGGTCGTTCGGGTCGCTTTCGGGTCGGGTCAAAATCGGATCAATTTCGGGTCGATTTCGGTTCGGGTCAACATTTAAATTTTCGGGTCAATTCGATTTGAGTTGGGTTAAAGGTTTGAGGTTTAGTATTTATGGTTTCGTTTAGAGTTATTGGTGTATGAGATTAATTCTGATTTAACTTGTTAATCTATGTATTTGAATTTGATTAAATATTTAAATCAAAGTTTCATGTATCCATATCAAATTTTTTGTATAATTATATTAAATCAATCAAAGTTTATTATATGTAATAATAATAATAATAATAATAATAATAATAATAATAATAATAATAATAATAATAATAATAATAATAATAATAATAATAATAAT
Organism: Hibiscus tridactylites; assembly: GCA_958450335.1. Classification (NCBI taxonomy): domain Eukaryota; kingdom Viridiplantae; phylum Streptophyta; class Magnoliopsida; order Malvales; family Malvaceae; genus Hibiscus; species Hibiscus tridactylites. The sequence continues at coordinate 16,999,987 of OY288281.1, read as the reverse complement.
AATAATAATAATAATAATAATAATAATAATAATAATAATAATAATAATAATAATAATAATAATAATAATAATAATAATAATAATAATAATAATAATAATAATAATGTCTGAAATTAATTAATTTATTAAACTTAGGATCTAATTGAGCTAACTAAAATCTAAAAGCATAAATCACAGACATAATTAAAACAATTCTAAAACTAAATGTGAAATTTCAATTAAATTAATCTAAATTGAAACTCAATTAAATTAAAAAGAGAAAGACAATTGGTAAAAATTGAGAGGGAAAAGACAAAATTTTGGAGGGAAATAAACCACCAATGTTTTAAGCTAGATTAAAAAAGAGAAGAAAAAGACAATTGAAAAAAATAGAGAGAGAAAAGACAAAATTTTGGAGGGAAATAAGCCCCCAATTTTTTAAGCTAGAGATTAATTACTTTTTAGGTCATGTTGCATTTAAAATGTTACATTTTAGTCAACTTTAAGTTTTAGTTTAATTTAATTTAGTCACTAGTAGTGATGCAATTAAAGGTTGCCCCTATGAATTGGTCTATTATGTATCAATTCCTTTTAATGCAATCTTTTGACATTTTTTTCTTTGTAAATGTAATATTAAATATTGGGAGAGAAAATAGTACATTGAAACTCTAAATTTAAAAATTAGTTTATTTAATTAATATTGAAACGTAAAATAACATAAAATGTTATTATACCACAACTTTGACAAGAGGAACAGTCTCTTCCATGATATAGTATAAAAAGATAATAAAACATACTTCTTTTTATTATTTATTATATTGTTAAAAATAAATATTCGGGTTAAAATCGAGTCAAAATCGGGTTAAAATCGGGTCGATATTCGGTTCAGCTTTCGGTTCAACTTTCGGTTCGGGTAGCATTCGGTTCGGGTCAAATCAGTTCGGGTCCATTCAGTTCGGGTCCATTTCGGTTCGGGTCCATTTCGGTTCAACAAAAAATTTCGGTTCGGTTCGGTTCGACTCGGTTCAGTTCGGGTTTCGGGTCAACTTTGGATCATCATGTTCGGGTCAAAATCGGGTTTCGATTCGGGTAATTCGGTTCGGGTTTCGGGTCTCGGGTCAAGTTTGCCAGGTCTAGCCGCACTCCCTTCAGTGATGAGTTCACTGCCTCAGCCAAGTTTGTTGTCATGTGACCATAACGTTTACCCTCGTCATACGATCGAAGCTATTTTTCTTTTGGGATTTTTTCAAGGTATTCTGCGCCTGTTTTGTTTCTCGCTCTCAGTTCCTCCAGCAGGTCAGACACCTCTTGTTTGTAGTGTGAGTTGCCTACGAGATGACAGTTGAATAGTTATGGGAGTAAGAAATAATAAAAGGGACTAAGAAATAATATAGTAAATGAAAATGACATAAGGACGTACCCATATCGAGCACCATTTGACGTTCATCACGGTTCTTGTATTGCAGCAGGTAGTTTACGGCTATGTGTCGCAAGCAAAAACGGTGGTGAATGTATGGAGGCTTCCAATAGTTACCCAAATTTTCTATCGCCCACAACAGCGCTGTGCCTCTGTCAAAAATAACACACACCCTTTCATCCCTTCTTCGTATTACAGGATCAAGGACATATTTTTGTAGGTTCTGAAGGAAGAACTTCCAAGACTCCAAATCCTCCGTCGGGACGATTGCGAATACAACAGGAACGCATTTGCGATTGTCGTCCTGTGCTATAGCTAGAAGTAGGGCCTGTGTATATCTTCCGTACAACCATGTGCCGTCGATTTGGACCATCGGTTTGCAGTGCTTGAATGCGTTGATGCACTGGGGGAAAGTCCAAAATAACCGGTGGAATTGAGAAACACCTCAGACGACACGATCATTTTCGTATGCCGGAACCGTATCATGTTTGACAACCATTCTAGGGATGTGTTTCTGCAGGAGATTAAGCCACGGGCGCAACTCTTTGTAAGATTCCTCCCATCGGCCATACATTTCCTCTTTGGCCTTTTTCCTTGCATACCATGCTTTCGAATAACCTGGACGGAAGCCGGTGACATCTAGAGCTGCAGCCTGACATGTGGGGACCGACACAGTAGGATTTATTTTCACCAGTGTCGAAAAGATGTCCCCGAGGTACTTTGCATCCAGGTTCTTGTGATCCTGGTTGAGGCTAGCAACGATGCATGTATGGGGCCCCTCAAGTTTTGTTATTTTCCAACGGTTGTCTGCCCTCTTCAACTCTGATATACGGATTTTCTATTTACAGCCTTGATTTTTTTGGACGCAATAAGCCTTGTAGTATGTGGATTGGGTTTTATCCACTACCGTCTAAACATTATGACGAAGGTTGTACTGTTTAACTGCCGCCACCGCAATTTCCTTGTTCAAGAACGCCATACCAATTCTCAGTTCACCATTAGAACGGTTGACTCGGCCATCTATTGTGTCGTCATGCGGAAAATCAGGGACGTCCATTGCATCTATATCAACCGTTGTGAAGTGGGATGGTGGCTGGAACATAGAAATTGGTGTTGCGTCTATAGGAAAGTTGGTGGTAGTCGGTTCTTCATCCAAATCTGGTGGTGGAACGGTAGTGTCTTCCGGTAGAACTGTCAAGTCTTCTGGTTCGGGATAGAATGGCCCCAGCTCGTCTCCGTCAGGCCCGGGTTCTCTAATCGGTTCTTCGTCAGAAGCATCCTCCAGGACCTGGAATAGTAGAGCTTCGTTGATCACTACCCTTGGAGGCGAGAATTGGGGTCGATGAGCAGGAGACCTCTCACGAGATCGCTCACGAACTGCATTTCCAAAACCAAAATCAAGATCATCATAAGAAGAATGTATTCCCATAGATGGTTGAACGTACTCCGTGCTAGGGACATACGTTGAGTGTCGTTCATATGAGGAATCATGGTTGTGCATACCGTAAGAAGACGACGCTCCCTCACCTCCAAAAGAAGAATGTCTCCCCATAGATGGTTGACCGTAGTTGGTGCTAGGGACATACATTGAGTGCCGGCCATATGATGCTTCATGGTCGTGCGCAACGTAAGGAGCCGACATTCCCTCCCCCCCCCCAAACTATAAAGATTGTATGAATTGTATGGATTGTACGATGCATTTGTTGGTGCATCGAATTCATCGTTTGGGGGTTGGTTCAGGTCAAACCCGATACTAGCTACGCACGACTGCCTTGGAGAAGCAGATGACGATGCACCAAACTCGTTGTCTTGGCACAGTAGGCTAAAATCACGTCGTAGACCTGCGGTCGGGCTAGCAACGTTGGCATTCGGATCGAAGTCGAAATTCACCCGGCCCCAGCTTGGTATTTCGACAACTAGATTAGACTCGGAGAACGATGCATACAGCTCGAGGGGCGTTCCAATTGAATAGTCGAAGTGGGTTTCCATCATCATGTCCACATCAGCATTTTCCGCAGTTTGGCATACAGAGTACTGTAAAGGGTCTATAGATGTTGGCACCCGATACTTCACGTCGGACAAACGGTGATTATCGAAATGAGGGACTTTTGCCTCCAGTTCCTTGACCAACTTCTTGAACGATAATCTCCTCGGAAGCTTTAGCGTTACCGGATCTTCGCAGTGAAAAAGGACGCCGAGTTCGGTACCCTCGAATATTTGCCCATCGTAGTAAACTAGCGTAGTAACACCTCGTCTGGCCATTTGAATATTTTCTGAAAGACTTTTGAATTTTTGATACTTGGAAAATTCTAGAAATTGTTTGCCAATTGAAACTTATATTTTCGTTTTATGGTTCTGCTTCATATATAGGCAAAATTATTGGCCCTTGAAATCCCGGAGAATCTGGTTGTGTAAGGCAAATAATGGTTTCGAGAGGTAACTTTGCTTGTCCATTACCTAAAACCGATAAGCAGGTAAATGATGAACAAGTCAGGAATGGCGTGTGCCCGGGAGGCAGTCCCCTAACTTTCGACAAGTAAGGGATAGAGTTGATGGGAGGCAGGGTTAACCAGTATCTCGCGTTCTGTAGAATGCGATATTAGTACATCGCGTTCTATACAACGCGAGGTCCATTAATATCGCATTATGTAGAACGCGAGGTCACTTTAATTGCTTTGTTTCAGATATTCTGTCAGAAGTTATAATAACCGTACTGTTTACTCTTTGTTTGTTTGTGTAATTGAGAACATGTTCGAGAATTTGAGACAGTTGTAGTCTGGTAATGTAATTGAATACTACTAGTGGTGCATAACGTGAGGTCCCTTTATATTATTTGAGACAAAGATTACGTCAAACAAATTTATGTTTGAATAACTTAGACAATTGTAGTTTATCAATGTAATTGAGTAGTAGTGGTTTTACATAACTTGAGGTCCGTTGAACATTAATAAATGATGAAATAAGACGTCATATAACATAATTGGAAGATAATTTCATAAGTTTATGGTTAATCCGAATCATCATAGTCAGTGGACACGTCTGAACTTAGGTTTAGTTCTTCGATCAGCTGTTGTTTTCTTTGTCTACGCCTGTACATAAAAAGTTGCAGCTCCTCCGCAGCCGCATCAACATCCGGTGAAGACGGTGTATGTTCAGTGTTCGGAGCAGGTTGTACGGGTGCAGACGTACTACCTTCGCCGGCGTTGACGTTGTCAAACTTAACATTGAAATCGACGTCTCTAGCTCCGACGAAATTGAGCCGGTCATACATGTTACGAACGTATGTTTCGTTCGTAAGCTTCATAACGTAGTGCGTTTCGTTAGCTGACGGTGTTGGGATTCGAAATTCCATGGAAGAAATTTGTTTGCCGGTGTGTTTACTAACCTCGATTGTTGTCAATTGTATTAAATCTTTTAGTGACATTTTGCCGGTGATTGTTGACTCAAAATAAGTATCGAGAAAATAAAATGTTGCCTGAAATTTTGCCATAAGGTGAGCAAAGATTGGGTGTTTAGAGAGAATTTGGAATGAGTAAATGATGGTGGAATTCGTGGGTATTTATAGGAAAGGAAAAACACCACATAAGTAAATTTAAGTCGAATCAAAACTTTATTTATAGTAAATAAAAAACGCAACACATGTAAATTTCACTCGAATGAAAACTTTAATTCGCATTTCATTTAACAAAACTTTCAACATGTATTATTTAATAAGTAAATTGAGACAACTAGATAAATTATCTACAAAATTCGAAATAATATATGCAAAAAGTCCGGTGGGCAAATGTGATCGGAGGTCCCGACTGAAAGAAGCAGAGCGCGATAATCAGATTTCTTCTGAAATGGTAGCAGCTTTGATCCACATTAGCAAATGTAATCGGCACCGGCCGCATCTGAAAATGTTGGCTGCCACGGCAAAATGTCGATATGAATCCGCCCTCGCTTCCTAAAAGTCGTTTCCTTTCAAAACTGTAGCCGGGGATCCTCTCGACGGTGGCTACAGAAGCTGCTATTGAAGCCACTACTGCAGCACACAACCTCCAAAATATTGCGATATGTCGGTAAATATTATTCAATGAACGTATCATGCGGGGGTATATACCCCGCGGAACACAAATCTTTAAGTGAACTCCAACTATCATAAAGGAACAAAATTTCGGACATAAAAATTCCAACTGTAAAAAACGTAACATTACACGAACTCATATTCAACTGACCTAAACTTAACTGGTTACAAAAATTTATCGCCGTGCATATATATATACCAACATCTCAAGGACCTCGCGTTCTGTACAACGCGAGGTTTGAATGACCTCGCGTCCTACAGAACGCGAGACTGCCACGTCAGCATATTCACCTCCCTCTATAAATAGCATATTCACCTCCCTCTGTAAACATATTCACGTAAGCAGTTTTCGCTTGTAGCTACTAATGGCAACATAGCGCGTATTTTGGAAGTTTTGTTCAAACTAACTTTCAAAATATTGCGCTATGTCGTTATTTGTAGTTACTAATGAAAACATAGCGCGTATTTATGAAGTTTTTTTCGATTATTATTGTTGTTGTTGTTGTTATTATTATTATTATTATTATTATTATTATTATTATTATTATTATTATTATTATTATTATTATTATTATTATTATTATTATTATTATACTAATAATTTTTATGGAGTCTAGTATTATGGTCGGAAATGCGTTGATCATGCGGTTGCGGAACCTTGTTCTCCAGCGGTGGGATTTGTCGATACGTTTTATATATCGTGAAGCAAACATGGTTGCGGATAAGTTAGCAGGTTTGGCTCAGAACAGACAGGGAGGGTGTTTTGTTTTTGATTCTCCGCCGCCTGAGGTGACTCAGTTGGTATTAGATGATATTGGGTAATGTTTTGTTTTGTTTCGATTGTAATTCTGTTTCGGTAACACCATGTCTACTCTTTTCCCCCATTTAGGCTTAGGGGGGTTTTTAACGAGGCACATGGTGTTATGTCGTCCTTCTTATTTATCAAAAAAAAAATTTATTATTATTGTTATTATTATTATTATTATTACTATCATACTAATAATTTTTATTATTATAATTATTATTATGATATTATTAGTATGATTCATTATTATTGTTATTATTATTGTTGTTATTATTATTAATATAATTATTATTTTAATTATAATTATTATTTTTATTACTTCTATAAATTGGAGGTTTTTTTAGAAAAAAACCACAGAACGCGAGTTCTATAGCATTTTTACAAAAAATTCTCAGCAACTTTTATATGTCGTTCGATAACATGGAGCCCTTGCTACGCATCGAAGCGAGTCACTGCAGTCAATATTGGCGAAACACTCCAAAGGTATTATTTGTTTTCCCTTTTATTTTCTAAATTTTTTAATTAAATTATATTTTTTTTATTTTACTAACTATTTTATTTTATTTTTTTGCAGGGATACGAACGTAACTTACAATGTTACCTTAACCGTATCAACATCGCACTCGTTGATGCTGTTATAGAGTGGATTCAGCGCGCTGGTTTTGGGCACATAGCTCGGTATATAGGGGGTGAAGGTAAAATCGCCGTTGATCAGCGCGCTGATAGAATGGTGGAGACCCGAGACGCACACGTTTCATCTTCCATTTGGCGAGGCAACAATCACGTTGAAGGATGTTGCCTACATTCTGGGGTTGTCTATAAATGGCAACGTAATTACGGGTGTAGCGTTGGCAGATTGGCCAACTCTATTTGCTGAAGAAATGGGCGTGATGCCCCCTGATGACGTGTGGGACGGAGGAAAAATCGATCTATCATACTGGGAGGCCCAGTTGGGAACCCCTCCCCCCAATGCGGATGTAGTTGCACTTCAGGTATTTTTTCTATTTAAAAATTAGGATGTCATTATTATATATTTAGTATGCTTTTATTAGATTTATGATGAAATTAAAAATATTTATTTGAACATTAGGATGTTTTATGAAATTTTTAGGATGACTTCATTAAATATTTAGGATCATTTTAATAAATTTAGGATGCAATTACAAATCAGTACTTGAAAATTAGGATGCTTTTGTTAAATATTTATGATGACTTTATTAAATATTTAGGTTGCCTACATTAAATATTTAGGATGAAGTTACAAATATTTATTTACAAATTAGGATTAAGTTACTAATTTCTTTGGATGCCTTTATTAAATTTAGGATGAACTTACAATTTTTTTAATTAGGATGCCTTTATTAAATCTTTATTTTTACAGCGGTGTGCGCGAGCCCACATCTTGCGCATTATTGGCGGGATATTAATGCCAGACAAATCCCGCACAAAGGTGCACGTGATGTGGCTTCGTCATCTTACAGATTTAGATGAGTCTGGAAGAAAATCTTGGGGGTCAGCTGTCTTGGCGTTTCTTATCAGAGACCTCTGCAGAAACGTTGACGCCTCCAGAGCATCGATGGGAGGATGTTGTTTATTCCTACAGGCTTGGGTTTGGTTTCGGATGCCTACTTTGAGACCACAGCTTAGACAGCCCACCGCTATGTTATTTCCGCTTCTACGGAGGTACTACGTAATCTACTATATTTTTTTATTTTTAAATTATTTTATTTAACGATGTTTTTCATTATTTATAGGTGGACCACCACACTGACCCACACCGGCCTGCCGAACTCCCAGAAAGCATACATGCATGCTTTCGATGCCTTGAAGGAGCACGAGGTAATTCACCGATTAATTTGAATTTTTTCATACTATTTTTCCAATAATATTTCATATAACTGTTACAAACGCTTTCATTCTTTTTAGTTCGTGTGGAGGCCCTACGATTCAGAGGAGATTCGGCAGATTACTCCACCAGATATTCTGTGAGACCGAGACCTCTGGATTTCCATTGTGCCGCTGCTGAACTACGAAATTTGCGTGTGGCATTCTACGGATAGGGTACTCCGACAGTTCGGGTACTTCCAAAATGTTACAGCCCCTCAGCAAAATATGGACCGCTTCTACAATCTTACGCGCCAGGGGAAGACGGAGGTTGACTAGGCCGAGCACCACGCTACCTGGATAGCGCTTTGGGCTCACCGATTTGACAGACGCCCACAGTTTCTCCAACAAATTATGGAAGGGGGTAATTTGGTCGCTTTCAATTATGACCAGTGGTATAGGAACAATGGGATGCCGCGTATCCTTACTCAGGCTGAGCGCGATGCAGGGCTTCCCCAGCAACCCTAAAATCGCCCACGCGGGAGCCGTCGAGCGACCCAGAGCCAGAGCCAGAGGCAGTCGACGCAGCGCGGTCCGAGACCACGATATGACACTGCAGGGGCATCATCTTCCGCCGCACCATTTCATGCTTATAGCGGTCCATCGAGTTTCCACCAGACGATGCCTCCACCCCAGTTCGGCTCCTCTGATGCCTATCGTCCCCATACGCCCACGACTGACCTTCAGCTTATCGATTATCCACAACTGCACTCTCAGTATGAGTTTCCCATTGTGGAGAGTACGCCGATCGATAGCTTGTTTTACTCCCTGCCTGGGCCCAGCATAGATCTGCATATCGCGCACGATGGTCAGGATGATGGGGACCAGGGACCACCACACGATGGACGGAGGAGGTATCCGGATCGTGAGCGTCATCCACCCGACTGCGGAACGGGTGGACATAGGCATTTTTAGTCTTTTTTTTACTGTTTTGTACTTATGTTTTTAATATTTATGTAAAACACATTTGAATTTTATAATGTCGTATTATAATTTTGTTTACGTATTATAATTTTGTTTACATATTATAATTAAACTTTATAATGTTTATTTAATTTCAATTTTTAATAAATTTAATGGGATTACTAAACCGAAAATCGACATTAGTTGAAATGCAACTTCATTAAAAAAAAGGCTTGATAGCATAGGGTTTTCGAAGCCATTTTAATTTATTGTACAATGGACGGAAATTAACAATGTTGGTATCATACGATAGACAATTTCCAGTACTACGACCCCAAACTCGATGATCGCTAAAAATATACGATTTACACGCTCGAAATTGGGCTCGAACAGGCCTACCCACACTTGTTTTCCCTTGTTCTCCGGCCCATAATTGCACAGAACTCGCGTCCTGCATAACGCGAGGTCTGTGCGATATATTCAGCCGTCTTTTCAAATTCTCGGGGACCTCGCGTTCTGCAGAACGTGAGGTACTATAAAATCGTTAACACAAACAACAATGCCACGTCGACTGAAATCGCGTTCTATACAACGCGATATTCGACCTCGCATCCTACACAACGCGAGGTCTGCCGACGTGGCAAGTTTGGGAGTCATTTTGCCAAATATAATTTTTGGGGAGCCATTTTCCCAAATAATAATTAAAAAGGGATTATTCGCCAAAAATTGCCTTCTCCCAACCTGTCCTATTTTCCTAAAATTAATTTTGAACTGCAATATTCCCAAATTTTACCGAATATATAAGTATTTCCAGTCGACACCAACCATTTGCTTACACTTTTCTCATCAGTAGTTGCTATTTCCGACCGCAGCGAACAATAAATCTTGAATCCAAATACAGAAAAGTGCAGCATTAAATGACGAAACAAAACTAGCTGGGAAAGTTCAGCAGATTTCCCACAGTTTCTTTTAATACTCACAGAGTGTAAATTTCGACATTTAAGGCCTTTTGTTGGTGAAATATAGAGCTGAATTCATTGCGGTGGGGAATTCAATTCTCACCGTACTGCTGGATAGGGATAGCAAACAGGTCGCGCGGATACTCATTTTCAATATTCGTATCCACTTAAATTTTTTTAATATTCATTAATCTATCTATTATTCACGACAAGTATAATTTTTAAATCAACACTAATTCATGCAAGTGTGATTTTAAAATTTACACCCACACTCACTATTCAGTTGGGTATCCACCATCTTGATAAAAATTTCTCTATATATATTAAATGTCAAACCTTAATGTTAAATTTTAAATCTTAAAACTTACACCATATACCCTAAAAATACAACTTATCTTAAATTTCTTAAGAACTGACCATAACCTTAAACCCGAAACTCTAAGCTTAATTTTGAGCGTGAGGGCATAAGTAGAAGCACCGAAAAGGGGCAAAAAATTTTCATCCCCGCCACCTACCCCATATTGTCTATTTCCGTCAAACTTGTCAGCCAAACATCCACTAATATCAAATATAACAGAAAAAATCATAATGGTCAAATTACAAGGCCACCCTTTCAAGATCTTAGGGTTTATAGAATAACTCGTGAACTTATCATTGAATTCATAATAGTCTAGAATTTATATGGTGGATAGTGTGCGGGCGGGATGAGCGGGTAAGATCTCAAATCTATTACTTGTTCACTACTCATGATGGGTATGTCTTTTGACATTCACACCTGCTTACTATCCATTAAACTCATACCCACATCCGTCCCAACTTAAACAAATATAATACGTAATCTGAAAAATTGTACTCATCTATAATCCCTACTAGGTATGGAGTCACGTTCAGATAATACAATTTGGCAGCCTTTACATCTTTCTAGTAATCATTAATGCCAAAGTGGTACTATAAATACATGTTGTCCCAAGCAAATGGGATTCATGTTTTTGCTATAAACCCAAAACAACTGTAATCTTTGTTATCAGCCAGTTCTTCAATCATGAGAATCATGATTGTGGTTATCTTCTTGTTTCAAAGCTTGAGATTTGATGTTAATGGCTTCGGCCTTTCTTATCAATTCTATGAGAAAACATGCCCACAAGTCGAGTACATTGTGAGAGATGGCCTTCGCCCTATGTTTCTCACCGATCCCACTTCTCCAGCTGCTTTGTTGAGGCTTATGTTCCATGACTGTCAAGTTCAGGTACATAAACTTTTTACTGATTTACACCTGATTCGAATTAGTCGATTAATTAGTCAGATACGAGTGATTATACGTAGTTTACTTTTGTTTATCTCAGGGATGTGATGCTTCCATTCTAGTTGATCCAACAGGCCATGGAAGTGAGGCAACGGAGATGAAAGCAAGCAAGAATTTTGGAATAAGAAAGAGGGAGTTGATAACCATTGTTAAATCAATGGTTGAAGCTCAATGCCCCCAACAAGTCTCTTGTGCCGACATTCTCGTGTTGGCCGCTCGAGAAGCCGTGGCCGCTTCCGGAGGGCCACGGATAAACGTTCCGTTGGGGCGTCGGGATTCGTCGTATTCCCCTAGCTATCGACGTGCAGACGCATCGCTCCCTCCTGCAACAATTGGAGTGGCTGATATGCTTAATATCTTCGCCAAGAAAGGAATGACTCTTTCAGAATCTGTCGCCATTTTGGGTAATTAACATCATGAATATCTTCCAAATAAACATTTAATTTTGTATATACATATAAATAAATTAAGGAAAATACTTTGATACACAATATTATGTATATAGTGCAGGTGCTCACACGCTGGGGATAACGCATTGTTCAAGCATCCAGAACCGTTTATACGGTCCTAAAAATGGTGAGCTTAGAGCAATGGAGCCTACTTTTGCAGCATTTTTGAGGTTAACATGTCAGCAGAGATTTTTAGCCTCGAATTTAAGCTTCGTTCTCAACGATCCGACGTCGTTTGAGTTCGATAACGAGTATTACGTGAATGCAATGCGAGGCCGAGGAGTGCTGAGAATAGATGCCGAAATGGTATCGGACCCCAAAACAGCTGGTTTTGTGCAACATTTCGCCATGAATGAGGAAGATTTCTTCAAGGCTTTCGGTTCTGCTTTTGTGAAGCTATCTCGTTATGGAGTTTTGACTGGGAAACAAGGTGTGATTAGAAAGAATTGCTATGAAATAAGGTGATTAGGACTTGTAATTGGGTTGCCCATAGGAATCTGCATTAGGGAAATCATTATCCTATCTAATCTAATCTAATCTAATCTAATCATTGATTATCGATAATAATTGAGCTTGTTCGAACCACCCTAACCCTTTAAGTGGTCTCGGTAGAAAATGAATGTTTTTATTATTAAAAGATTCATATTCGAACAATTTTTTCACACAGTGTGTATATCTTATCAAAAGGTTAAAATTAACGAACAAATAATACATGTAATCATGTTATAATATTCAAACAAAAAAAGTAAGCGCTAATGTTATTTTAATACATTAGCGGCATTTGTCAATATATATGGTAAACTACTGAAATAGTCACTTACATTTAGTAAGTGTTTACTTTTATTTACCAAATTTTAAAAAAAGTATTGTTATGGTCACTTGCGTTTTCATTTTTTTAACTTTTGGTCACTTGAGCGTTTAATACTATTACTCATTTAATTTAAACATATTTGATTTAAAAGAAAAAATGATTGAAAATATTTGAATATTTGATAACTACTTTAAATAATTTTATTTTAAATATTCGAATATTTAATAACTACTTTAAATATTTGACTATTTTAAATCATTTCTTCCTTTTAAATCGAATATTTTTAAATTAAATCTAATATTTAAAGTAGTTATTAAATATTCAATGTGATTTAAAAGAAAAAATGATTTAAAATATTTGAATATTTCTAGTTATTCGAGTTGACGCGTCATATCTTAAGATAGAAGTGAGCGTTCGATCGAGTCGAGTTAAAAAATTTCGAGTTATTCGAGTTGACGCGTCATATTTTACAACTCAAACTTTATTTGAATTTTTTTCGATTCGAGTCGAGTTTTCGAGTTCCTATAAAAATTTAATTAAATATTCGAATATTTTAAATCAATTTTTTTCTTTTAAATCGAATATTTAAAGTAGTTATTAAATATTCGATATGATTTAAATATGAAAATATTAAATATTTTATTTTAAAAAATATTCGATTTAAAAGAAAAATGATTTAAAATATTCAAATATTTTGAGTTACTCGAGTTGACACGTCATATCTTAAGATAGAGGTGAGCGTTCGATCGAGTCGAGTCAAAAAATTTCGAGTTAACGTGTCATATTTTACAACTCAAACTTTATTTGAATTTTTTTGATTCGAGTCGAGTCGAGTTTTCGAATTCCTATAAAATTTAATTGTAATTAACTAATTATTTATCATGTTACCATACTTTGGAATTTTGCTTTAAGGACCAAATTGAAAGAATGCATAAATAAGGAGGGCTAAATTTAGTGAATTGTTTCGAATTAGGATTAAATTAATTGAATGTATAAATATGAATGACTAAATGTGTTATTATATCAATTTTATAACAGACACTTAATGTGATTTAACGTCTAGTTACCATTTTGTTATAAAACATAAAATTTAATTGTCATTTTGTGATTTTTGAAAGTTTAGTTATTATTTTATTTTTTTATCAGAGTTCAATGACCATCTGTATACTTTATTTTTTTTAATATGGTGAGCAAAAATAAACCCTTACTAAACATAAATAATCATTTAAGTAGTTTACCCATATATATATATAACCCATGCTCGACAAAGGTCCAGAGATCAACTAAGTCTTTTTTACTGATATTTTCAAGTCGAATTCACACCCGATTCCACCGATCAGAGAAGAAATAAATTAAAGCGTCAAATTCTTCTATTAGTCCCTGTAATATGCAACTACTTTGGATTTGGTTTTTGTATGTTAATTTAGTATTTTTTGTTTGTGAAGCACGGGTGTCCCAACTTATCCATTTAATGGTCTAAACATAGATAAATCCCGTCGAGCTACATAGGACCACAATGACGATAAAGTTCAAATAAAAAATATCAAATTAAAATATATAGACGAAATTCATAATTTCCGTATAGTAGAAACACTAGTGACAATTTCACCTAAATTAAAGATTACAAAAAGAGGTTAGTATTATTCAATTTGTTTCATAAAATGAGCATTGCTCTTCATCTCTAAAGTTAAGTATGTTTCAAATTTAACAATTTCAGCAATATTCTTCTTTTTGTTCCATATCATATATTGGCCAAGAATATTTCTACGAATTCCATGGTTGATGTAGGAAACAACACTTACATTAACATAAGTTGCAAGCATGGGAGATTGAACTCGTGACAGTGGCAGATTCAAAATCTAAAAATTAGGGTTCAAAATAATTTTTTCTCTAAACGGTTATGTAAATTTTTTTTTCTTTTTATGCACTAAACTTATTTTTTTAAATGCATACTAAACATAAAAAAAATAAGGACTTGTCTCCATAACGAGAACCTAGCTAATATAAAAAGAATGTCATTAATGTTTGACTGAATAGTCATTTTGATTTGTAACTTTAATTTTTAATGTTTTATTTTGACTTAAATAGTCATCATGTAGATGAAAACTGTTACTCAACTAATAATAAATAACTTGAAATGAGTTAACATGACATGTCAGCAAAAAAATAATTTTATAAAAATATTTTTTGACTGATGTGTCATTCTGTCAAGTCAATATTTTTGTACATTGTTATGTCAGCGTACACTGCCATGTAAGTTTGTCACGTCATTTACCGTTAGTTAACTAACAATTTTCATTTATGTAAGGATTATTTTGTCTAAAATAAAACGTTAAGAATTGAAGTGCTTCATAAAAAATAAGAGCCGAAATGATTATACAATCAAAAGTTAGATAAATTTTTGACGTTATACCCTTTCGAAAATTAAGGTAGGCTTTTCTCAATCCGCATTTATTTACTTTCTCGAGTTACTTCATACAATCAAGAGCGAATTTAAGAATCTTTTTAGGAGGGATCATAATGGGATTTTGAATTTTAATTTTACCATTATATTAATTTAAAAAATCCATTATCTTTAGGATAAACAAAAGTATTAGTCATCAAATTATTTTTATGTTTTTATTTTTATCACGAAACTAATTTATTTGGCAAAACTATCATTAATATTATTTTTTTATATTTTGGTCACCAATTATTAAAAATTTAATGGCAATTTTGACATAACCTTTTTATTTTTTTTATTTTTAACGTTATTTTCTCTCTTTCCGTCGATAGTCCATGTGTCATTTTTCAATAATTTTATTCGATTAATATGATATTTATATTTTCTTTATTTTTATTTGATTAGTAGAGTATTGTTACATGTCATCACTATATTGGTCAAATAAAATTATTGAAAAAATGATAAGTACTAATAAGCTAATATAAAAGACATGAAAAATCAAAATTAAAAATAAAAATTCATGTCGGTGTCATCCTTAAATTTTTAACAGTAGGAGACCAAAATAAAAAGAATAAAAATATTAGTGATGTTTTTGTCAAAAAATAATTTAGCGATTGGAATAAAATTAGGTTAGGAGAGTGGCCCTCATATTGAATCTCTGTAAAATTCTTTCTGAAATAATCGGCTAATGAATCAGATATTGATAGTTAAACAAAAAAATCGACCAATAACCAAAACATCATCGGTGAATAACAGAGAGATGAGCCAAAATCGAGGGGGTCAAACAATAGCCTAAAAATGAGTGTTGGGGTTGGTTTTCAGGGTGTGATCAGACAAAAAAAAATGCGTAAACAAGTTCAAATTTTAAAGACGATATTATTGAAAAGGACAGTCTCGTACTCCGAACATAGACCGTAAAACAAACCTATATATTATAAAAAATAAAGCGTAAACAGTACAGTAAATGAGTCCAAATGATAACATACAGTACTAGGCATGGAGGGGTTCTTTCAATGGTGGCTGTTTTCTCTCGGGCCAAACTCCAACAGCTAGCAAAGATGTTGATGCCTCTTATCTCACTGCAAAATGCATGAAAATTATTAGATAGATTCGACTTATCATGTTATTTGTGATCTTGGCTAACAAGATATTTTTATATTACTTTTATTTGAGGTGAATTTTCACTTTTTTTTACATGTAAATAAAAAATAATAATTTTTAAATAAATAATTCTTATTAACTGAAATCAGAATGACGTGGTGAGTCGAACCTATTTAATAATTTTTCCCCGAATGGAACACCACCACAAGATGATGAGACTCGAAAGTGTTGAAACCCAACAAATTAGGTCTGTGTTTTTTACACATGAAATTATTCCCCCAAACGACCCAATTAGCCCATCATCTTTATGCGGATTAGATTTGAATTCTCAAAGGGACCACACCACTCCCATCCCATTCATTATTATATGTCAACGCAAATTTGAAGAAAATAATGTATTGGGAATGGATATTGTGTTCTGCTACCGTTATCTAATATGTTTTATGATAGTATTTGTTCAGTTAAAATTATGTATATTTTACATAAAATTGTTCGGTTTTGTGTTTCTTAAGAAGATCATCAATTTCTTACTTATGGGTAAGTTTTAATACTTTGTCTTATAAATTAAAATGTTATATAAAAAAAATAAGTATTGAAACTTGTCAAAAATCACGAAAAATCAACCTAAAATATTATCAAAAGCCTAACATTTTAAGTTCTTTGGCAAGTTTTGAAATTTGACGTTTTTAGCTAGACTCGTCCCTTACTTGTTTCTCTCATTCAAAATTGTACATGAGACTTCCATCTCGCACGACTCTTAAGTGATAAAAGTAACTAAGAACTTATTTTTTTTCTCTTTTTTATTATCTTTCTCGCGTATATATAAGATCGAACCCATTCGATTTTTAAATAATCACTAATTTTTAATTTTTCGAGAAATCATTCATCAGTTATTGTGAATGATTGGTTTTTCTCAATCTTTTCAACTTTAGTTCGTAAAAGCAAATTAGAAAAGTAAAAAAAATAAGGATTATTATCCGCGGTGGAAACTTTTTGTTTCCATAAACACCTCAATTTTAGGGTTTAGGGTTTTAGTTTATGTTGTAGAGTTAATGGTTCATAGTTATAATTTAGGGTTTAGGCTAATATGGGTATAGTTTTAGGTTTTAACCTACAAACCCTAAATTCTAATCATAAATCTAAAATTCTCAACATCCCCTAAATTCAAAACTACTACACTTAAATCCCTAAACTTTAAACCCTAAACAGAGCCCATAACCCCTAAAACTAAGGCATTTATGTAAAAAATTTCACAAGCGATTGTGTGTAGAATAATTACCCAGAAAACAAAAACATATAATTATATTCGTTCTTAATAGTCATAAGATGATTTGTCAACGAATGTTTCTATTACACTTGAATCTGAAAAATAAAAACTACGTAGCATCTATATCGAGAATTTAAATATTGTTATGGACCATTCTTCATGTTTTTTTTTAATGAAACAGCTGCAAAATTATAATTGTAAATTAATGATATCACGTTGAAAAAAAAACTCTACCAATTACATAACTTTCTTTCTCCATGGACCAAGTAAAAATCAATCTAATAAAGTGCAAGAAGTTTTGACTTCTTAGAATTAAAACATGTTGAAGTTCCTAGCTAACATATTCTTCAATTACATATCATTAATAAAGTCGATTAACATTTCAATGATCACAAAAACATCAAAATGAAGGGAAAAAAAGAGGAAAGAAGATGAAGAAACAGAAACAAAATCGAAGGAAACATGTAAGAATACAAGCTGCCTCCGGATAAAAGTGCGGCATCGAGGCAAATAGGCACACAAATACAAGTCCAAGAACACACAAGCAAAATTTTCTTTTAAAAAAAGAAAAGAAAAAGTGAAGTGATTTTCTTGCTTTCTTTTATGTTGTAATCCAGTAGTACTATACAAACAAAGACATTGAAAATACTACCCATTTTGATCAAAGAGAAAACGAAAGAAGAAAAAAAAAACCATCCCAAAAACAACCGACCCTCCTTTGTTCCTCTACCACCGAACAACCACCACCGCCCCCTTCCCCCACCTTTCACTCCGCCCCCCTTTATCATCTTATCCTACGCATACCCTTTTCTTCGATCATCATATATCGTTGGTTTTTGTGGTTTGTTTTTAAAAAAAGCTCAGATCAGATCGCCATGTTGTGAAATTTGGAGTTCGACGGTGGTGTAGCATTTTTGGGGTTTTTTTTTTTGTTCTTTTATGATGAGAGATGTTTGATGCTCCGGGGATTGATGAATCTTCTCTCGCTCTGTTGGAAGCCATTTGGGCGTGAGAAGGGAAATCGCGAGACCAACGGCGTTCTTGGCGGCGGAAGTAGTGGTGGGTCAAAGGAAGGTAAAGATGGGTTGCTTTGGTACCGAGATATAGGGAAATATGGGTCGGGGGATTTTTCCATGGCCGTGATCCAAGCGAACCAGGTGCTCGAGGACCTGAGCCAGATCGAGTCCGGTCAGTACGGTACTTTCGTCGGGATCTATGATGGGCACGGCGGACCCGAGACGGCTCGTTACGTTTGCGATCACTTGTTCAAGCACTTTCGAGGTTCGTTTCTTTGGGTGTTTTCAATCAACCAAAAAGATGTTAACTTTGATTTGTTCTAATTCAGGGCTTTCCTTTTAGGTTTGTTCATGTTTTGATTAGTAAACGGGAACTGTATATAGTATGTTTGGATCAGTTTACAATTGAAAGCAGACATCAAAATGCTAGTATTCGGAAACTGTTTTACTACTTTGGCTAGTGTTCAGTTACTTAATAAGTTCTTTGGATATTTTTAGAGCTAAATATGTGATGTTGAAGATAGGGTACTTGTTCTTTTGAAGTGCTTACTGAGATTGATGTATATTGTTTGTGCGTTATGTTGTGCGTGTCGGGTTTACTACCGAAGAATTCCCTCTATTGGCTGAGTTCAGCTGTTCTTATTTTGGCATTCTTAGGCTTTGTGTTTATGCAGCAATAGCAGCCGAGTCGCAGGGAGTTGTGACAGCAGAGACCATTCAAAGAGCTTTTCATCAAACGGAAGAAGGGTTCACTGCCCTTGTGTCGGAGTCATGGAGTGCTCGACCAAACATGGCAACGGTCGGGACATGCTGTCTGGTTGGAGTAATACATCAGCAAACACTTTTCATTGCAAATCTTGGTGATTCGCGTGTTGTGCTGGGCAAGAAGGTTGGCAACACTGGAGGAATGGCTGCTATGCAGTTGTCGACTGAACACAATGCAAATATTGCGGCTATAAGGCAGGAACTTAAGGAATTCCACCCACATGATCCGCAAATCGTTGTCCTCAAGCATGGAGTTTGGAGAGTAAAGGGCATCATTCAGGTTACATAAATACCCACATCCTTTAGGACTTTCAAATTTCAGCATAGAAGTTTAGCTTATAGGCTTATCTTCAAAAACCTACTCAGAGATACCGGTCTAGGTCTCGGGGAACGAAGTGTTTAAGTCCATTGTAGTAGGATTCTTAGAATGAAACATATTGGTCTAGGAATCACCTAAATTTGGTGAATTCTCATTCCGGTTGCTTTCGTTTTCATGTCAGCTTTTCAAAACTGATTAGATGTTTTGTCAATGTCATTATTCCCTGTTTATCCAAACCATCTTGTCATGCCATCAATTCCATGATTGTATTTGATGCAGGTTTCTAGATCTATAGGTGATGTTTATATGAAACATGCGCGGTATAACAGGGAACCAATTAACGGAAAATTCAGACTTCCCGAACCAATGCACATGCCTATATTAAGTGCTAGTCCGACCATTATTTCTCATGCTCTCCAACCAAATGATTCTTTCCTTATATTTGCATCCGATGGTCTTTGGGAACACTTGAGTAATGAAAAAGCTGTGGATATTGTCCACAGTCATCCGCGCGCAGTAAGATCTTGTCTTTATTTATGTTCATTGAAGGCATTGTTTGCTGCATTAAAGCTTTTTCGTTTTCACACCATTTCCTGTAGGAACTAGATGACATTCAAATGTCTAAACTTGATTACGCTTCTTGATGTCATTGCATTCCATGGTTAGTGTTAATACCGAATTTTCGTTTCTGATAATTTTGACAACCCCGTTTTTTGTTCTTTTGTTTTTGACACTAAACTGCTTTTTCTTGGTCCTCAAATTTTGTTTATTTTGAATTACGAGTTCCATCTTTTCCGATTTCAATGCATTTACCATTCACAAACTTTTTTTTGAATTACTATTGACGATTACTGGGTTACTATGGACGAAGGCTTCGACTGATATTACAGCTTTGGATTTTTTTGTTTATTATTTAATGTTTGAGTTTTTTGGTGGACATTGTCCCTAAAATTCTCTCTTTGATTGGTTGCATTGTTACGGTTGTACCTTCTTTTGTTTCAATAAAATTCAGTATCGTTTCAAGGTTTAAAAAAACAAACTTGATTTCATATAGTTGAGTTTTATTAGTATATTATATGTAATTAATGTTGCTTACTCATGAGCCTCTACAATTGCAGGGGAGTGCCAAAAGGCTAGTCAAAGCTGCCCTACAAGAAGCAGCCAGAAAACGAGAAATGAGATATTCGGATCTCCGGAAGATCGACAAGAAGGTCCGACGTCATTTTCATGACGATATAACTGTTATCGTACTATTCTTTAACCACGATCTTATATCCAGAGGTGCGGTCCAAGATCCTCCGGTATCCATTAGAAGTGCACTAGAACACATATAAATTATTCATGAACCACATAGATTCCTGCTTCCCACTGAAACTGGTTTTCGCCCAAAACACTCGGAAAAAGCTGCACTACCAACACGAAGACATTTCACGGTGCACTGCTCGGAATAGTGATGTAGAGAATGGTTGTTTTAAGAGGATTCAAATTTGTAAAATGTTTTTTCAATGTCTCAGAATTGAATGTGTTCTTTCAATGGCATTCTGTGATCAAAGAAGTAATTAAAGCTTAGTCTGGGGCAAAAAAAGTACTAATTAACAAAGTTAATACCTCTTTCAAAATAAGTGTCAGTGTTGTTTCATTTAAGGGTTATATTTTGTGTAAACAAATTACAAGAGCTATAAAATCTAAATGTTTAAACCTTAAATTTTAAATTCTAACCAATTTATATAACTGTTTGAAGTATTTTTTATAAAAACAATTTATATTCGAAACTGTCAAAACAATCCTTGTTCAAAAACAGCTCATTTTTCAAGAATAGCCTTTGTTCGAAACAACTTCTATTATAACAGTTATCATCATGGAATAGATCGTCACAGCATAGGGTTATTAGATTTTCAAATTTTCAATAATTTTTATAATTAAAAAAATATTGATTTTTTTAATAATTCTAAATTTTATGAAAATCACCATTCTACCATTTTTAATATATATATATATATAACTTCTAATATTTGATCGAAAATTTTGATTGATTTTTTAATGATATTTCTTAAAATAATAAAAAAGTATAGGGACCATTCACATGTTCCTTATCAATTAAAACCTTTAATTTTATTTTTTTAATGTCATCCATCTATTTTAGTCATAATTTTTAAATAATCTCTCATAAAAATTACATGAAAAATAAATATTTATTTTATAAAAAATAAACAAATATTACCTTGTAATCACCTTTAGACTATTAAAAAAATAAATAGATGAGAAAGTTTATAAAATATATTTTCCTTAAAAAAGAACTTACTTCATGAGAGGGATAATGAAATGGGCTGCTCCGAGTTCAATATCCATTAAAAGGCCCACTATAAAAAGCTCCATTCAGTGTAGGCGCAAGTCATCGCCGGTAATGTAAAGGCAGGCTAAAAGCTCATAGGAAATTAAAATAGACACATTTCTTCTCTCTTTTATCACCGGAATGGAATCGAGATCAAGGTTGTTGTTTGTGTTATTTCTGGTTGCACTGAGCGGACTCATCTCTCACTCCGAGTCAGCTCAACAAGCATTCAAAAGAGACCCCGGTCACCCTCACTGGCACCATAGCGCCTTCCTCGAAGTTCGCGACAGCGTCCGATCCGACGTCCGCCGCACGCTCCACACGCGTGCCGAGGTAACCGCTTCTCGCTCTCAAAGTCTTTTGTTAAATCTCCAAGTAATTGGTATATAAACCTCTTTCCTCGTCAATTTCTATCGAGTTTCGTCATTTTATTGAGTATCTTAGCGCGTTGAATTTACGAAAGTTATAGGACTCGAAATGATTGAATTTTAGCTACGTAGTTGATCTCCGCAAAAATGTTATTCAAAATTCGAATTGCGTTCCAGAAATCTCTAGAAATTTGAAGAGGTGGTGATTGATAGCTTAGTTTTACTCATCTCTTGCGACGATTATTATAGGTTCTCTTTCAAAAAATATCTTGTTAAATCTCTAGAAATTTTATTTATTACTTTTGATAGTCGAATTGGCTAAAACTATAGTACACAAAATGACTGAATTTGAGCTACACAGTTGATCTCCCCTAAAATGTAATTCAAAATTCAAATTGCGTTCTAGAAATCTCTAAAAAATTGGAGGTAGTAATTGTTAGATTATTTTTTACTCATCTCTGGTCATGATTAGAATAGGTTCTCTTGCGCAGGTTCCTTTTCAGGTTCCGCTTGAAGTGAATGTGGTGCTAATTGGCCTCAACGGAGATGGTGGCTATCGGTACACAGTCGATGCACCTAAATTGGAGGAGTTTCTGCGTGTCAGCTTTCCCTCCCATAGGCCTTCG
This sequence comes from Hibiscus tridactylites, assembly GCA_958450335.1. Lineage (NCBI taxonomy): Eukaryota > Viridiplantae > Streptophyta > Magnoliopsida > Malvales > Malvaceae > Hibiscus > Hibiscus tridactylites. The sequence continues at coordinate 16,977,174 of OY288281.1, read as the reverse complement.
TGTCTCGAGACTGGGGAGCCCCTCGATATAGAACATCATGTTGTATATAACACATTTCCTGTAAGTTTTTTCATTCCTTATTGCAGCTTACTAATACTACTGGTTTAAGCTTCAGCCATCAGCTAGAGATCCAAACTGAGTAGCTAGTGTTGTTCTTCAACTATTTGTTGTACAATAGGCAGGACAACCAGAATTGATTGCACTTGAGAAGGCACTGAAGGAAGCCATGGTTCCTGCTGGTTCTGCAAGAGAGGTTTACTATACTGCTTCATATTTACTATTACCCTCGATTGCCGAAAGGAAAATTAACTATGTCAAATCTTTTGTAAACGAATTTTATTTTTTCTACGTATTAGTCTGATTTTGGGAGAGAGGTGCCCCTATTTGAGGTGGAAGCAACAGCTGTGGAGCCAGTATTCCAAAAGCTATATTCGTATATATTTGACATGGATAGTGGGGGATATTCTGCAAAAGAGATGGATAGACCCGTGCCTGCTGCCATATTTATTGTCAACTTTGACAAGGTATAAGCTAGCTCAAATTTTGAAGCTCAATGCTGTGCTTTGTCAGTACGAAAATTTGTTGAGTCTGATATACTTGTTGTCCTTCTCACCTGTCCAGAAAAGTTTATACAAATGCCAAAAACCCATGTTTCTGATTATTCCTTGTATTTTAGTTTTATTTTTCCTCCTTTCATGATTGCATTGATTTGGATTTTTCCTTTTTGATGCAATGGTGAATGATTCTGCTTCTTTTTAGGTCAGAATGGATCCTAGGAATAAGGAGGTTGATCTTGATAGTTTGATGTATAGCAAACTTACCCCACTGACTAATGAAGAAATGAAACAACAAGAGGGAGACTATATATATCGATATCGATACAATGGAGGAGGAGCGACTCAAGTTTGGCTGGGCTCTCAGAGGTTTGTTTTAGTTGCATTACGTTGTCTAAAGAAGTATAACTTTTTTGAGTATGTGATATACGTAATTATGAGAAAGGACTGCTAGAAGAGAAATATTAACTAGATATTAGATAACATAAAATTCAACTTCTCAATCAACTGTTTTATAACCTCTCTTTAATTTTTAGTTGTTTTTTCTTTCTCTGGGACCCATTTATGCCTTTACTGTTCAGATTTGTTGTGATCGACATCTCTGCTGGCCCTTGCACTTATGGGAAGATTGAAACTGAAGAAGGAAGTGTAAGTCCTAGAACGTTGCCACGACTACGTAGTATCTTATTTCCAGGTGGTTTCGCTTCTGTCAGTAATCATGCTACCCATGATAATTTCATGGGACATCTTGCTGCTTTGGTGGCAAACACAGTTGAGCATGTTATAGCTCCAGATGTTCGGTAATTTTACGCCATCTTCGTTCATTGATTAATACATGCATTTTATGTTTCTCAAATTTTAAGGTTGGAAGCATAGTTGATTATGATTTATGAACCATGCCCAGCTTCTTCTATACCTTACTAGCAATCTTATTTACTGGTGTTTAGTGCCTTTTCAGTTGCCCGCTTATTCATTTGTCCTGGGTGACCTCAGGTTTGAAACTGTTGATCTGACCACAAGGCTGCTTATACCTATTATTGTCCTCCAAAACCATAACCGGTATAATATTATGGTAAAAGGTCATAACTACAGCATAGATATTGGGGAAATTGAAGCGGAGGTAAGAAACTTATCTTGAATATCATCTTCATATCTGCTTATGTTTTTAGAGACTGGGTTTAGCCCTTTTTTCTTGTCTCGTTATCTGGAATAACATAACTCTGTGTTATTTGTTAATTGGATCGAAGTCTTTTATTTGCATTGGGTGCAAATGAAATTGCTTGGGTTGGTTTTTTGGGCTCTGCTGAGGGCATTATAGTTGTTTCCGCGTGATGCTCAGGAAGCAAAGTTAATGTGTTTCACATGTGGGTATTTTTTTTTCTTCAGGTGAAGAAGTTGGTTCATGATGACCAAGAAGTAGTGATTATTGGGGGATCACATGCACTGCACCATCATGAGAAGTTGGCTATTGCTGTGTCAAAAGCTATGCGGGGCCGTTCCTTGCAAGAAACACAGAAGGATGGACGCTTCCATGTTCGCACCAAGACATATCTTGATGGTGCCATTCTTAAAGAAGTAGGTTTTCCACTCTTTTGCCATTTTTCCCATTCTCATTCTAACAGTATTACTTTCACTAGGATACATATTATCAAATATTTTGTTTTTATCTCCATGTTTTGATCCAAGTCTTCTAAGAATAATGATGGGTTGTATCTAGTTAATATACTTTTGATTGCAATGCTAACTTGTTCTTTTCATTGTGTCTTGAAGTCTCCTTGGGATAATGATGGATGTTTATACTTATTCTATGTGCTTTTTGTTGGCTCATCACAGGAGATGGAACGTTCTGCAGATGTGCTTGCTGCAGGTTTGCTTGAAATGGCTGACCCATCTCTTTCAAATAAGTTTTTCCTTCGCCAGGTCAGTTTATATTCGCTTTTTTTCTTCAAAGAAAGAAAACACTGTAAATTTGTGGCATGTCTAATTGTTTTGTTTGCATTGATCTGAGGTTAAACAGCCGTTCCAGTCATGCTTCTCTATACCTCTTTCACTTCACTCTGTTGCCGTAACATGAATTCTGTGTTTAGCAGCACTGGATGGATGACTCCGAGAATTCAACTGATTCGGTTCTGAAGCATAAACCTCTATGGGCTAGCTCGAAAGTTGGCAAGGATAAGAAAAAGAGAAAACAGAAGAAAAAGGGGGATCTGCACCCAACTTATGGAACAAGAGTTATTCCCGTGTGAGTAGATCAACTCATCTAGCATTTTTAAATTGCAATCATGCACAAGTTGCGTTATAAGATATTTCAATACAAGAAACACGTATGGCATACTGAATTTGGAAGGCATGGATCATCAGTTATAACATCAACCAAATTTTTGGGCTTATTGTTATTGATGATGATTTTAATTTCTATTTCTTCATGATTTAATCAAAGGATTATCATCTAGTACACTGATATAGTATTTTAACTCCACAAGCAGGGTTAAGAAACAGTCGTTTTATTTGTTCTTTATTTTTAAAATATCAATTAAGGTCACATGGCAACTTCTTAACCCCGCTTGTGGAATTAAAAAAATCCACGTCATTATCCGTAATCAAACTGCTAAACCATTTTATCATGCCAGAGATTAATCAACAAATTGGTTTTGTATCTTTCTACGAAACATTGGAGATTGCTGCAGTTTGTATGGTAGTATTGAGGGATTCATATTTATATTAATTTTGACACGTCACAAAATTAGAACATCTGTTGCTTAGGTCAGCGGTACAACTTTTGGACCATTCTGTAGATTGTTTAATGGGTATTAGAACTATTCAAAATACATAAACCAGTTACTTTCTGCAGCTTTGTGCTATCGTTGGCTGATGTGGATCCACAACTTATGATGGAAGATGAAAGCTTTGTTTGGGCCGGCAATGATGTTGTCATAGTACTTGAGCACCAAAGTCAAAATATACCTCTGAGGTGAGCAGCACTTTTTCCTCATTCCTTTAAAAATTCCCTAGCACTATAATTTTGCCATCTTATACATTTGACTTTGCTAGAGTGAAGAGCTATCTAATGTCTATTCATTTTTAACTCTTTCCTCGTGCTTTGCCATGGCTTGTTGACTAGTTATGTTTCTGAAACTGAGAGAAGATATGCTATTCCATCACAAGCACAGCGCCACATTATAGCAGGACTTGCTTCTGCTGTGGGTGGGTTGAGTGCACCGTATGAAAAAGCTTCTCATGTACATGAAAGGCCTGTGGTGAATTGGCTCTGGGCTGCGGGTTGTCACCCATTTGGACCATTCTCAAATACATCGCAAATCAGTCAAATGCTTCAGGATGTTGCACTGGTAAGCTAATTTCATTATCGTAAAGTTCTTTGTATCACATACGAGACACATGCTTACTGAGGCATTAAGAGTGCACTTTGCAATTCTGCATATATTTGGTTGAATCAACCCGTGAAGTATGGACACTCGAGAACACCTAAAATAAATAAAATTGGACGTGTACTGAAGATTGAGACATGGTTGGACACATTTGGACATGGCTGGACTTGCAGTCAAAGTTCTTTTGATTGCTGTGTCCTGCCGTACCCATTTTCTAAATTCTTGAAAATTCCCAGAACACTGTGTCGTGTTGTACCCGTATTGCGTGTCTGAGCTTCATAGGAAAGAACATTACATCTTCACTTGGATGTTTAGTCCAGTAGGTACTTATGTTCTCAAGTAAGTTCTAGCTGACATGCTTATGGAGGCATTTGACATATGTTACCATCTTGTTGGCAGAGAAATACAATTTATGCACGTGTAGATTCTGCTCTCAGAACCATTCGTGAGACATCTGAGGTAATGTTATCTTTTTCTAGCCATTCCTTGTCCAAGTTGGTAATATTTATTGTTGATATTATTTATCGAGTCTTTCTTATTTTCTTCAGGCTGTCCAATCTTTTGCTGCTGAATATTTAAAGACCCCACTCGGTGAACCCGTGAAGGGAAAGAAGAACAAGTCAACTACTGAGCTATGGGTGGAGAAGTTTTACAAGAAAACAACTAACCTTCCCGAACCTTTCCCACATGAATTAGTCGAGCGAATAGAGAAATACTTGGATGTAAGTTGCAGCTAATCTATCTAACCAATCGAGTTATTTGATCTTTTGCAGTTTTTAATTTCTTTTGGGTCCATTCCTTGATTAAAACAGAACCTTGAGGAACAACTTGTTGATCTTTCTTCTTTGTTATATGACCATCGACTGCAAGATGCACATTTGAATAGTTCAGACATCCTTCAAAGCACCTTGTTTACACAGCAGTAAGTGAGCCTGCAAATATGGCTTGGCAAACTATTCGACGTTCTTTCTTCGTGTTTGGTGTATTATATGACATTTTTAGTAGGTATTTTATTTTTCATCCTGTTCTGAAACCTTTATAATGCCAGGTATGTTGAGAACGTTTTGACTAGCGAGAAGGAGAGGATGAGATGCTGTAATATCGAATTTAAGTATCCAGTGCATTCTTCTCAAACTTTCGTATATGGTGGAATTCTTCTCGCTGGGTTCTTTGTATATTTCGTCGTCATTTTCTTTTCATCACCCCCTGGTCAATGATAACAAGTCCGAAGATGGCCCTGGAAACCGCACGAATTCAAAAGGTAAGCTTGCTCTCTCGTCTTTAGGAAACCCATCTAAGAAGATATACATTTCAGAAAGACGAAAGTTTTGTAAACTTAGGGTTTCTTTGCTTGCCATTAACACCACATGGTATGAACAAATAGCTGAAATCTTTGGTAAAACATGTGCTTCTTTTGATAACCATGAACCGAAATACAAAACTTTTGAATGAGTAAATCAATATTTGATAGTTTATTTGTTAGAGAAAAAAGAGAGAATATTATACGTTTCTTCATACACACACACACACATAAGGGATTAACTTACATTTTGATATATTTTATATTGTGTTTACATGGTTCATGTATGTCGAATTTTGAGTAAATTGGAAACTTCTAACCATTTTGTTTGATAAAAAATAATCTAAATCATATATTAGTAAAGATGATATTTTAAATTGATACGATAAAGATATCGAGTGAATTTGAAAATTTACATTCATGTTAAATACAATTATATTTATAAATTTAACAATTAGATTGTTAAAATATTAATCATATATAAGTTAGGCAAGTGTATAAAATTATTTTAATTTCAATTTGACAGTAATCCATATATGTTTTGCACACGTTTTGTACATAGAACTAAAACTTATTAACTTGATTGGCGTGTTTTCGCTTCCTATTGTTTGCAAGGTTGACTTCATCCTAGTCAATGTGATAAACAAATATAAAGAACCTCTCCCTTATTTTACAAACCTATATTAAAAAGACTAAAAATGTATATTTAGTACTTGAACTATAATTTTTTCTAAGTTATATCTAAAAAGTTTTGTTCTTAAATTAGTATCTAACCTTGTTCTTTAAATACCAATTTAAAAAATATTACCAAGTATATATAAATCCTTAATAAAAAGTTTGTGCTAATGAATTTTTCAATTATACTTTTTTTATTGTAATTTTACCCAACAAAAATTATTAACAAGATTTTGATACAATGAAAATTGATTGAATTAAGTTTTCTTTAATGCTGGAAGTTGGCAAATTTTGGGAATAATGGAATTGAAAACTAATTTAAAAAAAAAATAGGGAAGTTGGACAATTTTTGGGAATGTACGATAGTTGTTACAATGAACACCAAAACAGTCTCCTATAGAAGGCGACCATTTTTTTTTTTGCAAGTTCGCTTCCTGCAGCTGGTGAACAAGAGCTCACCACCCTTACTAAATTAAAAAAAATAATAATAATATCGCCTTTTGTAGGAGGTGACTTCACCATGTACTGTAACGTTTATCGTTGATTTTCAAAATTACTCCAACCAACCCAATTTTCCTAACATCAAATTTAAACTACAGTATTCCCCAAATTTTATCTTGGAAGTTGGTCCGAAAATTACATAAAAATATAAAATTAAAATATTTGTATTTCATAAAAATAAATGGTTATATTTTAATATATAATCGGTGTAAAAAATTACACAACCTTTCATATTTAAACTGCAAAATCTAAAATTTAAACTTTTAACTCTAACACAAAAAACTTTAAACTCTAAACTTTAAATTTTAATCATAAATCTTAAATTCTAAATCTTACAACCTAAACACTTAAATTTTAACTCATAACCTAAAACTCTAAACCCTAAAATAAATACCTTGTGTGCTTCAAAATATTTTTCAATAAAATTGAAACGATCTCCAACAAATAAGGTTAAACTCTGTTATTGAATGCTTACTATAATAATCCTTTTATTATATTTATATTTTAAACAAATAGAATCCTCGTGACTCAACTGCATTCACTTCTGAAAACTTCTAAATAAAAGGAAAAAACGTCAGGGAGTTCCACCTTATAGTGCGGTTAAATTAAGGTTGCATCCAACTTAAATTAAGAATTTAGGTTGGAGATAAAATTTAACGTCAAATATTATCTAATTAATAAAGATTTCGGTTGTAATTTAAAATGTTATAGACAACATAAAAATTTCAATTCTATATTAAAATGTTATCACGTTGGTAAAAATTTTGATTTCAAAACTAAAATATTATTCAGTTAATAAAAAATTTAGTTTTAACCTAATTTTTTTAATAATCTAAAAGTGATTACAAGGTAGTACTTGTTTATACATATTTTTAACTCTTTGATAATACAAGCACATTGCACATAAAGTGATTACCAAATTAATAAAAATTTATATAATTACACAAATTCTTACTCAACTAATAAAAATTTTAATTTTACATAAATTATCATCTACCGCATTTTAGCCCCACTAAAAGTGTCTTACCTTAGAATTTCCCGTTGGAAAAACGTCCTCCATTTCTTAACAACAGAAAAATGTCACGTGAGCTTTGAGCAGCAAACAGTCAAAACTCAAAAAATTCCAATTATTTCACCTAACGCCATGTTTGACCTTATTAAAGCATCCAAATTCCATGCTCTCTGTATAATAAGCATACCAAATCTTCCCTAAACCTCTCTCAAACCAAAACCCAAATCTTGTTTTTGCTCCAAAGAAATCCCAATCTACAACCCCAGAAATTTAACGGAGGCGCAATAAAAAAAAACATGTGTCCGTCGGAGAGAAACCTGAGTCGGCCGGCGAAGACAAGCTCACCGCCGGAGTTCAGGTCGGCGTTCGAGGTTCTCGACGCTGATCGTGACGGGAAGATCAGTGGAGAAGATCTAAGGAGATTTTACGCTGGTTGTTGTAACGGGAACGACTCTGGTTTCGATGACGACGAAATGATCGAGGCAATGATGTCTTTGGCGGATTTAAACAAAGATGGGTTCGTGGAATACGAGGAATTCGAGCGTGTCTTGGGATTGTCGAAGAAGAAGGCGACGGGTTTTGGGGTGATAATGGAAGATGTATTTAAGGTGATGGACAGAGATGGAGATGGGAAATTGAGCCACCGGGATTTGAAATGTTTTATGGAATGGGCTGGTTTTACTGTCTCAGATGATGATATTAACGCAATGATTAGCTTAGGCGGCGGCGGCGGCGGCGGCGGCGGGGGTGGTGATGAACAAGGTGAAGGTGTTTCTTTCGATGGTTTGCTCAGAATTTTGGCTGTTGATTTTGCAGGGTGATTTGAATATGCATCATGTGTCGTTAACCTTAAATTTTACTATTTCATAAAAAATAAACTTTTTTATAAAAAAAAAATAGTGAAAAGAAAATATTATCTTTAGAGACTTGGACTAAAGTAGTTTGTGTGCACAATGTGCATGTTATTAAATGATTAAGATTAATGAATAAATATTAACTTATAATTACGTTAAATATTAAAAAATTGAGTTTTTTATTGAAAATTTTGATTAAAAAAACCTAAATTGTTTATGCAATTCATATGCAGAAGTTCCTTTGGTCCCTTTCATTTTTACAATACTTTGTATGCAATTCATTTCCGGTAATGTGCATAATTAATTTGTAATGATTTTAAAATTTGTTTTCAACTCTCCTTGTACACACTAAAAACTAAAAGCAAATAGGGTTTTCTTTCGTTTTCTCTCTAAAGTTTTTCTTTTATTCTTATCCATTTTTCTCTTTTTTTTTTAAAATTTTTTAACTAGTTGATGATACCACTAACTTTAGTGTTGGTTACCAACAGTCATTATTTTTTTTGTCTTGTGGTATGCTTCTGTCTTATGACATATTTTAACCTACTTCTTTTGTGACACATTTATGTTCGTGGATGATTTTCTCACAACGCGTGGCTCTTGTTTGCGGTTATCGATGGTCTTTTAATAATTTAATCTCTTTTGTGGTTCGTTTTACTATACGGTCATATATGTTTTGCAATGCAACCTACAAGATTGTTGGTTTCGCTCGTCAATCCTACTTCGATCCTTAAGCGTGTATGTAGATAGAGACAAAGAGTCTTGTTTCCTACTTTTTTATAGTGTTTCATCTCGTCTCTAGCGTTGCAGCTTACTGGACGTGTTTTGCTAGTCTAATATTTCGTTCTCTAGTTTATTTAATTTTTTATTTTATTATTTTCTGTTACATTTTCATTTTATTTGAGTTTTTCTATTTTATTTCTAATGAATTCAGTATGCATATTATTAAAAAAAGCAAATCGTACAATAAAAGAACATTTTATAAAATATGATTTTAAACCGTTTCACATTTCATCCGTTAAACAATAAAAAATATTACATTCCAATTAAATAAATTAAAAATATTTGTACTAAATTAAAGGGTTCATTTAGTCCTACTATAAAAAAAATACTTTAATCCATTTACAATACCTAAAAGATCATTTTTAGTACATCTCTACTATAAGAGGGGCATTTTAGTCATTGTATATTTGATAATAAGAAACTTTGGTCTGAAATTTTAGGGATAAAATTGATTGACTTAAATAATTTGGTTTAAACAACTTTAAGACTGTCAATTTTAAATTTGAACAAATTGAACTCTCCTGAAAAAAATAATTCATTATTTAAAATTGAGCAAATAACAAAGATTTATGATGGTAAAAATCTTTTCCAACAGTACGATAGCACATGCCCAACTACATTTGGATAATTTCTAAATAATATATATATATATATATATATATATATATATACTTTCATAAAAAAATTATTCATAATTTTAAAATTTTTAAAAACCTTTAAATATTGTCTTATGAATTTTTTTACTTTTTTAATTATTTTTATATTTAATACTCTTTTTATTCCACTAAAATTGTTATATATTGACATTTTTTGTGAAATTTTTTCAAGTTTAACTATCAATTTTTAAAAATTTCAATTAATTAAAATTTATATGTAAAACTTCTTGATCGATTGTTTTTAAAATATATTTTTAATATTTTTATAATAATAAATTAAAATTGAAAAAGTTTGATAAAAAAATGCTAACACATAACTTTTTTTAGTAAGATAGAAAGAGTATTATTGTAAGTGAAGACAACAAAAATTTAGAGTTGGAACAAAAATTAATTTTGTATAAGCAAAATGAATGCATCATAAACATAATAATTAATAGGAAAGAGTCATAAGTAGAGGGCAGAAGATTTTTGTTCATCAATAAGACTGTTGATATCATAATTGTGGGTGCATCTAAGGGTGAGCGTTTAATCATGTCGAATAAAAAAGTTTCGAGTTATTTGAGTTAATAAGTCATCTTTTACAACTCAAATTTTATTGGAAAATTTTTAGATTTGAGTCAAATTTTCAAGTTCCTATACAAATTTAATTATAATTATTTATCATGTTATAGTATAATTTCATTCCAATTTAAACGACTTTATCTAATTATATAAGGTATGCATATATATTCATATTTTTTTTTCAAATGTGGCATATGTTCTTTAAAAAAAATTATTTTACAACTAAACCTTTATTTAAAAAATTTCCAAATCGAGTCAGGTTTATAAAATTTCTAATCAAATCAAGACGAATTGAATTTTTTCATCGAATCAAGTCAAAAAATTCAATTTTTTCAAAGTCGGAATCGAGTCGAGTTTTGCCGACTTCTAGGTGCATCATATTTGTTAGGAAGTTAAAGAGTTGTTGAGCACAATACTGACATTGGATTTGCTTTTGATCATAATGAGTGGATTCTCAGACAACTTCCACGCCCTCTGGCCTTAACAGTAAATACATATTATAGGAAGTCAGAGAATTGGTTTTCATACCAAAATTGTGTAGGCTCTCAAACTAAACTGATATTCCCACTCATCAATTCCTCTTGAAATGGCCTGTAACGCAGAATGCATAAGTCTCCCGGTACCATTTGAAAGTGGTCATCCCTGCTACCTCAATAATACAGTTTATTTAGCAAGTAACCTAACTTGAAAACTCAGTTTTACTATTTCTTACCAACTTTAAGCTGTAAACAAAGTGAGAATAGCGACTTGCCTGCTGCTGTCAAACCCTGCAGATTGCCTGCTGCCATCGAGGTACAAAGGTCTCGTTGTTTTCTCGCATTTGGCGACCACAAATGTGTCTAGTTGTGGCTCTGGAACTGAAAATCATCCACATAAATAGATCATCAGCAAGAAAAATGAATATCATATCCCCGTATGTACTGGACACGATCCTTAAAGAAAAGTGAAGCATCGAAACATGGTTTTCGGGATGCTACGAACTTCGAATCACACTACCATGCACAGAAAAGATAATGCCTCAATATTTAAGTGTAAAAGTTGGAGGAAGAAAGATATATTAGAATTACCCATATCATCTTCTTCGCTTATAATCGACTGCTTCAATACAGACTGATAATTATCAGGCATTTTTGACAGAACAGTTTCTTCAAGATGTTTCCCTATGTCACGAATACACCTGCAACCATGAAATCAAATTTTAAAGATAACATTTCAGATACATTAAGGTGCCCATCCATCTCCAGAATATGGTGTTTTAAACCAAGTTTGGCAATAAACTTAATGTATATAACTATATATATACTTCAATGCTCAAGGCCACTACCTTTCAGTAAACTTCTCTTCTTCTATTGAAAGACGGTTCCGATAAGTATCCGTTTTCCAGATACAAAACATGAACTTCTCAATCTGTATTAATAACATCACCCAAAAAATCAATGAGAAAGTATCAAGAATTTAAGGATGCAGTTCATACATGAAAAGCAGAAAATGTTATCTCGTGGCAAAACCAGAATGATTCATTGGTCTGTCTCTCCATCATAAAAAGAATATCATCGATTTTCAGCTTCCCTAGAAACATCACAATATGAGGAGACAAACAAAAGAAAACAGACATTGAGAGGATCTTTTATACCTTCTGAAGCCGAACCCGAAGATACGATCTTAACAAGAATTGAACCCTATCGAGGTCCATCTGATAGAGTGATACAATGAGAGGATCATGACCATTTTCCTCAAAGTCATCTACCGTTTCCTCCTGCAAATTGTGCACCAAGTCAGTCTCAAAGAAAAGATATATTAACAAACTAGAAGTGAGGATCAATGATCATCTAGCATATGCTTAGCAGAACTCCCATTTTCAAACAGGAATTTCAATTTTTTGGAAAGGAAAAGTCATGGAAATTCATCAAATAATAGCATAAACTGCATTTTTAATACATAATCATGGATTTCCGAGGAATAATACATCTAAAAGATAATAGGAACATAACAATCCAACCAAAAGAAGCTAAATTGTGGGCAAGCTGGTTACCTCGTGTCTAATATGCACTATATCCACACTTTTAAAAGGCTTAAACTGTATGTATATAGCTAAATTCTACCTATGGAGAAAATTTAAGATCGTAATTGACAGATTATAATTGTTTAATTTTCAATTTAACCTCAAAATCAGTTTGTAGAATTATTCAATTAAGATTAACTTTTCTCTTCAATATTTAGAAAAAAAAATCCAGATCGAAAACATTTTCCGCATTTCCTTGTTACAATTTTTGACATTTCAGTAACTAATGTAAAGAGAAGCAGAATATTAAATGTATATCCAAACGGAAACATAGAATTGAGAATGATCACAGTTATCTCTCTCTCTCTCTCTTTTACTAAAGTATATTTTTCTCGAGAAACAAACGGTGAGGGTTAAATTATGAGATATAGAAATAGTACCATTAACTGGATCTGCTCTTTAGCTCTCTTAACTAAAGCTTCCTCGAAAGCAAGGACCTCAGGAGACGCCTTCTCGTTACGCCATGCTTTCTTCAAGAGCTCCACATCGGTCGTCGAAATTAACGTCTCGTAATCGTCGATCTGCTCCGCCGACCACTCTCCGGCACTGGACGCCATCCGATCTCTCTCTCTCTCTCTCTCTGTGTTCCTAGTGTTTTGAAGCAAATCTAAAAATTAGAATTTAACGAGGGAAATTTTTCGATTTTGGCGAAAAATTGAGATCAGAGTTGGCGCCAAAAAGCAAAAGAAAAGGATCGGGTGTTTCCAAGAGTAACAAATCACAAGTTTGCTCTTGAGTCTAACACCGTTGGCTGTCATAGTTATAAACGGACCGCTTTGATGCGTCCTATTCGAGCATAATTGGAAGACGGGAATTATATATAAACCCACACTTAGACCTGGCAAACTTGACCCGAGACCCGAAGCCTGAATCGATTTACGCGAACTGAACCCGAAATCGAATCGAACATGATGACCTAAAATTTGACTCGAAACCCGAAATTAAACTGAAATCGAACCGAAAATGAACTGATTTTTAATTGAACCGAAATGGACCTGAACCGAAGACAACCTGAAATAAATAAAAGATATTAATAAAAATAAAGAAAGATGAGATATAAACAATCGCACAACTCACCAAAAAGTCAAATATATTGGCTTTATAAAGCCATATAAAGGGTGTAATAAACTGACCAACCTAAAAACTTGATTAAAACAAACTGATCTCCCGTTGACCTGAAATTGAACCGAACGGAATCGAACCGAAAATCAACCGATCCGAAATGACCCGAAGCACAATAGAACCGAACTGAACCGAACAGAACTGAATCTGAACCGACTGACATCAGACCCGAAATAACTGAAACCGAAATGACCCAAACCGATTGACCCGTTTGCCACCTCTACCCACACTTAGGGGTGTTTTGTTTGCGAAAAAATATTATTATTACTAAAAATAATTTTTTTCAGAATTACATATCAACGTTCAGATTAGAAGAATTCTCAATAGGGGACAATGATACATTCCCTACAGTAGCGTTTTTTTTTGAGTTTTTACCAAGAATGTCATTTCTTTTGTTTTCTTAGGTGTTAGACCGTTTCGATCATTTAAGACAAAATTGCCCTTTAAATTATAAAGTTATTTCAACTTCATCATTCTTTAATTTCTTCAACTTCGTGAAATTCCTAAAAAGGATTGGAGAAACCTAATTATTCTCTTTGCTTGTCTCCTGGTAAGTCTTCTTCCCCCTCTCTTTTTATTTTGAATATATTGCACTCTTTTTAGTTTTATTTCTTTTCCTGTCATCTTCTCTCGAATTCTTTCTTTCTTTCTTTATAGTTGAACCTTTTTTTAAATGTTACTCAAATTTCTTAGTTAATCTTCCTCTTGAATCACATTGGTTTTTGTCTCTTTCTTTCAAAAATAATCTTTTGTTTGAAAAAAATATAATTCCATTTTCTAACGTTTTCTCACCTCTCAATCACTCTCTTGCTAACAAAGGAAAAACTGAGAAATATTATACATGGCTGTTTTGGTATCTCTTTTCTCGATAGTCCTACTGAGAATTACGAGTGAATTTGTTCAAAAACATTAGGAAAACAAGTTAACATGTTGCATATATGTATGAGTAAACTTTCAGATTGATTGGTGAATGAGTATACCCGAATCTACTTGTTAAGAATATGACATGTTCTAATTGTTAAAGTCTAGTGAAAACATGACTTGGAAGAGGAAAATTTATTATTGGATTGCCTAAAATTAACAACTAACTAGGAGACTTATTTACATATGAATGAGTTCGAATATATGCCTCAATTTCTTACCAGATTTTGCTTATAATAGTTTGTAATCATTTCACCCTATTTATGGGTTGATATGTAACACCCCAATTTTGGGCTTGGAAGTTTAGGGTCTGAACCGGACCGGTCTGATTTTCGGTTCGAATATAAAAGGTGGTTTTAGGGAAAGCCTAGTTCGGGTTGCATTAAAAATATGGAAAAATATCTAAAAATCCTCTTTTAATATATATAAGAGAGTGGTGAAATCAATTTTACAAAATAAGGTTTGGAAGTGTGACATTTCGAATTAGTGACTAAAATGTAATTTTTGAAAAGTTTAGTGGTGACTGTTTTGTAAAGATTGAAACTTTGAATCTTTAAGGAGCTAATTTACCCAAGATTGATTTCTCCAGATTTTTCTTAGATTTTAATGAATCATTTAATGATTAATTAATTAAAAGAGAATGGGAAAACCAATTTTTGAGATTTCATAACTAACTTTCTTAAAAACTTTCTCATCTC
Source organism: Hibiscus tridactylites (assembly GCA_958450335.1). Lineage (NCBI taxonomy): Eukaryota > Viridiplantae > Streptophyta > Magnoliopsida > Malvales > Malvaceae > Hibiscus > Hibiscus tridactylites. The sequence goes on along the minus strand of OY288281.1, from coordinate 16,962,092 downwards.
ATTTTCTCTCAAAATTCTCTCAGCCAAACACATTTCTACAACAGCTTTTCTTTTGATTTCCACACCAAATGATGAAATTTCAATCCTCAAATGATTCCTAATCTCTTCTACATCAAATTTTCTTCATTTGCTTATTGAATTTTCAAGGATTTTGGCTCTAATCAAGGAGAAATCCACATTTAGAGGTAAGAATGTTCTTCTCCTCTAAATATTTAGTTCTTTACTGAAATTCCCAAGTTCTCAATCCTTAAATTAAGTTTTATTAAAGGTTTTAATATTGTGATCTTGATTTTGGCTTAAAACACAAGATTTGGATTAAATCTTAAAGAAATTCGTGGTGATTGTTTGGGCTCTGTTTTGAGATGGCTTTTTAATGTATTTTGGATGTTTAATGATGTGTAATTGAGGTTTAATCAATGCAATCCCGAATAGGTTGATTTTCCTAAGTTTTTGCTTGTGAAAATGGTGGTTTTTGGGGTGATCTTGGTGTTCTGTTATAGCTGGAGGTATAAGGACGAGTTTAGGCTCTTTTTGGATGTAAATTGATGTCTAAGAATGTTTAGAAGTGATGGATCTTGGCTGGGTTATGTTGATGAAGGGTTTGGAGGTGATTTCGGTTGTATTTGGTAGCCGAAATGTTAGATTTGATGAGAGCAGCGAGTTTAGGTGTTAAGGCTGAAGATTTTAATGCATGATGATGCATTAATCCTCTGCTTTGATGTGTTTAAAACAGGGGAGACATCTTCGAATCCTTGTGGTGTTGATCCGGAGGCTTGAACTGCGTTTCGGTAAGCTTGCGAAACGGAATTGGTGAGTGGAGTTGGATTTCCAGCTTTGTATCGAATATTTGAAGGTTTGGGAGTTTAGTTTAAGTCTAATCAACTTAACTAAACTCAAGAGTAAGTTTTCAGAAAAACTCTCTTGGATGAGCCATGGATTGGTTCGATGCATTTGTTGATAATTACATGTTTTAATTTCTGTTTTTGAAAGCATGTTTAGCATGGTTAATGCTGGTTATGTAAGCCATATATTGAAGGATGCTCAAGGTAAGAGATCCTTGGTTTAATATGTTGAAAATGTGGATTTGATGCATAGTGATGCATGTTGTTTAATGGCTTGATTAAATGCTTCAAAACAGTGAATTATTGATGATTAAAGATGTATATTGGCAAGTGATGTGTTGGTTTTAAAGTACTTGAATCGGATATAGTTAGCCGGCTATAGGATTGGGTGCACTGTGAATAAAGTCGTCTTGGATGTTGAGGGGTTGTAATGGTACCGTAAACTCCATCCAAGTACACTAATGAGATGTTTAAGATCACAATGGTGGTTAAAAGTCCATGTGTGGATCTTGTGTTGTGTGTCCCGTGTTCTCGTTAGTGATGTTATACAACTACCAATGAGTGATGTGGAGGGGTTGTGATTGTACCGTAAACTCCATCACAGGTGTTGAGGGGTTGTGATTGTACCGGTAAACTCCACCTTGTGTGTTTGGTAGTGTGTATGAAGCGTATGGGACAACGCTTGTAATCCGCGTATCCGATTGTGTTTTATGTTGTAAAAGGTTATGGTTTATCACTTGGAAGCCAATATGACATGTTAATGATATTGAAGCATGAGATGCTTGTTGTGAATGCAATGTTGCATGAATGATGATGATGTGTGTTAAAAGGTTTTATGGAAAGTGTTTTTTTTTATAAGTGCATTATTGTGTTGTTTCATTAGAGCATGCCTCACTAAGCATTTGTGCTTACGCTCTATCTCTTGAACCAATAATGCAGATAATTGAGGTGTTGTGGGCAGCAAGGAGGCTAAGAATCCAAGGGAAAGCTAAGCTCATGTATGGTGACTATTTTACAATAATTATTAGATTTTGATATTTGGAAATGGGAACCTAGGTTGTGTTTTTGGGAGATGTTTTGGACTCCCTAGTTGTGGCATGATGCCTTGAATGTGTTGGATTTGTAAATGGACATTTTGGTGCTTGCTTTGATGCTTTGATGGTTGTTTGGCTATGGTTAATAGGATGCATGCCTATAGACTTGTGGTTTTGCCTAATTGATGCCATGAATATGTTTAGATGATGCAAATAGGTACCTTATGTGTATGATGACTTGTTGGCATGATTAGGAAGTCATTAGAATGTGTTTGAGTGTTTAAATGTATGTTAACCAGCAAAATCTGCACTTTCTGGGCAGTCCGTATCGGAACGGGTGCTAACGTTTCGAAACGAGGGCCTGTAATGGCCTTCGTGTTTCGGAACGGGTAGAGGCCGTTCCGAAACGGTTTTGCCACTGCCAGGCCCTGTTTCAATACTGGTCTCGGAACGAACCCGCGTTTCGGAACGGTCAACTCCCGTTCCGAAACACTTGACCGTTGGGCACTGATTTGAATGGTTTTGAAGTTGCAAGCTTTACGTTTTAGTTCTGAATTTTGTATATGCAATTGCTTGAGTTTGAGATGTCCGTTTGAGGTGAAATTTGACAGGGAAGCATGTAATATGATTAATTTGATATTGATAATTTAAAAATAAGCAAAGTCTCTCATCTTTCCAGAATTTACATTTTGGTCCTCAACTTTGTATGTTGTGCAATTGAGTCTCTTATTGCTTTCCGATCGCTGTGGTTTTCAAGTATGCTTTTCTCAGGAGTACGCCTAGGGTTAACGTGCATCTAGACAAGATTAAAAAGAAAAAAGGGTCGTTAATCAAGGTTGACTTTCGGGTTGACTTTGGTTTTCCCCGTGTAATCTTCGTAGTTCGGGTCAACCGTCTAGGCCAGGCTAAGAGGGTTACATTTGGTGGTATTAGAGCTGAGTTCTTGAGTAAACGGGAATGATATGTGGATGATGTATGTATGATTGCATGATGTGTCTTTTTGAATGAAAATGTGATGTGTGAATTGTAAAGTATGTTACAATTGTGATGTATGCTGTGGTGAAGCATGTTAGAGGGACTCATTGCCATATCAAAACTAATGAAATGATTTGTTTTTATTTGGGAATGAGCTAGAGTACTTGGATTTCTTACCTTGCTGAGCCTGATTATGTTTATTGCATTTGTGTTAGTGCATTGTTTAGTGAATGGGACCTCGTAGAGAGATGAGGATTAATACGCGAGCTATGGCTCAGAATGAGAACGAGAATAATGCTGAAAATGTTGTGGATTTACCTCCTCCTCCTGGTGGTGGACCGCCCGGTGGTGGTGGTGCTGGAGGTGATGGAGCTGGTGTTGGTGCTGGTGCTGGGGTCGCTGGACCTGAAGCTGGGCAGGGGCAAGCTGCTCCTGACATGACAGTGTTGATACAAGCTATTGATGGAGCCTTTCAGGCAGCAGTAGCTGGAGCTCATGGAGCTGGGCATCAGGGTGATGCTAATGCGAGACTACCTTTGGAACGTTTGCGCAGTCTCGGAGGGACTGAGTTCAGAGGTTTGTCTGCCGAGGGTTCCAAATCTTGGTTGGAAAGTACCAAGAGGATATTGGGACAAATGAACTGCAATGATGTACAGAAGCTAGGATGTGTGGTATCGTTGTTGCATGATGATGCATATACCTGGTGGACGACCACTATCTCCGGGATGGAGGAAGCTGATGTGACTTGGACGTTCTTTCTGAACGCGTTCAAGCGGAAGTATCTGGGTGTGCGATACCTGGATGAAAAGAAAAGGGAGTTCATGTCTCTTACTCAAGGGAGCATGACAGTGGCTGAGTACGAGATCCAGTTTGTCCGTCCCAGTCAATACGCACCTGAGCTTATTCCTGATGAGCGGGAAAGGTGTGAACGTTTCTGGTATGGTTTGATGACGGATGTAAAGACCTTTATGCTTGCCGCTGAGTACACTGATTTTGATGTGCTGGTTAGTAGGGCGAAGGATATTGAGCTGAATCTGGGTTTGTCCTCAAGGGGTGTTGGTTCTAGCTTGGGCAAGAGAGCTGCTGAGTATAGTTCCGGTGGTGGACAGAACAAGAGAGAACGGGATAGGAGGTATCAGTCTTCTGCTAGGCGAGGTAATGGAGGGCATGGTGCGCCTGTTCAGGGAGACAGGGCGAGAGCTGATCAGAACACATGCTGGGCGTGTGGATCACGTGGTCACTTGAGGCGTGATTGTCCTCGGGCAGCGAGAGAGGTATAAGCTCCTGTTGTAGTAACCGGTAATTCGTGTTGTAATTGTGGTTCGGCAGACCACATGAGGAGGGAGTGTCCTTTGTTGGCCGGTGTTGGTCAGGGACGTGCTCCTGGAGTTGTTGCACCACAGAGAGGTCGTGGGCGCGGCCGTGGTAACTTCCAGCGCAGAGATGATGGTGGAAGGAATGTGGCACATGTGGTGGCTGTCCAACCTGAGGGTGGAGGCCAGGCTCGAGTGTATGCTCAGCGAGAGGGGAGGAATGACACGGATGTGATCGCAGGTACCTTCACTTTGCAATCCTTGTCATTACTTTCCTTGATTGATTCTGGATCTACACACTCATACATATTGCGTGAACATGCTCAATTGCTTGGTTTATCTGTTGAGTCTTTGGATGTTGGTATGCGTGTAACTAGTTCCTTTGGTGAGACCGTTGTGACACGGAAGTTATATAGAAGATGTCCCTTGGTTGTGCAAAACCATGTTTTTCATGTTGATCTCATGGAATTGTCTTTCTATGGTTTTGATGTAATCCTTAGTATGGATTGGCTTGTTGAACATCGAGCTGTGGTGGATTTTGAGAACAAGCGAGTTTCGTTGAAGCTTGCGGATGATTATGAGGTAGTGGTGGTTGGTGAGAATGTGAAGTTTCTTGCCAATGTGGTGTCTACATTGGAAGCAAGCTGAATGCTGAGGCAAGGTTGTGAAGCCTACCTAGCCTTTGTAATAAATCCTAGCTCTAATGAGTTGCGAGTGCATGATATCAGGACGGTGCGAGAGTTTCCTGGTGTGTTTCCGGAGGAGTTGCCTGGGTTGCCTCCTAATCGTGAAGTGGAGTTTGGAATTGAGCTGTATGAAAACACAACTCCAGTGTCCATTACTCCTTATCGAATGGCACCTAAAGAGTTGAAGGAGCTGAAGACGCAACTTCAGGAGTTGCTTGATCGTGGTTTCATTCGGCCGAGTGTGTCACCTTGGGGTGCACCGGTCTTGTTTGTGAAGAAAAAAGATGACACTATGAGAATGTGCATCGATTACCGTCAGCTGAACAAGTTGACTATCAAGAATCGGTATCCATTGCCGAGGATTGATGATCTTTTTGATCAATTTCGGGGAGCGGCTGTGTTCTCTAAAATTGACTTAAGGTTAGGGTATTACCGGTTGAAGGTGAAGGATGTGGATGTGCCAAAGACAGCCTTCAGAACGAGATATGGGCATTATGAGTTCCTTGTGATGCCGTTTGGTTTGACGAATGCTCCTGCAGCTTTTATGGACATGATGAATAGGGTGTTCCATGAATACTTGGACAAATTTGTTGTGGTGTTCATTGGTGATATCCTCGTGTACTCTCGTACAGAGGAGGAGCATGAGGGGCATTTGAGGATTGTGTTGCAGGCTTTGTTGGAGAATCAGCTTTATGCTAAGCTAAGCAAGTGTGAGTTCTGGCTCAGGGAAGTGGTGTTCCTTGGTCATGTGGTTTCTGCTGAGGGGATTCGTGTTGATCCTCAAAAGATTGAGGCAGTGATGAATTGGAAGCCTCCTAAGTCTATTCATGAAGTCCGTAGTTTCCTTGGTTTGGCGGGATACTATTAGAGGTTCGTGGATGGATTTTCGAAGATTGCTGCACCTTTGACGAAGTTGTTGCAGAAGGATGTCAAGTATGAGTGGACGGAAGCGAGACAGCAGGCTTTTGAGAAGCTTAAGGCAGCTTTGACGCAAGCTCCTATCTTGGTTCAACCTGAATCAGGGAAAGAGTTTGTGGTGTATAGTGACGCATCTTACGTTAGTTTGGGCTACGCGTTGATGCAAGAGGGTAAGGTGGTGGCTTATGCATCGCGCCAATTGAAGGTGCATGAGCGCAATTATCCTACACATGACATTGAGTTGGCTGCTGTAGTTTTTGCTTTGAAAATTTGGAGACATTACATGTATGGTGAGAAGTGTACTATGTACACGGATCAAAAAAGTTTGAAGTATCTGATGTCTCAGAAGGAGTTGAATCTTAGGTAACGACATTGGGTGGAGTTGCTTAAAGATTACGATCTGACGATCGAGTACCATCCGGGTAAAGCTAATGTTGTAGCGGATGCCTTGAGTAGGAAGGTGGCAGTGAAGTTGAGGGCTATGTTTGTCAGCTTGAGCATTTCGCGAGATGGCGGTCTTGTGGCTGAATTGCAAGTGAAACCATCCTTGGTTCAGTTGATAAAGGATAAGCAGTTGTTGGATGATTCCTTGGTGCCACATGTTCAGGATATTGCTGAGGATAGGCCATCAGAATTTTGCTTTAATGATGATGGAGTTTTATGTTTTGGGAGTCGGATAGTAGTGCCCAATGATGCTGAGTTGAGGCGTGCTATTCTTATTGAAGCTCATAGTAGTCCCTTTGCTATGCACCCTGGTAGTACTAAGATGTATCGTGATCTTAGAGATGAGTACTATTGGGTGGGTTTGAAGAAAGATGTGGCTGAGTATGTGAGCAAGTGCATGGTTTGTCAGTGAGTTAAAGCTGAACATCAGTTTCCTTCTGGGTTGTTGCAACCGTTGAGGATTCTTGAGTGGAAGTGGAAAGGATTACCATGGACTTTGTGTCTGGTTTGCCTTTGTCGCCATCGAAGAAGAATTCGGTGTGGGTGATTGTGGATCGCCTTATGAAGTGTGCACATTTCTTTCCTGTGGGTGTACCAAAGTCTATAGTGTCGGATCGAGATTCAAGGTTTACATCGCGTTTCTGGGAATGTTTGCATCATGCTTTGGGTACACGGCTGAATTTCAGTACTTCTTATCATCCACAGTCAGATGGACAGTCTGAGCGTGTTATCCAGGTGCTGGAGGATATGTTGAGGTGCTGTGTGATTGAGTTTCAAGGCTCTTGGGAGAAGCATTTGCCTTTGGTGGAGTTTGCTCATAACAATAGCTACCAGGCGAGTATTCAAATGGCACCTTATGAAGCCTTGTACGGGAGGAAGTGCAGAACTCCTCTTTGTTGGGCTGAAACAGGTCAGAAGTTGGTTTCGATGCCAGCTTTGTTGAAAGGAACCACCGAGAAGGTGAAGCTCATTTGTGAGCGATTGAAGGCAGCTTCTGATCGGCAGAAGTCTTACGCAGATTTGAAGCGTAAGGAGATTGAGTATGCGGTAGGTGACCGTGTGTTTTTGAAAGTTTCGCCTTGGAAAAAGGTGATGAGGTTTGGTCGAAAGGGTAAGTTGAGCCCTAAGTACATTGGACCATACGAGGTGATTGAGCGTGTGGGTCCTGTTGCGTACAAGTTGAGATTGCTGTTGCATGTAAAAGTGGCTATCGCAATTGTAGTGCAAGTGTACACGACGCAAGTAGTAAAGTGATACGAAGTATCAGATATCGTCTCCACAGGGACTGGGCTAATAGCTTCACCTTGAATCACTGCACGAAAGTAAAGAAAATAATTGAGAAAGTTATCACGAGAATAATAAAGAAAACTTAAATAAAAGAGTAGAGAAATCAAGATAGAGAGAATGGGCTGGTATTGAATTGCTCAGTAGTGCAGGTATTGCTGAGTTTAGGAAATCCAGTTCTGTCGTCGTTCTCGTCGCAGCAACACTTGTCGCGGCAGCAGTCCGTTGCTTGTCGCGGCAGCGAACACTCAACTCCGTACTTCAAGTTTGGCAAGAATACCTGCTGTGCCTTGGCCTATCCCTAGGTCCAAGTCTGTCGATGATCACGTCTTTGATGATACCTCCCGGCGTGAATCGAAGGATGAACACCAATGTTGTTGAATTCTTCCTTAGTCACTTAACCTCGTCCTATCCCTAGGTCTGAGATAGTTCAACTATAAACTAGAGAACTCGCTCTTATTCCTTTCGTATACTTAACTCTCCCGATATTAAGTAAATAGATAACCTCACGATGCTCTCCCGATGCTCTTGCAAGATGTTAATAACCAGAATAAGAGAACTTGAAGTTTATTTTATTGAACTGAAAATTCCTAAGACAAAAACAACCCTTGCAACTACTTAACAAAACAACACGTGGCACTAAGGGGAATTTAAAACATGATGGGAGGATGAAAACGGCTAGGGTTTTGGGAAGAAAGCTAGAGAATGCGTCATGTCCCCCTAGGTCGAAATACATGCCCTTATATAGGCTTTGGGTCCAAGTTTTCTAAAATAGCAAGAATACAACTTTAAATTAAAGTACAACTCTAATAAAGACTAAATCTTCAAAGAATCTAACTTTAAGTCGTCCTCTTTCTTGCTTGGGATTTTCTCTCCTTGAACTTTGGGCTTGACATTCCTTTCGATCTGGGGCTTGGAAAAATATAGTGGTTTTACACGACAGATGGGCTGAATTTTCTCTATCTATCGAGGTCCACTTTGCTTCTTCTCCTCAAAACTGATGTCGTCCTCTACTGTCAAGGCGGCAACCATGGCAGCATCGTCCTCCTTGACTGCTCGTCCAGTTCCAGCTCTTCTGCTTCACTGCCCAGCGTCTGCCCTTTCCGTCTGCTACAACAGCAACCTGCAAAAGCAACCAATTTCAGTAGAAACTGTGCCATTTAATATATATGTGATGTTTAACTGTAAACTAACCTAAATGCAATGAATTATGTTTGAATGCAACAGAAATATGAGTTACATAGGGGGTAAATAATAGAACTTTTACACACTCAACACACCCCCAAACTCAAGTTTTTGCTTGCCCTCAAGCAATTAAGACCTAAAAGAAAAATGAAATATTTTTGTTTTGGCTTAAAACAGTAAACTTTCCCTTACCCTTCATTCGTTCTTTGTGGCGGTAGCACCCTGTCGGATAATCTAGGATCTGTCCGGAATCTCACTATAGTCATCGTGCAGTGTGTGCATGCTTGTGAACAGTTATATGCCAAGACTCTCTTGGTTTCACTAGAATATTTCAGCCCTTAACTCGAATTTTTATGCCAAAGTTTATCTTTTTGAAGGTACTTCTTATGCTCCTTTGATTTTTTATTTTGACTCGATTTCACTATATTTTTTAAGCTAAAGTTTCACTAGAGCCAGTTTTAGGCACCTCTAGCTAACTTCCTAGAGCCGGTTTCGGGCACCTCTAGGGCTATTGAGTCTCTTTTGCTAAACTTCTTTCCTAGAGTCAGTGTTAGGCACCTCTAGGGGCTATTCAAGTGATAGGCTTCCTATTCTAGTTGACTAAAAGAGTTCTAAGCAATATAACAGTCACAAATAGTGTTTTAAGTTTTCAGAACTATAGAAAGGCTCTAAACTTCTCCTAAAGACTATCCTAAAGGCACTGCCACGACAAAGCTGTCACGACAGGTAAGTTCAGTTCACAGACTTAAGCCAAAATTTTCATTTTTTCATTTTTTTTAAAAATAAACTAAGTAAAAGACACAATTTAAAAACTAAATTAGACTCCATTTAATGGAGGGATGCCACCCCCAAACTCGAGGGTTGCATTGCCCTCAATGCGAATGACAAATAAAGATAAAGAAAACAATACATCACAAAATATTTAGGCAGACAACAAAAATAAAAGAAGAAACTTAAATTTTAATCGCTGTCCTCGATGCTGCTGCTGAGTCTGATCTGGCGACGGGCACGAGCTTTTGGAGCTGGCTGGGGTATGGGGGAGGCAGATGTGTTCTTTGCCTTGGCCTCCCGTGGTGGCCGGATCCTGGTTGGGGAGATATGAGGGGGTTGCTCCACAACCTGGATTTCAGAGCTGCTGCTGCTGCTCTCACCGCTGCTGTTGTCACTGCTGCTGCCGCTGGCTCTTGGCATGTTATTTTTGTCTGTCATTCGCTTCTGCCTCTTCACCGGTGAGAACTCCTTCGAAAGATTCCTCTTAATAGAGGGTTCATTGTCACTGGCGGCCCAAACGAAGGAGGACGAGAATCCGGCAATAAAGCGGACCCGACGGTCTGTGTGCGCACTCTAATATGCTCTCACGGATATAGCTGCTCATGTTAATGGGCCTTTCATGTAAAATAGAGTGAATTAATGCTAACCTTGGCTGGTCGACCGTGGTGTTGTGGGACGATGGCATGATACGTTTTTTGATAAACGCATTCCATAATTTATCCTCTGGCAGCAGTTGAGTCCTCTTTACTGTTTGTGGGTTCTTGCGGTTAGTGTTCCATTGAGTGCCCTCATCTGTCAGCTCTGCCATGACAGCATCATAGGCAGCAGGGTCTAATGTGTTGAGGAACTGTTGGTGAGCGTCGTCGTTGCTGTCGATGTAGAATCCATACAGTGTGTTGATATACTCAGCTTCGAACGGCACTTCTTTTCCTCGTACAATCACCATTGTCGTCGTCCTGCTGCTAATGGCAGCATAAAATTCTCGTACCAACGACACGTTCATTTCTTCAGGCTACTCAGCAAAAGTCTTCCACTGTAGAGCTCGAATTTTCCGGGCTATGAACGACTTTAAGCCCAGATTTTCCTCCTTCGATGTGTAAATGAATCCTCTCTCTTCCCACATATCTCTGATCGCAAATGAACGTGGGGTGATTGTTGTTGGTGTGGAGCTGGAAGCAGCATTCCTACGGGTTTTCCTGGGAGACATTGTTGCAAGAGTTGTGGAAATAAAAATGAAAGCAGGTAAAATATAGAGGGAGAAAGTAAAAAGAGTAGAAGTGAGTGAAAATGAAAAATGGAACGGGGTTATATAGAGAAGGATTTGCTGCCCGTTGAAGCTGTAACAGCATGCGTGAATAACGGGGTCAGCTGTTACGCGGTAGCGTGTATGACGCGTCTGTCACGCGTTTCCGTGTCTGTTGCGCGTCTGTGACGTGTTTCCGCGTCTGTCGTGACAGCGTGTTGACAACCTGTATTTTCCGCGTCTGTCGCGGCAGCTGTAACGACCGGCTCCAAAATTTGGGTTTTGTTGGGTAGAAAAAAGAAAAAAAAACATAATATGAAGAGTAAAAAAAAACAAAACGAAACAAAACACATGCTCATATATCAATGGGTGACACATTAAGGTTTGAGTTCAGCATGGCTCTAACATGGGTGGGTTTCTACAATTTGTTATATGAGGTTACGGTTCTAGACAGGGTACCCGAATTGTCCTCACCGACGCCTGCTAAGGCTAGTAAGGTCCTTGGTCCTCCCCCACTATAGGTTCTCAGGACCAAGTTCAGCTCGAGGGGATGCACTTCCCTATGACCATACGGAGGTTACCCTCACGAAGCCATAGATCATATGCATCCAGGAGGTGACTACTATCCCATACGGAGGTTAACCTCACGAAGGAGCAGCGTTTTGCCCCAACTTAAACGGGAATGAGCTCGGGTAGAAAGCTCATGGAATGATGCAACACAACATGTACCCCTTTTTGTGTGGCCTGACTCTCTTCAATAGTCCCTAGCGGAGTCGCCAAGCTGTCATCACCGTTTTTGGTCCGTACCAAAATTGGTTGGGCCTTCATAGGCTCGTCATTGTTTGGAGTCGCCATCGTTCATTTTGGATTGGGTATGACCAAAAACCTGTAGAACCGGTCTACGTCTGAACAAGAGTCAAGTTAGGCTCGGGAGTCGGTTACGTGTGGGGAAGGTTATAGCACCCCCACAACGCCCAAGATTGGTACCTAAAGGGGTTGTGTTGTCTAAAAGGCTTCAAAAATAGGGTTAATAGCACTATTATACACGACGAAAATATACAAATAAATCGAATAAATTAAAAAAAATAAACATGCTAAAAATGATATATAAAAAACAAATGAAAAATTAATATTTTAATTGAAGGCCATAACCTTAAGTCAAATCATAATTTATCTCAAATTAAGCGAATTATTAATCGAACATATTTTAAGACCAAATCACGTTATTCGCACAATTTTAAGACTAATTTATAATTAAACTCAATTTTAAGTTCAATTAAATATTTAATCATCCATTTAATAAAAAGATTAATTAAATTTATTAACTAATTATGTAATTAATCATGCAATTTAATGATCTAATGAAACTAATCCTAACAGTCAAAAGAAACAACTAATTATGAAACCTAATTAAAAGAATTAAAATCTAAAAGAGAAAATGACCTAAAATAGAGGGAGGACTAAGATGGAATTTTCCCCTAAAAGTTGAAATGAAAATGTACAGAGCCATTGCGTGTGTTTCCTTCCTTAGTGTGATTTTCAATGCTCACTAAATGAGCTGTCAGGCAATTCAGAGGAGAGCAATTCATTTTTTATTTTAATAGTCCCCTATTGTTTACGCGGCTTTAGAGGCTATCAGGTTACTTTTATTCATCTTTTCTTATACAGATCAGAGAGGACAAAACAACAGATTTTTTATTTCTTTTCATCCTTTTCTCTCCTCTTATTTATTTTCCTTCGAAAATCAAACTCAAAGTTGTTTTTTCAAGCACGAATCAAATCGAACAAATCTAATATTCAAGTTACACGCATACCTTTCTCTAACTCGTGGATTCGTTGTTGGATCGAACTACTTTCGGGATATGTTAACTCCGACAAACTCGTGGGTTCTTCCATCGTTTCGATCTCGCCAGCCGTCGTGAAACAAGGTTATTTTCTTCTCCTTGCTTTCTCAACTTCGCTCAAATTTTCCACTAGATTCACTAGCCCTTTTTTTCTAATTTTCTCAAGATTTTCTATGTGTCCTCTAAGGTTTTTGGGGTCGGTATTTATTGGCCGAATACTAGGGTTTTTCGAGCTCTCTCACCACCGGAAATTTCGGAGGTAGTTGGGATAAACTTAAATTACATCTTGGGGCGCAAGAATCGGAGATGACTCAGAGTCCTCTTGGCGATAGATCTCTTGATGCTGGTGAAAGGCAGATCTAAGGTTTTTATTTTTTGAATTTTTTCTGATTTTCTGATTTTTTCTGATTTTTTTTATTTTTTTTGATTTTATCACGTCTATTGGATTGGACTCGGGTCATATATTAGGCCCTAAAAAATTTGGTGTGTACAATCATCATGGACCTTTGAAAGTAAGTTGTGCAAGTCTTGATTTTTCTTTTCAAATTCTTTTATTTTAACTTGCATTTCCTCAACTTTACTTTCAAATTCCTTATTAGATTTGGAAAGAGAGTCATTTTCATTTTTCAATTTCAAAATGATTTTTCTATTTTTCAAAATTGACTCTTCAAATTCCAAAGCTAATTCATCATAAGCCTTTTGCAATTCATCAAAAGTATAATCAATTGAAAAAGATGAATTAGAGGTTACCATAGAGTCATCATCGATAGCCATGAGACACAAGTTGGCTACTTCATTCTCGTCCTCGTCAGATGATTCATCATCGCTCCAAGTAGCTACATGAGCCTTGTGCTTCTTTTTCTCATAGCTCTTTTTCTTCAATAGGGGACAATCGAACTTGATATGTCCCGGCTTTTGCACTCATAGCAAATGTAAAACCTATGTTTGATTTTGATATAATTAAATCATTGAGGATTATTTTGTAAAACTTAAAGTTAGTTTTTAAGTCCCTTAATAAGTTTTTAAAAAAACACCAACACTTTGAAACTGATTTATAAAACTCAAACTCAAAATATTTTCTAAGTGTTCCAAGGCAAAACCATCCAAAAACGTACAGGCGTATCGATACAGCACCCAGCGTATCGATACCATTTTACCAAACTTGGTCACTGCCGGAACCTGTATCGATACCCCAAACCCTCGTATCGATACAGCCCTGTGTTAAATTTCAAAGAGTTTGAATACGGTACCGATACGGCTAACCCTCGTATCGATACGGGCTTTATAATTTTTAAATATAAGTCGGTTTAAAAATTATGACCGTTGGTGTCAGTTGGTTGGTAACCAAACTTTAAAAGTTTGTTGACCCGTATCGATACGCCTAACTCCCGTACCGATACGGAGTTGGACAGTGAGCTAAGTTCAGAAAATAGTATCGATACGGCCCTTGCCGTTTCGATACCCCGTACCGATACGCTTACGTGCGTATCGATACCCCTGTATTAAATGCACACAACGGCTCTTTCTTTTCTGAGACAGGTACCGATACCCCTTCCCGCGTACCGATACCGGTAGCTGCAGAAGTGCATTTATGGTGGTAAGAGAGGGTTCCAACGGCTCCATTTATGTTCCCAACCACCCAAACGGCTAGAAATCAATGAGAAGGTATAAAAGAGACATCCAAAAGCTACAGCAACAACTATTGAACTTCAAGCAAACACTTATTCATCAAATTCAAGCAATTGTGCCAAATTTCATATTTGTCTAGAAATCCCAATTTGTGTTCTTCATTCATACTTTGTAAAATTGGGTTGAGTGCTTGTATTGGGGCTATCATTTGTATTGAGAGATACCTTAATAGCCTACAAATTTCTTTGTTCTCTTGTGTGAGGGTTGGGTTGATTTTTGGGTAGAAAAATCAACCGAAATTGTAAAGGGTTGCCTCCTTATCCTAGAAAAGGGGAAGATCAATTTAGTGAAATTGTTGCAAATCCTTAGTGAGACTAAGGTAGTAGATGTAGAGTTCATTTGGAACTTGAACCACTCTAAATCTCTTGTTCATTATTTTTTAATTTGCCAATTTCCTCCACAATCCTTTAAAATTCCAATTCACCCCCCATCTTGGTAATTATCGATCTTTCGATCCACTCAACAATTGGTATCAGAGCTTAACTCTTTGAGGATTAACAACCACAAGAGGAGATCCTTGGAAGAGTGTGATCATCAAAATATCAAGAGATGGCTTCAACCTCCGGTTCCGGCATGTACGAGTCACAATCAACCACCAAGCCTCCTTTCTTCAATGGTGACAACTATTCTTTTTGGAAGAATAAAATGAGGCTATTCATCAAGTCTAATGACTATCTTATGTGGGATGTCATTGAGGATGGGCCATACATTCCATTGAAGCAAGATGGTGAAGGCAAGATGGTGTTGAAGAAGAAAGCCGAAATGAGTGAAGAGGAGAGGAAGAAGATTCAAGTCAACGATAAAGCTCTCCACATGCTTTTTTGTGCTTTCGGTCCGGACATCTACTCAAAGGTCTCATCCATTGAAAGTGCCAAAGAAGTGTGGGACACTCTTGAGACCACTTATGAAGGCACCAATGATGTCAAAGAAACTAAGATTGGACTTCTCAATCTTAGTTATGAAAACTTCAAGATGGAGCCCGATGAGACGGTGTCAAAAATGTTTGATCGATTCTCCACAATTGTCAACGGTCTAAAGGGATACGGAGAGATCATACCGGAAGACAAGCTTGTCTGAAAGCTACTCTATTCACTTCCCGAATCTCGGGATGGGAAGAGAACCGCTATCATCGAAGCAAAGAACTTGAAGACATTAAAGCTTGATGAGCTTGTGGGTTCTCTCCTTACTCATGAGATCATGAAGCAAGGAAGGGAAGATGAGAAAAAGAAAGAAGAGAAAATAGTAGAGAAGCTTGTGGTTGAGAAGAAGAAGAAGATGGGAATAGCTCTCAAGGCTAAAGCTTCACAACTTGATGAGAGCTCATCTAGTGATGAGGACGAACTTGAAGAATTGGCTGTGATAGCCAAACGGTTCTCACGTTTCATGAGGTCCAATCGGGGAAGAAAAATCCAAAGAAAGATGGACTTCAAAGGGAAGAACAAAGAAGAAGGAAAGGATCCCATCATTTTCTATGAGTGCAAACAACCCGGCCACATCCGTTCGGAGTGCCCTCAACTCAAGAAAAAGGGCTTTGAGAAGAAGAAGAAACTCAAAGCCAAGCTTGCTACTTGGAGTGATGAGGAGTCATCGGAGGATGACGAACAAGAAGTGGCAAATCTTTGTCTCATGGCACTTGAGGAAGATTCCTCCTTGGTAACCTCTAACTCATCTACTTTAGATTTTTCATATGAAGAGTTAAATGATGCATATGATGAGTTACAAGAGGTATATGATGAATTAGTTGAGAAGTTTAAAGAGTCGGTCATTAAAAACAAGAAAATCATTTTAGAACTAAATGAGAAAAATGACTCACTTACTCAAGCTAATTCTAAATTTGAGAAAAAGATTTTAGGATTAAAAGATGAACTTAAATTTTTTCAAGATGAAAATGTTGATCTTAATAATCTTTTGTCTCAATGCAATAGTGAACACCAAAAGGTGTTGGGTGAGCTAAATGAGCTCAAAAAGTCCTTAAAAAATGTTGGTAGTGTCAAGCATGAAGTAGGAGAATCCTCTAGAACACACCAACCTAAGAAAAGGACTAATTACTACAAACAAGGTAGCTACCCTAGACATAGTAGAGCTAAAAGAATTAGAAGTGTATGGGTTCCTAAGGAACTTGTAAAATCTAATAATATTATTGCTATGTCATCTTGGATTCCTAAGGGAACCAAGGTTTTGGGAGCTAACACTCATGGACCCAAGATGATTTGGGTACCAAAAACCAAGGTTTAATATCTTTTTTTGTAGGGGGAGCATTGCTTCAAGGCCAAAGCACAAAGTCAAAACTCATGGTACCTTGATAGTGGATGCTCGAGACACATGACCGGAGACAAGAGTCGATTCATGGATTTAAAGCCAAAAAGTGGAGGAGTAGTAACATTTGGTGACAACTCCAAAGGCCACATTAAAGGTATTGGCTCCATAGGTAATCACTCTACCATTTTTATTGAAAATGTCTTATATGTCGATGGTCTTAAACACAATTTATTGAGCATAAGTCAATTGTGTGATAAAGGATTTAATGTTTTATTTGATAAAAATGGATGCAAAATTGTAGACATTAAATCTAATAATATTATGCTCATAGGTCATCGCATAGGAAACATATACATGGTGCATTTAGATGACATACATACATCTCATGCATGCTTAGTTGCTCAAAATGAAAATGATGCATGGTTGTGGCATAGGAAGCTAGGACATGCTAGCATTAGTGTTTTGGAAAAACCAGTCTCTCTAAATCTAGTTAGAGGTTTGCCCAAAATAAAATTTTCAAATAATAAAATTTGTGATGCATGCTCAAAGGGTAAACAACATAGGTCTTCCTTTAAATCCATTAATGATGTTTCTACTAGTAGATGCTTACAATTAATTCACATAGATTTGTTTGGGCCAATTAGGACTATGAGCTTGGGTGGTAAATCTTATGCTTTTGTGCTAGTTGATGATTTTTCTAGATTTACTTGGGTTCTCTTTTTAAGTACTAAAGATGAGGCTTTGGAAAAATTCATCACATTTTCAAAATTAACCCAAAATGATCTTGAGCTTAAAATTTCTCATATTAGGAGTGATCATGGAACCGAGTTTCAAAATTTAGGGTTTGAAGAATTTTTAAATGAAAATGGTATTAGCCATAATTTTTCGGCTCCTCGAACTCCTCAACAAAATGGGGTAGTTGAGAGGAAAATAGAACTTTACAAGAAATGGCTAGAACTATGCTTTGTGAAAATAATTTACCTAAATATTTTTGGGCGGAAGCCACAAACACCGCTTGTTATATTGTGAATCGAGTAATGATTAGGCTAATTTTGAAGAAAACACCTTATGAGATTTTAAAATCTAAAAAGCCTAACATTAGCTATTTTCATCCTTTTGGGTGTAAGTGTTTTGTTTTAAATAATGGAAAAGACAACTTAGGTAAATTTGATGCAAAAAGTGATGAAGCCATTTTTATAGGTTACTCTTTAACCTCTAAAGCCTATCGAGTATTTAACAAAAGAACTTTAGTAGTAGAAGAATCTATTCATGTTGTATTCGATGATAACCTCCTTCCTAGGAAGGATTCTTGTGATGATGATGATGTAGGGATCATAAATGCCTTTGATGGAGGTCAAACTTCAAAGGAGGATGAGATTCCAACAAAGGAAGATGACTCACAAGATCCACCTCTTGAAGCCTTGAAGGACTTGGCCATTGAGGAAAAGGAAGTGAGCTACCCAAGGGAGTTGAACTATGTCAAAGATGGTGAAATCTTGGGTGATCCATCCAAGGGTGTAACCACTCGTTCTTCTCTTAGATTAATGAACCATGTTGCATTTATCTCATGCATAGAGCCTAAAAACATAAAAGAAGCATTGAAAGATGACTTTTGGATTATGGCTATGCAAGAAGAGTTAAATCAATTTGAGAGAAGTAATGTATGGACATTAGTTGATAGGCCTAGTAATCAATCTACAATAGGAACTAAATGGGTCTTTAGGAACAAACTAGATGAGAGTGGTAACATTGTGAGAAATAAAGCTAGACTTGTAGCACAAGGTTACACTCAAGAAGAGGGAATAGATTTTGATGAAACCTATGCACCCGTAGCTAGAATGGAAGCCATTAGGATGTTGCTTGTTGCTTGCATATGCATGTTATCATAATTTCAAGCTTTTTCAAATGGATGTTAAAAGCGCATTTTTAAATGGTTTTATAAATGAAGAAGTGTATGTGGAACAACCACCGGGTTTTGAAGATTCAAAATTTCCAAATCATGTTTTTAAACTTACCAAAGCTCTTTATGGTTTAAAACAAGCTCCTAGAGCTTGGTATGAAAGGCTTTCAAATTTTTTGATTGAAAAAGGATTTGAAAAAGGTAAGGTGGACACTACACTCTTTATAAAAATGTATAAAAATGACATCTTAGTAGTTCAAATTTATGTTGATGATATTATTTTTGGTTCTACTAATGAATGTCATTGTCAAGAGTTTGCTAAGTTAATGCAAGGTGAATTTGAGATGAGCATGATGGGGGAGCCCTCATTCTTTTTGGGACTCCAAATCAAGCAAAAGAAGGATGGCACCTTCATCAACCAAGCAAAATACATAAAGGATATGCTCAAGAAGTTTGGCTTGGAGAATGCAAAGCCTCAAGCCACTCCTATGAGCTCCTCTACAAAGCTTGACAAAGATGAAGGAGGTAAGTGTGTTGACTCTAAGCTTTATCGTTCTATGATTGGATCTTTGCTTTACCTTACCGCAAGTAGACCGGATATCTTGTTTAGTGTTTGCTTGTGTGCTAGGTTTCAAGCTAGTCCTAGAGAGTCTCACCTTATAGCCGTTAAAAGAATCTTTAGATACCTTAGAGACACTCCTTGTTTAGGCCTTTGGTATCCTAGAGACTCTACCTTCAACCTTCATGCTTACTCGGATGCGGATTATGGGGGTTGCAAAATTGATAGGAAAAGTACTTCGGGAACTTGCCAATTCTTAGGTAGTATGCTCATATCTTGGTTCTCTAAGAAACAAAATAGTGTAGCCTTATCTACCACCGAAGCCGAGTACATATCCTTAGGGAGTTGTTGTGCTCAAGTCCTTTGGATGAAGCAACAACTCTTAGATTATGGAATTAAAGTTGGAACCATACCCCTAAAATGTGACAACACTAGTGCAATATGCTTAACTAAAAATCCCATCCAACACTCTAGAACCAAACACATAGAAATAAGGCATCATTTCATTAGAGATCATGTCCTTAAGGAAGATGTGGTTATAGAGTATGTAGACACCTTGAATCAATTAGCGGACATTTTTACAAAACCCTTAGACAAAGAGCGTTTTTGGTCCCTTAGGAGAGAGTTAGGTCTAGCTAGCCTATCTTGACCTTTTTGGACCTATTTTGTGCTTAAATATGCTTGATCTTGTGAAATGCCATGTTTGTATGCTTAGACTCCCAATTTCTTCCATGCCTATAGTTAGGGGGAGTATGATTCTGTTAAAATATGCTTAGAACTGATCATACATCATTTGCATACTCATAGGAGAGATTAGGTTCGAGCCTTTGGTTGTTCTTTGAACCATAAATGCATTTCTGGGCATGCAGTATCGATACTGTTCTACGCGTATCGATACCTGTTCTTCATTTCGTTTCCCAGAATTCTTTACGCTTCACGCGTATCGATACGGTTCATCCCGTATCGAAACGGGTCGTTTCGATACGGACCCATCCGTTTTGATACGACTGTTCCAACGGGCATATTCGCAAAAAGACATCTTTATCCCCGTATCGATACCCCAACGGGCGTATCGATACTCGACTGCGCTGATGGCAATAAATAAGCTTTTAATGTATTCAACTTTTACCTAATTTCAAACTCTTCAAAACCTAATTAACCCTAGCCGTTTTTGCCTATAAAAAGGCACTTCCTCCTTCATATTTTTCACATCTCAACTCAAACCTAAAAGAGTTTTCAAATCAAGCAAGGCTTTGTGCTTTCTTTCTCATCTTTGTGCAAGTTCTCTTCTATTCTTCAAGATTCTATCAAGGTAATCACCTTTCTTTTATTTTCTCTGTTTTGATTTTTTTTTCTTTGCTTTTGTTCAAATTTTTTTTTTAGTTTTTCTTCTAAAATTTTTTCTTTTCAAAAATTCTCTTGAAAATTTTTTTTACCTTGATTTTTACATAAAATTGAAGAAATCTCCCTTGCTTTATTTCTCTCTTAGATCATGGCACCAAAAGAGCCATCGAGGAAGCGACAAAGGGCTAATCAAGCCGGTGAATCCTCCAACCTTGGAGTAATTGCTCGTCCTAACTACTCAACTATCTATGAGCAATCCTTTGAAAGCAATTCGGGTCTCAATCACTTCCGTCAATTTGAGAATTACAAGATCCGTGCCGAAAGGGTAATATCCATCCCTTTTCTCAATTCGGAGCGTTTCAAGTTTGAATACCTCCCCTTGCTTCATCGTTGGAATTTCATTCATTTTCTCTCTATTCCCGGTATTTTCTATCGTCTCTTGGTTTTGAT
Source organism: Hibiscus tridactylites (assembly GCA_958450335.1). NCBI lineage: Eukaryota > Viridiplantae > Streptophyta > Magnoliopsida > Malvales > Malvaceae > Hibiscus > Hibiscus tridactylites. The sequence goes on along the minus strand of OY288281.1, from coordinate 16,941,352 downwards.
TTTCTATGCTAATGCAAGATGTGTTAGTCGAAATGGGGAAGTTGTTGCAATTAACTCCTATCTTATGGGAAAGAAAATAACCCTTGATGTCGAGTCTATTTGTGAGGTTTTTAAGTTGGATGATGAAGGCCTCGATGATGAGCATGCTAGAGGGCATGTTCTTAGTGGATCCGTCACCGCCCTTAATGCTCACGACCGGATTCTACATTTGATGGTATCGTGGTGGTTTCGTCCTTCCGGAGGAAAATATTCCACTATCCGTCAAGTGGATGATTTTTGGATTCGGTGTTTCCGTGAAGCCAAGCGACCAAATTTAGCTCGACTTATGTTTGCGGAGATAGTCTACCTCGTTCAAAATTGTTCCTATCCTCATGTCACCTCCTTCACATACGGTACGGCTTTGAGCTATTTCTTTGTTAAAAAGGAAATTGATTGCTCATATGACATTGCAACTCCTCTCACCGATCCAATTGATGAGCACTCCCTTGCTCGGGCAAAATTCTCTTATGTTAATGGTGAATGGGTGCGTCTTGCCGAGTTACCACCGGAAGTTGCTGCAATGCATGAAGCGGCTCAGGCTCCTCAAGCTCCACAAGCTCCTCAAGTCCAACAACCCAATATGGATGCTCTCATGACCTATCTCAATGAGCAATTCACCGGGTTGCGTACGGACATGAATACTCGTCTCACATCCATGGAAACTACTTTTGACACTAGGATGACGGATTTTGAGAATCGCCTCACATCTCTTGAAAGTGGGCATAATTCCTTGAATATCTCCATTGCCGCTTTCCATGATGAGTGGCGTAATAGTATGCGCACAAATGAGCCTTTGGGAGACGATGATGAAGAGGATGAAGACGAAGAAGACGAGTCCTAGACGGTTTCTCTTGTTTGTCATGCATATCATTTAGGATTTTATATTTTAAGCACCTATGCTTTATGTTTTTAGGATTAAGTTTGTTTTAGGATTAAAACCTATGCTTTGATTTCTATTTTGCCTTTGTTTGGATTTTAAGTATGTTGCTTTAATGAATAAATATCTATGTTGATTATTATGCCTTTGATTTCTTTATGCACTTAAATGTCTCAAAGATTTTTTTTGATTTAACAAAAAGGGGGAGAAGAAACTAGCTCACACTTCAAAATATTTTGATTTAAATTCAAAGGTTACCAAGCTTATATTAAGGGGGAGCTCTTTATGAAGATTTTTCAAAAATTTTAAGTTTTAGTTTTGTTATATCAAAAAGGGGGAGATTGTAAAACCTATGTTTGATTTTGATATAATTAAATCATTGAGGATTATTTTGTAAAACTTAAAATTAGTTTTTAAGTCCCTTAATAAGTTTTTACAAAAACACCAACACTTTGAAACTGATTTATAAAACTCAAACTTAAAATATTTTCTAAGTGTTCCAAGGCAAAACCACCAAAAAACGTACAGGCGTATTGATACAGCACCCAGCGTATCGATACCATTTTACCAAACTTGGTCACTGCCGGAACCTGTATCGATACCTCAAACCCTCGTATCGATACAACCCTGTGTTAAATTTCAAAGAGTTTGAATACGGTACCGATACGGCTAACCCGCGTATCGATACGGGCTTTGTAATTTTTAAATATAAGTCGGTTTAAAAATTATGACCATTGGTGTCAGTTGGTTGGTAACCAAACTTTAAAAGTTTGTTGACCCGTATCGATACACCTAACTCCCGTACCGATACGGAGTTGGACAGTGAGCTAAGTTCAGAAAATAGTATCGATACGACCCTTGCCGTTTCGATACCCCGTACCGATACGCTTACGTGCGTATCGACACCCATGTATTAAATGCACACAACGGCTCTTTCTTTTCTGAGACAGGTACTGATACCCCTTCCCGCGTACCGATACCGGTAGCTGCAGAAGTGCATTTATGGTGGTAAGAGAGGGTTCCAACGGCTCCATTTATGTTCCCAACCACCCAAACGGCTAGAAATCAATGAGAAGGTATAAAAGAGACATCCAAAAGCTACAACAACAACTATTGAACTTCAAGCAAACACTTATTCATCAAATTCAAGCAATTGTGCCAAATTTCATATTTGTCTAGAAATCCCAATTTGTGTTCTTCATTCATACTTTGTAAAATTGGGTTGAGTGCTTGTATTGGGGCTATCATTTGTATTGAGAGATACCTTAATAGCCTACAAATTTCTTTGTTCTCTTGTGTGAGGGTTGGGTTGATTTTTGGGTAGAAAAATCAACCGAAATTGTAAAGGGTTGCCTCCTTGTCCTAGAAAAGGGGAAGATCAATTTAGTGAAATTGTTGCAAATCCTTAGTGAGACTAAGGTAGTGGATGTAGAGTTCATTTGGAACTTGAACCACTCTAAATCTCTTGTTCATCATTTTTTAATTTGCCAATTTCCTCCACAATCCTTTAAAATTCCAATTCACCCCCCCTCTTGGTAATTATCGATCTTTTGATCCACTCAACAGCAAATAATTTGATCTTTCTCTTTGTTGTCATTCTTGAAGCCCTCTTCTCTTTGAAATCTTCTTCCTTTGTTGGACCTCATGAATCTTTTGAATCTCTTGGCAAACATAGCCACCTCTTTATCTTCATCTTCTCCACTAGAATCAATATCTTCTTTTGATGCTTTGAGAGCAACACCAAATTTCTTCTTTTCCACTTCCTTCTTCTTTTCTTCCTTGCCCTTTAACATTATCTCATGTGTAAGTAAGGAACCAATGAGCTCATCCAACTTGAGAGTCTTGAGGTCCTTTGCTTCTATGATCGTCGTTTTTTTGAATCCCATGAATCGAGAAGAGAGTAGATCATCTTCCTCACAAGTTTATCTTCCGGGATCACTTCTCCATAGTCATTCAATCCATTAACAATCACAGAGAATCGATCAGACATGGTTTTGATGTCTTCTTCGGGGTCCATCTTGAAGTTTTCATAATTGAGATTGAGAAGCCCAATTTTGGTCTCCTTCACTTGATTGGTTCTTTCATGTGTAACTTCAAATTTGTCACAAATCTCTTTAGCATTGGAACAAGATGACACCCTTCCATACTCATCCGGGCCAAGGGCACAAAATATGAGATGCATTGCCTTAGCATTTGTGGAGAATCTCTTGTTTTCTTCATTGCTTCATGTCTACATACTACTAGTTGGTGCGGTGTAATCACTCATGATGATCTTCCAAGCTTCAAGATCAAAAGCTTGAATGAATAGCTTCATGCGGTTCTTCCAATAAGCATAATTAACTCCATTGAAGAAGGGAGGCTTGTTGGTGGGTTGAGAATCGCCCCAAGCTTCAATGGTGGAGGTAGAAGCCATGGATGACCTTGTAGATGATTGCACACTTCTTGGATCTTCTCAAGAGGTTGTAATACCTTCTAATGAGCCTCTGATACAAATTGTTGAGAGTGGCAATCAATCGATTAAAACCAAGAGGGGGTGAATTGGATTTTTGAAAGAATTGTGGACACTAATTGCAAAGGTAGAAATTGCAAGGAGATTTAGAGTGGTTCAACTCCCTTAATTGGAGTTTACATCCACTACCTTAGTGACCACACTAAGAATTTTCTACAAATCCACTAATTTGTCTTTCTTTTAAGGATAAGGAGTAACCTTACACAATTCAATAGACTTATACTCCCAAAGTCTATTGAATCATTTCCCCAAAACAAATACAAAGAAGCAAACTAGGAAATCCTCACTATGAATGTGTTTGCAAAGTTTAAGCTCTCTCACACACCCAAAGAAACACTAGTAAAAGAATTACAATGAAGAACACTGTAGTGTTTACAAGAAAGATCGAAAATTAAGCACAAAATGGACTCTTGAAAGCTTGAAATTTTGTGTAGACTTTCTTGTTGTTGTTGGGATGATTTTTCTTTGTTTTTGTATCCTCTCAATCAATACTAGCCGTTTGGAGCCGTTGGGGATGTCATAAAGTCGTTACCAACCTGAAAATACAACATTTATAGCACGAGGGATCGATCCTTTCTTGTGAAAAATATGACCGTTGCAAAAAAGGATCGATCTCATACACCAGGGGATCGATCCTTTTGCACTGAGACAAAAATATGAGTGAAACTGTCAATCAAGGGATCGATCCTTTTTGCCTTAAAGACCGGAAAACAGTTTTTGTAGTGCAAAAACGGATCATACTTGTTTTGAAAAAGATCGGTAAAGTTGGAAAACATTCGAAACAAATTTTTCAAGTTTGTTTGGACTTTGAATTATTTTTGCAAGAATTAATATATTCAATTAAGTTCAAAAACATTTTTCTTTTAATTTGTTATATCAAAATATTAGTTCATCTTTACATAATCAATCTAGTCTTAATTAATTTTTATAATAAAGTCCCCATTTAATTAGAAATAATTTAATAAAATTCTAATGAGATTATGTCATACGGCACTATCTCATTGTGAAAATTCATAAAATGAGGTATATCTCAAGGGGTAGATCCTATGCACCAAGGGTTTGAACTTGGGTCAATAATAAGGTAATGAAATGCATAAACTAAGCTAAGCTCACTCTTTGGTTAATGATTGACAAAATTATATATATATATATATATATATATATATATATATATATATATATATATATATACGTTAAACTTTAATTTATGCAAGATATTATACTATATATTTTAAATTTATATGATAAATTATTAATATAATTGATACTATTTATTATTTTTATAAAATATCAACACTATTAAATTATTAGTAAATATATTAATAATTTAATATTTTAAAAAAATACATGAATATTATATTAATTAATATTAAATTAACAATAAACATGTTTATATATCCAATATTATATTTTTATATTATTTTATATATTTAATATTAATAGAGTATACAAGTATTATTTTTAAAATATTAATTACTAATATTTTAAAATATATTAATGAATAATTTAAATATTACTAATAATTTATTAAAAAATTAATAATTTACTATATATTAATTTATAAATATATAATTTAATATCTTTAATTAACTACAATTTAATATATATATATATATATATATATATATATATATATATATATATAAATAATTTTGTAATCATAAACCGAGGAATGAGTGTGGACCAGCGGTTAGGCACTCCATTACCAACAAGATAAATTATATATGAAAACTTGTTGACAATTATTTAAGAACTGGTATTAGTTCAGTGGTTAGTTATGACTTTAACACATAGAGTGTTTAATTCACCGAAACGTAAGATTACTTTTAGGAATAAAATTCAGGTAATATGACATTATTTAATATATTATTAGGTATGTTATATTATTCTTTTTTATTTATTTAATAAGAATGTAAGATTACAATATTTTGTTGGAGAAATATAAAATTAACTAGAAGTAAAATTTACCAATTTATCCTTATGATATATTTTTTTTTTTAACACGTTACAATTTAAATATTAAATAAAAAATATTTGCATAAAGTTCATAAATTATTTTTGTTACACTGTTTAAAATTTGTAAAAAATTATATTTATAATATAACCAATATGTTAAATATTTTTAAAAATATACTTTATATTTGCATACTCTCATCATTTTTAATTTTTTTAATTCGTCAAATGTTAAACGTTTAATATGTTTAAATTTTAAATTTTTTATTACGTGTGAATATTTATCAAATAAATTAAAATAAATAATAAAACAAATATTTAAAGTTTAAACATCGATAAAAATAAATTAACATACTAAAATATTTTTTTAGATGTGAAACATTTTATAAATCAAAGAATAAAGTTAATAACATCAACTCCTAACTCATTCACCATCAAATAACATACAATCTCATCCTATAATCATTGAATCATCATAAATACAATATTAATAAAAATATATTAAATATTACAATATATTTAACTATATGTAACACCATTTAAATATTAAATTAATATTAAATAAAAATATTTAATTAATTTATACCGCAAATAATTAGTCACCTAATTAAAATGCAATAAATGATCCACATGAACAAAATTAATTATCATAAAGGTAATATTGTCCAAAGGAGAATGATTTTTTTTTTGCTACAGAAAGGAATGAATTGTTTAATACCTAAAAAATTGGAGAATGACATTTCCACCATTTACGAGGAAAAGTATCACGATTGGAAATAAATTATCTTTTTCGCGAACCAAGCGCACTACGCACATGTTTGATGCCCCTTGGAGAGATTTTTAATTTTTTGAACTTTTACAGGTGATATGGTGGAAAGTGTCACTGTCTAATTGGAAGAAAATATTAAATTATTTTTAATTAGAATTAAGTTCAAATTGAAATGATTTATAAATATTAGGGGTTAAATTTATTATTTTTAAAATTAGGACTAAATTAATTGATTGTGTAATATGGAGGGTTGAATGTGCAATTATACAAATTTACGTAATTATCATGTCAGTATTTTCATTAACTTTTAATGGTAATTGATTTGATTGATACTATTTAAATTGTCAAATGAATTGGTTGAAAAAATTATAGTCCGGTGGTCAAAATATAATAACCTTATAGGCTCTGTTTGGTAGGGGTGTTTATATCCGGGTACTCGGAATTTTCGGGTACCAAAAAGTCGGCCCATGACCCGGCCCATAAAAACCGGGTACCCTCAAATCGAGTACCCTTAAAATTCGGGTACCGGGTACCCGGTTTACTTTTTATATTTTTTTAATTTTTTTTTAAAATAGATAGAAAACACATAAAATTTCATGATAAATATTTCAAACACAAAAATTATTTATTTGAGGTTAATTTTAAGAGAGAAATATTTGGATATATATATATATATATATATATATATATATATATTAAAGTTTATCGATAAAAGAAGGTATTAAAAATATTAATCTCGAACATGATTTTTCTTTCGATTCTCATATTGACAAATTAATATAAATATTTTTGAAAAATTGTAAACTTAAAAGTATATAATACAAGTATAAAAAGAAGTTAGGGATTTAAAATTAATTTTAAGGAAAAATAATAAGAAACATAAAATGAAAATAGAATTTAAAATATAAAATATATAAATATTAAAATTAGCGGGTCGGGTCGGGTACCCAGTTATAAAAATATTTCGGCCCTGACCCGACCCAACTACCCGGAAAAAATTGTGGGTCGGGTACCCAGCCCGAAAAAATTCGGGTACTTTAATATAAATACCCGATAAATTTTAATCGGGTAGACGGGTCGGCGGGCCGGGTAGTTCGGGCCGGGTATTTTTGAACACCCCTACTGTTGGGTAAAGAGATGTTTGGGCCAAAATTAGAGGTTTGAGTTAAAATTATAGGTTTGACTAGTCAAATCCGCTAATTTGGATGTTTGGTAAAGAGCGGATTGTGGTGAAATCTCTAATTTTGAAAAAACTACTAATAGGAGCTTTTTAAAATTAGAGGTTTTGACATAAGAGTTATAAAGACCCTTTTACCCTTACCAATTATCAAAAATCTTCAAATAACCTAAATTTAACCATTTTTATTTTAATTCTTCAACCTCATGTATTTACATTGTGACATTTGTAAACTAATACTTTTTGTATTTTTTCTTTTTATTCCCACACATTTATATTTGTATTTAAATTTAATAATTAATTAAATTATATTAAAAATAATTATATAAATAATAAATTAATATATAGATCCTTCAAATATGCTTAGTAGTGTTATATTAAAAATTATTTTTCATAATCTAATCAATATTAATAAATACAAAATATTAATAAATAATAAGCTATTCAAATAAGTATAAAATATAATCATATTTGCATTTAGCCGTATTAACTTTTAAACCCCAAAGGACTTAAGGCAGACCAAAGTTAAGACTAAAAAAACAAACTAAAACCTACAAAACCTAAACCCTAACCATCTAATTAAGGAAGGACCTAAAGGATAATTAACCCCTAAATAAAAAAAATCTCACCTCCACTCTCAATTTTATTTGATATTGGCGGCAAACCCCTCCCCCCCCCCCCCCCCCCCAATTTGATCGGGCGGCAAAAATGCTCCCTCCCATTTTGTTTTTATTTGATATGGTGTCAAAATCCCCCTCCATAATTTCCTATCAATCAAAAAAAACTTTCCCCATTAATTCAAAAAAAAAATTCCCCTAAACTAAAAAATATTTATTTTTTATTATTTTAATAGTTATAATTAAATTTTTTAATAAAATATTTTTAAATTTAATGATCACAATTAAAAAATTGATTTAAATTTTAAATAATTTGTTTTAAATTCATCCATAACAGCTTATTAATTTAATAAAACTTTTAAATTTTAAATATTTTTAATAAAATTTAAATTTTAAATAATTTGTTTTTAATTCTTATTAAACTTCACAAATAATTTATATTGAACGAGTTATATTAAATTAATTTAATAAATTAATACTTTATATTTATAACACTTTAAATTTATCAAATCATAGACTTCTTCAACTATATATCATGTAAATATCAAGTCAGATCAATATAAGTTCAGGTTAAAAATAGGTCGGGTTCAAAGCAGGTCGGGTTAATTAACAGGTCGGGTTCAAAACAGGTCGGGTCCAAAACATGTCGAGTTCAAAACAGGTCGGGTAATATCGGATCTCGGGTCAATTCAGTCGGGTAAAATCGGTTATCTGTCAGGTCGGCTTCGGGTTCGTTTCAGTCGGGTGCAGGTCGGGTTTCAGGTCCACAGTAACAGGTCCAATTCGGGTTCGGGCCGTTTTCAGTCGGACGCAGGTCGGGTTCGGTCACTACAGTAACAGGTCGAATTCATGTTCGGGTCAACAACAGTCGGTTACAGATCGGGTTCAGGTCATTAAATTTTCAGGTCAAATCAGGTTCTGACTCGAGCAGGTTTCAGTCGGGTTTTCAGGTCGGGTCAGCTTTTTACATCTCTAAAAAGTAGTTGATTTTTTCAATGAGACATTTTAAGTGGGACGAAGGGAGTAATAAACTATTCAAATAAGTATAAAATATAACCATATTTGCATTTAGCCGTATTAACTTTTAAACCCCCAAAGGACTTAAGGCAGGCCATCTTAATTAGCTTGAACAATAATCCATTCGGAGGCGGAGATTGTGGATGAACCAAGGGCTTCCCCCACACTGTCAAATTATATTTAAAGCTGGGTGGTAAGTAACTCGACTGTTTTTTTTTTTTTTGGAAAACAAGATTTGGATCAAGAGATGAGAAGGGGAACAGTCACTCTCTTCGTGAATAATCTATCTCCAACAATTCAGTGGAGTGGATTATACGAAGCGTTTGGTAGATACGGAGATGTGGTTGACTCGTTCATTGCAAGTAAGGTGGGGGTGAGAGGAAGAAGATTTGGGTTCGTTAGATTCTGGAATAAGCTTGATGCGGATAGGGCCATTGAGAGGCTGAATGGATTCAGATTGTACGGGTCTAGAATCTCAGTCAACTATGCAAGATTCAAGGGACGTTCATCATATTGGAGAAAAGTTGGCCCAGAGAAGAATGGTAAACCAATGTCGATGCCAAACAACAACATGGTCAATGAGTCCGCTATGAAACCTCCTGAAAATTCCAGTCAGAAATACAGCATAAGGATTGAAGATAAGCATAAGGGCGCGTGTAGCAACTCGGGAGTGGACCATTTCAAAAGAATTCAGGGGCATGTGGAAGAAGAAGCTCTGTGGAAACTCAGTAAATGTGTCGTTGGTAAAGATGAAGCCATTAATGAAAAGTGCATGGGTAAATCCCTTTTGGACTTCTCCGAGTGTCAGGTACGTAGGGTTTTAGGTGAATCCGATCTAGTGGGTTCTAATTGTATCCATCAAGATCTTGGGCCGAATTGGGCAGATATTGTGGGTTTGGATTCAGTTAAAGAACCTACTGCCAACCTAGATGCTTGTCAAGAAAAAGTGTTTGAAGATTTAAGCTTTATGGGCTTTAAGGAAAACGAAATCAACCACGAGGACTTTCAGGATAAATCCCTAACTGAACCAGAAAAGAAAAGAAGGGTGAAGGTTGCCGAGGCATCTGAATTACAAGGGAGATCTTTGTCAGACTCAGATATGCAAGCGAGGTGGGATAATTTCACTAAAGAGACCAAGAAAACACTTAAGCTGGGGAAAAAACTCATCGAAATTAGGGGACACTAGCAAGACTGGAAGAATTAGAACAGAGGAGCAAAGAGATTTAAAGGTGCGTTTTGTTATCCTAAGTCTTCAAAATGAGAATACTTTTCTGGAACTTTAGAGGCCAGTACTTAGAAAACTTATTAGAGTTCAAAAGGCTGAGATGGTGTTTATTCAAGAAACTAAGAAGGAATCATTCAGTGAAACTGAAGTGGGAAGACCTTTCAAGATCATCAATGCTTGGTTCTATAGGGATGAATGCTTGGAGGTTCTAAAGGAAGGTTTTTTTAACGATGGACTAGTTTGGGCTTTAAATTTTAATAAATAAAATTTTATTATACTTTTGTGGTAGTTTAATGTTCGTAAAATGATTATCACAGCGCACGCCTCTGACCAGAAAAAGTTAACGGTCTCGAATAATTAAATCCTCTTTTGTAGAATTTTGCATGTATCCATAACTATAACTATTAGTGGAACGGTCTGCAAGATTACTTTTGTTGATCACATCTCCGACATCACTACTTAAGTGTTTAGTTGGTAGAGACATAAGGATTTGTTTTGGTATTTTTATTGATGATGAAGAATGTAGTAAAGAGAAAATTTTTGTTTTTTGTTTTTTTGTTTTCTTCTCACGCTCTTTAGATTTTCATATTTTATTTTTTTCTTTTTGTATGAGATTTTTTTGGTGGACACAGCCACCGAGTTTCTCTTCATGTTTTGGTTGTGTTTCATGGACAAAAATTATTTGTTCCTTTTTGGTACCTATTTTTGTGCCTAGCACTAAAAAATCAAATCTTAAGCTTAAGTCATAAACTTTAAAAAATACATCCTACACCCAATACTCTAAACCCTAACCCTAAACCATAACCTTAAACATTAATCGTAAATCCATAAACTTAATTTTTTAATGATGAAAATAAATAGAAACACTAAAAAAGACAAATGATTTCTACTCGTGTTTATTATACATTTTCTTACAAAAAAATTCTATAACATTTATCGTAAAAAAAAATCTAGATATGAAAATGCAGTGAATGAGAGACATATTCCAAAAATGGCGGATTTGTGGTTGAATTTGGATTCTTCATATAATGACATACCAGACTTGTTCGATTTATAATGTGGTGCATGCCCTGAAATCAGACTTAGTTCCCACTTCATTCTCAAATGGGATTTCAAGTTTTATCATTTTTTAGGTGTATAAATCTATGTTTGACTTGAAAAAAAAAGGAATATTGAGAAATGAAAGGGAGGTAAACCGGTTAAGTGGCTTGAATTAGTTATATAGTTTTGAGCAGGGCGGATGGTGGTGAGGGCCTTTGGAGTCTTTGGCCTCGCAATATTTTGAATAATTTAGATTTTATTTTTTAAGATTTTAAAAAAGTTTAATCTGGTCTAGAAAATTTTAAAATTCTCATTATGTTTTTATTTTTTAAATATTTTTAATTAAGTTTCTTTTTAAATTTTTGATAAATTTAATTTAGGCTTCTAAAATTTTTGAAAATTTTAAACTGATCCATTCAACTTGTTATACCAAGACCCACCTCAGTTCTGAGTTTATAATGACCGTAGTTGTTGTGTTATCTAGAATTTCTTTTTTGCTAATAAAAAAAGTTGTTTTTATTCCTCACATGGATCCAATTTTTTTTGGATAAGTGTTGTTTTTTTATTATCCAAGAAAGCAGGCAATAAAACTTGCAGCAATACAGCAATCTTATGAATGTTCTTGGGCAACCATCTCCTTAGAGGATCCCCAAACTATACAAATATCTCTATTTATATCATCCATTTGAACATGCTTGCTATGGACACGTATACTCACAGTTTCCTTTATACAATCAATCAACCTATTACAATCTCTATTACAATCCCTAAATCTTCTGTAATTTCTTTCCTTCCATATATGATACACATATGAACACCATGTTAGTTTGAGGACATACACGAGTAATGACTTACCCTTTAAGTGCCTGTATAACCAGCTCAGCTCCCCTTTTCAGTCCATCATCTCTCTATTCAGGCCACACAACTTGAGAGCTTCATCCTAAACCTGCTTCGAATAATTATATTCTGCAAAGAAGTTGTTTCTGAATTCAAGATAAGCATCACATAGTAAACAATTCTTTTATTTATTCATTTATTTAAACACGAAAATTTCGATTTTTAGATTTTTTTTGAATAAAGCATTAGTCTATGTTTGATCATATGAATCAATTAAAGGGAAAAAACTTATTTTTGGTCCTAAGAATAGAAGTCCTAGTGGCGGACTCGCTTGTTTCAAGTTAGGAAAATTCTACAACGGGCGACGAACATTGCTGAACACCACTAACGATGAACACCGCTGAACACCATTAATTTTTTTAAAAAAAAAACTAAAAATCACAAGGACTATAATTGTAATTAAAATTTATTTTTTTAAAAAAATTAAATTTAATAAAATTGTTATATTTATTTTCCCCTTACTCGCTTTCATCCTCATTTCACAGTTCTTCGTCCCCCATTCTCCTCTGTTACTAGTCATCCACGGCCAACTCAAATCCATTTTCATGGCGGCCGAGTTCCATGATAAATCCTACGACAGGCATGGAAGAGGAGAAAATCTTGGCAAAGGTAGCCCCAAGAATAGTGGTCCCATGATAAATCCTCCACCTGGGCCGAGTAAACCACCAACAACTCCAGCCATTACTCCAAAAGCACAGTAGGTGACAAGCTGGAGCACCCGAAAATTTGTGCCTTGATCACCCTTGGATGCAATTACTCTACGTCCTTTATAGAGACTAACTGCCTTGATCCCCCTCGGAAGGGCATCTTTGATCATCTTCTTTGATAATTCTAGCCTCTGTTTTTCACTTTCGTATGCAATTTCTTCTTACTTTTAGTTGCAATTTCAACAGCTTTTTCAATTCTCTTCTTTAGGTTCCATTTTATAAATGGGTTCGGATTCTTATCATCTCCCAATTGGTTTGTTCTGGAATGGAGAAATTCGGTAGGTATATAGCGATTCTGAAGGCTTGTGTTTTAATAAAAAGGAGGACTTTGACTGCTTTGGCATTGGCGGTGTCCGGGAATCTGGTGTTGGCTGCCATTGAAGCTCTGTTTCATTACCGTGTTGTTTCGAGAGCTTATGGTTATGGCCATAGTGGTGATTTTTGTGGGTTTTCGATGGGTTTGGAAGAGGTTTTGATTGCTTACTTGTACTCCATTTTTGTTGTTGTTGATACTGTGGTGAGCTCCATGTTCTTCAAGAACTGCAAATCTGAAGGGAGATATTACTGGATCGAGATTGTTGCAGAAGAAAATGGGAATGCTTATGTGAAAGTTGAAGAACATTGAAGAATTTCCGTAGATAAAAAGCACCATCAAGTGTTGAATTTTCAATTATGTAAATTCATACAAACAAGCAAGATTCATTTTCTGGGAAAACCTTGAATAGCGGCATGCCTTTGTTAAAGGTATAAATTAATAGGGATTTCGATGAATTATAACTATTTTATAAAATTTAATTTTTATTTTTTAAAATAAATTTTAATTACAATTATAGTCCTCGTGATTTTTAATTTTTTTAAAAAAATTTAATGGTGTTCATCGGTGTTCATCGTTAGTGGTGTTCAGCAATATTCGTCGCACGTGGTAGACTCATCCTTCAAGTTATTTCTCATTATTAAGAAGAGTAACGAAGATAAAATATGATTAATTATAGTTGTATTGAGGTCAATTTATTTACTTGTTTAGATAATATTTTTCCTTGTTCACTAATAAATAAATTAATTAAGGCTTTGTTTGTTTCATTTGGTTTGAATTCTGGAATTCAATTTTTGTAATTTGCGTTGTTTGGTAGGGGTGTGCAAAATCGGGTTCGATTAACCGTTAATAAATTATTTCAGATAACTGATAAATTCGGGTTGCTCAATTTTTAACCCTAAACAGTAACTGATGGGCCAGTTAACCGAAATATTCGATTCGGTTCGGTCGAATAATGGTTTTTTACTTTTCTTATTAAAAATATAAAATTTAACAACATAGTCGAAGAAAATACAACTTTCAAAAATTTGACACAGAATGTTAATATCTTCTAAATACTAGAACAAATTTAATAAAACATAATTGTAGCGTATGCAAAACTAGGTCTAATAACATAAAAATCTAATAAAAACTATCAAATCATTGAAAACAGTAAACACTTTAAAAAATCAATATACGACTTAAAGGGTAATAAAAATATTCTAGGAGTAAATTTCCTTTAATTATTGATTTCCTAAGTAAACATTCTGCGGCAGAAAAATATGTATATATTTGGAGGGAATAAATTAAAAATAATACTAAAAGTTTGCTAATATAATTGTATAAACATATATATTTTGTATATTATATTGTATAACCGGTAAGTTTGGTTACCAGCTTTTTTTTAAACTATAAATCGTATCTGAACCGAAATAATATATATTTTTAAAAAATCTACCGAAACTCATTTTTTCAGTTTAGTTAACCGTATTTTCGGATCGAATTTTGGTTTCGGTTTCGGTTTGTTGAATTTTTTGCACAACCCTATTGTGGTTCATGTAGTTTCACATGGTAAAAGGAGTTTGAATTACAGTTGACTATTTTTTCTTTACATTCTTTTGTAGTTTATTTTACCATATTTTTTTCCATAAAACAAACTACATTCAATTCAACTCTAAACCTTAAATGCCAAACAATAATCTAAACCCTAAACTTTAAACCCCAAAAATTAACATAAACCCTAAATGTTAAACCTTGAATGTTAAACCCTAAACCTTAAACCCTAAATACTACCATAACCCATAAACACTAAATCTTAAACCCTAAATGCTACCATAAATCCTAAACCCTAAACCTTAAACCATAACCACTAACATAAACCTTAAACCTTAAAAACTAAACACTAACCCTTAAACCCTAGACACTAACCTAAACCCTAAACCTTAAATGATACCCTAAAACTTGAACCGTGAATCGTAAACACTAATCTAAACGATAAACCCTAACCTAAACCCTAAACTTTAAACCTTAAATGTTAAACCCTAAATGTTAACAAAACCTTAAACCCTAAACCACAAACACTAACACCTAAACCATAAATTCTAACATAAACCATTAACTCTAGATCATAAACACTAAACGATAAACCCTAAACCTTATATATTAAACCCCAAACACTAACTCCAAACCCTAAATCCAACCTTAAACCTTAAATGCTAACATAAATCCTAAATACTAAACCCTAAACACTAACCTAAACCCTGAACACTAAATACTACCATAAATCATGAACCATGAACCCTAAACACTACCCTACACCCTAACACTAATCATAAAACCTAAACCATAAAAGCTACCCTAAATCCTAAACCCCAACCAATAACCTAAACATTAAATGCTACCATAAACACTACCCTAAACCCTAAACCATAAAGTAAACCTTAAATGTTAAACCATAAATGCTAACACTAAATCATAAACCTTAAATGCTACCATAAATCATAAATCCTAAACCTAATCTAAACCCTAAACCATATTTTGATTGGAACTTATTTTTAGCATTATCGATGCTTGTTTGTGGATTGTTCATGAAATTATCAAGAAATTCTACCAAATAGCGAAAAATGAATTACACAACATCATCCAAACACCAGAAAATAATTTCTGCAGTTTGTTTTCTAGAAAACAGTTTATTTTCCAGAATTAATTTTCCAGAAACAGATTTTAGTAAACAGACCTTAAATTCATATTTCTATAATCAATTTGACCCCCTAATTGGATCGAAAGTATTTTGTGTAGTGGGATTAAACTTATTAAGTATTTAGACTTGGGCATTCCACTAGACGTAGGGTTGTAAATGAACCGAACGTTCAGTGAACCATTTGGTGGGAATTTCATTTATGTTCGTTTATTTATTAAACGAACGAACATGAACAAGATTTTTTGTTCGTTTAATTAAATGAACGAACACGAACAAAGGCCTTATTCGTTCATTTATGTTCATAAACGTTCAGTAATCTATTCGTTTTTGTTCATTTATGTTCATTCGTGTTCGTTTATCTTCATTTAAGTTTATTCACATATGTCTAGGGGTGGTCATTGTTCGGTTAAACCGAATTAAACGACCAAACCAAAACAAAATTGGTTAATCTATTAGATAATTTTAGGTTTCGGTTAATGATTAAGAGTTTTTTCAAGTTTCAATTATCGTTTAATTTGGTTTAAAATCGGTTAATTAACTAAATTAATCAAACTAACCCAAAATATTAAATATTTCAATTATATATGTCCGTTTGTGTTCGTTTGTGTTCGTTTATGTTCATTTGTGTTCGTTTATGTTCGTTTATCATTTTAATGAGCGTACATGAACGAACACGAACAAGCTACATTCCTTAATGAACGAACACGAACAAGAAATTTTGTGTTTGTTTATGTTCGTGTTCGTTCATTTGTTCGGTTAAAGTTAAACGAAACATATGCACACCCTCGTTCGTGTTCGTTCGGTTCGTTTACAGGCCTAACTAGACTCTAATTCAAGGAAGGTGATGACTTGGGAGTCAATCGTTGAGAGATTTCAAGCAAAGTTGGAAGGCTAGAAATGCAAAACTTTACCGTTTGCTGGAAGGGTAGTTTTGATAAATTTGGTACTTTCTTCTTGGTTTAATATTAGGGGGAAAATATTAGACAAATTAGGTATTGTCTCCTAAATTTTGAGTTTAAATACTTAATAATTTATTGTATTTTTGAAATTTAATATTTCGGGCCCTCCTAATGTTCGATCTTGGCTCTGTCCCTAGAATCAGATATCGATGATTATAAAAAATCAAGATCCAATGTATTATTTGATTTAAAAATTTAGGGATGGGCATGAGTCGAGTTTTTAGTGATCTGAACCCGACCCGACCTGAAAATATGTACCCTAAACTTGTCCAGACCTCATCTTTTAAAAATTCGACCCGACCGACTCAAAAATCATATACGTAAACCCGACCCGACCTGGTCTATTAAAAATATTAAATTTTAGGGTCCTAATTGTAAAAAATCAATTTTAATGACTAATTGAAAATATATATATATAAAGAGGGAGAATTATTGCGAATATCCCTAAAAATATATGGGTCAATTACACTATTAGTCCTAGGTCGGGTCGGATATTTTTCACATTAAACCCGAACTCAACCTGACCCGAATGCACTCTTAATAAAAACACAACCCGAACCCAGATTTTCTACAAAAAAATCCGACCCGATCGAGTCGGGTCGGGTAAAATGACCATCCCTATTTAAAATTATTGACTTTTGTGTAATTGTGATTGTTATTTAATAAATGTTTACACTAGTGATTGATGTTCAAAATTATCAAACCAATTTGAAATGATAAATTTCATTTTTGATCTTTCCCTAGCTGTTTGGTTTGCGAATTACAAATATTCTTAAATTCATTGAAAAATATATTATATACATTCCTTCGATCAAAATCTTCCTCG
This sequence comes from Hibiscus tridactylites, assembly GCA_958450335.1. Classification (NCBI taxonomy): domain Eukaryota; kingdom Viridiplantae; phylum Streptophyta; class Magnoliopsida; order Malvales; family Malvaceae; genus Hibiscus; species Hibiscus tridactylites. The sequence goes on along the minus strand of OY288281.1, from coordinate 16,923,746 downwards.
TACTGTAATACAACTCCACATATATATATATATATGCTAGTGAAAACACTTTGCAATAGATTTAAACAAAAGCAAAAATATAGTTGATTGTGTCATAATTCTATTGACATAGTTGTTATCGTTATATTTAGAAGAGAACGTGTTTAAACACATTTAAATACATACTATTAGAGGCAGAGCTACATTGGGGCCCAAGCCCTTGTTGAAATTTTTAAATTTTTTATTAGAACGTATCATTTTATTCAAGACGAAAATCATACAAAGAATACTACTAAGTGCCTCATTAAAAAACCCCTACACCTGATGTTAATCAAGTTTTCTGGCAATGTGCTAGATCAATTGCAATTTGGACTGCGATTATCAAGGCTAATAAATTGGTGGAGTTTTTGTCGATGTCGTTTCAAGTCTGGGTGTTGAGTAATTTATCTGATTCTTCTTGCTTTGTGGTGGATACGTTGGATTGGGATGTTCTGTTTGGTTCAATTTTGGAACGTAGCAAACGCCTCCAGCTGCTCTGTCGATCATCCAGGCCTGTGGGTGTGCATCGGCAGGGGCATGGCGATCGCAATGCGCCTCGAGTTGCTGGGAATGTTGGGGCCGTTGTGCAGCAAAACAGTGGCGCGGCCAACAGACTTTCAGGTGCTGGGAATGCTGGGCTTGCTGTGCACCCACCCAGCGAGTGGTAGCGTCCGGTGCAGGGATGGTTTAAGGCAGGGGCGAAAGTAGGATAAAATTATGGGAGGGGCGAAACGAGACTAAAATTATGGGAAGGGTCAAGTTACTTATCCTTAAAATTAACAATCCACTATAAAATAACTTTAAATAGAGGGTTGAGATTTAATCTCACTAATTTCAAAATTAACATATCTTAAAAAATAATTAGACATAAACTTTGACAAAATTTAATTCCATTAACTTCAAAACTGACAGTCTTAAAAAATTAAACCAGAAAAATTTTAAGAGGGACCTATACTTAATTTTAATAGTTTCAAAACATTCAGAGGTTAAAAATGCAATTAACCCATAAAAAATTAGGGTGGGTCAGGTCCCTGTAGCCCCACCCGATGTTCCGCCCTGATTTAAGGTTAACACGGATGGGAGCTGCGAGCGGGTGCATGGCCATGCTACGTGCGGGGGGTCATTCGCGACGCTACAGGGTAATGGAAGCTTGGTTTTTATAAGTATATTGGAATTTGCTCTAGTTTAGAAGCTAAATTTTGAGGGGTATATACTGGTCTTGGTTGTGCCGTTGAGAATGGGTTTCACAGGGTGGTGATTGAATCGGATTGTAGTGAGATGGTAAGGCTCCTTTTGAGGAATTCGGCTCGTCCGGTCTCCATGCCAATCCTTCTTCATATTAGGGACTTAGTAAAGCAATTAGAGGATGTTGGTTTTAGTCAAATCAGGCACGGTAGTAATCAAGTGGCGAATCAGCTTTCTCGTTATGCTTGTTCTTCAGACTTTAGTGTGCATGTTCTTGAGTTTCCAACAATTGAGCTGCAGGAATTGCTTCTAGCTGATGATGTTGTGCATGGTATTGGTCAGGTTGTTTTAGGTTTCTTTCCTGCTTGTTTAGCTTTTGTTGTTTGGATTTTATGTGCTATCGTATGTATTTTTTTTCCTCTATTTAGGTTTAGTGAGGTTTTTTAACGAAGCATACGGTAGTACTCTCCGTGTATGATTTTCCTTAATATAATCATACCTATTTCACCAAAAAAAAGAACCCCTACATCTAAGATGGGGGAAAAGAATACAACATGGCAATGTAAAACGAATCAAGAAAAACAAGGCCGTAACACTAGGAACATGTCGCCGTTGAAATTGTTAATTACTTTATAAATTTTAGTCTAATAATATTTTGGCCCCTATTTTTTATAGTATTTTTTTTATAAAAAAATAAGTATTTAAATAAAAAATACAAGCATTTATTAATATTTAATAAGTGTTGAACTAAAGAAGTATGAGCCCCAGCTATCAAATTTTTTATTCTAATAACAATTTAGGTCTCTACAAGTTTAAATATTAGATAAATTAAGCACTGTCTCATAAATTTTAATTTTAATACTTAATAATTCATTGCATTTTAAAATTTAATATTTTGTCCCTCCCAAAATTCAATGGTGGCTTTCTCCTTACATACTGTCTTCTAATTTATGGGTGAAGATGTGATTGAATATTGTAATAGGAAAAAACTAAAGCGAAAATGCAATACCAAAATAAAAACAAAATAAATATAAACATTATTAATATTACTTTAAAATTTTGGATTAGTTTTGAAAATTTTACAAATCCATACAATATCCGAACTATAAATTTCGTTTGTTTGTAAGGCAAATCAAAATTTTCATTCTCTCGGCTCTACAATTAGTTTTTTGAATTTGATTTCCTTTATTACTACAATTTTGTGCACGTTTTGAGGGATCGATGGATTTCAATTTCACCCTTTAACCATTTAATTCTTAAAGTTAAACTGTTGGCTGCAGTAAAAATTGAAAGAGAAAAAAATAAATAATATTTTCTTTTACTATAAATAGGTACCAGTTAGATTTAGGTTTGATCACCAAAATGAATCCTCTCATTTTACACATAGTGGTTTTAAATTTCCACATTAATTCAGAAAACCAGTTAGGGTTTCCATCATCCGTTTCTATTGTTCGAGCAACATAAAGGTTGGTGGAATATATATATATATATATATATATAACTAGGGGTGAGCAAAACTCGACTCGACTCGAAAAAACCGAATAACTCGACTCGACTCGAGTCAAAAATACCCGACTCGTCTTGACTCGACTCGAAATTTCATAAACTCGAATAACTCAAAAAAATTCAAATAAAGTTTGAGTTGTAAAATGGAAATTCGAATAACTCGAATAACTCGAAATTTTTAGTAATTAGTGTATTTATTTTTAAGTTCGAGACGAGTCCCTCTATTTTTATGATATATACATACCGATATATAAAAATATGAAGAAATATTGTCACATGTGATAAAATATATATGTGCATATCTTATATGATTAGAGAAAGAAGTTTAAATTGAAATCAAACCCTACTATAACATGATAAATAATTACAGTTAAATTTTTATAGGAACTCGAAAACTCGACTCGACTCGAATCGAAAAAATTTCAAATAAAGTTTGAATTGTAAATTATGACTCGTCAACTCGAATAACTCGAAATTTTTTGACTCGACACGATCGAACGCTCACCCCTATATATAACCTCCAATAATTTAGCTAAGCTTGGTCCTTTATTACATGCAAACTATATAGAGATACACTGCAAACCCAGATTTTCACAGACTGCATATAACTGAACCGTACCAAACACACTTGTTTTAACACTGATTTTGTTACGGAAACTTAACATGTATATATACATTTACGTATACATATATGTTTTTGGGTTATTTTAACATGTTAAGTTCCCGTTTTATTCTCAAACACACACCCTATTTTTAGTAAACCTTGCTCAGACCAAGTGGTAGAGTCATTAGCAAGCTGATGAGTTTCAAGGCATGCGATCATAGAAATGGTGACGCGAATCGGACATAACTCTATGCTGCGAAGCAAGAAGGGCTACACCAGAATCATCTTCATTGGTTCTTCTCCGACTAGCTGCTGCACCCTCGTTTGCAGATACATATTTTTCACCGTCGACCGCTAAGACGGCGTTTTGGCCCACCTGATGATCCTCGACTTCGAGTATTATTCGTTTTCCATCAGCTTTCAGGGTTTCCAGAAACAGCAGGAGGGCAAAAAAGATGTGGTTGCAAAGTTCTTCGTCATCGGAAAAACTCTAAGCCCTGAAATGAAAAACAATGGTTCCGATCAGAGTATATTTTCCAAAAGGGGAAAAAAAGCTAATAATAATAAAGGGGAAGTAAAAGTGGGGTTAAGTTTGTACCACGTTCAGCTTGGAGGTAGGGGTGTTCAAACTTCGGTTAAAACTGAACTAACCGAATCGAACCGAAATTTTTTCGGTTAATTGGTCGGTTAATTTTAGGTTTGGTCGGTTAACGGTTAATGATTTTTTCAAACTTCGGTTATCGGTTAACTCGGTTTGAAATCGGTTAATTAACTGATTTAACCGAAATTTTTATATATTATATATTTCATATATTTATTTTTAGTCACTGATTTTTTAAAAATTATAAAATAGCCATTAAAATTTTTGATATATTATAAAATGGTCATTAGACTTTATCAAATTAGCGCAATCTAATTTATCAATAATTTATAATGTGCAAGTTAACGACTATTTTGTAATAGTTCGATAAGTTTAATGGTTATTTTATAAATTTTAAAAGTTTAGTGACCAAAAAGATTATTTTAAAGTAGTTTAGTGACCATTTGGGTGATTTACCCAAAATTTTCTAACAAATTTCGGTTAATTCGAAAACCGACCGAATTAACCGAACTTTTTTCGGTTCGGTTAAAAATTTTCGAAAATTTTCAGTTCGGTTAATGGTTAATATAAAAAAAATCGGTTAATGAAATTTTGAAAATTCGGTTCGGTCGGTTAACCGAACCGACCTATTGAACACCCCTACTTGGAGGGAATGTTGTGTGGTGAAGCGAGAAGGAGGGGGTTAAGGTTTTTATAGCCTAGCAGGCTCACTATGTAGTGTACAATATGAAGTCGTTGATAGATTTTTTGGCATCAACAAATCATCGAAGGTGAGGTAGGAGTGTGATCACATTGTTGCAAAGCCATTGGTTTTTGGTTGGCCACAAACCAAGAAAATATTGTATTTAAATCGGATAAAAATAGTTAGCCCCAAATTAACTATGTTTCTTTTTGGTGGCCTGACTAAAAAAATTGGGTTTAGAGCTTAAGATCTAATGTTAGGGTTTATGGATATAGTTTAGAAAATTAGAGGTTGGATGTATTTTTTAGGTTTAGGGTTTAAGATGTAAAATTTAGAGTTAGTGTTTAAAATTTATTTTTGTGACTTTTTAGTGTGTGACATAGAAAAAGAGACATGATTAGGGACTGAGGATTTTTTTTCATTTAAATCATGGGTTCTCTACCAACTGAATACGGTTGAAAACTCTTCAAGGAAGATCCAAGTAAATTTAAGTGCATAATTGATGTGAGTATAGTTTTTAAACTCATTTGATAAGACACATACCTTATAAAGCTGATTGAACTTGGGTCTTCGATGATGAAAATCATCCTTTTTTTCACTGTCACCACTCGTTGGGTTTAATTTTTTTTATCAGCAATGTATGAATTTATGACAGCCAAAATATACAAAAATATTTTTCGTGTGCTTCATTGAAAACATCTCTAAGCCTAAATGGAAGAAAAAAGTATCCACTCGTGTAAAAATAACAATAGACCCGTAAACATAGAACCAAACACCCTGACTAGTCAAGCACATAACAAGGAAACAAAACATATGTCATGCGAAATAAGAGACAAGCAACAACCAACGCTAAAGAACCAATGAAAACCACACACTAGCAAACCATAACAACAAACTGAAACAGCCCTAAGACACACTTGGAACCAACTCGCTGGGTTCAATTGATGTGAATAGGGGGTAAACGAGTCGAGTTGGAGTAGTGCTAAGCTCAGCTCGATTCGTTAAGATTTCGAGCCGAGTTTGAGCTTAAGTCGAGTGTTGACCGAGTCGAGTGTTGACCGAGTTTTGACCGAGTCGGACTCGAGTAGCTCGCGAATTGTCTCATCCATTTAAAGCCGTATTAGGGAAAAAAACTTCGATACACAAGTTTAGGGTGTTAGTTTATGATACAAATGATTAGGTTGTTGGGTTTAGAATTTAATATTTAGATTTTAGGGTTTAGGACTTATATTTAGGGTTTATGTTTTAAGATTTTAAGTTTAGGAATTTAGATTTTAAATTAAAAAATAAAAAATTTAGTATATTATATTTTCGAGTAGCTCGCGAGCTTTTCGAGTTGGGTATCGAGTAGCTCGACTCGGTTCGTTAAGAACTCAAGCCGAGTTCGAGATCGACTTGAATCAATCAAGTCGAGTGTTGACCGAATTTTAATCGAGTCGAGCTTAAGTAGCTCGCGATTTGTCTCATCTCATTTATAGCCCTAGATGTGAGTATAGTTAATTAATGGGTTAAATGGTATATAAATGACGGGTTTTCTTATAATAGAAATCCTTTGTTTCAATTCAATGTCCTTGTGTATACCCTAACATTAAAAAATTAGATTTAGTGTTTATAGTTATGGTTTAGGGTTTATGATTTAGTGTTTAAAGAGTATAATATAATTTTTAGAATTTAATGTTTAGGATTAAAGTGTAGAGTTTAATTTTTTTAGTCTTATATATATACCTGGCAAACTTGACCCGAGACCCGAAACCCGAACCGAACCGAACCGAAACCGATTTTGACCCAAACATAATGATCAGAAGTTGATCCGAAACCCGAACCGAACCGAACCGAACCGAAATTTTTTGTTGAACCGAAATGGACCCGAACCGAAATGGACCCGAACCGAATGGACCCGAACCGATTTGACCCGAACCGAAAGCTGAACCGAATATCGACCCGATTTTAACCCGATTTTGACCCGAATATCTATTTTTAACAATATAATAAATAATAAAAAGAAGTATGTTTTATTATCTTTTTATACTATATCATGGAAGAGACTGTTCCTCTTGTCAAAGTTGTGGTATAATAATATTTTATGTTATTTTACGTTTCAATATTAATTAAATAAATTAATTTTTAAATTTAGAGTTTCAATGAACTATTTTCTCTCCCAATATTTAATCTTACATTTACAAAGAAAAAAATGTCAAAAGATTGCATTAAAAGAAATGGATACATAATAGACCAATTCATTGGGGCAACCTTTAATTGCATCACTAGTCCATGCATTAAAAAAACTAGTTGTCTTTTCCCTCTTTATTTTGTCATTTCTCTCTCTATTTTTTCTAATTGTCTTTTTCTTTTTTTTTCAATCTAGCTTAAAAAATTAGTGGCTTATTTCCCTCCAAATTTTTGTCTTTTCCCTCTTTATTTTTACCAATTGTCTTTCTCTTTTTTCTTTTTTTTTTAAATTTAATTGAGTTTTAATTTAGATTAATTTAATTGAAATTTCACATTTAGTTTTAGAATTATTTTAATTATGTCCGTGATTTATGCTTTTAGATTTTAGTTAGCTCAATTAGATCATAAGTTTAATAAATTAATTTATTTCAGAAATTATTATTATTATTATTATTATTATTATTATTATTATTATTATTATTATTATTATTATTATTATTATTATTATTATTATTATTATTATTATTATTATTACATATAATAAACTTTGATTTAATATAATTTTACAAAAAATTTTGATATGGATACATGAAGCTTTGATTTAAATATTTAATCAAATTCAAATGCATAGATTAACAAGTTGAATCAGAATTAATTTCATACACCAATAACTCTAAACTAAACCATAAATACTAAACCTCAAACCTTTAATTCAACTCAAATCGAATTGACCCAAAAATTTAAATGTTGACCTGACCCGAAATTGACCCGAAATCGACCCGATTTTGACCCGACCCGAAAGTGACCCGAACGACCCGATTTTGACCCGAACCGAAAGGGACCGATCCGATATTGACCCGACCCGAAAACAACCGATCCGATTCTGACCCGATCCAATACCCGAACCGAATCCGACTCATCACAAACCCGAATCAGACCCGAACCCGAACCGAACCGACCCGAACCGAATCTAAACCGATTCTAGATAGACCCGAAATGACCCGAACCGAAACGACCCGAACCGAACCCGAACCGAATGACCCGATTGCCACCTCTACTTATATAGAGAGAGAGAGAGAGAGAGAAAGTTAGGATCAACTTATACAATGTAAAACTCTTTAAATTTTACATGTTTTCTAGATCGTTAGATGGAGGGAATGGATGGCTCGGATTAACTCCTTACTCTCTTTTTTCCAAGTGATAATCTTCACATATTCTACTGTTAATATTATCCATTCGTTTCACTCATCCAGCGGTCCAAAAAACGTGTAAAACTTAAAGAGTATGGGTTAGGATCAACTTACACAGTGTAAAACTCTTTAAGTTTTACACGTTTTTTGGACCGTTGGATGAGTGAAACGAATGGATAAGATTAATAGTAGAGTATGTGAAGATTATCACTTGGGAAAAAAATAAGGAGCTAATCTCATTCATCCATTTTTCCTATCCAACGATCTAAAAAACGTGTAAAACTTAAAGAGTTTTACACTGTGTAAGTTGATCATATATATATATATATAAGAAGTTTAGGATTTTTTCTTTTCGGTTTTCTAATGGTTGGCATTGATAGTGTTGAAAACAAAAAGGTTAAAGGTTTAAAAACAGTATATTAGCTATAATAAATTAGAGATTTTTAAAAGTTTTAAGGCAATTGTGGGTTTTTTTAGCAAGCGCTTGTAAATGTTTATAAATATTAGTTTATTTTAATTATCTTAAGATGACTAAGAGTATAAATAAGTCATTCATAGTATTAAAGTTGTGGAAATTAAGATCAAAATATAATTTACTTCCTATTGTTATCTAAACAGAACATTATAGAATTGAGATATTGTAACATTATCGAAGAGTGCATTAATTTTACTGAATAAGACAAAAAATAACCAAAATCCACTAAGCACTCAAAAACACCTAACATGATGATATATTGATATACTTTTAAAAATGAAATTGTTTTTGAACTTAGGAATCTCAATGGCTTCATCATCCATTTATACTAATTTTCCTACCAACAACTACCCTAAACATTACACTAACTTCGTGGCCATAAACTGCAGCAATGAGCATGTGAGAGGAAGTTAGAAAACTACCAAGAACTACCCTAAACATTACACTAACTTTGTCATTTTGAAAATGTCTCCCATAATCACGTAAATCAAACGTTGAACATATAATTATTTAACATTATCTTATTTAGTTCGTATTTCTCGTAAATTATGTAAATAACTATACAAATCATGTAAGTCAAAACATAATATACAAATTATAGTTATATTTTTTTCTTAAAATTTGAGTAATATTTTTCATGTATTACATTATTTTTGGTTTTTCAAAGGTTAACTCTTTTTAAAGAAAATACCCACTACTCTACTGCTTTGCGACAGTTACTAAATCTCTCCCTCTAGTTTTTAAACTTCATCTTTTTTTCGTTGCATTTTATTAATATCAGTAACAACCTTTGGTCGTTTTGCTGGTTTGTATACAAATTATGAATGCTTCATTTTTTAAGTTTTTTATTTTTTGTTTTACTTTGACAGATTCATACCACATCTACTTTTATGGCTGTCTTTTTATCTGTTTTGTGGCAGATCTTTTGTCTGCTTTGTAGCAGTTGTGGTCTGTCTTTGTGAGAGTTGTTTGTCTTTTGACAGTTTATCGTTCAAGTGGCCAGTATCATAGAGCGATTTATCAACGAAAGATTGCAGTCTGTTTATGATTATGATTCCCTTTTGTGGTTTTGTCGATATACCATAAACAAGCGGCAGAAGATTTTTGTTTTCTTCATAGAGTATTCTTGTCAAAGTAGTTAGATTTCTTTCAGAAGATTGTACAAATTCTTCTCGAAGTGATGGTTTTAGTTTTTTTTTGTTTTTTTCACACCCTTTGGATTGAATTTTAATGTTTGCGGTGTGATTATTTTGTAATCTTATCATTTCGAATATAATTTAATAAATTTTTCTTGCTCGAAAAAAATGAAAGGATGAATATGATTTTATCTTATTTCGCTTGACCGGTAATATTTAAGTTGGGCTTAAACAAAAAAATGTTGATGTTAATCAATTCAAATAATTATTTATTAATTAATAAACTTATTTTTATTTAAATTTAATTATAATTAGTTAAGAAAAATAATTATTAAAATACCTTTTTTAATATTAAATCAATAGTGAATTTGGACTGAAATGTCAGACTTGACCAAAAGTATACTTGAACAAAAAATAATTATATCCTAGCTTACTTGAACTATGAACAAATCTAATTATAAATAGATAATTCTTTATCTAAAATTATTTTTTAAATCTAATACTTTTAATTTTTTATACAAACTCTCTTGAGAGGATATTGTATTACAGGTTTTATTAAAGATCTCCGCACCATTCCAAATTTAAAATTTAACAGCTACATTGAGTTCTTGTACTATTTTTGTTTAAAAATCTTGACCTCTCATCTAACTTTTGTTTGATTTTACTGTTAAATGTTAAACTCGCAACTATAGAAAAATATATAATTTTTTTAGTGCTCTATAGTTACATTTTTATCAGTTTAACCCTTAAAAACACGAAAACATAGATGATTAAAAAATTATATTGTTCAATTAATGATTTTTATTTTTTTTAAAGTTAAGAGTCAAATTGATAAAAAAAAATGTAAACATATCAAACTACAAAAATATTTTGCCTTATTTTATAGCTATCAAATCAATAATTAATGTCAAAGCATCGACAAATCAATAATTAATAGTAAAACTGAACATAATATAGGAAAGAGACCAAAATTTTCAAATTAAAAATAATACAAGGACTCAATTTTATAAAAAAATGTATAATCACTAAAATTTAAATTTAGAAATAATACTAAAATTCCTAAAAAACAGAAATAGTATAAGAACATATGGAATATTTAAACTTTTATTATAACTCGAAAGGATAAAACACATTTAGAGCAAGTGTAAAATTGTTATGTTTCAAGCCGAACTGCAGTTTTGGGCTTGGAAATAGAACAGAAGTTTTCTCAGCCCGGCCAGTTTAAGGGAAGTTAAAATTACTTTTAAATCTTAAACGAGTTTTAATATTATTGTGTCTAATACCTATTTTTAATATTTTGGTGCGATTATATAATGATATTAGTATATGTTTTTTTTTTAAAATATACACACTAACATATAAACGACTCAAACTCAGATATTCTAGGAAGATAATGGTCTTGTTTGGCAATTAGCGGATAGCTGATAGCGGATTACATTAGCTGATAGCTGATTAAATTAGTTGATTTGACTAGCAGATTGTATTGGTTGATTGTATAAAAGTATTTGGTAAAATTAACTGATAGCTAATAGCTGTTTAATTATTTAAACAAGCAAAAATGACATATAAAAACATAATTATATTCAATATTTATTTAAATAATTTATGGATACGCCTTTCTAAAAAACCCTAAACATACGCTCTTATTATTCTTCGCAATCACCTACTTTAGTCAACTATAAATACGCCTGGCCCAATTCAGATAATATGTTGTTTCATATTTTGTAAAATCAAAGGTGAACTATATCGTTCATCACCATACTTTGGTTAACGTATTAAAATGACCACTTTAAAAAAATTGACTCAATTGACTACCTAAACTATTAAAATTGGATTAATGTGACCACCAGCCGTTAATGGGCTAACGGAAGGTGACGTGGCAGTTAAAAAATTAAAGGTATAATCACACATTTGGTCCTTATTATTTACACATTCTTTCAATTTAGTCCTAATTTTAAACTAATAAAATAAATTAATTAGGTGGTGACACGTGTCAATACCTTATTGGAGGAATTTAATTATTTATATTTGATTAATAAATTATTTTCCTCCTCCAATCAGGTGGTGACACGTGTGACCACCTATTTAGAGGAGGAAAACAAAATCACCAATTGTATTACATGTCTTATTTGCGTCAAAGCTTCTAGGTGAACCTGGGTAAATCACCGCTGCTTCAAAGCTTCTAGGCTACGATTATGCCATGTTCGGTTTCTCTCCTTATGTATGAAATGGTCATTCCAAACTCAAAAATAAGAAGTGAATGATTTTGAAGGACTGAAAATAAGAAGCTTTGAAGCAGTGGTGATTTACCAGGTTCACCCAGGTTTGAAGCAGCGGTGATTTACCCAGGTTCACCTAGAAGCTTTGACGCAAATAAGACATATAATACAATTGGTGATTTATAACACAAACATGTGCTTGGTGCGGTGGCTAAAATGTTACTTTTATTCTTAGTTCACCTAAGTTCGATTCCCTCCAAGCTCAAGTTTGGGGATTTTGTTTTCCTCCTCTAAATAGATGGTGACACGTGTCACCACCTGATTGGAGGGGGGAAATAATTTATTAATTAAATATAAATAATTAAATTCCTCCAACCTAATTAATTTATTTTATTAGTTTAAAATTAAGACTAAATTGAAAGAATGTGTAAATAATAAAGACCAAATGTGTGATTATACCTTTAATTTTTTAACTGCCACGTCACCTTCCGTTAGCCCATTAACGGCTGGTGGTCACATTGATCCAATTTTAATAGTTTGGGTGGTCAATTGAGTCGATTTTTTTAAGGTGGTCATTTTAATACGTTAACCAAAGTATGATGTTCAACGGTATAGTTTAGCAAAAAAAAAAAAAACTGAAGTTCAAAATCCTCCCGCCAAAAAAGTAAATAGAGCGAAATTTAAAAAATGAAAGAAAAGGAAAATCAAACTCCGCGAAAAGAACTCCCGCGATATTCAGATCTCTCCCACCGCCGATCAAAGGATTCTCCGGCCAATAAAACCTCAAAGAAGGCCGGTGATTCTAATAACCGATCATTTCTCTATTTATTTTCCGCATTATTTCTTCTGCATTCCGATCTCAGTTTGTCCTCTCTTTTTGTTTTCCTTTTTTTGGTTATTATTGCAGATTGCTCAGAAGAGTTTAACCGGAGTGTTTGTTTCACCGGTCGAAGATGTCCTTCCTGAAATTTCTGAAGAGTCCATTGATTTCTCTTCTATTTCTGCCGTTTCAGGTAACGGCGAAACTGCAGAGGTTCGAGTCAATTTCATTGAATCTTTCGTATAATCTTCCCTGGATTTGAGTTAGAATTGAATTGCTTGCGCCTGATTAACTGAATTTTTTTCAATTAATTCCAAATATAACTTTTGAATTAGCTAATTTCTTTTGTTGCGGCTCGAATCATGTTTTATTTTATTCAGCCGTTAAAAATATACGGAATTATATTTCCAATCTACGTTGTTTTCTGTGAAGGAACAGTCGTTCATAGATGAATCTGAATTCTGAATTCATCAAATATTATATATATTAATTTGAATTTTGATTAAATTATGAATTATCCACTTCAATTGGTAGTACCGTGTAGAACATGTAGTTCTGTTTTTGAATTCTTCGCGTCTGTTTCAGGCGTTTGTTGTTTCTTCGCGTCCATCACTTTCAGCTTCATCCGAAGCCTTCACTCCATGTTCAAAGATGAGCAGTGTAAACATAGATGAACAAATTGACTTTCCAAAGACTGGTTCAGCGGAAGTAGAGATTATAGCGAATCTTCTCAACCAAGCTCGATTCCAAACATTGGTGCTCCCGGTTGTTGCGGTCTCGCTGTTTTCCTTCTATTTGTTCTGCTATTCAAGTGTCGCTGCCTCTTCCACTGGACTGCCGCCAACTTAAAGGTACTTCAATTACCAAGCTTTTAATGACATGTTTCGCTGTTTGTGTGTTGTGATTGTGCTTACATCAAAACCTTTTCATTCTTCCAAACTAATATGACTGATAATATTGCACACATATATAGCTTTAAGATTGATTAGCTAACGAGGTTAATTGGTTGAATAATTTTTCGATTTATACGCTCGAGTAGTTCTAAGCTCTCTAGACTTCCTAGTTATTGCTAGCAACAATTTTAATCAACAGTCTTGGTTGTGAAAACTTCATGTTCCATGCACACAGTTACGGGTGAGCATTCAAACGAGTCAAGTCAAAAAAATTGAGTTTGTCAAGTTTATAACTTATATTTAAACTAATTTACTATTTAATTTATTTGAATTATAAAAATATAATTTGACATGAACTCGAAAAATTGAAAATTTAAATGACTATCGAATTTTACTTACTTTTTAATGGGAAGCATCAATGACTCTTAAAATTCATAATCAACTATTTTTATCTTTGAACTAAATAAATAGTGCTATATTACCATAAGAGGACTGCGAATGAGGAATGATAAGCTTTTAAGAGGAAGTAGTTAGAAATTGTGAGAAGGGATGGGTAGATTAAAATGCACAATCAACCATTTGCATCATTGAACCAAATAAATAGTTCTATATTAGGATAAAAGGACAACAAATGAGCAGTGACGGAGTTGTGTGGACTGTGGGAGGGGTAATTGCCCTCAGTCTCTCAATTTTTTTTACTTTTGGTCTCTTATATATTTTTTTTATTAAAAATTAGGTTATTTATGAATTTATTCCCCTATATACTTTCAAACGTTCATATTTTACCTTCCAACTTCAAATCCTGGCACCATCCCTACGAATTAGGAATAATAGGCTCTTTAAGATAAGGTTGTTAGAAAATGTGAGAAGGGATGGGCAGATTTTAAGATGGTGACACAAAATGCAATCTTATAGGCTCTTTGAATTATTATTATTTTTTCATGAGTGGACAAGCTGGGGTTTAATAACAGTGAAATAATCGTTAATTGGTCAATAAAAAAGCCTGTTATTCACTGGTAAGAAGCTGTTTGGGCTGTAAAACTAATGTGGATTTCACTTAATAATTTTTTCCTAGTGATTTAGGTGTAATCAACAAAACTGTTGTTTGTTTATGAATATAATACTGACTTAAAAATGAATCAGAACACCCTTTAACTTTTAGGTCTGGCTGTACACAAAGAGCTGAGATTCTAATTTCAGTGTATTCTACAAAGAATAGCAACTTTTTAAATAGTCACTTCCTTTATTTTTCTTTTAAAAGAGAGAGTTAGTTGTGCTTTAAAGCAACGTTTGGTATATATATAAAAAAGAAGATAAATCTGAGTTATGAACTAGAGATTGTAACATAATCATTGGGTGATGTATATGAATGAGATTGTAAAATAATCATGGGAGATGCTTGCTTTCCATCTTGTGCTAAAATTTTGTAGCAAATATAGGCTAACAACCTGTAGATGGATTGATTACCTTGGAGTCACTTTGGCCTTTATTAACTTTGTACATTTTACAATTTGTCTTTTTCAACAATGTCATCTTTAAAATTTAAATTTTAATTTTTTTCCTTTAGAAATATAATGTATTTTATCGTTGCACCCTAACCTTAAGGAGAAGCTACAATGTAGTGTGGGGACAACGCTCCACTATTTTTTGTATTAAAAATATACGAAGAATTAAAATTCAGATCTTGAATTTTAATTTAGGATAAAGTTCATAAATAGTAACTAAACTTTGGTCCATTATTCAATTTGGTAACTAAATCTCTAATTGCTTCAATGTTACCATTAAACTTTATGTTTTGCTTCAATTTTACCACTCACCTATTAACAATAGTTAATAACCGTTGAATTATTTAGTTTAATAACACATTTAGTCCTCCACGTTTACACATTCAATCAATTTAGTTCTAATTTGAAAAATATTAAATTTAATCCTCAAAACCCTAACCCTAACCTTCCATCGACCCTGCCACTCCACCGAACCTGAACTGAACATGATGACCCAAAATTTGACTCGAAACCCGAAATCGAACCGAAAATAAATTGATTTTTAGTTGAACTGAAATTGATCCGAACCGAAGACAACCTTAAATAAATAAAAGATATTGATAGAAATAAATAAATAAATATGAGATATGAACAACCACACAACTCACCAAAAAGTCAAATATATTGACTTTATAAAGCCATATAAAGGGTAAAAAAAAGACAAACCTAAAAGCTTGATTAAAATCGACTGATCTCCCACTGACCCTACCTGAACCGAACTGAACAAAACTGAAAATCAACCGAACTGAAAATCAACCGACCCGAAATGACCCAAGCAGAATAGAACTGAAATGGAATCGAACTGAACTGAACTGAACTTAATCTGAATCGAATGATATCAGACCCGAAATAGCCGAAACTGAAATGACCCAAACCGATTGACATGTTTGCCACCTTTATCGGTAGCCCAAAAGTCGCATGGTTTCGGCCGTTTACCACCCTCCACCGTACGTCCTCTGCCCAGCCATACAACCCATGTCGTCCGGTCGTTCTGTTCAACACCTCAGTCGATCGGATTCGACCGTCGTTGAGCCAAATCGAAATAGAGCTTGAGTTTAGGGTTTAAGGGTTAAATTATCATATTTAATGGTTTAGGGTTATAGTTTATGTTTAAATTGTTATGTTTAGGGTTTAAGGATTATGATTTATGGTTTTAAGTTTGGGATTTAGTGTTTTAGGGTTTTGAATTTAAAGGCTTATTGTTAAATCATTATGGTTTAGGGTTTCTAGTTTAGTGTTTTAGGGTTTTGAGATTAGAGGTTTAGTGTTTAGGGTTAAATTGAAATAATGTGTATATAGTGAGGGTTAAATTTAATATTTTTTTGAATTTGGACTAAATTATTTGAATGTGTAAACGTGAAGGACTAAATGTGTTATTAAACCAAATAATTTAACGGTTGTTAACAGCCGTTAACGGGTGAGTGGTAAAATTGAAGCAAAACATAAAGTTTAATGGTAACATTGAAGCAATTAGAAATTTGGTTACCAAATTGAATAATGGACCAAAATTTAGTTACCATTTATGAATTTTACCCTTTGATTTATTTAGATCCCCCATTTTATAACAATTTATAGTTTGTCCCTCTTAAGTTTGATTTCCGACACCATCCCCAGTTACCTTACCGTGACTAGACAAATTAGGTAGATGAAATATGTATTTAGAATTTAGGGTTGTGCTCAATCTCAGACAAGTTCACATCCTTGATGTTGATGCAACATCTTTGTGGTGAAATTAAATAATATATCATCATCATTTCATGATGGATAAATGGAGATCTTGCTGCAAGACTATGCCATACATCTTGCCAGCAAATTTATGCCTGTCAAGCACATTTGTAGAAGCTGCCGCTTTCAGTCCCATATTTTTGTACTTATACTTGGGATAACACTCGACGAGCTTTGACGAGCACCGATAAATTAATTTATAAAATTTTAAATCTAAAGTAATTAATGCGTAATTATATTTTTAAAAAAATTAAAAATACAATTTAATTAAAATATTTAGGGTTTTTTTTATTTGTGGATAGATTACTTTGATTAATAATATTTAAAATAAAATTAAAATTAAGAAAATGTATTTTAATTAAATTACACTTTTAATTTTTAAAAAAATTATAATTACGCATTAAGTATTTTAAATTTAAAAATTTTATAAATAATTTTATCGATGCACATCGGTACTCGTCAATAATAATGCACGTCGATGCTCGTCAAGTGCTATAAAATTTTCCTATACTGGTGATGGGTTCATTTTTACCCTCTTTATTTCCTTTCTTTGAGTTGACTTTTGGTAGACACAACATGTTACCGAGGAAATCTGTTTCAAAATTTTTCAAACAAAGATGAATTTCACCGAAATGACGTTTTTGTTTTTGCCTCTGGTTTCAGAAAATCCAATTTTGATCTGCTATACATTTAAGGTCTAATTGTTGTTTTAGTACCTCTACTATGGTGAGATTTGGGATTTCGTATATTTACGTTGAATTGACATAATCCGGTCTTCCTAGTAGATTTAAATTGATAATAGTATTTGCTGTTGTGATGAAAATTTTCCTTAAAATAAAGAGTTAATTACACCATACATCTTAAAATTATGTCTCATTTTAAACTGATTTTTGAATATTTTAATTTCATCATCAAATTATGACTCTCATTTTAAATTGCTCCCCAAATTTTTTGAATATTCTAATTTCATCTCCAAACTATAACTTCATTCTCAATTGGTCCCCATATTTTTTAACATTCTAATTTTATCCCCAAACTATTAATATATTCTAATCACACCTATTGCTAATAAAATTGTTTAAAATTTTTAATTGCCATGTAAACATTAATGTGCATTATGTTTTTTTTTTTGCTCAATCAAAATCATATTTTATTAATAAAGGAGCTAGTAAAAGTAGTAGCATTATAAAAGAGGTCCAATTCCAATACATAAAATTGATGTGCATTATGTAATAATATAATGTGGCATAAATGATAAGTAAAGTTGCATATACTAATAAACTTGGAGGTGAAGTTAAAATCTTTAAAATTTTTGAGACTAATTTAGAATGATTATCATAGTTTGGGGTGAAATTGAAACATTCAAAAGTTTAGAGATCAATTTAAAATGATGGTCGTAGTTTGGGGGCATATAGTGCAATTAACTCTAAAATAAATCTTAAGCATTTACTTGACATATAAATTTGGAAGAAAATTTTTTTGATAAATAAATTGGGTAAAGTTTACCCCAAGCCTTATAGTTTTAGGCGTTAGGGGTTTAATTTGGCGTATAAAGTTTTATGTTTTAAGATTTAGAACATAAAGTTAATGTTTATAATTTAGGGTATGAAATTTAGATTTTAGAGTTAAAGTTTTAAAATTTAAATTTTATAGTGTAAATATGCATGCTTATGTAAATTAAATTTTACGCAACTGATATATTAAAATTTTATCTTATAAATTTATTATTAGTTGAATATAGTTAATTGGATTTTCAGATTTTTTTTTAAAGTTTGGGTAACTTCTGAAGTTTCATCACTAATAATCTTAGCAATAATTAGGGTTGACTCTCCTTCCATGGTTGATCCCAATGCTATTATTATTTTAATTAAAAAACAAGAAACTTGAACCACTCTGCACAGTTGCATCAATAATTAGGGTTCACTCCCAGTTGATGGTCGAACCCTAGATTTAAATAATAGGAGTATTGAATCACTCTTCATTCCATCTGAAGTTATACAGCAAGTACCTGACTTTTTTGCTGCTACCTTTTAATGCTTTCCCCCCGTTTTTGTGCTCTTTGCTTTATTATGCCTCACACAAGGGAGACAGTCTCTATGGCGCGCACATCGCTATGCCAACTAGGCAACTAGGCTGTAAATGCGCCGAGTCGAGCTCGAGTAGTATTAAGTTCAACTCGATCGTTAAGAATTCGAGTTGAATTCAAATTTGTTTAACTTGAGTCGAGCTTTTGTAATGTTGAGCTCGACTCAGCTCGTTAAAATCTCGTCTCAAGATCGAGCTCGAGTCGAGTATTGATCAAGCTTTGATCTACTTTGCACTCGATTCGCTCATATCTGTCTTGTATCATTTACAATAATAATAATAATTGTTCAGTGGATTTATTCAACAATAATAATATTATCCAACAATATACATGTAGTTCATTTTAATTTTTTTAAAAAAATTAAAATTTGAGTATATTATATTTTTTAGTAGCTCACGAGCTTTTTGAGTCGACTATTGAATAAATCACAAATTTTTCGAACCGGTATTGAATAGCTCGACTCGACTTATTATGAACTTAAGCCGAGTTTGAGCTCCAGCTCAATTAAATCAAGTATTAGCTAAATTTTAACTGAGTAGCACTTAAACAGCTCCTCGTCTGTCTCGTTTAAATGATTTTACAATTTCCTAGATAAAAATGGCTGGGCCTAGCCTCCTTTGGCAATTAGCCTACACACATGGTACAACGATTTTTGGTGAGCATTTAGGAGTATGTTTGATGATACATCTTTCTTTTGATTTTCCCAAGGTCTCGTGAAAGACCTAACTTGTTTGTCATCATCCCACTGTCAAACCAATTGCAGCTTTCAAGCAGGGATTACTTTGTTTATCTTCATAATCTATATAACTAAGGCATTAAGTCTTTAATACCATGGGATGAGTAAAACTTGACTCAAAAAAATCAAATAATTCGACTCGTTTTTATTTAACTTAAAATTTTATGAACTCGATCCGATTTAAAAAATAAATAAATAAAGTTTGAGTTGTAAAATGGAAATCTGAATAACTCAATTTTTTTAGTAATTAATGAATTTATTTTTAAGTCCTAGACGAGTCCTTCAATTTTTTATGATATATATATATACCGGTATATAAAAATATGAAGAAATATTGTCACATATAAAAAAATATGAAGAAATATATATGTGCATATCTTATATGATTAGAGAAAGTTGTTTAAATTAAAATCAAACCGTACTATAACATGATAAATAATTAAAATTAAATTTTTATAGGAATTTGAAAACTCGACTCGAATATCTTAAACTCGACTCAAATTGAAAAATTTTCAAATAAAGTTTGAGTTGTAAAATATGACGCGTTAACTCGAATAACTTTAAATTTTTTGACTCAACTCGACTTGATCGAACGCTCACCCCTGTCCAATATAGGCTTCTATAGAATACATATACGTTTTAATTCATCAAATGGTTTTAATAATAAAACGAATGATAATTCTAGTTTTTTTAACATTTTTTACCTGAAGGAAGAAGAATGGGGAATTTACTTCTAATGAGTTTTGAACTCACAACCTATGAGAGAGAGGATAGTGTCAACCGAGAGTTTTAACCACTTACTTTAAAAATTGTTGACAATAATTCGAGATTTTTTAATTAAAAGACAATTTTAATTTTACTAATTTAAATTATTTTATGCTTGATTTTCGTTTTTTTATCTTTCCCTAATTGTTTGGTCCGACTTATATGATTGAACTATTTGATAAATCAATTATCAATCCAACCAATTAAACAAACCAATTCGATTCTATAATTTCTTTTATTTTACTTATATTTGAATGTAGGTAGAATATAGGCATCTAATTTGAATTTAAAATTAATACTCTATTTAGGTTAAATTAGGTCGGCCATTTTCTTGAAACCATCACATATAGACTATGTGTAGCTTTGACAACTCTACATTACAATGAATCTAGTTGAATTTTTGTGAAAGGGGCTGGCTTGGTAATTATACCAGCGGGAAATTTTGTGACAGGAGAGTAGGTTGCGATCCGGGATGGATCGAGGGGTGCTGTCGTCTCTAAATTTTTTTAATTTTATTTAAATCTTTGAAAATGTTAGTTTAAGTCTTTAATTTCTTTTGTACTTTTTATTAACAACATAATTTTGCACTCGAAAATTTTTATAATTTCACACCCTTATATTTTTAATATAATTTTCTAATAATTCACACCTTTCACATAAAAATATGTGTTTGTACATGTTTGAGATACTCATGTAGTAAATGGGAAGAATGACAAAATACGAAAGCTTCCTTTTGATCAACACAATAATTTATATGGGTACGGTTTGTTAATCCACAAGCTTCAACTGATAAAAATTTTCTCCAACCCGTCCCCTAAAAGGAAGATTTTGATTATTCTTCGCGTATGTCAATTTAAATCCTTACAATTTTCGATTATTTCCCGCCTATTAACACGAAAGTTTCATGCTGCAAATTTCTGTTTACGTGAGTGATAGTTAATGGATGTTAAAGGTTGACACATCTGAGTCCTCAAACAAATCTCATGACTCAGCAAACTTTTTGCCTGCGAAGGACTGAGTCGAGTTTTAAAGTAACTTTATCATTTAAGCAAATTGCAGTATTTCCATCATTTCCTTTAAATATTGGAAATTTGGAAGTGATGTCTGGCATTTGTTGCTTTGTGCAGTGTGCACTGCATTTGCTTGGCCTAAGGCAACCATTTTGATTGGCTATATTAAAAGGGCAGTACTGTATTTAAATACATGCTAGAGTCTATTTAAGCTTAATTATAAGATAAGTGTTTAAATTATATTGTTTAGTAAGGGTTTAAAATATTTTTTAACTAAAATAAGTGTTTAAAATTTTATTTTTTGTTAAAATAGGTAACTAAAATTTAATTTTAGCTTGTTTTAAATTAAACTAAAGCACCTACTTTGACATTTATTTTAACAAAAAAAAAACTTTAGGCACATATTTCAATCAAAAAATACTTTAATTTCAGCTAAAAAATTAAACTTTAGACACCTATTTTAATCAAAAAATATTTTAAGCACCTATTGCAAAAAAGAGACATAATTTAAGCATTTATTTTTATATTTAAGCAACTTGCAAATTTGTCATTCCCTTTTTAATATTTTAAAATCTTTTCTTTAAAAATATCAATTATTTTTATTCTTTTACTTAATTTAACATTTTAAGGGTAAAATGTATGATTAATTATTTAATTGTAGGTTTCATAATAAATAGGGTAAAAGACATCGTTTCACTCAATTATCTTTTCGGAAGCTTATGGAGACTAGTGGAGTTATGACCTCCAAAATTTTAGAATATTAGACTTTGACCTTTAAAATTTTTAATTTGGTTCTCTCAATTTTTAAAAAAATCCATACTATTACATTTTAAAATTTTGATGTTTTAATTAAATCCCCTTTCATAATTTTTTAAAAATTCTCATTAATTATCTTAAAATCATTAAAAATTTCAGTTAGACCCTTAAATTTTTTTTAAATATTTTAGTTTAATTCTATAGATTTAAAAAAAATAAATTACGCCCTCAAACTTGGTTGTGCCTCGAGTTCTGAAGGGGAACTGTTGTCTTGGAATAGAGCCATCTTCATCAGGGCACGACTCCACAGTTGAATTTGACTTAAAGAATGTCTCCCACTAATTTCTTCAAATGGTTGAATTTTATTTTTCAGGTTTCAAGCTACCCTTGGAAATCAAGTAAACTTTACCAACTTCAATAACAGTGTAGAAACGATCAACAACAACACGCGTATAAAGAAGAAGGAGCATACTACTTTGATGACGTTAATGTTATATTTGGTGTTTACTTACAAAATTTGGAGGTTAATTTGGTTGTTAAGCGTTAAGTCATTCACCTGCTACGGGTTTAATCCTCAACCCTCCGTAATATGATTTTAAGTTTTTATTTTAAAATAAATCGGATGATGTTATGTATCATCAACTAATTAGTTAAAATTTAATATATAAAAAATGTGATGCAACATCAATATCTTCATACATGTATTATTGTCACGTCAGCAAGTCCTGTCATGCATACATGTCACGTCCTCAAAGGGTATTGATTATTAGCTGACTGACTGTTTCCATCCATTGTTGGTGAATTTTAAACGAAAATAAAATGTTAAAGGTTAGTCTGCACCTAAAAAAATGAGGCTAATTAAAGTGATTAAAAGGTCAAATGTGAGCTATTTTTAACTTTATACCTAAATTTTATTTTACAATTTAAACATTATTTGGCTTTTAGAGCCTATTTGAAATTTTTTATTTAAATCGAATCAAGTTTTAATTGCCTCTATTTATAATAAGAATAAAAAAATTCATTTGATTTTGGTGTAATTTTATTGTTGTAGCCTTTTGTTTCCACCATTTATGGAGTACACAAGAATAAATCCTTCTCCTAAAATTAATTTTATAGAAAAATATCTTAAGATTCTATTCAATACAATATTTAGATTATATATTCTTTCCCACTCCTAAATATAATGATATTAAAAACTTTAAATTTTACGTATTCTCTTTTCTTTTTCTCTATGGTCGTCCTTAATTTTTTCTTTCTTTGTGTTGTTGATGGCGACGCCATCCTCCTGCTGGTTGGTGACTATGAATTATCTTTATTTTTATTTTTAGTTTTCAATAAAAAAATCTTTTTATTTTGGATTTATATTTTTGTAAATTTGTTGTGTTTGTTTCGTCTGTCAATGTGACACGATTGACATATACCTTTGTGGTAATTTTGCGTTCGTGTAGCGATCATCACTGCACACGTACTTGATCAGGGGATGTCAATAATTTAATATGATTAAATCTTATGTGGCAATTTACTTATCTAATCAAAACTATTATTGAATTAGATATGTAAGATTGATGTTATTCATCACCTCTCCTACATTACTATATAAATGTCTAATTGGATAGAGAAAATAAAATTTGAATGATGGTGGTTGAATTTCTAACAAATTCAAAGGAATGTTTTGTTTTAATTCACACCGTTTAAGTTTTTATGTTTTATTTTTTATGCATAAGTTCTTGGTATCTTTCTTAATTTTTAATAAAATTTAAATTTTATTTTTAAATATTTATGCTCCGTCCCAATTTTAAATTCCGGTTTTGTCACAAGTATAATGTAATTCGAGAAAATAGGTTATATGAGAAGAAAAGTGATTACTTTTGAAAGCTCTCTGCTCTTGTGACACGTATTTTCTCTGCTCTTGTGGCACATATTTTCTCTTTTTCTCTGAAATCTTTCCACGAAGGCTTTCTTTGTTCTCTTCTGTTTTTTTGACTGTTTTCTTCTGAGACGAGGCGGAATCATGGCTACGGTTAATGTTGAGGAGAATCTGGCGGGGTTGACAATCAATGATGATGAAGATGAGGGAGTCCAGATTGAGATGGAGGAGAGGGGGTCTGCACTATCTTATGCTCACTGTTTTGTGGGTACATTCTTTACCTCGAGTGTTATTCATACTCTGGCGATGCGTGCTACGCTGGCAAATATATGACACCCACCGGGAGGAATATCTATATCGGAGTTAGGAGAATCGAGGTTTTTATTTCGCTTCTACCACGCTATTGATGCGGATAGAGTTGAAAAAGATGGACCATGGAGTTTCAATTCTCACTTATTGGTTATGCATCGTTTACAATTTGGTGAGGACCCAATGACAGTTCCCCTTACCCATGTTGCTTTTTGGGTATCGGTTTATGATGTTCCAGTAGGTTGTATGTCGGCGAAAGTGGCCCGAGTCCTTGGAGACTTTATTGGTTCTTTTATTGATTACGATCCAACGCCGGGGAATTTGGGGTATAAAAGAATAATGAAAATTCGCACTTCAGTGGACATCAGATTACCACTGAAAAGAAGGAAGAAATTGATGTTTGCCAATGGCCAGTCGCAGTATGTACATTTCGAGTACGAAAAGTTAACGTTGTTTTGTTTCCTCTGTGGAAAACTGGGGCATGGAGAGAGTTTCTGTCCGTTGCGCTTTACTGAAGGTGGCCGGGATCTCCAACTGATGTGGGATGCATCCATCAGGGCGCCACCACGGCGTGCAAGGCCGACGCATAGCAAATGGTTAATTGAGGAAGGCATTGATGGGTCTTTTTTCTTGGGCGCTAATTCAGCGCATTTAGTGCCGGCAGCAGGGTACCAGAATCCCTTCAAACCAGCTAATCAAGGAGGGATAAGATTCAGTGATTTAGAAAATCGTGTCTTAAAAGGAAAGATAAAAGTGGATAATAATGATTACAGAAAGGCGGATTCTTCTCCGTCACAGGGGATTTTAATTGATTCTAATAGGGAATGTCAACATGGACAGATCACGGGATCTCAATCATTGCAAAATCAACGACAAAATGAGATTCTGGATGGTTTTGATGTTGTTATGCGAAATTTGGGCGAGGAAAGCCCAATTGAGGCGGGTGACACAGCAAAGAGGCCCAGGTTTGAGAATTCGGTGGAAGGTGGGACATCGAGTGGTAATGGAACTTTGCAAATTCTATCGGCAGGCCCTAATGAATAGGCCAGCCGGGCCTAATGAGGTTGCTAACGTGGAACGTTCGGGGTTTAGGGATGGCCCGAACGGTAAAGCGTCTCAAAGGAATTTTGAGAGATATACATCCCTCGGTAGTCTTCTTCATGGAAACTAAACTACCGATTGTTCGTATGGAACGGGTTCGACAGTTATGTGGGTTCAATAATGGTATTGATGTGGCAGCTAGAGGCAGGAGTGGGGGATTATTGCTGGGGTGGAAGGATTCGGTGTCTGTCTCGCTTCGTTCTTATTCTAGCTCTCATATTGATATCTTAATAAATAAAGATGAGGAAGGAAAATGTTGGAGGTTTACAGGGTTTTATGGCGCTCCTGAGGTGAGTGCTTGTGTTGACTCATGGGAATTACTACAGCAACTAGACGATTGCCCGTCTATACCTTGGTGTGTAGCCGGGTATTTTAACGAGATATTGAGTTTGGAAGAGAAACAAGGTGGCCCTCTATGAAAT
This sequence comes from Hibiscus tridactylites, assembly GCA_958450335.1. Lineage (NCBI taxonomy): Eukaryota > Viridiplantae > Streptophyta > Magnoliopsida > Malvales > Malvaceae > Hibiscus > Hibiscus tridactylites. The sequence continues at coordinate 16,897,927 of OY288281.1, read as the reverse complement.
CAGTGGCAGATGGACAATTTTCGTGAGGCTTTAGCAGATTGCAACTTGAGTGACTTGGGTTTCAAGGGTAATTGGTTTACATGGCAATGGGGGCGATCGGCGACGAATAATGTCCGGGAGAGACTTGATAGGGGGTGGCTAACAGCAGCTGGCTGGATTGTTTTACAGATTATGAAGTGGAGCATATTCCCCACCCTTTCTCGGATCACTGTCCGATTCTACTAAACACGGATGTCGACCTTTATAACGTGAACAGGGTTTGGAATTTCAAGTTTGAAGCTGTTTGGCTCATGGAAGAATCTTGTGATGCAGAGGTTGAGAGGCTTTGGAAACACGGGACGGGCTCAGTCCCTGAAAAATTGTTATCAATGAGCCGAGGATTGGAAAAGTGGTTTCGGAAGCTACGTCGTAAAAAACGTCTCTCGGTGAAGGATTTGTTGGCGAAAATTGACGCCCTTAATGCCCAACCGGTCACGGATGATGTTTTGTTTGAGACTTTGGAAGCAAAACTCAACCTAAACTTTGAACTGGAGAAAGAGGAATTATACTGGGAACAGAGAGCTAGAGTAAACTGGTTGAAGAACGGGGACAAAAACACGAGGTTTTTCCATAGTTTTGCGAATAAGCGAAAAAGGACGAATAAAATCAACAAGCTTGTATCTGATGACGGACAGGTGCACGAGGAGGAAGCACGGATTCGAAACATTGCGATGGATTATTATCATAACCTCTTCACCTCTGCCGGGATGGAAAACCCGGATGTTATATTACAAGGTGTCAACCGATGCGTTTCGAGTGAGGACAATGACAGACTATCAAGGTGTTTCACGAAGGAGGAGGTCTTTTCAGCCTTGCAAGCTATGAGTCCTCTGAAAGCAGCTGGACCAGACGGTATTGGAGCTGTTTTTTATCAAAGGTATTGGGCCTTGATAGGGGAGGAAGTGTCGAAGTATTGTATTGATGTTATCAATGGTGTTATTCCAATTGAGGAGATAAATATGACTCAGATCGTCCTTATCCCCAAAGTAAGTAATGCTCAACATATGAAACATTTTTGTCCTATAAGTTTATGTAATGTTTTGTTAAAGATTATCACAAAAGTTTTAGCAAATCGGTTTAAGGAGGTCTTGGGAAATTGCATCGACGAAGCCCAGAGTGCGTTTGTGCCGGGCCGGTTGATAACAGATAATATAGTGGCAGCTTATGAAGTCTTACACTCTTTTAAGAGAAAGCGTACTGGTAAGATGGGTTCCTTCGCGTTGAAGCTGGACATGAGCAAAGCGTACGACCAAGTCGAATGGGATTTTTTGGAAGCTATGATGGATAAAATGGGTTTTTCTGGAAGCTGGATTCAGAGCCTCATGAGATGTGTTCGGACGGTGTCCTATGGAGTGGTTGTTAATGGTCTAGTTTCTGAAAGTTTTACACCATCCCGTGGTTTGCGGTAAGGTGACTCTCTCAGCCCGTACTTGTTCCTAATTTGCGGTGAGGGCTTATCTTCTCTAATCCGCAGTGCAGTTACAACGGGTATGATCAAAGGAGCGAAAATTGCTCGAAGTGCACCTCTTATTTCGCATCTTATCTTTGCCGACGACTCTTTGATTTTCAGTAATGCTTCAATTGAGAGTGCTAATTATTTAAAAGCTCTACTGAGTACCTATGCAGGTTGTTCGGGGCAACTGGTGAATTACGACAAGTCTAATGCTTTATTCAGCTCTAATGTTACCCCACAAGAGAGAATGGCGGTGTGTAGTGTTCTCCAAATAACAGAGGAGAGTAATCCGAACAGATATCTGGGCCTCCCTGCCGTTGTGGGCCGAAACAAACGAAGAGAATTCAAATACCTTTTGGATCGGGTGGAATCCAAGACAAGTGGGCTGGGCTCTAAGAACCTATCACAAGGTGGGAAAGAAGTCCTAATAAAATCGATTCTCCAGGCGATTCCTCTGTTTGTGATGTCGTGCTTCCTTCTACCGGGTGTTTTTTGCAAACAGCTTGAGGCAAAAATCGCGAGATATTGGTGGCAACATTCTCAGTCGAGGAAAGGGGTACACTGGTGCACTTGGGCTGAACTAAGCAAGCTGAAGGAGGACGGGGGGTTGGGCTTCAGAGACATGGGCAAATTTAACATTGCCTTACTAGCAAAACAGGGATGGAGGCTAATCCAAAACCCTGGGTCACTAGTGGGCCGGATACTACGGGCTAAATATTTCCCAAGTTCAAGCTTCCTTAATTCTAGATTGGGCTCTTCACCGTCTTTGATTTGGAGGAGCATCTGGTCGGCAAAAGGGCTTCTGGAAAAAGGATTAAACTGGTCTATTGGATTGGGGACTTCTGTGTCGGTATGAAATGATTACTGGTTACCGGTAATTTCAGTGCGAAAGGTTGAGTCTCCGGTGAACAACCTAGTCTACAGGGTCTCGAATTTGATCAATCCAGAAAGTAGAGAGTGGAAAAGGAAGCTCATCAACTCAGTATTTAATCAAACTGAAGCTAATCTAGTGCTGAGCATTCATCTACCGAGCTATTCTCAAGTAGATACACTCCGATGGTATGGGGAGAAGACGGGCATTTATACTGTGCGCAGTGGATACAAATTGCTGATTAAAGAGAATCTAGATTCTAGTCCTTCTGAAAGTCTCTACAAGTTCATTTGGAATACAGAATGCCCTCCTAAAATGAAAATTACAGCATGGAGATTTTCGAGGAACTTTGTGCCTACTCTTCAAAATCTAATGAGGAAAAAAGTGGTTTTTAATGCTACTTGCCCGAGGTGTGGTATAGGATCGGAGGACATAGAACATGTTACGAGAGACTGTTGGTTTGCTAATATGATTTGGTCTGGCCTAAATGTCTCCTGGCCTAGCATAGAAAATGCCTATAATTTCTATGACTGGTTTTTATCTCTCTTTCAACATACAGCACACAGCGGTCATAAACAACTTATAGTTACATTATGGGTATTATGGAATTCGAGAAATAGATTGGTGCATGAGAGATGAGGGTTTTTATCTCTCTGATAAGGAGCTACTGTTCGGAAATCAGCTCCCTTGCAACCCTCACAAGGCAATTTCGCCAAACCCAATCGGAGAGATGGCACCCACCAGTAGACCCTGAAATGAAGATCAATGTGGATGCTGGTTACAGACCAAACTTACAACAATCAAGCTCCGGTATAATCATTCGTAATACTGAAGGTTTAATTATGGGGGCTTCTCATAAACGAAATCAGAATGTTACCTCTTCGTTCTTTGCGGAAGCCTTAGCCGTGCTTCAGGGCCTCGAGTTTGCACACGATCTAGGGCTTCGTTCGGTGTTGGTGGAGAGTGACTCTCGTACGGTGATCGACAAAGCAAATAAAGATGTCACCGATTTATCCGAAGTAGGACAAATAACAAGGGACATAAAGATGTTTTCTCACCGTTTCACCTCGTGCCGGTTCGGCTTCATCAGAAGGGGGCAACAGAGCTGCACATGCAATGGCAAAGGAGGGTTTCGCGGCGACGGCGGATGCGGCGTGGATCGAGGATGCCCCGCTAGCTGTCTTAAATCTGGCGGAGGAGGACCGCCGGTTCCGAGACCCGCCGTAGAAGGGTATCCCCATCACTTTTTTGAGGGTTTCTTCACTATCCGGCTAAGACCAAACCCTCATCTCTCAACTTCTTCCCAATTTTGAACTCTCCTGATCGATTTCTCTGGAAGGGAAGTTGCGTTGGCTGCTTGTTTTGCTGAGTTTTCCTAAGGTTTCAGAGACCCTTGAGTTTTCTTAGGGCTCTGGAATGTTCGTTGTCTTTTGGGCTTTCCGTGTTTTATGGCTTTTTCTTGTTTTATGTACTGTTTAATTTAATATTCAATAAAGGCAGCCGGCATTTATAGTCAAAAAAAAAAAGAAGAAAAGTGATTCCAACATACAAAATACACGTGTCGAATTGTTTAGGGGACAATTGAAAATTGAAATACAGCTCTAATAATAATTTGATCAGAAAATTCGATGTTTCGGTTGAAATAAATTTCATATATATCATTCGTTCCCATTGATTAAACTTTATGATTTCGTTCATAAAAAAAGTTTTACGTTTATAAAATAATGTAAAACGTATTTTTTTAAACAATTTTTATCTAAAGAGAAGAAAGAAAATTTATTCTTAATGAGTTTTCAATTCATAATTCAAGGAATGACATCAACTGAGAGCTTCAACTACTTGCTCTAAAGATTATTGACAAAAACGTTTTAATTTTTATTTGTACGATACAATTGATATTTGATGTATTAATGATATATAATTTTATGTATTGTTAATAAATTGAATAATGATGTGTGACGCACATTTTTAAAATTAAATCCATATAAATTATTTTTTTGATGGTATGTCACTGTCTTATTCGCTAATGATATATAAAACAATGCTTTTTTAATGAATTAATTATTAACCCTAAATTTACAAGAAATGTTTCAAGAATAATTATGTTATAATATTGCTTTTTAATATACTATATAATGATTCACAAACTTAAAAGCTATTGTAGTTTTTCATTTTAAAAAATATTGTTTCAATTAGTTAAATTCTCACAATAAAAGGTTACAAGCAATAATCTCTATCTTTTTTTAGTTTTAATAAAACAATATTTAAATTCTTAATGTATAATATCAAAATTTAAATTTATACAAAATAAAAATAGGTAAACTTTTTGACCACTCGATTAATTAATAATTATTATTTTACTTTTAAGATTATTACACTCTTGTTGGAGACATGGTGTTTATTATTTTCAGCATCAAGTTGTCTTTATCTTTACACACATATATATAAATTATTTAAACTTTTCAACAAAAAATATAATAAAAATATATATTTATATATATATTTATATATATATTATTATTATTAATCAAAATTTAATCGATTTATTTTAAAATTATTGTAACATAAAACGTCGTCGTCAACACTGACATGTAAAGTATTGTTTACTTCTATTTATTAGATTTTATATTTTTACTAAAAAAATCGTAATTCATAACTTGTCTCTAGAATCATAACAACTCAGTTGGTGTTTTTACATATTTTAAACTTTTTGACATTGCACACACACCTTACAGACAAAACGATTAAACTTGAGTTTCTTAGGATGAACATCATCCGCTTTTCTACTGACTACTGAGACTACTTGTTGGGTTCCCAAATTAAATTCACACCTAGCTAACTCAATTAAATTATCAAATTCAGAGGAAAAATATTTTGACATTTTTAAACGTTGAATATTAATTTTAACGATTTTTAAAATTGTCATGTGTCGCGACATTGTTGATTCCACGTGGTATTTCTAGAATTTTTAAAAAATTGAAAATATCTAAAAATTATAAAAAAGATTAAAATTATAAAAAAAATTAAATTATTTATTTTATTTTGAAAATTTTGAAATTTATTTAAAAATATTAAATATTATTACGAATTTTAAAAATATAATTATTTATTTAAAATAAAATATATTTAGAAAATTTCTAAAATATCTAAAAATATATGACAACGGTCTTTGAATGGAGTGGATCTACGATACTTTTTTTTTCTTTTTTTTTTTTTATCCATGAGTGGATCTACGATACTATGCTCAATGGTTCTTCTTCGGGGGATATGCAACACTTCAAAGTAGCAGTTCTATCTTAGAGGGATCTGTGACATCGAAGCACGACAATTTATCTCACACAAAATTTTTAATATTTTTTTAAAAACGCTTTTTTATAAATTTTAATATTTTTAAATATTGTAGAATAATTTTGCAATATTCTACAGATATTTACTACTTTTAGAAAAAAATTCAAAAGTTCTAAAAAATAAAATTATTTTATATATTTTAAAATATTTTTAATACATTTTTAGTATTTTAATACTTACTACTTTTAAAAATAATTTTGGAGACTTAAAAGTAATATTTTTTTATAATTGTTAAATATTTAACAGTTAAAAGTATTAAAAAACAATCATTGTGGTTTCAAATATTTTTAGGGCTCTGTGTGAAAACTAAAAAATAAACTCTTATAGAGTGAAAGCATACTCCAATACTTTGAATAATTAATTTAATATTTTACCAATATGGATCGGGTAATGTAGAGACCATTATGAGGGCGACCCTCCCAACTCAATTTGCTTCATTCACAACATCAGGATTCGAACTTATGATCTTGCTAAGGGATCTAGTTCCTCATCTCACTAGACCAATTGATTGTTGACAATTATTTTTTATTTCATATTAATTTATTTAATAAATTAAAAAAATAAAAATAATTATTTTTAGGGGCCCTAGACTGATTGGGGGCCCTGAGCAGTCGCTCACTGTGCTCCCCTATCGGTCGATTCTAAAAATAATTAATATAATCTTTTTATTCGAAAGCTTAATTAATTTTAAAATGAAAGCAAAAATTATTTTGATATGATTCGTGTACATTTTATAATGCAAGTTCAATATTCATAATTGTTCCTTCCAACAATGACGTCTTTAAGATTCAAACATAAATTTTTTTTTTCTTGAAAATACATTGTGGCTTGCTATTGCACCCATGACACAAGGTGTTAAAAAATAATTAATGGAATGTAAAAACTTATGAGTAATTTACATAAATTATCACTGAAAATTACTCTCAAATTTATTTTGGCCACTGAAATTTCAAAACATTCAATTTACTCATTAAAGTTTAGACATTAAACGTTTTTTTATTACTTATTCGTTAAGTTTTTCAGGGTGTTATGATGTTGATGCCGTCCACCCTTTGTAATTGTTGGATGCCACCATTATTGAAGACCGTAACTGGTGATCATTCGATCCTAAATTTCACTAGTCACTTTGTTTCAGCCCCTAAATTCAATTCGACCTTTATTTCATCGACAAATGCTTCAAAGCTCACAAATCGAGAAAAAACATTTTAAGTTTTCTCTTGTTGTTTTCTCTTCCGTTATCTGATAGAGTCTGTTTCTCATTATATTATTTCTTTTGTGCTAATGAATCTTTCCATCACTTGGATCTTAGAAAAATCTTTTGTACGTCGATAACAAATGCCGTCACAAATTTAATGAAAAAGTGTAAGAAATATTTATTGTTTAAAATTTAGTGAGTAAATATTTATTGATTTCTAAAGGACTTCTTAACCATTAAGCCATAAATAAATAGAGTAGATCAAGTAAATGAAATTACAGCGAGCTCCCGTTTCATTTCATTCCTTTATAACCCTCCCCCTCTCCTCTATCCTTCCATTTCCCCCTCTCTTTTCCTCCGTTCCGTTCCGTTCTGTGACTTCATCAAAATCGGTAATAAATTTCGTTGTTTCTTTTTTGTGGAATTGTAATTTGAATCTCTCCGTTTTATCTCAAAATCCCGATTCTAAATCCCTTCCCTCTTTTGTTTGCAGACGCTACCTTTACAGTTCCACCGAATCGTACGGTGAAAAACATTGAGATTGATAGATTCAGGGGCGGATTTGATCCGGTGTGATGGCGTCCATGGTAACAAACCCCAATTCTGATTGCAGCACGAGGAGAAAGAAGAAATCAACGGTTAAAGACAATCGGACGAACCAAAACCAGTCTCACATCACCCGATGGAAATCAGAGGCGCAGCAGCAAATCTATTCCTCCAAGCTTCTTCAAGCCTTGAGTCAGGTCGGTCTCCACGCTCCTTCTTCTTCGGCTCCGCGCGGTGGCCGAGCCGTCCGTGAAGCTGCCGATAGAGCCTTGGCCGTAGCTGCTAAAGGGCGAACCAGGTGGAGCCGGGCCATATTGACGAGCCGGCTTAAGCTGAAATTCAGGAAGCAGAAGAGACAGAGAGGATCCTCCGTGGCTGCCGTCACCGGGAGTAGCCGGTTGAAGAAACCGAGGTTTAGCGTTTCGAAATTGAGAGCCAAAAGCTTACCGGCTGTTCAAAGAAAAGTCAAGGTTCTTGGCCGGTTGGTTCCCGGTTGCCGAAAGCAACCGTTTCCAGTTATTCTTGAAGAAGCTACTGATTATATAGCTGCGCTTGAAATGCAGGTTCGAGCCATGGCCACTCTGGCGGAGCTACTATCTGGCTCCGGTGCCACCAGCTCTGGCTCAGCTCCTCCTTCACTTCCGCCATCGCCGCCGCCTCCGACCAGTCAGTAACACTTTTATTTTTCTTAGTTGCCAAGTCACCTTCATCTCTTCTTTTTATTTCTTTCTTATTTTTAATTTTTATTTTCTTTCCCCTCTCCCCTCTAAGTAATCATCTCTTCTGTTAAATACATGTCTTCATTTTATTTTCCTTCACATTTTCATTTTATTAAATACATGTCTTCTGGAACTATATTGCAATAAAAAATTGTAAATGTTTGACTTTGTAGAGTTATTTCACTTACTCATGGATTCGGTGTCGAGGTTGTAGCTCCTTAATTTAATGTTAAAAAATATACAATTAAAATGTTAGAAAATATAAAATTTAGAACGTTATCCACATAATTCAAATATTATACTTTTTAATAATTAAAATTTTCTGTTTTTTAACATTTTGACTGTGCCGTTTTTTATCCGTAAATTTGTTAAATGCTTAACTTGGTTTTATATTCGACACGAGTATGATTAGATTTTTCTAAATTTTTATGATAGGATATGGCCAAACTAATAGTAATGAGAAGTCTCCCTGGCATGGCAGGCATCATGTGGGTATATGTCCCCACGTTTTGTAAGCATTGCCCTAATCTTATCCCAAGTTTTCCCCCCTCTGAAATGGATTGTTGTGTGTGTATGCATGGGAGGGTCAGACACAGAGACGGTGAGACTAATTGGGTGCCAAATTCTGCCTAAAATCCAACAAAACACACGAGCGGACTGACCTTGGTTTTGTTTTCATTCTTCACTATCAATAGGGATGGGGTTTTGTAGTTTCTTTGGGGAGATTTGCAGAGGCCATACTTTCATGATTGCAAGGGTTGAATTGAATGAATTCAAAATAAAAGGACCACTCTGTTATTATTATTAGGCTTATATCACAAATAAGTACTTAAAGTATAACGCTTTTTACTTTAAGTACCTAAAGTATTATCATCATAAAAAGTACGAAGTATTTTTTGGTTAAAGTACCTAAAGTTATTATTTTTTATATAGGTACTTAAAGTATTTTTTTCAATTAAGGTCACGTGTCTAACTTTTACGGGCCTAGATGAAAAAAATGATATATTTTAACTACTTATTTGACAAAAAAATATTTTTAAATATCTAGATGAAGAAGGTGATATACATTAAGTATTTTGATTAAAAAAAATACTTTAACTGTCTAAATAAAAAAGTTTGTTTACTTTAAGTATTTATTTGTGTATAAACTTTACTATTATTAGGGTAGACTGCATTGGTATTCCTGAACTTTTAGGATAATGCATTTTGATAATTCAACTTTTAAAAGTTATGAAATAGTCATTGAACTTTCAGTTTATTTTTATTACGGTTATTGATCTATGTTGTCATCAAGAAAAGCTGGCGTGACACGTTAAAGTCTATATCAACACTATTCAACTTCTTCATCATTGAATAGTTCTCAGATCACCAACCTTGTCCCCGTTCGATGTTCTTCCAATCAATATCGCCATTATATAGTCCAATTATATTTGCATAATTGCATTAGTGTTGGTGTCCAAAGAATCCATAAAACTGCAATGGATAAATGAAAACAAGAAAGAAACATAGCAAGAAAGAACTGAATCTTTGGGTAACCTTGTCATGTTCAACAGTCATGTCCTGAAACTAAAGGCAAATGTTGAAGCAAAGAAGAAACCATTTTCATCTACTACAAATACAATTTTGGACTGTTTAGCGGTTACGACAATTGAAAGAAATAGATGATCTGAACACTATTCAGTGATGAACAAGATGAATAGTGTTCATAGAAACTGAAGAAATAAAGGAGGGTAATCTGTTGAAGAAGATGAATAGTATTGAAATATTTTTTAACGTGTCACGCCAGTTTTTTAAGTGCTGTAAAAGTTAAGAGACTACAAATATAATTTATCTTTATTATTATTATTATTAGTTTTTTACTAAGTGGAAGCATAGACTAAGCATTTATTTTTCGGCCAGGGCATTCATGTATTTATAACCAGACCAGACCACACATACACCCCATGTGCCCAATGCCCTTTTAGGATTTCAAATGATTCTCATCTCACTTTTGCCACCTTCATCATCATTTTCTCTACACTCCTATGGTTTATCTTTTGACCGACTTTCCTTAGAAACTCTCCAGGATTGAAGTGAACATATACGTTTGGTTGAATTAACTGTTGTTAGATAACATGTACGATTCAAAGATTTAGACTAAAACGAAGTCTTTAATTTTAAAAAGTGTTTGTTGACTTGATGTGTGCGTTTTATGCTGACTTTTAAATAAAAAATTGTATAGCATGGCTCAAAATCTATGAAGTGCAATAGTATTTTATTTTTCTAATGTGTTCTACCATTAGTCAATAACTATATTTTTGTTTTTCTTTATAAATATTTAACTTAACTCATTTTGAGATTTTTTTTTCTTTACAGTCATTTTTATTGCATATATCGAAAACTATTATGTCACATGATACGAGAGAGATGTGGGCAGCTAAGGTGGGTGTCGAGTGAATTCACAAGCGTTGCGGTGCGGTGCGGGTGCTGTGCTTCTAAATCATCTGCCACCTCCGGCGGCCCCCCATTTGTCAATTTGCTTTGTAATTAAACGCATCTTTTTTTATGAGGACTTCACCTTTAAGAACAACTGTTTTAGAGCATGCAGGTGCTGTTGTCTTAATTATATATGTAACATCATCATTGATGTTTTGAATGAGATGTTTTGTTAGTTTAACGAGGTATTTAGCACCGAATTCCATGTTAAATGTATGCAGAATGAGCCTAGACGTTAAGGAAGCTTGGTGTGCGAGAATTGAGAACGCTTCTTTTTATCCTCTATTAGGTTTAAACTATTTTTTATTAATTATTGATTTTTAATTTATTAGTTGATTAATTCAATTTGGGTGTTATAAAAGTTTACTATGGAAGCAATTCTTTTAAACCAATTTAACTTTATTCACGACGTTAATATTTAAATTTCTAACCTTGCTTAAGAGATATAACTCCATTTTCACTAGACTAACAGATAATTGGTAGGGGTTAAATTACTTCAAAGTCTATGTAATGCATGTTTAGAATTATTACGCACCGTCTGATGAATTAAAATGTTAAGTATTAAAAATTAAATATTGGATTTCAATTATAAAATCCATTTGATATTGTATTACTTAGAATTAAATATTAAATATAATTTAGCTGTTTGATTAAGGGAAATCTTGAAGGAAAAATAGTATTGAAATGAAATGGAATATATTGTTTGTATTCTATATAGATCCTTATCTATCAATCATTTTCCGCACTTGTTGATAAAAAAAATATGGTAAAATTATGCATAAAATGATAAAACTACGGTAAAATTCTACATAGGTCCTTGGTCATTTTACATCACGGAAGCTTGGCTAGAACGGGCTTTATGCATAAATCCCTTTAAAAATAATAAATTATAATTTGATCATTCTAAAATGATAAAAAATTGATATAATCTTAAAATTATAAAATATTGAGTTATTACAAAAATAAAATTATATTTTGTATCTCATAAAATTTATAAACTAAATATGGATGGTGCACGGTGTCAGTCTACTAGTTTGACTTCTTTTGGTGGAGTGATCCACGACGAGGCTGGTGATTAGGGTTCGATTTCTCTAAATCCTCTATTTTAAAAAGAAGGTAGATAAAAAAGGTTTGTGGGAAAAAAAAGTGGCAATAAAGATTGAAAGAAACATGTGGAGATGTCAAGGTTTAGCCCAACAGCTTTGGTATTGCAGCATATATCTTTATGTGCTGTGTAAAAAAGCAAAGTAATGAAGCCTCCCTCATGGCCATGGCCCTATCTGCCTCCTTTTTCATACTATGCGCATGCCATGCACCATGTGATTATACTATCCAAAACGATTAAAAGCAAAACCATGCATACAAGGACATGCATTCAAATGCTTTGAATGCATTAAAGTTGTAGTGTTTTAAATCCAAAACGGTTCGAACAATTTGGTTGCACGATGTGTGTGCGTTTTTAAAAGATCAAGAGTAAGAAACCTATATTATTATATAATCACACCATGATATTGAAAAAATGGAGGTGACATATAAACCATAAGTGAAAAATGATTTTTTTCATGTTTGGATCGAATGATTTTCGGGTATGATAAATTAAATTGGAAAAATTATATTAGTATTTTATTTTAAATAATTTTATATGTAAATATTTTGGATTTAAGAGGGGGACATGGAAAGGGACCAATTATGGTGGGGGGTAGGGGTCCCTAGACAAATAGAAGATAGAGTGAACCTTTATGGCAACCCAATTGCCCCACCAGCCAACCCTTGAAAGGGATGATTGAAGATTCTTTCAAAGCTTACAATATATATAACTATTGTTTCGAGTAAAAAAATTGGATCCAACATCAACACGACATAGTATAAATGTATTAATTTCATGTATAAATTTGATTCAAATCTAATCTAGGGGTGTTTATGAAATGAGTCGGTCACGAGTTGAAAAATGCTCGATTTGATTTGACTCGTTGCTCGTTAAGCTCGCCAAGATTTTTACCTTGCTTATATATATATATCATGTAAAACTCGAAAGTTTTATAGTTTTTTAGACGGTTAGATGAATATAAATGAATAGATGAGATTAGCGGTAGGAAATTAGAAGATTATCACAAGAGAAAAAATAAAAAAAATAATCATAACCATTTATTTACCCTTATACAACTTTTCAAAAAAGACAAAAAAAGATGTAAAACTAATTGAGTCTTACATCGTGTAAGTGGATCTAACCATATATATATTGCTTCGAACCTTACAAAAATGCTTCGCCATTAGTCTTAAAATAGCTTACAATAGAAACTAGTTTGCTGCGTGTGAAATGCGATTAGAAATTCTCTGCACTATTTCGGTGTTTCTATTTACCCACACTAAATATTAAGTTTAGAGTTTTGAGTTTGTGATTAGGGTTTAGAGAATTTAAGGTAAGGTATATTTTTTAGGGTGTAGGGTTTAAAATTTAGAATTTAAGGTTATGGCTTGAAATTTATATTTTTAGTGTTTTTTTAATATTGAGGCATATAAAGAAGCACCAAAAAAGGCAAAAAAAAATTTATCCGTGAAATGCTGGGGGTTAATTAATTGTATAATTCTATAACACATATATACATACACATGTCTGGTAAAATAAATTGGGCCAATAAACATTTGGATCCAAACCCAATCCACAAATATTTTTAGTTGTCACAATTAATATTTTGGGCCATAACATTCAATAATAACAGATGTGTCGTATTATAGTTGTTTATATTGATTTTAAGAAATAGGCCTTATAATGGAGGCCTTCGACGAACCTATAACTTAGGCGCTTTGGGCTAAACTTCGCCATATGAAGATGTGACAAAGTTGTCCAACACTATCAACGGATTGATCTAAGTAATAAGTAATTTAGTATCGCTTGAGTAAGTCTCGAGTTTGAGAATTTTGTGTAGTTGTGTATATAGAAAATCTCATAGAAAACTTTCGTTGAGAGACTCACCCACCAAAACTAAATGTGCGACGCGTGTCGGTATCCTGATTAGTCAGGACAAAACCCTGAAAAACCGAGAGGGTAACGAAATAAAATGTCCAACACTTAATAACAGTTTAAATATTTCTCGTTCGATAATGTTTAAATTATAAGACTAATAAATCCTAATTTAAATAATATTTAATTTTTTAAAATGCACACTTATGATTTGAAATTTTCATTTTTGTCCTCCTATTATTTTATTTTTGAATACTTTTAGACATTAAGATAGAATAATTCTCTTTTTTATTTATTTGAATTTAACTGCATACTTACCACCATATTACAGGTGAATAGTGGGATTTGTCACTCAACATCTATGTCGTTGATTTTTACCACTAAACTTTGATTTTTTATTAAATTTTGTCACAAAATTTGATTTTTTTAATTAAATTTCACCACTCAAATTCTGATACTTGAAAATAAAATTTAAAAAAAAAATACTTCTTAATAAGTTAATATTAAAATCATTAAAGATTTTAATATTCGAATAATAAAATAAATATAGTGGCATAACTTTTTTATTTAATGAAATGAAGATTTGAAAAATCTTAAAAATATATTCCTAAAAAGTAATGTATAAAATAAACATTTTTATTAATTCTTGATATTATATTTATTTATGATTTTTAAATATTAAAATAAAATATAAAATATTTTTATTAGATTTTGTATTCAAATTATTTAAATTTAAATTAAATAAATAGAAAAAATTAATCAAAAATAAAAATTAACGTTGAAATTATATAGAGAGATAAAGTATGGTGTTAATTTTATTTTAGTTCAAAAGTACAATGATAAATATCAATTAAAATAAAGTTTAAAGTGATCCACTAATTGATTGAGTGGTTAAAGATGTTCATGTTATTTCATCTTGTATGGATTTGAATCTCAGTGTTTATTTTAGGATTGTAAATATCTCTCATCCTTAATAATAAATAAAGCTTAGAGACAAAATTTAATGTTCGGGTAACGTATAATGGTGAATTTGCACATGAACCCTTTCTATTTTCTTTTCCTTTATCATCAAGCACTTAGATTTTACTTGGCAACTTCAAGTACGTAGTAGCTAGGGGCTGGCCGAGGGCCTGACCCCCTCTCCTTTGTATTGTTTATGTTCGGCTAAAAATTTAGATTCAAAAGGGTTTGAATTAATTAATTAAAATTTAAGAGGGATCAAAAGTGTAAATTTTCCGTTTAGTTAAAAGATTAAAAAGACTTCATTAAAATTTTAATATTAGAGAATGACTGAAAATGACATTTTCTCACAAACCAAAGAGGGCCAAGGCCCCTTGTCTCTGGATACATAATATATACAGTTGTTTGACTTGTTAGATTGGTCGGTCTTCATAGGTTATATAATATACACTACATTATTTTTTTTTCTACAACTTGTGGAAAGAGTAAATAGACATTTAATCATAATATATATATATATATATATATAATTGTTTTTAAATTTGATTTACAATAAATATAAGTAAAAATTTACTCGGTAAAAAGATGAGATGGAAAAATTAATGAAATGAATGCATTTTATTGGTTGGTCTTACATATAACATGGTGGGAAGGGCTCATGATATAATTTCTCATATGTTATAGTTATGATCCGTTGAGACTGTATAAAAATTTAGAGGTTTAAACGTGTTTTTGGATCGCTAGGTTAGTAAAAATCGATTGATGAGATTCACAGTAGGTAATTAATTTTTTTTAACAGAAAAATAAATGAATTGTTATTAATTTAAAACTTTTAATCGTGAGATTAGATATAATATGTTATATTTAACACATACATTTTGATAAAATATTTAACATTTAAGACAAACTTAGTGGCTAAATTATAAAAGACTTGGAATTTAGAACAATAGGTTGGAATTAATCTTAGAAAGATCATTATCAAGGGGGAGGGAGTGGTCTTTGTTTCCCATTGCAAAGCATGGGATATTTCTGTCAATGCAGCATTGGAATATCTCTACCCAAACAAACAAGGCCTAAGCGGCTAAATCACCTACATATTCCATTTAAAAAATTAATTAGATAAATAACGGCCATTAAAATTATTTATGAAAATACTTTTTTTCTAAAAATGTTAGACGAAATCACGTTTCGTCAAACACGACTTTTAAAAATCGTTTTTAAGAGGACACGACTTTAAAAGTCGTTTTATGCATAATACAATTTCTGTTTTTTAATGTGAAATTATAATTGATCATATATTTAGTATAAAATAAATTAAAGTCGCTTTTTACAAAAAGCAACTTTTAAAGTTGCGTCATCTCAAAAATAAATTTTAAATGTTATGTTTGATGAGACGCGATTTTATTTTACGTGTTTAGAAGAAGACTATTTTCATAAATAATTTCTATGGGAGATTATTTATCTTATTAATTTTTAAAGGGAATATTTGTATAATTTAGCAGCCCTAAGCTAAGAAAATCGTTTTTGTTACAAAAAGAAATAAAAAAATATGATAAAAAGCTGAAAATTTAATGTAAAAAATAAATATAATTTTGTTTGAGAAAGCACGAAGAGACGTGCACGCAAAGCGAGGGCGATTTGTCCTGACTCCTTTTTCATGTAATTAAAGAGGTTTTGTCTGCTTGTGTTTTGGACACTGATTGACGCGTTTTAATTACTATTAATTAATTAAGGGTTAACTATATAAATGGCCCTTAAACTAAGCAATAATGATTTTTTGACCACTAAAGTTTAGAAACTGTTAATTAATAATTAAATTTATCAAATTGTTATCAAAATATCACCACACTTTATAAAAATATCACCACACTTTATAAAGTAGTGATAGATTTTTTAAATGTAAGGATATCTTGTAACAGTTCGATAAATTTTATTAATACTTATTTAATATTTTAATAAAATTTAATGATCATTTTATAATAATTTGATAAATTAATAATCATTTTATAAATTTTAAAATTTAAGTGGTTAAAACGATTATGTTTATTTAATTTATCCATCAATTAATTATTCGGGAGGGAATAAATGTTTTGACTTTGACTTCTCCATTTTCATTTCTTTTTAAAATAAAAGTATAATTAATGAATGATAAAAAAATATTTTAAATGCAAACAAATGGAGAGTGATTGACACCGCCAACTTCCCATTGCCGCAATCTCCGCTGGGCGTTTCCCATTCAGCTTCTTTCACACCATACCTTACGTTACTAGTAAAAATATAATATATACTCCCTCCGTCCCACTAAAACTGTCACATGTTGACTTTTTTCTGGTCAAATTTTTTTAACTTTGACTATAATTTATTTAAAAATTTTAATTAATTAAAATTTATAAAAAATATATTTAAAAACTACTTGATTTAAAGTTTTTAAAGTATATTTTTCAATTTTTTTATCAATAATAAATTTTAAATTATAAGAGGTCAAAGTTGAAAAGTTTGACCCAAAAATTGTCAACATGTGACAATTTTAGTGGGACAGAGGAAGTAACATTTTTTTTGACAAAATATAATAAAAGTTTGTATTTGTGATGGATAATTTAAAATATATGAAAAAAAAATCTGCCGCTCTCTCAATATTGTAAGGTTTTGAGCGCCGCTCTCCCTTCTGTTGCTTTTGTTCTTTCTTCTTCTTTAAACATTGGTGACGGTACTAATTTTAATTTTGATTGTCGATCATTGGAATCTGTCGTTTTATTTATTTTGTTTTTTAGTTTTCCATAAATTATTCTGCTCTTGAGGCACGATTTTACTCTACCTTTTGGTATGTTTTTCCATATCTTTTGGCGCATATATTTTTTCTTGGGTAAACTATACTAATGACCACCGAACTATGGGGTTGGTGTCGATTTGACCACTATATTTTCAATTGTGTTAAATATACCACATAACTATTTAATTGGTTCCAATGTAGCCACATGCCGTTAAAAAACGAAAAAGTTAACGGGACTGTTAAAATAATTGGTATAATTATACATTTAGTCCCATTTATTTATACAATCATCCAATTTAGTCCTAATTTTAATCTAATAAAATAAATTAATTATTCAATTAGGTGGGGACACGTGTCACCACCTGTAACACCCCAATTTTGGGCTTGGAAGTTCAGGGTCTGAACCGGACCGGTCTAATTTTCGGTTCAAATATAAAAGGTGGTTTTAGGGAAAGCCTAGTTCGGGATGCATTAAAAATATGGAAAAATATCTAAAAATCCTCTTTTAATATATATAAGAGAATGGTGAAATCAATTTTACAAAATAAGGCTCAGAGATATGACATTTCAAATTAGTGACTAAAATATAATTTTTGAAAAGTTCGTGACTGTTTTGAAAGGATTGAAACTTTGAATCTTTAAGGATCTAATTTACCCAAGGAAGGATTTCTCCAGATTTTTCTTGATTTTAATGACTCATTTAATGTTTAATTAATAAAAAGAAAAGAGGGAAAAACCATATTTTAGTTTCATAACTAACTTTTGCTAAAATTTTTTCATTTCATTTTCTCTCAAAATTCCCTCAGCCAAACACATTTCCACAACAGCTTTTCTTTTGATTTTCACACCAAATGATGAGATTTCAATCCTCAAATGATTCCTAATCATTTCTACATCAAATCCTCTTCATTTGCTTATTGAATTTTCAAGGATTTTGACTCTAAACAAGGAGAAATCCACATTTAGAGGTATGAACGTACTTCTCCTCTAAATACCCAGTTCTTTACTGAAATTCCCAAGTTCTCAATCCTTAAATTGAGTTTTATAAAGGCTTTGATGTTGTGATCTTGATTTTGGCTTTAAACTTGAGATTTTGATTAAATCTTGAAGAAATTTGTAATGAATGTTTGGGCTCTGTTTTGAGATGTCTTTTTAATGTATTTTGGATGTTTAATGATGTGTAATTGAGGTTTAATCAATGCAATCCCGAATAGGTTGATTTTCCTAAGTTTTTATTGGTGAAAATGGTGGTTTTTGGGGCGATCTTGGTGTTCTGCTATAGCTGGAGGTATAAGGACGTGATTAGGTTCTTTTTAGATGTTAATTGATGTCTAAGAATGTTTAAAAGTGATGGATCTTGGCTGAGTAATGTTGTGGAAGTGTTTGGATGTGATTTCGGTTGTGTTTGGTAGCCGAAATGTGAGTTTTGGTGAGAGCAGCGAGTTTAGGTGTTATGGCTGAAGATTTTAATGCATGATGATGCATTAATCATCTTCTTTGATGTGTTTAAAACATGGGAGACATCTTCGGATCCTTATGGTGTTGATCCGGAGGCTTGAACGGCGTTTCGACAAGCTCGCGAAACGGAATTGGTGAGTGAAGTTTGGTTTTCAGATTTGAAACCAATGTTTGAAGGTTTTGGGAGCTTAGTTTAAGTCTAAGCAACTTAACTAAGCTCAAGAGTAAGTTTTCGGAGAAACTCTCTCTTTGATGAACCATGAAATGGTTGGATGCAATGTGTTTAATTTGCATGTTTAAATTCTGTTTTGAAAGCATATTTTAGCATGTTTAATGCTGGTTTTGAAAGCCATGTGTTGAAGGATGCTCAAGGTAAGAGATCCTTGGTTTAACGTTGATAAATGTGGTTTGATGCATAGTGATGCATGATGGTTTAATGGCTTTGTTTAATGCTTTAAAACAGTGGATTGATGATGGTAATTGATGTATATTGGCAAGTGATGAGTTGGTTTAAAAGTACTTGAATCGGATATAGTTAGCTGGCTATAGGATTGGGTGCACCGTGAATAAAGTCGCCTTGGATGTTGAGGGGTTGTAATGGTACCGTAAACTCCATCCAAGTACACTAACCAGATGTCTAAGATCATAATGGTGGTTAAAATGCCATGTGAGGATCTTGTGTTGTGTGTCTCGTGTTCTCGTTAGTGATGTTATACAACTACCAATGAGTGATGTGGAGGGGTTGTGATTGTACCGTTAAACTCCATCACGGGTGTTGAGGGGTTGTGATTGTACCAGTAAACTCCACCTTGAGTGTTTGGTAGTGTGTATGAAGCGTATGTGACAACGCTTGTAATCTGCGTATCCGATTGTGTTTTGTGTTGAAAAATGGTTATGGTATCACTTGGAAGCCAATATGACATGTTAATGTTGTTTAAGCATGAGATGCTTGTTGTGTATGCATTGTTGCATGAGAAATAATGTTTATGATTTTAAAGGCCTTTGGAAGGTGTTTTGTAAAATGCATTATTGTGTTGTTTTTATTAGAGCATGCCTCACTAAGCATTTGTGCTTACGCTCTTTTTCTTGAACCAATAATGCAGATAATTGAGGTGTTTGGGGGAAACAAGGAGGTCAAGTAATCCAAGGGAAAGCTAAGCTCATGTATGGTGATGTTTTCACAACACTATTAGTCTTTGATATTTGGCAATGGGAACCTAGGTTGTGTTTTGGGAGTTGTTTTGGACTCCCTAAGTTTGGCATGAAGCCAATGATATTTTGGATATGTAATTGGCCATTTGGAGTTTGCTTTGATGATTTGATGTTTGGTTGGTTTTGAGTAATAGGTTGCATGCCTATAGATTGAGGATTTCCCTAATTGATGCCATGAATATGTTTTGTTGATGCAAATATGTTCCTTTAATGTATGATGTCTTGTTGGCATGATTAGGAGGTCATAGAGATATGTTTGATTGGTCGAATGTATGAAAAACCAGAAAATTCTGCACTTTCTGGGCAGCCTGTATCGGAACGGGTACTACCGTTTCGAAACAGGGGCCTGTAATGGCCCTTGTGTATCGAAACGGGTAGAGGCCGTTCCGAAACACTTTTGCTACTACCAAGCCCTGTTTCGGAACGGGTTTCGAAACGAACTCGCGTTTCGGAACGGTCAACCCCCGTTCCGAAACACTTGACCGTTGGGCACTGATTTGTATGGTTTATGGTTTGCAAACTTTACGTTTTAGTCCCGAATATTGTTTATGCAATTGCTTGTGTTTGAGATGTCCGTTTGAGGTGGAATTTGACAGAGAAGCATGTAATATGATTAATTTCATAATGGTTTCTTAAAAATTAGTTAAGTCCTCTTAATTTCCAGAATTTGCAATTTGGTCCCTAAATTCGTATGTTGTGCAATTGAGTCCCTTATTGCTTTCTGATTGATGTGATTTTTGAGTATGCTTATCTCAAGAGTGTGCCTAGGGTTAATATGCATCTAGACAAGTTAAAAAAAAGAAAAAAGGGTCGTTAATCAAGGTTGACTTTCGGGTTGACTTTGGTTTTCCCCGTGTAATCTTCGTAGTTCGGGTCAACCGTCTAGGCCGGGCTAAGGGGGTTACACCACCAATTGGAGTAAGAAAAATGGAATGGTGGAAATTGGCCCCAAAGGGAATCAAACCTGGGTTAATAGATTGAGAAAGCAACGCTCTTGCCAATGGGCTAAGCGTTTTTCTAGTACATGGAATACCAAATATATTATATATCATATATAGGTTATCCGATTAGAGATATATCTGCAAACAATATAACCGTTTCTTTATGCAAAACTTTATCAGAATACTCTATTTCTCTAAAACCTATTCTTCTTCTTTATCTCTTCTCTACTCTACAATTCTTATATTCAACAGGTTCACTAAAGTTTATTGACAATTTGGTGCTTTCATTTGAGAGTCATGGTAACTCAAGCTGATTCTATTCGAGCGTTGCAAGATACAGCCACACATCTTGAGCAGGTCTAGAGCTCTCTTCAATCTAGCACGAATGAGCACAAGAAATCCATGGAGGACCAGAAACAATTGATGGAAAAACTTCAACGAACCCTGGAAGATGTGGTCAAACAACTAACTTCTATGTTTACACAAACAACCCAGACAAGCAAGACGAGTTACGACAGAGAAGGGTTGGGTGAGGTGCCGATGAATTAAGGATGAAACTGATGATGTTGTTTCCAATCGGATAACCTATATACGATATATAATATATTTGGTATTCCATGTACCAGAAAAACGCTTAGCCTATTGGCAAGAGCGTTGCTTTCTCAACCTAATAACACAAGTTAAATTTCCCTTGGGGCCAATTTCCACCATTTCATTTTTCTTACTTCAATTGGTGGTGACACGTGTCACCACCTAATTGGGGAAGGAAAATAAATTTAATAAATATAATAAAAATAGATAAATCTCTCAAATAAGGTGGTGACACGTGTCACCACCTAATTGAATAATTAATTTATTTTATTAGATTAAAATTAAGACTAAATTGAATGATTGTATAAATAAATGAGACTAAATGTGTAATTATACCAATTATTTTAACAGTCCCGTTAACTTTTTCGTTTTTTTAACGGCAGGTGGCTACATTGGAACCAATTAAATAGTTATGTGGTATATTTAACACAATTGAAAATATAGTGATCAAATCGACACCAACCCCATAGTTCGGTGGTCATTAGTATAGTTTACTCTTTTTTCTTTTAGTTTTCTATTAGGGTTGGATATGACGACATCACGACTGATTAAGATGGATTTAGGTGTTTTGTTTACTAAGTTGAACTTTCATTATAATTTCGGATATACCCTCGTTTGATAAAATTAGCAGATTTTAATTAAAAAAATATATAAAAGTTTGTATTTATATTAGACATATACTCTATAAAAAATACTACATAAAAGTTAAAAAATGTTAATGTCTTTCTTTGTGTTTTTTAAAATTTTTGTTTTAAAACTAAATTGTTCTAGTGAAAAAGCGGATGATGTTTATCCTAGGAATTTTGGATTCAATTACTTTACCTACAAGTTGTGTGTATTTTCAAAAAGTTAAGAATATATGTGAACAAATACTACCTTATAATTATCTTTAGACTATTAAAAAATTATTTTTGTTTTTATCATGAATGATATTAATCTTTCAGTTGATCGTCAACTGCGGGTATTTTTCTTCTTCACTCTCAAATTTTATTATCTTAATATATTTAATGTTATTTTATTTTGTGAACTTTTCTTGTAATTTTGAGATATTTCTCTCTATTCAATAAAATTAATCGTTAAAATAATGATAAAATTAAAAATTAGTTGGTCTAGTAAGATGAAACATTAAATTCTTTAAGCAATATCAAATGCTCAAATTCTAACGTTTGAATGAAGCAAACTGAGTTGGAAGGGTTGTCTTCATACTGCAATACTCGATCCAGATTAATCACAGGGTGGAGTTAGATAACAACAACAACAACAACAACAACAACAACAACAACAACAGCAACAACAACAACAACAACAACAACAACAACAACAACAACAACAACAACAACAACAACAACAACAACAACAACAACAACAACAACAACAACAACAACAACAACAACAACAACAACAACAACAACAACAACAACAACAACAACAACAACAACAACAATAATAATAATAATAATAATAATAATAATAATAATAATAATAATAATAATAATAATAATAATAATAATAGTAGCTTGTATTTAATATAAGGAAAATACTTTGCTACACAAACTTGTGTAACAAGTCTTTCAATTTTATGGTTTAGTGTAACCCCCTCGTCCCGGTCTGGCCGGATGACCGGTTCGAGTGGGCCACACGGGGAAAACCGAAGCGAAACCCGTTAAGGTTCCCCTTCGGTTAGCAACCCTATTTTATTTCATTTTAATCTTGTCTAGAGGAGTATTAGATCCTAGGTGATCAAACAGCGGAACAACAAACACGAGTCAATCAAACGAACCCAGAACAACATTTAACAGCCCAATTTTAAACTTAAACTACAGGCGGTATCGATTAGGGGTGTTCAAATCCGGGTACCCGGATAGTCGGGTACCCGAAGTACCGGGTACCCGGATCGTCGGGTATTTATATATTCGGCCCGTGTCCCGACCCGGAAGTTGCGGGTACCCGTTAGTTGGGTACCCGAAAATTGCGGGTACCCGGAAAATCGGGTATCGGGTACCCGTATTTTTACTATTTTTAAAATATAAACAAATTTAATATTTAAAATATAAACACTAAACAATGTAAACATGGTATTTCACTAAACAATGTAAACACAAATTTAAAATGTAAACACTGGGAAGAAAGTTAAAGGCGATGATGATTGATGGCAATACCGAAAGCAAGAGGAAAAGGAAGAGGTCGCGCAAAGGTAAAACACTTGCTGGGACAGACGGTGCAGTGTAGTAAAAACACAAGTTTGTTGTAATTATGATGGTAACCCGACTGCAATGCAACTTATTTTATTCAAAAAAAATGTAAACACAAATTTCACATGAATTTCACAACAAATTTCAACATAGGGTATTTCACTGTAAACAAATTTCACACGAATTTCACAACAAATTAAAGATTCAAAACAAACAACATTCTTATTTTTGCATTTACAGTGTTGGGTAAGAAAGAAAAAATGAATAAAAGAGGTAAAATTGCCGAAAAAGATTTAGAGCTCCTTACCGAAAAAGATGCCGCGTCTGCCGTCGGTGTGTGAGAGTTGGGACTGTGGGAGTTTGTCGTGACTCCTACCGTCGAACGGTCGAAGGTTTAGAGCCGATAACGACTAGAAAATATGGGCGTGAGTCGTCGACGAGCGCAAATGAAAAATTCTCTAAATTTAATTTTTAGGGCTTTTAGATTTGGGGGAAAAGTTAAAAGAGGGGAACATAACACGTGAAGTCTCAAGTCTGAATGTCTGATGGTCATGGGCATGGGGAATTGGGGATTAAAAAAATTTAATTATTATATTTTATTTCAACATATAAATAATTAAAAAAAATTTATGCGGGTAGTCGGGTATCCGGGTACCCGGATTTTTTTGATTTTGTGACCCGGGCCCGACCCGAAAAATGACGGGCCGGGTACCCGACCCGGGACATAATATTTTTTTGAAAAATTACCCGAATTTTTATGGTCGGGTCAGCGGGTCGGCGGGTCGGGTCATTCGGGTCGGGTAGTTTTGAACACCCCTAGTATCGATACCCCTAATGAGTGTATCGATACGCCTTGACTAAGTCAACTGGTCAGAGTCAACCCGTGGAGACCGTATCGATACCCCCAAAGAGTGTATCGATACCCTCCCCAACGGTCAACTTCTCACGGTCAACGCTAAGATGACCGTATCGATACGCCAAAGCCCCGTTTCGATACCAAAATGGACAGTAACTTCAGCGACCAAAAAGGTATCGATACGCCCCCTCGCGTATCGAAACGCGTGGCCTGAAACAAGAAGGCCGTATCGATACGGGTCCAACCGTATCGATACCCCTGCTACGAACTTACATGTTTTAGCTGATTTAAGGCACAAGGATGCCTCTAAATCCCTCTAAAACCTCAACCAGCACACTAGCATCATTCCTAAGGCAAACCAACCATATAAGCATGCTTTAACTTGAAACCAAAGGCACATTTTAACACAAGGTGATGCACGAACCATACAAGCAACATAAGCATTCAAACATGGAACAAGGCATCCATACATGTCATTCCAACAAAAGGCAATTCAATATTTAAGGTCATACATGGAACTCAAAAGCCTTAAAAGGCACAAGTTGAGCATATAAGAGGTTTGCACCCATCAACAAAGAAACCTAAACATCTAAAGACATGTCACCACACACAAACATTCATCATAGCGTATCATGCTTTACAAAACATAGTCAAAAC
This sequence comes from Hibiscus tridactylites, assembly GCA_958450335.1. Classification (NCBI taxonomy): domain Eukaryota; kingdom Viridiplantae; phylum Streptophyta; class Magnoliopsida; order Malvales; family Malvaceae; genus Hibiscus; species Hibiscus tridactylites. The sequence goes on along the minus strand of OY288281.1, from coordinate 16,872,682 downwards.
AAATCATCAACATACATGAGTCATACATAGCTCATACAAAAACCCTTGCCACATTGCTAACTAATACAAAATTAACCACCGTACTTGAGTCACAAACTTGAAAAGCCCTTCTTGCCTTGCTCCGAGCTAGCACCACGCTAATGATCTGCATTGTTGAACATTGAGAGCGTAAGCTATAAGCTTAGTGAGGGTGCTCTAAAACAAAAACAACAACAATGCAGGGTTCAAGCATGTAATCCCTAAACCTCATATCGAACATGCATAGGTAATTTCACAAGTAGACCTAGCTAGTCTTTCAAGTGGCATAATATGGCATCTTACATCATACTAAGCATCAAGCATCAATATCAACAATCATACATCAACACCATATATCACAATATATGAACAAGTTAATTGGCCACTTTCAATTACCCCGATTGTGCGGATTTAAATCTCAACAACACTTTACCTCGGTGGGATTACACTCATCACCGGACCTTGCATGTGCGGGATTCCACTCATCGCCACATGCCCTACGGATGGGATTCCACTCATCATCCCGTAGAAATATATAAAAGCTTCCGGTGGAATATTACATCACCGTACTCCTCCTTGATGACTTAACGCCATCAAGGCCACATACGTTTTGACTCAATTTGTGTGCACACTAATCCTAATGATCGATCATTTACAACCGGTAATTTATTTAGTGCCAATTATCATAACCACATCATATATCATCAACCACATTCCATGCTCATCACATATATATACATTTCATGATATACATGCACCAATTTAACCACAATTCACAAGAGCATAGATAGGCAAATACACAATAGCATTTAATGAAGTCAAAGGCTAGAATTAACAACTTGAAATAAAGAAATGGCCTACCAAGCACATTCCATACACACACTCTACACACACTCAAACCAAACTTTAAAACAAGTTTTGAAACCACTCACCGCCCTTCCTTAGCAACCAAACGAAACTCCTACGAACCCGGATTCGGTCCCAAAGCTTCTTCGACGACTCCTCTTGCTTCTAGACAACCAAAAACACAACCAACAACCACAATCAGTGCTAATATTCAAACAACATTCAACCTTTGAGTTCAAACCAAGCTCCACCCAAATTTCCAAATCAAATTAATCTCCAAATACCTCAAATTCGTACTCCCTACAACACTAGCTAAAAACTCCACTTCCAATCATCCAAATGACACCCAAAATACCCCAAATCACCTTCCTAATATACCTAACCCATCAGCCCTTTGATTTCACCCTAAAACCCACCAAAACCCCAAGTTTTGACACCTTAAAAATTGCTCTAAGACCCTACTTCGGGTTTTCCACAAAACTCAACCAAAATAACATATGTTGCACCTTTCATCATGAATAAACAAAGACCCAACTCAATTTTGCAAAACAAGATGAAAATCCCATAAAATCCAAGCTTTTAGTAAAACCCTAATATTTTAAAAGTTCATGTTTTTGAAATCTAAGACCATGGGTAGATAGAGAATAGAGAGGAGAGTAGGAAAATGATTTTACCTTTCAAAAACACCTTGAAGTGAAAAAGATACTCAATGGAATAGTAACTTGAAACTTTGGGAGAGTTTGAAGATGGAGAAATGGTTTCCAACGTTTGGAAAGGGAGATGGGAAAGAGAAGACAACTTTTTCTATATAGTTGTCTTGTTTTTTTTAAAAGTTTTGGGTCAAATTACTCTTTTGGTCCCTCCCCTTTTTATTTAAGCTCAATTAGGTCTTAATTTAGGTTGAGTTGATTTTAATCAATTTTATTGACTCGGACTACAAACCCGGCTAACTCCTAACCCTAAAACACGAGCGTTACAGTTTAGAGATTTAGGTTGTGGTTTAAGGTTTAGTGGTTTAATGTGTAGGGTGTAGAATTTACGGTTATGGTTAGAATTTAGAGTTTAGGGTTTAAGGTTTAGGTTTTAGAGTGTTAGGGCTAGATATTTATGTTTTAAATTTTACAGCTTAAATATAAAAGGGTTGTGTAATTTTTTTACACAGCTTGTGTATCAAAATATTACCCTTAATATAATAATTATCAACATATGTTTAGTAGGATGAGACCAGTGCCGTCCCTGGGCATGGGCAGAAGTGGCCCCCGCCCAGGCCCCATTTTTTAAAATAATATTTGATATTAAGATTTAATTTTTTAATATTTATTATTAGGGGTGTATTTTTAAAATTTATTTGTTTAACACTTATAATTAGGACTCATTTTTTTTTCAACATTTGTTATTAGGGGCCTACTCTTAAAATTTAAGGGTCTATTTTCCCCAATATGTATTATTAGTGACATACTCTTAATTTTTTTCAATACTTGTTATTAAACCCATTTTTTTTCTAATACTTATAATTAGGGGCCCAATTCCCCCATATTTGTTATTAGGGGCATTCTTTTAAAATTTAATTTTTTCATATTTGTTATTAGGGGTCTAATATGGACATGATTTTCCCCCAATATTTGTTATAGGAGCATACTCTTAAAAATTAATTTTTTTCTAATATTTGTTATTAGAAACCTATTTTTTCTGATACTTGTTATTAGAGGTTTACCTTTAAAGTTTATTTTTAATATTTATTATTAGGGGCTTAATTTTTTTCTAATACTTGTTATTAGGGTTCTACTTTTAAAATTTATTTTTTTTAATTTTTATTATTAGGAGCCTAATTTTTTGGTTCGCCCTTGGGCCACTAAAATCTCAGAAACGGCTCTGGTCATGAGACATGAGATCTCTTAAACAATGTTAAGGTTTGAATTTTGGCATTGTGAATGTAACAAATTAAACTAATTAGGTCGCTCATATAATGAGCCTCTATAGCACTCGATCTAAATTAATTAACCAATAAGTTAAATACCTAAAATTATACAGAATAAAATAGGATTCATACAATGATAATGACTTACATGTCGGGAAACTAAAAATTTTAGGCCTTTACTTTTTAAGTCAAGTCGCATAATTAATTTTTAAACTTCTTTGAATATTTATACACTAAATAATATATTTTTTGTAAACTTACCTATATTAAATATTTAAAACGAAAAAACTAGTAATATAATAAGAATTCATAAAGATAATCTTCCATATTTATTGCTTCTGGAAAATTGTTCGAGTCAACGGGTTTCACCTACGTTGCCATCTTTATCTAAACGATAAATATATTTCACTTTCTAATTTAAGACACGACAGCTTGGTTTTACTTTAACAAAGTCTTTATTTTGGATTTTGCTAAGAAATATTTGTGATAATATCTTTATGCATTTAAAATGCTAATTCAATTTATCAACCACTACATTTAATATAATATTTACTATCAATATAACTTTTTTATACAATTATTATCATTATAATTATCTTAACGTCATTCAAATAGTTTTTATGTTTTGATTACATATATGAAATTTTATAGGATGAGTCTACCACGTGCGACGAACATCGATAAATACCACTAATGATGAACACCGATGAACACCATTAAATTAATTAATAAAGATTTAAAATTTCAAGGGTCCATCATACAATTAATAATTATTTTAAAAAATTCAATTAAATTATTTTATATATATATATATTAAAATTTTATTTTTTAATAAGGGTAAACTATATATTTAGTACCTCACTTATTTTCGTATTTCTATTGAACCCTCATTATTTAAATATTATTTCAATTTGACCCTCTTCTTTATAAAAAAATAATTTAACCCTCAACCTAAAACCCTAAACTATTAAACCTTAAACCCTTAAACTCTTAAACATATACCCTAGACCATATACCATTAAAAATATTTTCTATAACAGTGTTCTACTTCAACCAAAATGTTGGTTGGTTTTTGTTAGTGCGTTGGTATTGTTTTGTATAGAATCCAATTCTAAGTTTATTTAAATTAGCAAAATTTAACTGTTTTGTTGCAGTACGACCACTTGAAATTTAAATTCACTAGTTAATGCCATGCATTTTTAATTGAACTTTTTCTTACTTTTATAATGTTTCTTTGACTCAATGATCACTGAAAAACTTTTTCTTCAACTGTTTCTATTCTTTTATGTATACTATTTCATCTTGATTTAAGGAACATAATATGGATGCTCCAAGCAGAATTGGTGACCGATCGACCAGTGATGTTGTTGTCAGGCTACGAACTCAAGAAGGGCGTGATGAGTGGATATATTGTCACTCTGATGTCCTTGTAGAGAAGAGCAAATATTTTGCGGACCGCCTTTCTGATAATTGGCCAACATGTCAGATCCTTGACTCACGCAACTGTGTTGAGGTATACTGCCGGGAGTTGGACTTTAATCACCATGTTAATTTTAATGGTATATGATTTAGGGTATATGTTTAAGAGTTTAAGGATTTAAGGTTTAATAGTTTAGGGTTTTAGGTTGATGGTTAAATTATTTTTTTTATAAAGAATAGGGTTAAATTGAAATAATATTTAAATAATGAGGGTTTAATAGAAATACGGAAATAAGCAAGGTACTAAATATATAATTTACCCTTATTAAAAAAATAAAATTTTAATATATATAAAAAATAATTTAATTGAATTTTTAAAATAATTATTAATTGTATGATGGGTCCTGAAAATTTTAAATCTTTATTAATTAATTTAATGGTGTTCATCGGTGTTCATCATTAGTGGTGTTCATCGATGTTCGTCGCACGTTGTAGAATTTTCCAATTTTATAATAGTCTATACACGCCCCCATCTCAGCCCGTTGTCTCTTTTTTTTATTTTTGTTTTGGTTGTTGGTGGCGGCACCAGCTTTGGTATTGGTCGTCAATCGTCGGAGTTTTATTTTTTCTACGATTTATTATTTCTTGCTTTGGTTTTTATTTTTAAGTTTTTTTTTTAATTTTCAATAAAATTCTATGTGTTTTGGTTATCTCCTTTTCACACATCTTATTGCGTTTTTTTTTGTCTTTATGACACACATTTTCTCTGCCTTTATGGCACGTCTCTGTCTCATGACACGTTTTTAGGATACCTTTATGGACGCTTGATGCCCGTGTAGTGTTCCTTACGACGTTTGTTTCTGATTTGGGTTTGTTGGTGGTCATAGATAGTTTCATCCCCTTTTGTGGTTGTTTGTCGATGCAATTAGAAATGGAGCAGATCGGTACCTTTGAAACCGATGCGAAAGGTATTTGCAGTTTTCTAGTGGGGATTTCATCTAGTTCATGTTTTGAAAACTCATAGAGACTCTTCTTACAATAAACTTCCGAGATTTGCTGTGGTACAAAGAGGAAGTGTCGAATCTGATTGGAGCAGCCCTTTAGTTTTCTTTTTAGATTTGTCATCTTTTATTGTTTCTTTTTAATGTTGTGAAACTTTTGAAATGTTATGTTCTTGTTTTTCTTTTGTTTATTAATAAAGCTCCATGGTTTCAAGTTAAAAAAAAAAGAATATGCTACACACGTCGTTACACATAATTAACTTTACACACCAATATACACCATTAATTTTGTTAAATTAACACATATTGATTTTGATATAACAAAGATTTAACATTTTAAATAAAATTTTACAAGTATTGAAATAACTCACATATACTAAGTTAAAAAAAGCTAAGTGTTCAACTGACACATTTTAAAGATCAAATTTCATCCAAGTCATTGAAATTGTTTCAAAATGAATTTACAAGTTTAAAAGTACTCAAAAAGCCATTTTGGCCTTTTAGTACCGGCATGGTCTTATATGCGTACCGGTACGCCTTGGTTTTAAAATTACAATAACCTTTTTCTATACCAGTACGACTTTCGTATCGATAAAGATTCAACTTAGTACTGGTACGCCTCGTTTTAAAATTTTCCAATGAGTTATTTCAGTACCGATATGGCTTCAGTAACGGTAAGGTATGTTCCATACCGATACTCCATGTTTGTGAACCGGTACACTACGTATTAGACAACGACTATTTCTATTTTTGAATAGGTATCGATACGAGTCTTCGAGTACCGATATCGATAGTTACCAAACAACATCTAATGCAGGAAAAATCCATCCCAATGGTTATAATCAAGTCTCCAACAACCCAAACGATTAGAAATCAATGAGAGGGTATAAAAGTAAGTCTTCAAAGCTTCTTCAACAACAAGACAACAATCCAAAAGCATTCAAGCAAAATTCAAAGTCCGCTAGAGCTTATTTTCCTATTTTCTCTTGTAAACACTTGAGTGATTTCATTGTAATCATTTATTTCAAGTGTTTGGGGTTTGAGAGAGAGCTTAATTATTGCAAACACCTAGCTAGTGAGATTTCTTAAGTTTGCTTATTTGTTGTATATTTGGGAAAAGTCTTACTAGAATTTGGGGTATAAATCTTGGTGAGGAGTGTAAGGTTACTCATTATCCACAAAGGAAAGACAAATTGAGTGAATTTGTGAAATCCTTAGTGAGGTAGCTAAGGTAGTAGATGTAGACCTTGTTTAGAAGGTTGAACCACTCTAAATATCCCTTGTAATTTTTATTTCTTGCATCTTCCTTCCAAATAGTTTTAAATTTCCAATTCACCCCCTATTGGTCAATTTTGATTGTTCGATCAACTCAACAATTAGTCTTAGAGCGAGGCTCAATTGAAGGTCTAACAACCCATTGAAAATATCCTTGAAGAGTTGATTCGTCATCAAAGTCATCCATGGCTACTTCGTCAAATTTTGAGTCTTGGAGTTACTCACAACCTACCAACAAGCCTCTATTCTTCAACTGAGCTAATTATGCATATTGAAAGAATAAAATTAAGCTATTCATCCAAGCTTTTGACCTTGTTGCTTGGAAGAGCATCATGTACGGCTACACTATTCTAACCACCGAGATGAGGACTTTGAGTGGTGATCAAAATAAGGCGTTCCAAACCAATGCCAAAACGATGCACACATTGTTTTGTGAACTTGGTCCGGATAAATATGGAAGGGTTTCATTGTGCTCCAATGCCAAAGAGATTTGAGATACACTTGAAGTTACTCACGAGGGAACAAATAAAGTCAAGGAGACCAAGATCAGTCTCTTCAATCTTAGCTACGAAAGCTTCAAGATGAATCTCGATGAAGGCATAAAGTCCATGTCTGATTGATTCTCCATTATTGTCAACGGATTGAAAAGATATGGAGAAGTGATTCTAGAAGAGAAGCTTTTAAGAAAGTTGATCTATTCTCTTCGCTAATCAGGAGAATCGAAGAAGATGGCCATTATCAAAGCAAAAAATCTCAAGGTCCTCAAGCTAGATGAGCTTATCGGATTATTACTCACTCAGGAGCTTATGAGGCAAGGAAAGAAAGAAGAGGAGGAAAAGGAAAAAAAGTTGATAAGAAGAAAGTTGGAATCGCTCTCAAATCCACTTTAGAGGAGAGCGATTCTAGTGAAGAAGAAGACAAGAAGATGGCTATGTTTGCTAAGAGATCAAGAGGTTCATGAAGTCAAATAAAGGAAGAAGATTCCAAATAAGAGAAGGCTTCAAAAGTGAATCTAAGGAGAATGACAAAGATCAAATCATTTGCTATGTGTGTTAGAAGCCATGACACATCAAGTTCGATTGTCCCCAACTAAATAAAAAGAGCTTCAGGAAGAAGAAGCTCAAAGCTCATGCAGCTACTTGGAGCGATGAAGACTCATCCGATGAGGAGGAGTAAAAGGCAGTCAACCTTTGTCTCATGACACTTGAGGAGGATCCTAAGGTAACCTCTAATTCATCCACTTCATTTGATAAATTACGTGAGGAGTATGATGAACTCCAAAAGGTTTATGATGAGTTAGCTTTGGAATTTAAATAGTCAAATTTGAAAAGCAAAAAGGTTGTTTTAAATTTGAAAAATGAAAATGACTCTTTATCCAAATCTAAGGTGGAACTTGAAAGTAAAGTTAGTGAGATGCAAGGAAAAATAGTTGAACTTGAAAAGAAAAATCAGGACTTGTACAACTTGCTTTCAAGAGTCCATGATGATCACCAAAAGGAAGTTGATGATCTTAAAGTTTCCTTAAACAAAGTTGAGGCAAATAGTTTTGAAAAAGGGAATCATTCAAAACCCAACTATGTAAGAAGGAACTTTAATGGTTACAAGCATAGTGACCTCCAAAGACCTTGAAACGATAAGTTCCTTAGGAGTGTTTGGGTTCCTAAAAAACTCTTAGCTTCTAATAATGCTAGTCTTATAGCTACTTGGATCCTCAAGGGGACCAAGATTTTGGGAGCTAATACTCATGGACCCAAAAAAATTTGGTACCAAAAAACCAAGACTTAAATCTATGTTTGTGCGAGGAGCATTGCTACAAGGCCAAAGATACAAGCTCAAATTCATGGTACCTTGATAGTGGATGCTCGAGACACATGATCAGTGACAAGAGTCGGTTCATAGAGCTAAAGCCAAAGAGTGGAGGAGTCGTGACATTTGGTGACAACTCCAAAGGCCACATTGAAGGAATTTGTTCTATTGGTAATCACTCTTCTATACTCATTGAAAATGTTTTATATGTTAACGTTCTAAAACATAATTTATTAAGAATAAGACAATTGTTTGATAAAGGATACAATGTCATATTTGAATCAAATGGTTGTAAATTTTTTGACATTGCATCTAACATGATTATGTTTGTAGGTCATAGAATAAGAAACATATACATGGTGCATCTAGATGATATTAATGCTTTTAATTTGTGCTTAGTTGCTAAAGATGTGCATGATGGTTGGTTGCGGCATAGAAAATTAGGACACGCTAGCATGAGTGTTTAAAAAAAAAACAATTTCTAATAATCTAGTAAGGGGTTTGACTAAAATAAAATTTTCTCTAGATAAAATTTGCGATGAATGTACAAAGGGCAAACATAAGGGAGTTTCTTTTAAATCCATTAATGATGTATCAACTAGTAAAATATTATAATTGATCCATATAGATCTTTTTGGCCCTATTAGAACTATGAGCTTGAGTGGAAAACAATATGCATTTGTTAGCCTATTTCTCAAAAGCAAATCAAAATAATGTTGGTTAGTCTATTCTTAAGTACTAAAGATGAAGCTTTAAAAAAATTCATTATATTTTCAAAAGCAAATCAAAATGATGTTGGTTAGTCTATTTCTCATGTTAATCATGGAACCGAATTTCAAAATCTTTGTTTTTGAAGAGTTTTGCAACTCTAGTGGAATTAGCCATATTTTTTCGGAACCTCACACCCCTTAACAAAATAGGTTGTTGAGACGAAAAACATAATTTTAGAAGAAATGTCTAGGACCATGCTTTGTGAAAACAATTTGCCAAAATATTTTTGGGCGGAAGCCACAAAGACCACTTGTTTATATCATAAATCGAGTAATGGTTATGCCTATTTTAAAGAAAACCCCTTATGAAATTTTTAAAAGTAAAAAGCTTAACATCAGCTATTTTCATCCTTTTGGATGCAAGTTTTTTTGTTTTAAACAATGGAAAAGATAACCTTGGCAAATTTGATGCTAAATGATAAAAAAAATTCTTCGATATTCTTTAAACTCTAAAGCTTATCATGTATTTAATAAAAGAAATTTAGTGGTTGAAGAGTCTATTCATGTTGTTTTCGATGATTATCCCCTTCCAAGGAAGGATTCTTGTTATGATGATGTAAGGATTTTAAATGCCAATGATGGTGAAGGACAATCATCAAAGGTAGAACCACAAGATCCACCTCTAGAAGCCTTGAAGGAGTTATCTATTGAGGAAAGGGAGATCACATACCCAATAGAGTTCAACTATGTCAAAGATGGTGAGATTTTGGGTGATCCATCCAGAGGGGTAACCACTAGATCCTATCTTAAAATTACATGTAATTATGTTGCATTTATCTCATGCATAGAGCCTAAGAATATCAAGGATGCATTCGTATTCTCACATGGTTTGAAAGTTTTAGATCTTTAAAACTGGGATAAGAAGCTTGAATTCATAATAACATGCAAAAGAAGATGTAGTTCTAGAATTTATAAACACCTTGCATCAAGTAGATTTATGAATTCATGGTACCTAGTAATAAATTATGAATTCGTGTCTTAAAAGATGTAGTTCTAGAATTTATAGATACCTTGCATCAAGTAGCGGATATTTTTACAAAGCCTTCAGATAAGAAGCATTTTTGGATTCTTAGGAGAGAACGGGGTCTTACAAGCTTCTCTTGAGCCTTGGAGCCCTTGTTTGTTCTTAAAAACTTGCTTGAATTTGCTTGAAAAACACGATCTTGTAACTTCTTGATGCTTTTATTCAAATAGTTAGGGGGAGTATGTTTGTACATGTTTTGCCATGATTTCTAAGTTAATTCATCATTACCATGCATTTAGATGTTTCCCGGTGTTTTGATGTACTCGGCTACAAAATGAATATTTTGGTGTAGACGGTACTTGTATTGTCTACTCAGTACCGATACGGTATTCAAATAGAGAATCGGTACAAAAGAATCTATATCGGTACGTCAGTATCAGTACTCATTAATCCACGTAACGTAGGATGAAGGCTACAAATAAGCATTTTATAAGTTTTTACCCAATTTTTAAAGAACTCTAACCCTATAGCACCGTTCTTGGGCGATTTTCTCCCCCAATCCTCTCGATTTTCGCTCAAAATCACAAATCTTCAAGGGTTTTTGCAAAAACATCAAGGATTTTCATCTCCTATCATCAAATCGTGCATCCTTTCACCATTTTTGTCCCTATTCCGAAAATTTCAAAGTAATTTTTTTTATTTTCTTTTCGAATTTCTTTTTAAATCTAGGGATTTGTATCTAGATTACGAGTTTATTTATATTCACATACAATGTATTTTTTTTATATTCACATACAATGTATTTTTTGTTTGTTTCCTTAAAATATATATACATACATTTTTTAATTCTCTCATCTACATACTGTTTTTTTTTCATTTTCTTTCAATATACAAATTTTTTTCGTTAATATATGTAAATATATATAATTTTTTGTTTTCATTAAATATACACATATATTTTTTTAATACTGTTATATAAATATGTATATAATTTTTTTTTGTATCCTATATCTATAGTTTACTGTACCCGTTATATATATATATATAAACTGATTTTTAAACTAATAACGTATAGGCCTTGTTTGGTAAACAACTTTTTGAACTAAAATTAAAAGTTTAAAGTATTTTTTGAAGTTTGACCAGTCAAATCCACTAATACGATGTTTGGTAAACAGAGGATTGTAATAGCGGAATGAGGTGAAACCTCTCATTTTGAAAAAGCTCCGCTTTTTGAGTTAGAAGTTTGGATAAAATACTTGTAAAGACTATTTTATCCTTGCTAATTATAAAAAATTTCTCTAAATAAAATAAATTTTAATAACTAATAAAATTAAAATACAATTTCATAAATAAGAAATTAATATATAAATTAGTAAATAAATATAAATTTAATAATTAATAAAATTATATTCAAAATATAATTTCATAAGAAATTAGTATATACATCTAAATTTAATAATGAATAAACTTATATTCAAAATATAATCTCATAAATAAGAAATTAATATAAACATCTAAATTTAATAAGTTATAAATTATATTAAAAATATAATTTTACCAATAAAAAATTAATATGTACATCCTTCATATATGCTCAGTAATGATATTTAAAAATTAATTTTCATAATCTAATTAATATTAATAAATATAAAATATTAATAACTAATAAATTATTCAAACAAATATCGAATATAATCATGTCATTATATGTCATTTTGCTCGTTCAAATAATCAAACATCTATAAACTATTAGTTAATTTTACCAAACACTTTTATACAATCAACTAATGTTGTAACCCCCTGTAACCCCCTCGTCCCGGTCTGGTCGGATGACCGGTCCGAGTGGGCCACACGGGGAAAACAGAAGCGAAACCCGTTAAGGCTTCCCTTCGGTTAACGACCCAGAAAATTTCTTTTAACTTTAATCTTATCTATATGCATATTTAATTCCTATGTGAAGCACAACAGCGGAAGATACAAACAACGAAACATTCACCGACCAAACAAAACATAAACAGTCCATTTTACTTCATTACAGCAGGCCGTTTCGAAACGCCCATAGGGTGTTCCGAAACGCCTTGACTTAGTCAAAGGCCAGGGTCAACCATAAGGTGGCCGTTCCGAAACAGGGGAGACCCGTATCGGAATGACCTTGACGGTCAATATCTCGTGGTCAACGAGATTTGACCGTTTCGGAACTTCAGAGGCCCGTTTCGGAACGGCTTCGTCTCGCCAATTTCTCAAAATTCCAGTAGCGAAAACGTTCCGGAACGACCCTCATCCGTTTCGAAACGGCAGGTCATATACACAGGGGCCGTTTCGGAACACGGGGACCCGTTCCGAAACACCCCCCTGTCTGCAGACTTTTCTGGGCTGTTTTGAGGCACGAGGGTGCCCCAAAACACCACCAAAACACCATACAACAACAAATCAATTGAACCCAAGCTATACCAACAATAACATCATGCTTGAACAAGACTTAAACATGTCTAATACTAAGGCAACAATCCACAACATGCATTCATTCAAGCAACAATCAAACACATGTAAAAACTCTTAAGGCATAGGCTAACATTCAAAGTAAGCAATTAGGCATGGATTACAACTTAGACATAGCACCACAAGCCACATAAAAGCGACATAACATGGAGTCTAAACATGCTCCTAACAACCAACAACAAACAACAAAACCTTACACATCCCATTGCTTAAACTATTACATGTCTTAACATTAAACCATACTTGATGAACTCAAGTCCAAAACCACACTTGGAGGCCCTCCACTTGCCGAGCAACCCACGAACTAAGGATCTGCAATGTTGAACAAAGAGAGCGTAAGCAATGATGCTTAGTGAGGGTAAGCTCTAAAAACAAACCTCAACATCGCAGGGTCCGAGCACGATCTAGCCAAGGCAATTCACATTTACCAAGAGTCCACAAGATATAGATGCATGAGCAATATATATATCACATATATGCCATAATCGTGAGCTCAACGCTACTATACATGTAATCACATATAAATATCTCAATAAGAACCATGAACCTCAACACATTGATATATACATCAAACAACATTGGCACCTAGTTAATACCCGAATACGCGGATAGACACGTTGGAAACTCATATCCAACAACCACATTACCTCGGTGGGATTTCACTCATCACCGGCCTCGCGGAGGGGATTCCACTCATCCTCACGCCCCGTCGATGGGATTCCACTCATCACCGACTATATTTAAATACAATTCCGGGCGAACCCGTACTCCTCCTTGGTGACTCAACGCCACCAAGGCCACGCGCGACTTTAGACTCATGTGTACACACTAACATCTTAATGATCGATCATTTGTATCCAAGTTTACTAGTGCCAATATTTACTCACATCACATTACTCATTTCATCAACCTTGTGCTTAGCACATATTCACCAACAACCATCATCATGCATGTCTCAAGCATCATAAGTCCAATCTCATTTCACATGTATAAAGCAATGCACATAGACATTCATACCACAATATATACGAGACATACACGACCATATAGTGAGTTCAACCAAAGGCTCTAGATCAAGTTTAGGATTAGGCTACCACCCTAATCCTAACTCTAGGTGGGTCTACCAAGCCCAACCTAGTCCATATACTCGAACCAACCAATTTAAAATCGTTTAAAACAATTAACCACTCACCTAAGCTTCCAAGCACAAGACCAAGCAAGCACAACCTTCAATTCTCCGGATTCACTTCCGATGCTTCACCGATGCCCAAACTTGACTCTAATCAATCCCAAACACAAACAAAACATCCACAATCAATATCTTGTCATCGAAATTAACCCGGATTACATTACCAAGCATCCAACACCCAAAACAAGTCCAAAAATAGGATTTTCGAGCAGCCCACTTGACCCACTGTTTTCTCTCATTTCAAGCGCCCAAACAAGCATCAATTACACCCAAAATTGTCCTCATATGTCATACTACCTACAGCCCCCAAAACCCAACATCAAACAGCCCCAAAACATACTTTAAAACCCTCCAAAAACCCCCTAAAAGCCAAATTCCGAAAATTGTTTAAAATCGTTTGAAATTCACATATGTGACATCATTTGACTCCTATATACCATAACTAACCATAATAAATCAAAATATTTGGTTTAGCTACACAAAGGCACCACTTTTAATCAAATATTCAAAAACCTCTATTTCCTTAAAACTTCATGAAAACGAAAATAAAATGTACTTTTGAGAAGAGGGAGGTGAGGGGAGTTCAAAATTACCTTTACCTTTCAATTTGGAGTTGAAATGGAGGAGCTTTGGGAATGGAATAGTGAATGTGGAAGAGAGTTTTGGTTTCCCGTTGGTAAGCTTTTGAGAGGAAGATGAATAGTAGAGAAAATGGGTGTTTTATTTGACATGTGACTTATTTAGGGCTCAAAAGACTTCTTTGCCCTTAATGAGTTTGGCTATTCACAAAGAGGATTAATCCATGGTAGATTGGAGTTTTAAATCTTAAAATATGGTTAACTCGAAATTAATAAATTTTGAAAACAAACTCGAAATATTACTTAGAGTATAAAACCGAGCCCAAATAATATTAAAATATTATTTTCCCCTAACCCCTAAACCCGGGTGTTACACCCCCTCGACCCGACCTAGCCGCCATACCACATCGAATGGGTTACACGGGAAAAACCGAAGCGAAACCCGTTAAGGCTTCACTCCGATTAGCAACCATAGAAAAATTCTTTTAAAGTTATCGTGTCTAGATGCATTAAATATATCCTATGTGAGAGGACATGTAGCGGAAAACACACATAGATACAAAACACGCAAAACAAACAATTAAAACAACCCTTTTTTAACTTTTACAACATGCCGTATCGGTACGCTAGAGGACCGTATCGATACGCCTGGACTTGGTCAACACCCCAAGTCAAATCTAGGGAAACTGTATCGATACACACAAGGTGCGTATCGATACACCCTCAACGGTCAACTTTCCTATGGTCAACTACGAAGACCGTACCGATACCCTCAGGACCCGTACCGATACGCCAAAATCTCGTCAATTTCTTAGATTTCCATAGAACATTTGGCATATCGATACACCCCTGCGTACCGGTACGCCCTGCCCAAAACAAGGTCCAAAGCAAAGGACCGTATCGATACAACCCTTGAGCGTATCGATACTCCCTGCACTGCAAAACTTGTTTTGGCTGCTAAAAACACAAGGACTCGACACTAGAGGCATATAACGACCATTCAAGCAACATACAAGCTCAAATACAACATAAAGCATCTATGGATAAACATACGAAGCAATTTAAACACTCAACGAAGCAACATTCATCAAGATAAGATTTTAAAGGAAAACAAGGAATTACAAGCCCAAAACAACTAAACAAACTTGTCTAAGCAGAAGAACATGCCATCAACATCACAAACATAAAGGTCTTATCCCATTGATCTATACTAGTTATTGAAGTCTAAATCATACTTGAGCAAACCAAATTCCCTTAGATTCTCCCTTGTTCCCCGAGCTGCTCCGAAAGTCTAAAGGCATGCATTGTTAGAAAAAAGAGCGTAAGCGTTTAAGCTTAGTGAGCGGTGCTCCAAAACGGTAGCTACAACAATGCAATTTTAAAACATAGTTTGCTTAAAAACCAAAACTATTTCCAAATCATTTCCACATGCGTGAACACACAATGTCATGCATTTACCTTCACGTGCATTTACCGAGTGCAACCACAAGCCATAGGCTTACCTCATGCTCATTCTCATAACGCAAGCAAAGTAAACAACAATGCATAACTATAAGCATTATAGAGGGAAATCAACAACATGCTTAACATGAGAATTAAAGCATTCATGGGTATATTTACATTCCACGTTTTTACTCGGATATGCGGATAGTTTCTCAAACTCACTAGACACTTCCGGTGGAATCTTACATCACCGTACTCCTCCTTAGTGGAATCTAACATCACTAAGGCCACGCACGAATTTTACCTCGAGTGCACTCTAATCCTATTGATCGATCAATTATATCCGATAACAACCAAACACATGTCATTATACTCATTTACAACCACAAGCATTACCAATGCTTGAACCACTTACCAAGTCCAAACTTCCATGCAAAGCATGTACTCACAATGCAAGTATAAACACAAACAACATAACATGCTCAACTTGCATTTAAGAATCGTAAAACACAATTTAATTGCATAAAACCTTTAAAACTTACTCTTGAGTTTGGATTGGCCTTTCAAGCTCAATCCAAACCCCAAAACATTCCCTTAACCACGTTAAGGCTTTTAAAATCGGTCCACTCACCAGCCAACACACAAACGATGTCTGAGATGCTGAATCAAGCCTCCGAACTACCCGAATTTTCGTTCACAAAGCCCGAATCCAATTCCTCTGTTTTGAGCAACCCAAAATCGAGCATTAAAACACAAATACACTCACAACACATCAAAAACCCGAAACTAAACAACCTTGCAATGATACACATCAATTCAAGCTCAAACTACACCCGAAACATAGATAATTCGAACCCAAAATACTAACAACCATACCCAACGAGTTTACCATCGAAAATCTACCTTTTAGCATCCCTAAACATCAATCCAAAGCTACCAAACCTCCAGCCGCCATTTAGACTCAAAACCCATCCAAAACCTCAAGATTTCCAACTCCTAAAATCACCCATAAAATCCATTTCGGGTTTCCATTAAAAACCCACCATTTTTATGTTATTTTAGTGATAAACAAAGTTAGAAACACCCTCAAACTCAGCCATAAACAACCCAAACGAAAACCCATAAATTTTGTTTCATTTCAAACCAAACTTTAAAAATCAAAACAAGTTAAATCCATGAGTTTTACAAAAATATCAACGTTCATGACTCAAGGAAGATGAGACTAAGTTGAGGAACCATTTACCTTGAAGAAATCACTTGGTTTGGAAGCTTGAAATCAATGGAATAGTGAATAGGGTTTAGGGAGGGTTTTTGAACGTGAAAGGCTATTTTGAGAAGAAGATGACTTTCAAAAAATCCTCATTTCCCTTTTTCTTTTAGTGAAAATTCCCTTTTTACCCCTTTAATCTTTTAAAACCCATTTTGGTGTGTAAAAAATAGTTTGTCTCTGATTTAATTTAACCCGACCCGATTCGACTAATTCGATAACTTCCGGCCCTAAACTCGGGGCGTTACAAATGCAATTTGCTAGTCAAATCTGCTAATGCTATCAGAAATCCGCTATTAGCTAATGTAATCTATTATCCGCTAATTGACAGATATAGCCATACTATTTTTGTTTAATTTTATATACTGAAATAAAAAATTTTATACTGTTTTCTACAAATATATATATACATATATATGATTTTAAATTTTTATATACATAAAAAAAGTATACATATTTGTCTACTGTTTTTTTATCTATTACTAATTTTTAATCTTATATTCTATTTTTATATTAACACCTAATATATATTTATATAGATTATTTACTGATTTCTATATTAGTATACACATCTTGAATCTTTAGGATTTAATTTGGACTGAAAATTGATGATATTTTACATACATTGTGTTTATTTTGCAGGAGATTTATTTCTTAGTGTATCTAGAGCCCTAAGTTTTTAAATCCCTAATTTTTAATGGCACCAAAACTTACGGCTAAACGTCGTCGCACAGGTTTGCTTTCTGCGAGTCAGCCCCTTCATAAACCTCAACCTATTTTGCCCACATCTTTTGACACCTATTTTAATGAACCCGAGCAACATAATCGATGGGAAAATTTTAAGTTTTCAAAAACTTCACTATTTGCTGGTGAGCAAGTAGTTGATTTTGAGTTCATGTACTCTCTCGAATTTAAATTTCCCTACCTTAATCTCACGAGGCAATGGAAATTCTTTCATATGCTTCGGCTCAAACCCGAGTATTTTCCTACTTTGGCCCGTATTTTTATTCAAATGCTCGTTGCCTTCTCGATAATGAGGGTAAACATACTATTGCTATTGAGGTAAACCTAATGAGAAAAACTTTTGTTCTAGACATCGAGATTACTGCCACTCATTTAGATCTAAAGAACACAGGTTTTGACAATGAGGATGAGGTCCTTCCCCATTCTATACCCCCACACCTCTGTTAAGGCTCTAAATGCCTTTGATCGCTTCATCTCATTGTCACTTAGTGGTTTTGACCTTCCGGTGGTAAGTTCTCTACCATTCGAGGCGTCGATGCATGGTGCCTTCAGTGTTTCCGCACCAAGATTATCTGTGCCAAGCTAGTTCATACCATAAACAACCGACGCACAATTTTGGTCACCTCTTTCGCCTATGGTTGCATTCTTAGTCATATTTTCCTCAAGGTACACATAGATTGCTCTATTGATATTACCTTCCCGCTCCATCATAAGATAGATGTTGAATCTCTTCAGAAGGCACATTTTGACCTTACCAATGGTGAATGGGTTCTTCGCGCAGCACGAGCGGCTCCTCGGCCAATTGATCCACACCTTTAGGAGATGTCTCTTTGGCATTGCTTTTTGAGATGATCACTCAGATGAAGGCTAGCATTATGCGCCATTTTGATTCATTTGATGAGCAACTTGATGAGGATGCCAATGATAATGATGGTGACGGCGATGCACCGAAGGCTTAGTTTCATTTTCTTATCATGCACTTCATCTAGACTTATCTCTTTGGTTATGTTTTTGCTACGTACTTTGTACCTTTATGGTTTCTGTTTCCTTTACTCGTTTGTGGCTATGCCACTTTGGATTGATTATGCTTTATCATGTCTTGGATAACTTTTTATGGATTTCTTATGTTTTATGGATATTTTTATGTTTTTGGAGATCTTTTATGTTTCTTTATGGATATTGTTTATGCACTTCATTGGTTTTGATGTAACAAAAAAGCAGGAGAATTTTTAGTTAAAATTTTTAAGGCATTTATTCAACAAGAAATAGAGTGTTTATACTAAATAATTATTTCAGTTTTGTTACATCAAAAGAGAGGGAGATTGTTAAATTAACACATATTGATTTTGATATAACAAAGATTTGATTTTCGAAACATTTTAAATAAATTTTTACAAGTATTGAAATAACTCACAAATACTAAGTTAAAATGATCTAAGTGCTCAAATGGCGGATTTTAAATATCAAATTCCATCCAAGTCATTTGAAATTGTTTCAAAATGAATTTACAAGTTTAAAAATACTCAAAAGCCATTTGGCCTTTGAGTACCGGTACGCCTTATATGCGTATCGGTACGCCTTTGGTTTTAAAATTACAGTAAGCTCTTTCTGTACCAATACAGCTTCCGTACCGATACAGATTCAACTTAGTACCGATATGGCACCTTTGAGTATCGGTATGCCTCGTTTAAAATTTTTTCAGTGAGCTATTTCAGTACTGGTACTGCTTCAGTACCGGTACAATATGTTTTGTACCAATACACTCTGTCCGTGTACCGATACGCTATGTATTAGATAATAACTATTTCTATTTTTGAATAGGTATCGATACGGGTCTTCGAGTATCGATATCGTCAGTTACAGTACTACATTTAATGCGGGGAAAAACCCTCCCAACGGCTATAATTAAGTCTCCAACCACCCAAACGGTTAGAAATCAATGAGAGGGTATAAAAGCAAGTCTCCAAAGCTTCTTCAACAACAAGACAACAACCTAAAAGCATTCAAGAAAATCCAAAGTCTACTGGATCTTATTTGCCTAATTTTCTCTTGTAAACACTTGAGTGATTTCATTGTATTTATTTCAAGTGTTTGGTGTTTGAGAGAGAGCTTAATTATTGCACACACCTACCTAGTGAGTTTTCTTAAGTTTTCTTATTTGTTGTATCTTTGGGAAAAGTCTCACAAGATTTTGAGTATAAATCTTGGTGAGAAGTGTAAGGTTACTCCTTGTCCACAAAGGAAAGACAAATTGAGTGAATTTGTGAAATTCTTAGTGAGGTAGCTAAAGCAGTGGATGTAGACCTTGTTTAGAAGGTTTAACCCCTCTAAATCTCTCTTGCAATTTTTATTTCTTGCACCTTCCTTCCAAATAATTTTAAATTTTCCTCTTGGTCAATTTCGATCATTCAATCAACTTAACAATTTTTTAATGAATTTTAAATAAATATTAAAATTCTTAAACACTCGGCATGTAATTAACCATATTTTAAAATAAAATTATAATTTAATTGAATAATCTTTTTTATTTTCTAGTATCTTTTTAATTTAAAATATTAGCATTAAATTTCATCCTACACAACATCTAAACTCTTCCCTAAACCTTAAATTATTGTCCCTTTGCAGTTCTAAGGAGAAGTTCACCGCAATGTTTTGTTCTCAATTTCGCAGTAGAGAAAACGCCATAAAAGTGCTCATAAAGTTCCCTTTTTATATATATTTGTAGCAGTCGGGAGGAGGGGAAAAGGAATTAAGTAATGCATTAATGTTTGACCGAACAATTATTTTGGCCACTATTTTTAGAAGTATTTTAATATTTATCGTTTTATTTTGGATCAAAATAGAACATTCATGGATAAAAACTGCCAGTCAACTGACAATAAACAATTTGAAATGACACATCATTAGAAAGATAATTCTATATTTTATACAATTTTTTAAAATTATTTTTACTAATGTGTCATTCTGTAAAGTTAGTACATTGGTATATATGACACTGCTATGTCATCGACTCATCGTGCACTGTTATGTAGGTTTTTCACATCATTTCAAGTCATTTAATATTAGTTGGCTAATGGTTTTCATCAATGGAGGAGACATTTTGACCCAAAATAAAATGTTGAGTATTAAAACAGTTCAAAAAAAAGAATAGCAGCCAAAATGACTGTTCAATCAAATATCTGAGGCATTTTTTTTGACATTATGTCAATTTTAAATTATAAACCATAATAGACCCCTAATGGCCACGGGGAATGACGCTTCAGCAGGGAACGACGGTGCATCGGGGAATGGCCGCCGGCAGGTATGGACGGTATTTGTGGGCAGAATATCGGAATCTCTACATTGGAAGGGTTTGTGGCAGTTATTTGACAGGAACAGTGTGGTGATCGATACGTTCATCCCACAAAAAATGGCAAAGAATGGATCTAGGTTTGGATTTGTTCGAATGAGGAGTCGTCCTGATGCTGTCGGGTTATAGAACAGCTGCACAATAAATGGATATATGGATCGCGTATATCGGTAACCATGGCGAGGTATAATGACCGTGATTTCCTTTGGAGAAATAAGAGGAGAAGTGTTGGTCTCGGAGAATCGCAATAAGCATCACATAGTGGAGTGAAGGGACGATCGGACGTCCGAGGCGTCGATTCAAAAATAAAGAGCGATCTTTTTGAGGAGGTACAAGGGCATGTGGATGAGGAGAAGATGCATATTTTGCATAATTGCATGGTGGGGTGGTGTAAGAAGCACTGGAGCCTTAAGGAATTAGCGTCACGAATGAATTTCCAATGTTTACAAGGCTTTTCCATTTTGCGTATTGCGGGGCCTATGATCCTCTTGATGTTCACTAACTTCTCCGTCCGGGAGAGGGTAATGGGGATGACGACTGTACGTGAGTGTTTCTCTAAACTAGAGAGGTGGTCGCCGGAATTGGTCTTATCGTCAAGGAGGGCATGGCTATCAGTGAGGGGCTTACCAATTCACGCGTGGTTACATGAATCATTCGAGAACATCGCGATAGTTTGGGGATCACTTGTGCGTTTGGCCGATGTAACGGAATCACCAACGCCATTCGAATGTGGCTGGATTTTAATAGAAATGAATACTATTGATTTTATAGATGCAATCCTCAAGCTGGAAGTTGCAGGTTTGACGTATAATTTACATGTTAAAGAGTTGAATATGTTTGGTCCGATAGTGGATTGTGAGTGTACAACGGTCTCCGTAGATGAAAGTAGTGAGTCACCGAAATTGAGCTCATCTAAATATGTGCCTGAGTCAAGGCTGAGAGATGAGAGACAGATTGAGGATCTCGTGGAGTTAGAAAAGACGGTGCCTCAGGATTGGCATTGTAATCACCTTTGGGAGGATAACTGTCGGGAGGATTTACGCATCATAAGTCTCTCGTCCGATCGCTATGGCTCGACGTCAGGGAGGGATGCGGACCAACGGGATGTGGCGGCGGAAAATGAAGCTGAGATACCTGCTGGGTTTTTGCCACGATATGCGGCTGTTGAGGGACCTAAGAGTCCTCCTTCGAATGGTCACCAAGTGAGAGATGGAATTTTGAATTCGAATTAAAATTTGTTACAACCAAATGAGTTGGTTGCAGGTGATGGATTCAAATTCAGGATAAGGGGGATTTGGATGGGAACAGACCGCACGAGATTGAAGGCTTGGTCAATGTTCCAGTTGGGGAGGTTCATGATCAGCAGGCCAATTTTCAACATGTTTCAGAGGAGGATAAGGTTGTTTCGATGTGGATAAATGGTGTTGTTCGCAAAACGAAATCAGTCAATTTATTATCTGGTGTAGTAAAGCCTTCGAAGCATGGGAGAGGGAGGCCGAGGAAGGGGATGGGTCATGACACAACTACAATGGCTGGTGCATCTTTGACAGACTTAGATTTGCAACATCGGCAACTTATTCTTCAGCATGAAATTGCAGCGACAGTGGCATTAGGCAACCTAGTGGGTGTTAAATCTGTTGGCCGCGAGGAAATTATCAAGGATTTGTCACGGGTGCTATCCGAAGGCACCCGAGCGTTGTAACCATGCGAATTTTGAGCTGGAACGTTAGGGGTTGGGTTCTGTTTTGAAGAGGCGAAGAGTGTGTGACGTTATTAAAAAACAACGGATAGATATGGTTATGTTCCAGGAATCGAAACTAGAGGAGGTATCGCCTTCAATGGTTGCCAGCCTATGGTTTAGTGATGGCTTTGAGTATATAATTTCACCATCGATAGGTGCTTCGGGAGGATTGTTGATAATTTGGGAGGGTTCGCATTTTTTATGGAGTCGATAGAGATTGATCGCAATTTTGTTCTTATGCAGGGGCGTTGGAAGCCGAAGGATTTTTTGTGCTGCATTCTTGCCGTTTACGCTTCTTGTGATGTGAATGAGCAAGCTATTTTTTGGTTACGCATAGGGGAGTTGATTAGTGGCTTTGCGGGACATTGGTGTGTGGCGGGGGATTTCAACTCAGTTCTTTGGCCGTCAGAAAGGGATGGTTGCAGCTCGGTGCTGAGAGGTATGGATGCTTTCTCTTCTTTTGTGACATTTGCGGGTTTGGTTGATTTGCCGTTACGGGGGAAGCAATTTACTTGGTTTGGTAGGGATAATCGCTGAAGTTGGATTGATAGATTTTTAGTGTCGCCATTTTGGGTGGATTGTTTCTCTAAAATTGAACAAGTTTCTCTTCCTCGAGGGATATCAAATCATGCCTCTTTGATTCTTTTGTGTGACGATAAGGATTGGGGCCCTCGCCCTTTCCGCTTCATTAACTGTTGGTTAGATGAAAAACGAAATATTCGCTGCATGGCCGAGGAGTGGTGTAGATTGACGGGGTTGGGAATTGGAAATACTAACATCATGGTGAAACTCAGACACTTGAAACAGTTTCTTCGACAGTGGAATAGGTCGGATTTCGAGGACATTGAGCAAGAGATTAAGTTGCTCAAAATCGCTTAGATGATTTAGATAGCGGTGAAGTAGAAGAAGCGAATTGGGATGAGTCTGAGTTGATTGATCAGAAGCGAGAATGGCTACAAGCATTATGGCAAGCTATACGCCGTAAGGAATCCCTTTGGCTTCAAAAATCAAGGGCGAATTGGCTTCGGTTGGGTGATAGAAATACGGCTTTCTTCCATAGAGCCGCGAAGTTGCGAGCTGTGCGTAATGATATTAATGGCTTGAACATCAAAGGAAAATGGGTTACAGATCCGTATAGGTTGCAACGACATATAGTTCTATTTTTCTCTCAACATTTTGCCGCTGATGAACGGTCTTGTGTTTGGAGTTTTGAAGGTAGTTTTAATCGGGTGAGTAAAGCTGAAAATAGGGGGCTGGTGGTGCCTTTTTCACTTAATGAGGTGTGCGCGGTTGTTCGTGGATGTGAGGGCTCAAAATCACCGGGACCAGACAGTTATAGTATGGAGTTCTTTAATAAGTGTTGGGATGTGGTATGTGATGACGTGCTGCGGTTCTTAGAAGAGTTTTTGTTTCTGGCAAGTTACTTGTGGGAGCAAATAACACTTTCCTCGTGCTGTTGCCTAAGATTGCTTCACTGATTTCTTTAAGTGATTTTCGACCGATAAGGTTGCTCAACTTGATATACAAAATCCTTGCTAAAATTCTGGCTAGAAGGCTGCAGTCCGTGCTGGGAAATTTGATTAGTGATCACCAATCGACATTTGTGTATGGGCATCAAATAGCTAATGGTATATTATTGGCGAATGAGACAATCCATTCTATGCGACAGAGTTCATCGGGTGGTTGTATCCTTAAATTGGATTTCACTAAAGCTTATGACTGCGTTCGGTGGGAATTCTTAGAGCACATTTTATGGTCGATGGGCTTTTGTGAGACTTGGCGACGATGGATTTATGAGTGTATCAGCAATGTCCGTTTGTCAGTATTGTTAAATGGTAGCGCCACTAAAGATTTTGGAATGGGACGTGGTCTTTGACAAGGATGCCTGTTGTCACCTTTCCTGTTCGTTATGGTTGCGGAAGCATTGCATAGGATGTTGGTTCAAGCTGAGGAGTTGGGGATTATTCGAGGGGTGTATTTGGCTCCAGGGGTGTCGCTATCGCATTTTCAGTTTGCTGACGACACCATCCTCTTCTTCGAAGCTTCCATCGAATGTGCCATGACTATTCGAAGGTTACTGTGTTGCTTCCAGGTTTGTTCTAGTTTGCAAATTAATTTCAGCAAGTCTTCACTTTATACGATTGGCGTGGAAGATGAGTTATTTGATTCAATGGCAGATGTTTTGTGTTGTCCGAAAGGTGAGCTACCTTTTGTTTATTTGGGGTTGCCGTTGGGGGTTAATCCTCGCAGCATTGCTATGTGGGGACTGGTTATAGCCTCGATTAGGCGAAAGCTTGCTGGTTGGAAGTGGTCTTCCTTATCTTTTGCTACTCGCGTCACACTAGTAAACTCGGTACTTTCATCACTTCCAGTTTATTATATGGGTTTATTTCGGGTTCCAAAGGGTGTTATTGTAGAGATAGATAGAGTGAGGTGTGCTTTTCTTTGGGGATGGGTGGATTTGCAACGGAAAATGAGTCGAGTTAGTTGGAGTATGGTATGTTGCCCGCGTAACTTAGGTGGTTTAGGGAGTGCGGATTTGGAGATTCGGAATAGGGAGTTATTGGCGAAATGGTCATGGTGGTATGCTAGGGATACATCCTCTTTGTGGAGGGCCATTATTGTGGTGAAATACGGCGAGGCAGCTTAGTGGTGGCGTTTTAATTCTGCTTATAGGGGCTCGATGTCGGTTATTTGGAAACAGATTGTACAAACTGTGAGTTTTGACAGCATGCAAAAGTTCATGGGTGAGCCTAGTTTTGTTTGGCATGTTAGGGATGGTTCTCAAGTATTGTTTTGGTTCGACGCGTAGTGTGTTGAAAAACCTTTGAAGGAAATTTTTCCACGTCTTTTTTCACTAGCTATGAATCGATTGGCTTTGGTTGTTGACTATTCGGACGAGGGCATTTTTCAGCATGACCGTTGGCATGGTTACTTTCGTAAAGCCCTGCGCTCGTTCGAGCTTCGACAACTTAAGGAGCTCATTTCACTTTTGGGTGCAGTGAGACTATGACATGGTATGTTTGATATGTTGATCTGGACACCCAATGTGCATGGGATTTTTTCGGTTAAGGCTCTCTCACGCCTGCTTATGTTGGACAAGGTGGAAGAGAATGATTTTGGTGAGTGCTTCGCATGGAAAATACTTGTACCACCGAAGGTCCAGGCTTTCTTGTGGTTCACTTGGCTGCGCCGTTTGCCCACATTTGATTTCTTGAGGCATCGTGACATTGTGTTGGATGAGCAGCAATGTTCATGTGTTCGATGTCATGAGGGGGATGAGGAGATTGATCACTTATTTTTTATATGCCCGTTTGCACAAGGCATTTGGGATTGGTTTAGGCGTTGGTGGGGGTGTCTTTACCTTTGCCGAGGGCTTTCTCTGAGTTCTTTATCCCGGGTTTTCATTGTTCTTTCACGGGCACCTTGAGGCATCTGTGGGTTTCGAGCATTACAGCATTGTTGTGGTCTCTATGGCTCGCACGTAATGAGAGTGTTTTTAACGGCAAGTTATTACCGGCTTCGGAGATTTGCTTTTTGATTAAGTTGCGCTCGTTTTATTTGGTGAAAACTTTAAAGGCAGGGCTGTCCGTAAGTGAATCATTATGGTGGGATTATCCTAGCTCGTTCTGTGAGTCTTTTGCTTCTCGACCATGTCGCGTGGGTGTGAGTTGGGAACCTCCGATTGGAGACACGCTGAAATTTTTGGTTGATGGTTCAGCTCGTGGTAAACTAGGACCAACGAGTTTGGGGGGTGTCTTGCGCGATGCACAAGGCAGAATTTTAGCTCTTTTTTCGGGTCCTCTTGGTTCCCTTGATTCCAATGTAGCGAAATTACGGGCGATTGCTTTTGCTTTGACTTTCTTTACAGCTTCTAAATGGGCATCACGTCCTCCTGTGGTGGAGTCAGATTCCAAAATTGCTCTTGGCTGGGTTTTGAATTTGGATCGACGACCATGGCGCCTTTGGGAGGTTTTTGGCATGATCGATCAAGCATGTCTCTCTTTGGGCTCCATTTGTTTTACCTACATTTTCCGTGAAGCGAATGGGTTAGCGGATGCTTTAGCAAAGGAAAGAGTGTCACGTGCATCTTTATTTCAGGCTTGTGTATGATTGTTTGGTTCTGTGAGGGGTGTCATGTTTAGTCGTATGTACTCTTTTCGCTTTCGTCCACGTGTCGTACTATTTTCCTCCGTTAGGCTTAGGGATGTTTTTAACGAGGCGCACGTGTGACTTACGTTGTAAATTTTCGCGTTTAATATACAACTTTTGCCGATAAAAAAATTATAAACCTTAAAACCTAAACTTATAAACCATAAACACTAAATAATACTACTAAACGCTAAAATTAACATGATTATTATGTAAGCTAAAGTTTACCCGACTTATGTAATAAAATATGTTACTAATATTTATAATTCGTGTCTTTTACTTGTACCAAAAATAAAAGCCTCTTCCCTAGTTTTCAAGGTTTTACCAAAATGACTACTTTTCAAGATTTAACTAATATTCTATTTTATATAGATTAGAAGAAAACGTGTATACAAATAAACGAGAGTGGTAGAGAGGTGCGACACCCAAACATGGTTATATATGGGATGCACAGAAAAGTGCTAAAGGACAATCACACCTTTGAAATTTCAACTTCACATATAATTTTATAGAATATAAAAAAATGGAAAAATATCTCATGCATGAGCGGTAAAAACTAAAAATTTTAACAAGCGTCTTAATTATAGGGTTTAGGAACTTAGTTTAGGTTTTAGAAATTTAAGTGTACAAGTTTTGAATTTAGGGTTTAGTGTTGGAATTTATGGTTTAGGTTTATAGTAATTTGGTTAGGGATTTGTCTTTTAACCCATAAACCCTAAAATATAACCATAAAACCTAAATTCTAACCACACCCCTTAAATTCAAAACTAATACACTTAAATCCACAAACACTAGACCCTAAACAAAATCTCTAAACCCTAAAACTAAGCATTTGTAGAAACAAAATATTCACACACGCTTGTGCATAGAATAATTACCCTATAAAAATTACCCTCCTAATATAAATTCGTGTATCCATCCTATTATATAAGAAACTAAAATTTATAGAATTTATTATTTTTTAGAGGCAATAATATTATGGGTGGAAATGGGGCGGGTCAGAGACGGTTTTGCATTCTCCATTCCGTCCCCAACACTTGTGGGTACGGTTTCATGGAATCCCCATTAAACATTTCGGGGATTTTTCGTCCCCATACCCATCTCTTACGGATCTCCACAGTTTTCGGTTAATCACCGTACCAAAAAAAAAACAAAAGTTAATACATTAAAACAAATACTCAACATTAAACCTCTAAAATTACAAACATAAATGATAAATTTAATTTTATCAACAACAAACAAACAAACCATTTCAAAATTATAAAACATACTAAAAATATTAACTATCGAAAGGAACTAGATTCGATAATCTTTTCAACCATATAAATAACCTCTTCTAATTTTAGTCGTACGATTTATGGAGAATTTCTGATGTCACTATCATTGTTGTTTTTGAAAACAATCTGCAGTCTTTTCTTCCGACCTTTGCTCGCTCAAAAATTAATAACTTCTAATATATAACTCAAAATCAAAAACCATTTGTTTTAAACGAATCTAGAATTCCGTATGGTTATAGAAATATAAGGCTCACATTCTGATTTATCTTGTAGAATTTATGGTGATTGTTCAAAGTCACTGCTAAACTGTTTTCTTAGATATCTGCTGTCAATTTTTTATGACCTTTCAACATTCAAATATTCATATCTTTTAAAATACATATCGAAATCGATCACCGCATATTTTAAACAAAACTAGACCGAATCACATTTACAACGATTTATAGACCACTTTCTAATTATTTTTATGGAATTTACAGAGAATTTCAAAACTTACTCCGGTCGGCCATACTCATGCTATGAGAGAGTAGATTTTTGTTGAAAAAATGGGTAAATTACCCTTATGGTCATCCAACTTTGTAAAATATTGGGATCTCTGTAGATATTTTTCGGGGATCTCCACGGTGATGTATACTGGTACGGTTCGATTATCCCCACGGTTCGAATATAGCAATCTTTGTCCCCATCCCCATTTGAGCTTCAATGATAAAACTTCCCCGTTCTTATCCCTGTAGGTAAAGATTTCAGTTATTTTCTATACATGTTGGTTCGGATCCTCTTGATTTTCGGTTATTCCCTATTCGATTGCCACCCTTAAATAATATAGAAGGCAAAATCTAGTAAACATCTTATATGCACATGGGACGGCGATATTTATGCTGATTCCTAATTGCTTGGCACATGAGCTGATGAGCTCACCAACCAATCATCAAATGTCGGTGTAGCATTGTGAAACAATGAATGATAAATGATATATGCGCACACATTCCAATATTTGTTATAATAAATTTATGTATTACTCGAATTAAATTAATCAATTAATTGAATAATTGTAGTAATACCAAAAAATATCAAACAATGTCGTAATTATATTAAGCATCACCTTGCCAGAAAACAATTTAAATTGTTTATTAATTACTAATGAAGTGTACCATCAACCAGTTAGTTTAATGAGATAAAACATTAGGTCTCTTAAAAACATTCAAAATTTAGATCTTGTCGTTATGAATTATGTAAACTTGTTTGATAATAAGGTCGCTCACATAGTCCTTATAGTACTCGATTTGGATCATAAAATCCCGGTTTAAAACTTGCAATATATAGTGAGACAATATATGCACTTTATTTTTGAATAAGGCAATATGTACACTTTTAGATAAAAGAGCTATATATAGGGTAAAGGTGTTTAAAAATACCCGACTCGACTGCTCGAAAATAAATAACTAGGTATTTATTTAGAATTCATTTTTTACACGGGTCGGGTACCTGACCTACCATTTCTCGGGTCGGGCTCGGGTCACAAAATTAAGAATTTTCAGGTACCCGATTACAACCGAGTACCCGAATATATTTGAATTAATATTTTTTATATTCAATATACATATTTTTATATTAAACTAATAAAAAATCTTATTTTTTTATATTTTTTATATTTAATAAATGCATATATTTATATTAAAGTAATAAAATATTTTTATATTTAAAATAAATATATTTTTATACCGGTGTCTAAATACCTAAATTTTTGGGTACCCGCAACTTTCAGGTACCCGACTAATGGGTACCCGCAAAACTCGGGTCGGGACACGAGCCACACTTTAAACTACCTGACGATCCGAGTACCTGATTATCTAGGTACCCGCATTTGAACACCCCTAATACAATGAGTATCTTTTAGGTCTATTTTCTTGTCTATGTTAAGGTTTGTGGTTGTTCCTTCTAATGATGTTGTATCAAAGGTTCAAATTTATTTTTTTTATTGAGAGTGTTAAGAGTCTCACCCAAAGTAAGGAATATCGTATCAATGGACATGTCGTTTTTTCTTTGATATCGGTAGATACCGATACCAGTGTGTTCCAATGTACCGTTTCGAATTAGGTTCATTAACATAATTAAATGATTATAGTTTATTTTTTACATGTAATTATGAAAAAATAATTAATACAATAAAACAAAATTGGTTTAAAATATTAAAAACCTCGTGCCAACCGATAATCATCAATATCGATTGATATCGACTGAAAAGAGTTGAAATTGTTGAAAATTTTATAATTTTAGAGCTTTGAATTAGAAATTGATCTAAACGTTATTGAGAAAAATGTGGAACCAAGTGGTGGTTCGTAAATGTGCAGACGTGCACGACGTGAATAACATAAATGTCCGAACCGGACGGGTCCTACTTGGGCCTGCAGATATTTTGACCCAAAATTAAAATAAAATTTTCCTCAAATAAGAGCATATATTTTTCAAATTATATCTTGGAATTAAAATGATAAATATTAAAAGATTCTTTTAATTCTGACATTAATTTTAGAAAGTGCTCTTTAAAGACTCATTAATTCTCATGCTCCATTATGTCAAAAGTTTTCTTATACCCCTCGTGAAACTCCTATAAATACCATGTAAGCCTACTATGTTGAACACAACTCAAAAACACAAATTTTTCTATTGGTTTACTCTTGATTTTCAAAAATTAGTTTTTGGTGATAGAAGAAGGCAATGTTACAGTTCGCTGATCCTGTAAGTGTGCTACTGATGTGTTCATTCCGTTGTATCATGAGAAATAGATGTTACTAATAAGAATAGTTGACAGCTAGAGGTTGGTTAATTAGTTACATCCTAGCTGGCATTGTAGTTTGACTTTTTTATTCTTTTCTTTTAGTATAAAACAGACCGTTTTTGTATATTTTTGTACATATGAGTTTTATCTTTTAATAAAAAGGTTTTCTTTTCTTTCACTCGTCTGATTCTCTCTCTCGACTCGTTCCCAATTCCCAAACCTTCCAACCCTAAATCAAAAAACCATTCACAATTTCTAAACCAAGAAACTGTAAATTCAACATGGTATCAGATGAATCTTCGCATTTCCATTCTGAATTGCTTCGATTCAAGAACGATAATCCTTCGGATGAATATTACATTCATCCCAATAAAAAACCGAAATTGGTTCTAACTTCTTCTCTTCTAAACGGTGGCAATTATCACAGCTGGGCACGCTCGATGAGAATGTCTCTATCTCCAAGAACAAATTTTCGTTTGTCGATGGCTCGATTAAAGAACCCAAGAAGGATGATCCCAAATACCAGGCGTGGATGAAGTGCAATAATCTGGTGTTATCTTGGTTGCAGCGCGCGTTGAATCAAGAAATTGGGCAAAGTGTACTTTGGTTCGATCATGCCTATGAGCTGTGGAAAGACCTTTTCGACCGATTCAATCAAGGAGACCTAATTCGTGTTTTCGATTTGCTCCAGGAATTTTATTCCTTGCAACAAGGTATACTTTTAATCTCTGCTTATTACACTCAATTGAACTCCTAGCTGTCAACTATTCTTATTAGTCACAGGCCTCAACGATTTTGCTCATATGTATTGATGTTCAAATACAAGTAAACGGTTTCAATTTACTGATTTTAATATTCGATTTATATTACG
This sequence comes from Hibiscus tridactylites, assembly GCA_958450335.1. Lineage (NCBI taxonomy): Eukaryota > Viridiplantae > Streptophyta > Magnoliopsida > Malvales > Malvaceae > Hibiscus > Hibiscus tridactylites. The sequence goes on along the minus strand of OY288281.1, from coordinate 16,840,776 downwards.
AATATTCATGTATTTATTTTATATTATGTTCGATTCAGTAATAATATCCGTATTTGATTTTACTGTTTATTTATTTCTTAGGTTATTAAAGTTTTTCCAACAATCTTAAGACAAATTCTTTTCTAGTTTTAATCCAAGACGAATAGATTACCGTGTCTAAGGCAATTGTTCATACCGCAACGAGGTTTACTTTTGTTTATTTCCTTTTTTTTTAATTTTCATACTATCCTAATGTTGCCAGGGAATAAACTAAAAGTTTATGCGTATGAAAACGATAAAGGAAAGCCTAATGTTGCTAATCGATAAGGAGCTACATGATAGAGTCTTTTGTATGGCTTTAAACCGAGGGCAACGAGTTATATTGGATATTGGCTATTCGAATGGAGATGGATTAATTGTGATAGCAAATCTCTAACTTGATGTTCCAAGTTTGGAATATATTATTAAGGTAAATTCTTAAATCATTGCACTATTAAGGTAATTTTTAATATTCCTTAATAAGTTTATCAAAAAAAAATTAACTTTTAATGATTTATGTAAATACCTTTAATGGTAATATTAATACCTTGGATTATGATATTATTATGGCATGTATTTTAAGGTAATTTATTCCTTATAATGTTGGACCTTTAATATTGAATTTTAAATTTGGAATGAAAAGAAATATCTTGTGTCTTATACAATAATTATTATATATTTAATAATTTATTATTGTTTGTGTTTTGGAAATACTGTGGATTTTATTTTCGTACTAATAATATTTTTCGAGAAATTTTATAGAGACGAACTTTTGATCTATTTTAGAAAAATAAGATGTCGTAAATAATTTGTTTTGGGATTTAATTCTTGCCGTTTTAACGGATTTACTTGATATTCCTTTCCAAACAAGAATCAACGAAAGTAAAATCAAAGGATTGTTTTATTTTGATTTCTATTTGTTAAACAGAATCGGGTTGCCTTGATATCTATGTTTCGGGTTTTAGTGCTAGTAATCTCATCGTTTAACAAAAGATATAATATGAAATAAGAGAGATAAATCATTGAATTTATTTCTCCGTTAGAATCTTGCGTTGATTCTAACTTTGTAAGAAAAATAAATCGATGAATTTATTTTCTTGGAAATCTTGTATGATTCTACTTTGAAAAAAAATCGTTGAATTTATTTTCTTGAGATCTTGTATGATTCTATTTTAAAAAACGAAATAAATCATTTATGACTCTACTTTGTAAAAGAAAATAAATCATTGAATTTTTTCTTGAGAATAAACTGTTGAATTTATTTATTGAAGATCTTGTTTGCAAATTGAGAACTTGTAAATAAATTTATTTTCAGGTATTAAATTCTTGTCGTTTTAACGAGTTTACTTTATCTCCTTTCAAACAACGTGGACAAATCTGTTTTAATAAAAATTGTCATTGAAAGTAAAATTGGTTACTTATTCTGTACGACAAAATCTAGAGCGTTGATTTCGACCGAGGTCTTGAATCACAACATGGAAAATTTTTGTTTTTCATGTCAAAAATTAAATTCTCAAAACCTAGTCTAATGCACGTTATGAAGTATACAATGTTTAAAAATGACTAACGAATTGTAAGGGTCGTTGGACCATAAATACAAAATGAAAGATGTCGGTACTAAGAAATTCTTAGTTACCAAATTCTTAATGATTTATTTGTTGTGAATCAAATGCAATGACTTTAATTGACCACTCATGATATTCTTGCAAAAGAAATGTTGATAAGTTGATCCGTTCAAGCGTTAGTCATTTAAAAAGCTAACCCATATTTAGAACGACTTCAAGCATAAGAGAATGTGATCCATAAACAGATGATTGAAAAATCAATATGAAAGTGCATGTGTAGGATTGGTTCTTTAAACGACCTGGTATTTAAGCATGCATAGTACACCACTTCTCTTTTCATAAGTTACCTACTTGGTGCATTGTTCATTATTACGTTTAATAGATTCATAATCTATATTCCTGGTTTGTGACTATGAGTCACAATAGAAAAACAATGAGATTTAATGTAAAGAATTTTAAAATGTGGCAATAAAGAATGTTGTCTATTTAACTATGTTAAATTTGGTCAAATATCTAAAAGAGAAGATTATTTTTAGAGATGATAAGGTAAATGTCGTTACCACCTTCAAATGTTGCAAAGGTAAATATTGTTCTGACAAATATTGTCAGGGCAAATGGAAGTAAAAAAAAGGACATCAAGGAAATAAATCATAGACAAGGTCTTATCTGAGACCAAAAGGCGATGTGTTCAAGAAACAAAATTTTATGAAAAATGCTTCAATTGTCATTAGATGGGAAACAAGTCTTCGGATTATAGACTTCAAACGAGGTCAATGTTATTAGCGTAACAATTGACATGACAAAATATTGTTTGAAGGAGTACATTTATTACCTTCATTAACAATAGTACGAAAATAGTATTATGTGCATGTGGTTAAAAGCAAAGATAAAATTATAGAAAAAATTGTTCTCTATAAACACGATGTTAAAACTCAAATTTAATTAAAAGGTTAAGATGAGGAGAAGTTCTATATGAGTAACGTTGGTACTATAATGTGCCTAACATGCGGGCGGAAGTTGTTCTATAACCTTATTACCTTTTAAATAAAGTTTCCCACAACTAAATAGATAAGACACCATATGAGTTATGGAAGGAAATAAACTCTTTCTACAAGTACTTAAAAATGTAGGGTATCCTGCAAAGGTAATAATTTCATTACCAAAGTAAAAAAAATAAATCTCAAAATGGGGGACTGTATTTTCATTGACTATGCGGATCATAGCAACATATATCAATTTTTTTTTGTGTAAATTAAAGAACTCTGATATTCATAAAAATGTAAAAATAAAATCAAAATTTCTATATTCTCCAATATATTCAGAGACAGAGTCAAAAATCGAAATCGTAAAATATAATTGATCATAAAAAATAGTAATAAAATTTAAATAAATTGAAATTATAAATTTAAACAGATGATTTTTTCATTATATTTTTAGTAAAAAAATTAGGGCCCGCATACAAATAGATCCTATAATACTTTTACCTGTCAATGAAAATTCTATCCGATCGAGGGAAAAATAACCAACTGACAGGAGGTCATAAATGAAATAAATTGACCACAATTATAAAGGTTTGACCAGTTCTTGCTTGCAAAACAATGGTCAACAACCTCAACACTATAAATACGTTTATTTATTTATTAGTGAGTAAATTATGTAAATAGTCCCTCAATTATAAGAAATCTTCGGTTAGAGAAAATTACAAAGTAAGCATCCGACTAAAATAAAAAAAATAACATGTTAATCATTTTCTATTAAAAGATTAACATATAATATTGGCATAATAACAATTTAGTCTTTAGTTTTTATATATTTTTTTATTTAATCTTAAGAGTTAATTTTTTAGAATTAACATTTCAATTTTCTTTCAATTTAATCCAAAAATCTCATACTAAAGTTTTATTTTGAATTTTTAATTTGATCCTCAAATCTTCACCTTCTTTGGATATGCGGTGGGAGAATTGATTTTGGTTCATCGTGATTTTAAGAATTGATTTTGTATAAAATTGATTATAAAGTAACGTGATTTATGTTTTGGATTTTTTTTTCTTAAAAATCATGATTGTGTAAAAATATAGTGTAAAAATCACGAAGAAACACAAAAGCTATTAACATGTAGCTTTTCCCAAAATCACGTTTGGTGCCCAGAATTGATTTTAGATTTTTACATCCAAACATATGGGCATGACGTTCGAGACATAAAATCTCGATTAAACGGGATTTTGGCCCTCCCACTGCAGCAACAAACACACACGTACATCAAGGCTAAAGTTTTATTTTGAATTATCTTGCACGTCCGGTCACAGATCTACGATAATCACAGAAATGAAACAGTTCCACTTAACACTCTGTCGGTCCATCTCTAAATTTAATACGGGGTCGATAATGTGGTGCTTTCTCTAGAGTGTAAAAGTTGAAGTGGGAGAACTCAGACACTGTTTACGTAATTTAGCCTTTTTTATTTTATGAGTCGGTGTTGTGTGGGGTTGAGTAATTTATAAAACGTTAATTTTTGTCTGTCTCGAGTTTGGAAACTTGGCCATCAAGTAATACAGAGTCAAAACTTTGTTTCTTAACCTTAACATTTTCCACAGTTTCATGATCCTCGTGCTTACCTGTTTTTAAACCACCCAACGTTGTTTATTTATTTATTTTAAATAAAGTTTTAATTGTCTTTTACAACATTAAAATTTAAGATTTAAATTTAAAAAGGAAGAAAATAAAAGTTATTTAATAGTTAAACATGATATTAATTTTAATTAAATAATTTATTATAAATTCTTTATCACTTTACACGTGATACATATAATTTAGTCTTTTTATTTTAATTTTGTATAATTAAGTTTTTTATTTTTATAATATTATATAAATTTATTATTGATTGAGAACCGTATAACTAATGTTTTGATATAATAATTAAAAAATGTTTTGGACTAATTTGAAAAGAATTTAAAACATGTCTTTAAGTCCAAACAACTTGAAAATAAGTTTGAGGCTTTTTAAAAGGTTTTTGGAAAAGTTTTTAATGCTTTAAAGTAGTCAAACTTGACTTTTCAGCAAACTCGTACCGATACAGTATACCCCGTATCGATACCTTTTCGCCCAAATTTTGAATCTGCCAAAACCCGTACTAATACGGGTGAGACCGCATCGATACGGATAGGGATCGTTTTGATACGCCCCTTAAGCGTACTGATCCCTGTTTTAACAACCCCAACGGCTATTTCCTAACGGTCTTTTAAATGACATACCGTACCGATACGCCCTCAAGCGTATCGATACGCTTAGGCTGACAAAGAGCCCAACGGCTAGTTCTAAAGAAGGGAGTACCGATACGCATCCACGCGTACCGATACGGTTGCTGCAAAACTGTATTTATGGTGGGAAATAAAGTCTCCAACGGCTAGTAACGACTACAAACTCAATTAGGAGTATAAAAGGGACCTCCAAGCATCAAGTAATGGTTAATGCTTATTTTGTCAAACATCATATGATCACAAATATGTCTTAGTGTCTAATTGTCAATTTCTTGTATAGGCAAACACTAGTGAGCCAAAATTGTTATATTTGCTCAAGTGTTTTAGGATTGGGTGAGAGCTTAATTGTGCAAACAAATACCTATTAGAGGGATTTGAGTTTGCTTATTTTTTATATCTTTGTAAAGAGGGTTGATCAAGGCTTTGGGTAGAAAGCTTGATCGGTTTTGTAAGGGTTTCCTCCTAAGCCTAGAAAAGGGGACGAATCAATAGTGGATTGATTGGAAATCCTTAGTGGGAAGCTAAGGTAGTGGATGTAGACCTTGGTTAGAAGGTTGAACTACTATAAATCATCTTGTCTTTTATCTTTTTAGCGTCCACACCTCTATCACCCAAAATTCCACTTCTCCACCACTTGGCGAGCAATAACGGTTGAAGGAATCGAGCACCTTAAAACCCAACAAGAACGTATAATTGACTTTTTTATGAACATACAATTTAATATAATGTTTATACTATTCAGACTCTTTATCACCTACAAATAAGAAAATATTAAATATTTAAGTATGTTCGATTTTACGTCATCTTATCTATTGTTACAACAATATGTCAATCGAGTTAAATTGAATCTATATGTAATAAAATTTTTACATGACTTTGACTATATCATTCAATAATATTTTTTTAGAAATTGAAAAAATTATTTATTCTAAAAAAATTCTCCATAATTCGTACGAGTAAAATTAGAAGAGGTGATTTATACAGTTGAAAATATTATTGAATCTAGTTCATTTTAGAATAAACGGATCTTGATTTGGAATTCTAGATTATTAGCTACACATTTTCTTTTAAAGGTAGAGCATACTTTTATATTTCAACAGTTAATAATTTTAGAACTAATGTTTTGATATAATAATTAAAAAATAGTTTTAGACTAAATTGAAAAGATTTCAAAATTGCCTTTAAGTCCAAACAACTTGAAAATAAGTTTGTGGATAGTTTAAATGGTTTTGGCAATGTTTAAAACGTTTTTAAGTAACCAAACCAGACTTTTCAAGGTAACCGTTTCGAAACAAGGGGACTTGTATCGAAACATTTTGAAACTACCAAAACCCGTACCGAAACAGGGCTTGCCAATTTCGATACGGAGGGTCTTCCTTTCGAAACAACCCTTTGGTTCTTTGATACGCCCAACGGTCAAAACCTCCCCAACAACTATTTTCCCAACGGCTTTTTAAATTGCAGCTCAACTATCGCCCGTTCCAAAATGGGGTTGCTACCGTTTCGATACGGACAAGAGAGTTTTGAAACGGTCAGAGGCGTTTCGAAACGGCTTGCTGCATCAGACTTCAACAGCTAGTTCTGAAGAAAGGCGTTCCGAAACAGGTTCGATTGTTTCGAAACTGACGTCTGCAGAACAACATTTATGGTGGGAAATAAAGTCTCCAACGGCTCTAAAACAACCCCAACGATCCTCAACGGCTACAAACTCAATTAGGAGTATAAAAATAACCTCCAAGCATCAAGAGAAGACTAATGCTTCAATTGTCAACATCATAATGATCAAGAAATTGTCTTAGAGCTTAATTGTTCATTTTCTTGTATAGACAACACTAGTGAGCTTAACATTGTTATAGTTGCTCAAGTGTTTAGGTTTTGGGTGAGGGCTAAATAATGCAAACAATTACCTATTAGAGAGTGAATTTGTGAGAGAGAGCTTGATCAAGCTTTGGGTAGAAAGCTTGATCGTTGTAACGGTTTCCTCATAAGCCGAGAAAAGGGGACGAAATTCAAAGAGTGAATTTGTTGAAATCCTTAGTGGGAAGCTAAGGTAGTGGATGTAGGTGCTTGTTAGAAGGCCAGACCACTATAAATCCTTGTGTCTTTTGTCTATTTTTCACTTCTCACAAATTCACCTAATTATCCAACTTCTTCACACTTGGCGAGCTAGAACGGTTGAAGGAAATCGAGCACCTAAAAACCCAACAATTGGTATCAGAGCTTGGCTCAATTGAAGAGGATTAACGCTGTATTGAGGCGATCCAGCAAGCTCAATCATCATTTTAAACAACCGGCTCAATGGCGCAATCCATCGACAAGCCACCCTTCTTCGACGAGACTAATAATGCTTATTGGAAGACGAGGATGATGTTCTTTGTCAAATCTAAAGATTACGAGCTTTGGGATATCATTGAAGATGGCTCGTTCGTACTAAAAGAAAGCAAGCTGGAGTGAAGTGCCGACGATCGTAAGAAGATGGAGCTAAATTGCAAGGCTTTGCACTTCATCTTTTATGCACTTAGCCTTAACATATACGAGAAGATGTCTTCTTGCGAGAGTGCCAAAGAAGTTTGGGACAAGCTCGAAGTTACATACGAGAGGACAAACGAAGTAAAGGAGACCAAGATCGGCCTCCTTAACCTAGATTATGAAAACTTCAAATTGATCCGGAAGAGGACATTGAGAAGATGTTCCATCGATTTTCCACCATCACTAATGGACTCAAAGGTTATGGAGAAGTCATTCCGGAAGAAAAGCTTGTCCAAAAACTTATCTATTCTCTTCCCAAGTCATGGGACTCAAAAAGGACCGCCATCATCGAAGCAAATAATTTGAAGACCTTGAAGCTTGATGAACTCATGGGGTTACTTCTCACTCACCAAATCATGAAGAAGGATAAAGAAGAGGAGAAGAAGAAGGGGGAGATAAGAAATATGGGGAAGAAGAAGATCATGGAGCTAGGCATCCATGCAAATGTCATGGCTCTCAAAACCTCCAAGTGCAACTATGTTGATACAAGCGAGGAGGAGGATGAAGAAGAAGAGATAATTTATCTCTTCAAGAAGTGTGCCCCTTTCATTAAGAAATCAATGAAATAATTTGAATATGCGTCTATGAAGAAGAAGAAGAGGGCAAGCACTTCAAGCCATAAGAAGAAGGCATATGTGGCTACATAGAGTGATGAAGACTCCACCGACGATGAACAAGCCAACCTTTGCCTTATGACCATCGATGAAGATTCAAGGGCAACTTATTATTCATCTACTTCATGTTCATATTCCTTTGATGAATTACAAGATGCCTTCGATGATTTGGTTTTAGAGTTTAAAATTCACATTTTGAAAAACAAGAAAATTGTTTCAAATTTGAAAATTCAAAATGAATTGATTTCTAAAACCAATATTAAACTTAAAGCAAAACTCAATGAGTTTGAGAAAAAAAATACGTTAATTTACAAAATTTGCTTCAAAAAGTTCAAGAAAAATGTGGTAAATTGATTGAAGCTACTTGGTCTTCCGAGATAGGGGATCTCATTTCTAAACTTTCTAAGATGAGTGATATTCTTAAGACGTAGAGTCGATCAAACAAAATAAAAGGTAGAAAGACTTCTAATTCTTTAAAGCAAAAAATAGTAGAGCTTGAGGATGTTGATCCGAATGATGATAATTTAACGTAGTTACTGGATGTCAAAATTGCTCTTAACATGAAAGCTGATAAAGAACTCTTTTAGGAATAACAAGCCCGTGTTAATTGGTTAACAAAAGTTGACCGCAACACCTCATTTTTTCATCAATGGACATCTTTTCACAAAAACAAAAAGTCCTTTAAAGGCTTATATGATGCTGATGGTCGATGGGTTTGTAAACCAAATAGTCTCAATGAGAAGAAAATTCTTTTTTTAAGATTCTATTTTCATCATCAATCGTTTCTGATGGATAAAAATTCTAGATCTTATTAAACCAATGGTGATAGGTTCTATGAATATAGATCTTTTTCCGACTTTAGTAGTGAGGAGGTTTACAATGGGACCTATGAAAGCTTCAAGAGAGGATGAATTTCTAGCCCCTTTTTACAGAAGTATTGGCTTGTTGTTAGAGAAGAAGTGACACAATATTGCCTCTCGGCTCTTAACGGCCTTGTTAACATCGGGGATATTAACAACATCAATATTGTGCTAATACTGAAAGTTGACAAACCTACAGCCATGAACCAATTCAAGTCCATTAGCTTATGTAATGTCATCTATAAGATTATCACCAAAGTTTTGGCAAACCTACTCCGAGTTACCCTTGATGCTTGTATTGATGAAGTGCATGAAACATTTGTTCTATGGAGACAACTCTCAGATAATGTTCTTATTGCCTATGAAGATTTGCATGTTATGAAACTCAAGAGAGTCGGATCAAAAGGAAATTTTGCCCTAAAGCTTGATATGAGCAAAGCATGTGATATGGTACAATGGTCTTTCCTACAGAAAGTCATGCTTCGAATGAGGTTCCATACTGATTGAATTCATCGTGTCATGCAATATGTCAAATCAGTCTCTTACTTCGTATTTTTTAATGGTTGCTCGGGTGAGAAATTTGCTCATACTAGATGTTTAAGGCAAGGGGATCCTCTTAGCCCATACCTCTTTCTTATATATTATGAGGGCCTTTCTACGTTACTTAACGCAGTTAAAACTTATGGAATACTGCAAGGGTTAAAGGTGGGCCGAAATGGGGGTACCAATCACACACTTATTTTTTGCTGACGATAGCATTCTTTTCAGTAAAGATTCTAAGAAAGGGGATTTGTTGATTAAAGATCTAATTAATGTATATGAAGAGGCATTTGGACAATGTATCAATTTTGATAAGTCTCTTATTTACTTCACCAAGAATGTTTCCTCGAGTACTAGTGCTCAAGTTGGGGATTTTTTGGTGTTCGGGTTGCTTCGACTCTAGAAATTTACCTTCGATTACCGAATATGGTGGGTCGAAGCAAAAAGGAAGCCTTTGTACATAATAAAGATGAAATAAATAAACGAGTGGATGGTTGGAGCACAAAATTTCTTTAAATGGGCGATAAGAAGGTCTTCATTAAGTCAATCCTTCAAGCAATCCTAGTGTATGGTATGCAACGCTTTTTGTTCCTAGCTTCTTTATGTCATGAACTTGAAAAATATAATCTCTAAGTTTTGGTGGAGAAATAGTGGCAAAAAAATGACATACATCGGGTTAAATGGCATCATCTTTGTCTTCCTAAATCCATAGGTGGGATGTGATTTCGAATTTTGGCTAAATTTAACATTGCTTTGCTTCCGAAACAAGGGTGGCGTATCCTCAATAGACGATTGTCTTTTAGCAAGTGTTCTAAAGACAAGATACTTCCCAAATTTTTGCTTTATGCATCCAGCAACTTAAGACATCTCTTACCTTGGAGATCTTCTTCATCATCACTCCGAATACTTCTATGATTGCTTCCTGTGTTCCCGAATGATTATTATTCAATGTTTTTGACTTGTTTCACAGAAGAAGTTTGTTATCTTTTTTTGTTAGTGTTTTTTTTGTATTACATTGTTTTATTTTTTGAAAGGGTTTTTGCCTTCTTGAGTTCTCTTTTTTTTCCTAAATTTCTTTGGACCGATTTTATTTTTTTATTGTTTTGTTTTGTTTTTCTGTTACCGTTGGTCTTGGTCTGGTGACTTCTATTGTAACCCTCTTTTCTTTAATATGATCATATTTGTTCGAAAAAAAATTAAAAGGGTTATTTTTATAACAGTCTCTGCAATATTCGATCTCAATAAATCGAATATTGTTATAATAAGAAAAAGGAAGCGTGTATCGGAAGCAAACACCGGAAAGGAGAGGATATACTAAAACCGCGTAAAAGTGCATGTGGTTTGGAAGACTGATGAAAAAGGCAGCCGTTGGATTTGACATGTAGGATTCTAAAAGAGACAAAAAAACACGTGTAATTAGATGGTAGGCTGGTCTGTCCCGACATCGGCCGTGATTCGGGGACTGGGGGGCGTGTTTGTATCGTGGTCAATGTGGTTTTTATTACAAAATACAAACAAACTAAAAATGCAGGCAGCAGACAAAGCTGGGGGAATTTTGATTTAATTTACAACTAAATTTTCCTTTTTTTTAGAATTATGGACGGTTTTGTAAAAAAAAAATCATGGGTAAACTTGATTTCGGGTTGATTCATTATTCTTTTGATCTTTCACTTTTAACATGGGTATAGTACATAAATGATCACTAAACTATTCCCAAAAATATAGTTAAGTGAATGACGTGACAAATATAAAAATGTGAATAATAACACATTTAATTTTTTATATTTACACATTTAATCAATTTAGTCCTAATTTAAATCTCGTTATTGATGTCTAAATTGATTGAGTGTGTAAATTTTGAGGATTAAATGCATTGTTATACAAATTTCAGTAACTGTCATGTCACCCAGTTAACGGCTCAATGACCATTTTGCAACAAAAACTTAGTTTAATACCCATTATGTAACTTTTGAAAGTTTGGTGACTATTTTGTATTTTCGGGATAGTTTACTGAAAATTTATGTACTTTACCCTTTTTAATATTAATATGTCAGGAATTTTAAAATATATATTAATATTTATTTATTTTATAATTAAATTTAACATTTTTATTTTATAAAATTTTAAAAATTAAAATTATTTTATCAAAATTTAGATAAGTCGAATCGGATTATTCCGATTCATACACAGATTTAAATACGTTTGAAATGATAGTATATATTGTCGGCAAAGATAACTTCAAGAGGTACACAAAATGAAAAAAAAAAACAAATTTCTTTCTTCATTCTTAAAAAAGGCATGTTTTCTTTTTTATTCAAAATTACATTTCTTGGTTTAATTTAATAATAATAATAATAATAATAATAATAATAATAATAATAATAATAATAATAATAATAATAATAAAACACTCGTCAATTTGATAATGAAAATTTAGATAAAATAGTAATAGCATTAGCATACAATTATAGATAAAAAAAAGAATTCGTTTAATGGTTCTAATGAAAAAAACGAGTGTTGTTATCTCTTGATGACTCAAACTAAAGTAATTTGTCTACATAGTGTGTACACTATTAAAGGACTAAAATTAATAAATGAATGAATACTATCTTCTAATAATACTAGACCGTTCAGAAAAATTCAGTATAGTAAATTAAAATTTCCAACAACAAAAAACAAGACAATCCACACCTTGCAAACACTCAATTGCATAATTCTATCATAATTAGCAACCTTTCTTCTTGTGGTAAATTACTGAATTTGTATTATCCATGAAAAGCAAAAATTGCTTTTACAATTGTGTGAAATGAATTTGTTCTGCTAAGCTGTCTTATAAATTATGTCGACCACCCAAAAATGTAAGAGAATATTTTACACAACATTCAAAATACTAATATGGAAACTTAATTAAGAGTTAGTCCAAATCTATTAATTGTTTAAACTATCCACCTAATTAAGTATATTTTTGTTAAATGTTGATGGACAATATAAGTGTCAGTAATTTAAGGTGGTTCACTGCTTTTAATTCAGACGAAGAATCAGTGTGATAGTCGTTGAGAATTTAGATATGGTAATTTTTTTTACTATATGACAACGGTATATTATTAAAAATTATAGAAGATATTACAAATACAACGCATTTAGAAGAGAGATAATAAGGATCACTCTACTAAAATTTTATACAACCCAAAAGTGTAAAGAAAAGTAAATATTTTCGTAGAAATTAGCATATCATCAAAATTCAGAAACCTTTCTGAATCTCTTTGTCTCTCTCTGTGAGAAAGGACTCATTTGGTCAGAGGTGTTGATGATTTGTGGTGGATCGTTAATGGAGATAGTGAAATACAGAGAATAGAGAAAAGGGGGAAAGTGATTTTATTAGAAATAGAATTTTAACGGGTATGTTTGTCATAGCAAAAGGTGGGTTTATATAACCCAAACTTATAACAAAAATACTAACAAACTTAACAAATTAATGGGCTGAAACAACTGGCCCAACTGAACACAATACTAACAAACTTAACAAAATACTAACTATTTTATTTTCTAACATTCACCCTGCTTTCTTCTTTTTCCGTCTTCTTCTTCTTTTTCTTTTCATTCTTTGATATGTATCTCAGCTTCCAAAGCTGGTAGTGGCTTGATCGTTCTTTGTTTCTACCTTTCCTTGAACAGATGATCAACTTGTTCTAAACTTCTTCGTTTTCTTCTCATTCTTTGATTGTCTTTCTCAGCTTTCAAAGCTGGTAATAGCTTGATCACTCTTTGTTTCTTCCTTTCCTTGAACAGGTGATCAGCTTGTTATAAATTTCTTCGTCTTCTCATTTTTTTTATATGTATCTCAGCTGTCAAAGCTGATAATAGCTTGATCACTCTTTGTTTTTTCCTTTCCTTGAACAGGTGATCAACTAATGATTTCACAGTAAAAAAAATTCTTGTAGAATGATAAGAGTAACATATTGCTACCACCAGAATCTGATGTTGTGTCAAATGTAATGTTAACTCTAGCTTGTAAAAAACTTCCAAAAATTCGAAGCACCCGGCAATGAAGCATCATACCAATTGACCACCCAGTGAAACAACAATTGAACCACAAATTACTTGAAGCCAACAACTACTGAGGGTCCAAATTCATCCACTTATAATGCCAAAAAGAAAACCTTAAAGCTAATATTCTGTGTATTATGTGTCTGCAAGGCATCCCCAAGCTTACAGCATGCCTATCCAGCAACCTAGCATTAGTGAACACCCCACGGGAATCCCTTCAAGCCATCCGTAGACTTCTTCTAATCCTACCATGGCTCCCACTCATTTAGCATACAACCCTATGAGGAATGCTCCTCTTGGCAAACCTGAAATGACTGCTGCCATCGGCCTATACAGAACATCAAATACCGACAATCCGCAACTAGTTCAGGTGCAGAACAGTCAGCATCAACAACTACTGAGGGTCCAAATTCATCCACTTATAATGCCAAAAAGAAAACCTTAAAGCTAAACACCAACAGTATACTTGAATCCCCAATTCAAAAAGAAAAACAATTACAAGAAATTGAAGCTGCCCAACGCATTGCCCTTTTATCCAAACCACAAACAACTACAGCAGAATTTGAATCAATCCCCATATGTCAGCATAGTATTCAAAACAAGAACAGTGAAACAACAAGGAGCAAAGGCTAGAGAACGGTTGTCGAACCAATACAGAGCAAACCACTACAGCATAACCTTCCAGAGTATAACACTCGATGCTAACAGAAATCATTATCTCACAAAGCAATCCACTGAATCATTAAAACAAAAAAGAAATGAAATTGAGAAAGTTCTCACCGAATCATTTAAAGCACAACCCACAGCAACGAAAGATTCAATTGAGCGCTCATAAAAACAGGAAACACCAATGAGATAAGCGCGAATGAAGGAGCAAACGATTCAAGCATGTAGGCGGACAATGACATTGAAACAGATACGGCAACACGAACGAAAAATGGAGACAAGGAATGAAGAGCAAAGCGTTGAATCGCTGAAATTATGTTGAAAGTGGACGAAGAAAACAGGACACCGATAAGCAATACCCGAACAACGTCGTGGATCTAACGCCGTAGCTCTGAAATAGACCAAGAACCGTTCACTCCTAAGCTGTTCGCAATCGGAACTGCTGGAACAAGATCGGAACACCACCGAGGCTCTGAAGCAAACAAGGCTGTAACAAGGGTAACACGAACGGAAGACGAATGGCAATATGGAAATCATTGCAGATCGGATGACAATAACAACAACGGAAGACAAGATGGCACCAAGATCTGCAATGGCTCTGATACCATGTGAGAAATGACTCATTTGGCCAGAGATGTTGATGATTTATGGTGGATCGTTAATGGAGATAGTGAAATACAGAGAATAGAGAAAAGTGATTTTATTAGAAATAGAATTTTAACGGGTATGTTTGTCATAGCAAGAGGTGGGTTTATATAACCCAAACTTATAACAAAAATACTAACAAACTTAACAAATTAATGGGCTGAAACAGCTGGCCCAACTGAACACAATACTAACAAACTTAACAAAATACTAACTATTTTATTTTCTAACACTCTCCAAACGAGACGCTTTACAGGGTGAAAAGGAGCGATGAGCGAACCAAACTATTAGGCAGATTGCTTCGCTACCCAGGTCTGATTATATCGTCAAACAACCATCAACCGAGTGGGGATCTATCTTTCTATGACCACCGACAGAATTAAAATCAGAAACAAGCGCCGTGAAAATCTCTGTACGAGCATCAAAGGACCGCTAAGGCATATTGAAGTCATGTCAAAATGACATATGAAACGAAACACAAAAAAATAAAAAAAATGCATGCCACAAAGGCAGGGGAAACGTGTGCTACAAAAATAGAAATTCTAATTAAAACAAAAAAAATAAAACAAACAACGAAGCCCGATAGTTGACAACTAATACTAAAATTGATCGTTGACCACTGATAAGAGAGAAAATATAAGAGAAATTTCTTGCAGTTGAGAGAGAAGTTTAGAAATTAAGATCAAACCTAAGAAGCGTATTAAAAATAGTTAAGAGAGAGAAGGGTTTAAACCTTAGATAAGGGGTGTTAATGTCACATAATCAATAAAAAGAATAATTACTATTTTGTATTAAATACAATAATAAAATATATTGCATTTACAAGTAAAAATATATTTGTTCGAAACTTGAAGATCATACTACTAAAAAGAATAATGACAGATTCCAAATATAGATAACAAAATAATATGAATTCAAAAAAGAATAATAATAATTTCGCGAGGGTGATGAGTTGGATACTCTGCTGACGCACAGATTGTGTCAGCATTCCATAACGCGGTTATTTTCTTTTTCCAGTTTTATAAAAAAAAGGAAAAATAAACTTTTGTTTCATTTTTTGCATTTCTTGTACGACAACAGCCATACAAGTTGGATACGTTGACGTGGCAGCATTTCCTTTGTAATTTTTTACCACTCTATAATCTTCTTACGGTGACTAATTATATTAAAATTCATATTTTTATATAAAAAAGGAAGATTGCTCATAATCGATATTAAAATTCAACCACAATTATAATTAAAAATAGGTTTAATATTAAAATAAGTGTTCAAATTATCATGTTTTTTTTTCTTTTAGACGCCTAACTTTTTTGTTTCTTTTAGGTGCTCAAACTATTATTTTTTGGTCAAAATAGTTGTCAAAACTATCATTTTTTTGTCAAAATAAGTGCATCAGTTGACCTTAAAAGGGACAAAAATAATAATTTGGGCACCTAAAAGAGGTAAAAAAAAGTTGAAGCACCTAAAAAGAAAAACGAGATAGTTTGGGCACCTAAAAAATTGATTTAGACACCTAAAAGGAAAAAACATAATAATTTGAACACTTATTTTAATATTAAGCCATAAAATTATAATTTTTGTTAGTTAAAAAATATATTTTAATACTAATTCATAATATTATAATGATAATTTTCCTTAGTTTTATATAATTTTTAAATAAAATAATAATAAAAATATTATTTTAAATCAAATAGAAGATTCATAAACAAATACTTGATTGCCGCTTCAACTGTAATACTCTTTTATTGAATAAAGAGATACTATATTTTTATACCAGGGTTTAAACTCATACAAAATGAGATAATATAAGTATTTTTAGTCACAAGTTCAATTAGTGAATCTCGCTTCAACGGTAATCTTTTGTTGAATTAGCTTTTACAAATTTAATTTTCCCTTATTTGTTTGTATAATGTTTGAACGATAAAAATTAATCATAATAAGAGTGGCTGGATGTAGTTTGATTGACATTCATGTTTTTACAATATACAAGAAGACGTGAGACCGAACATGATTAAACATTCAATATCTTTCGATGTATGTGTATGGTAGAGTCTAAGTAATATAAACATCTATGTAAAAATAACCATAATGTGGATATGAACTAAATAAATCTAAAACCTAAACATAAATATTTTTTGATTTAACTACCAATATCTATTCAATCAACTCACTAATTCAAATCGAATATTATAAAACTTCGTTACAAGAACGGTCCCAACCCAATTTTTTGCAGGAGACTGAACATAAATATTTTTAATGTCAATTCGAATCACAATTCAACCAAACCCAATCCATAAATAAATCCATTTACAAAACATATAAATTCTCTTACTCTAAAGTGAAATGCATCTCTTTCATTTACCCCAAATAACTCAACAAGCTAGTAATTCAAAGGGCATAGGAGTCATTTCAAGAAAAGAAAAAAAAACAACTGCTTCCAATTTTAAAAGGGAAAATCATTTAGTATTATTTATTTAGTAATAAAAAAAGGCGAACCGGTAAAAGAAGTAAAAAAAGACGGGTCCCCGTCAACGCGTACCCAAAAGGTGGACCCAAAAGAGAGGGGGCGGTCCATAAGCAATAAATGCGTCCGTCACCGGCCTCCCCCGTAATCGCCACGTATAGTACTCTCAACCAACCGGCTATTGCCGGTCAACCCCACCAAGCTCAGCTGTTCTCCAAATTCCCAACCCCATGTCTTTTCACACTTCAACACCCCCATTTTCTTACTCCTTTTTTCTTCTATAACTTTCTTCTTTTTATAAGATTAAAAAAGTTCTTTTTTTGGTGTAATGCAAACATAAAAACTTTGGGTTTCTTTTGTTTTTTAAGAAAATGGAGAATATGTGAAGTATATGGAGAACAAGAGAGAGAATCCCATGGCGAATTTGAGCTTTTCCGATGAGAATCCGGCGGTGGCAGCAGCAACTAGTTTCGGTGGTGGCATCTTTGACATGTCGGCATGTGATGGTATTAGTGGCGGAGATAACAAGTGGGGGTCTTTAGGTTTCATGGACTTGCTCGGCATCAGTCAAGATTTCATTGCTCCTTCTTTATTCGATTCCTTTCAGCCTCCACCACCACCACCGCCGCTGTCAACATCGTCTGAACTCCACCGACAACAATTACAAGGTCTTACATCGCCGGCTTCCACCGTGCCGGAATCTTCAGAGGTTTTAACCAATCCCACAACACCGAATTCTTCTTCCTTCTCTTCTTCATCTAATGAAGCTGCAAACGATATTCATGAGCCAACCAAAGCTGAAGATAACGAAGAACAGGAATTGGATCAAGACAAGACCAAGAAACAGTAAGCTTTTTTTGTTTCTCATCAATGTTTTCTAAGCTGTGTGTGTATATATATATAATGGGGTTTTCTCATTTGTGTTTTTGAGTAGCGTGGGATATGAACTTTTTGGCTTGTGTTTGCTGATTTTTGAGTTTTGCTTTTATGGGGTTTTAGGTTGAAACCCAAAAAGAAGAACCAAAAAAGGCAAAGGGAGCCGAGATTTGCTTTCATGACAAAGAGTGAAGTTGATCACTTAGATGATGGCTACCGTTGGAGAAAGTATGGGCAAAAAGCTGTGAAAAATAGCCCTTTTCCCAGGTATGTATATATATATAAATATATCAAAATCTAATCTAAATTCCCCTTTTTTGATATGGTCGGTCCCAAGAATTGAACTTTCATGTTCATACTAGTAGTCATTATGTTTGTAACTTCCTTTCAATCTGCACTTTGGCACAACAGGAGCTATTATCGTTGCACCAGTGCAGGATGTGGGGTGAAGAAGAGAGTCGAGAGATCGTCCGACGATCCGGCGATCGTCGTGACGACTTACGAAGGGCAGCATACGCATGCGTATCCAATAACTCCCCGCGGAGCCATCGGAATCAGTCTGGACCCCTCTGGTTTTAGTACTGTGCCAGAACCTCATTATCTACATCATCAGCAGCAGCAGCAGCAATTGCAACCCTACATATATAACTCATCGCCATCTTTGAAAATTAGTACTACAACTGCAACTACTTTCCCTAGTTTCCTTCAAGACAGACGTTTTAAGTTTAACACTCCAAGTTCTTCAGCTTCATTGCTTACAGACCGTGGGCTTCTTCAAGATATTATTGTTCCAACACAAATGAGGAAAGAGGCAAAGGAAGAACAGTAAGATATTAGTAGTTTTTAATCATAATTTTAATTGTATGTAGTTTCCTAATCCTTTACTAACTAATCTGTGGGGGATTTTATCTTTATATGAACAACCCCATTTCTCCTTTTTATTCAAATCTATTAGTATCTGTGTAAAATCATCACTCTTCTGCAGGTTGTACTTGGGTTGTTGTTTCTTGTGGATATTCTTTGTATTTAGAGAGAAATGAGTAA
Source organism: Hibiscus tridactylites (assembly GCA_958450335.1). NCBI lineage: Eukaryota > Viridiplantae > Streptophyta > Magnoliopsida > Malvales > Malvaceae > Hibiscus > Hibiscus tridactylites. Next base: position 16,821,651 of record OY288281.1, on the reverse strand, counting down.
TGGAAATGTTGGGTTTTGTTTATTTTTTTTGCTAATATTCTTCCATTTTGCTAATATTCTTCTTTCTCTCCTTGTCATTTGTGTGCATATTTTCAAGAGAGATAACGTAGATGGGAAGGAGTGTTTAGGGTTAGGGTTTTTTCATGAGGAAAAGTCGTAATGAAGACTTGTTATTATACTATCGTGACTTTTTGTATGGGTCAAAACACTTGAACTTCTAGAAAATGAAGGAGAGAGATATATATATAGGGCAGTGAAAACAATGTGTTCAAAGTTATATTATTGTTGAGATTCAATAATTGATTGAGTGGTTAAAGATGTTCATGTTATCATAAATCAGGTTTCGGATATTTGTTTGAGAAAAATGTAATTATCTCTCTACACGATAAAAACATGTTCCCGTTAGCCTTTTCCTTTTTAGATTATTGCCTTTTCTTCCTTTTTAAGCTATGGAAATTGGGGGTGGAAGTCAATGAATAATGGAATGGAACATATTACAAAGGAGATTTTAATGGATCATTTGTTGGAAAAGCCATAGATAACAGTATACTCAAACAGGTTTAAGCAAATAGAATTATTCGGTTCTGATCAATAATGTGGGTAATAATAATATAAAGAATCAACATACTCTCGTCGTCTAAACCAAGTTCGTGTTTGTGTTTTTTTTCCCCTTGACCCATAACTTAATAGGTGTTCTTGTCGGGATAAGAACCCAAGACCTAAGGGGAGGAGGGAGCAAATGAGGATGCTCTGGTCACTCGGCCATCGCAATCTCAGTTCGTGTTTGGTGGATGGAAAAAGATTTTGGTCCATTCATCTGTTTCTACGAGTCTAACCTCTAAACATGCTCAATTACTTGGCATGCAAGATATAATTAAAGGATGGTTATTAAGAAGATTAACTCTAAGGAGAGATGGCCATTGCCGGTTGAAGTCTTCTACACGTGAATTCACACATATATGAGCTTTCGTCTTACCTTATGTGGATTTCTTTTTAGATGTCTCTAGTTCATATCATGGTATGTTTTAGGTCTATTTCAGTTTAATTTTCAGTCTAAGCTATGTTACAATATTTATTTCTGATTATGTGTAAGTCTGATTATAGTTATCGAATATATTCTTTATACTTGTTTTTGTAAATGTAGCTGTACTTTTTGTCTCCTAAAAAAGGAATAATTCTTATCATGTATAGACCGGCATTTGCATATATTCAAAGTCTCAATGTATACACACTAGAATTTCATAAATGGAACTAAATAAAAGGGAAATCTTTTTTAAATCACTAAATATATAGCACAGTAAACTATTTAAGATCCTCCTCCCATGCATTATCTCGTGTCCATATGAAGATGTGAGAATAGAAGTAAGGCGCGTGAGAGAATAATTAAAATTACCGATAACTAGTTAATTTAGTGGGATGAGACATTAGATTCCTTAAACAAAATCAAAGACCCGAATTTTGATATTGTGAATGGGGTTGAGATGGTCCTCTCATAATGGCAATGTTAGTGTTTGTGTGTGTTATGACACTTATCCAGGAAAAATTATTATACGGTCATGGCTAACCACGTCATCCGTGGACCGTGGTCTCGTCTACTAAAAATTAACTAATTAATTTTTATATTTTCCATGTCATTTTTTTAAAGATGAATCTATTCACCTTTTTCTTCCATGTTGTAGCAATTAAAAGTTCGAAAATGTATTTTCCCATTTTTATAGAAAATTAATCTTAAGGGGATTTTTTCTTTTTTTAGAAATGCTACTATTTGAATAAAATATTGAGAGTCACCACCGACCATTAAAAAAAGTAGTCCGGACACCGTAAAATAAAACCAGAAATTTTTTAGAAATTTGAGTTCAGGAGTCAGTTACGGAAGGGGAAGGTTTAGCACCCCACGCCGCCCAAAATTGGTACCTAACGGTTCGTAATATATTTATTAGAAAAATTTAAAAACTCGGCCCAATTTAATAAATCATTTCCGAATGCATGAATGCATGGTCATACGAGACAGACAACCGCACTCGCAGTCCACGATATCAAAGAGATGACGCCCAAATGTTTGGGACGACACTCCTACTAGAATATCGGGACTATGAGCACTAACGTTAAATAAATTATCTATGACATATAAACGTGTGTAAAACTAATGAATTGATTTTGATATAACAAAGGATTTAATGACTAAATTGAAAAGGAGAAAATGAATTTTTAAGTCCTCAAAACCTCTCTATGTAATCAAAGAAAATCATCAAAATCAAAACTTAAGCTTACTCAAATTTCTCTAAGTATTTACCAAGTCAAAACAGTGATTTTCGAGTCACCGTTTCGAAACGGCCTTTAGGCGTTTCGGAACGTTTTGAAATTGTTAACCTCTGTTTCGGAACTAGCTTTCCCGTTCCGATACAAGTGTATCGAAACACGTCTTTGTGTTTCGAAACAGATGAAGAACAACGAAACGGTTTGAACCGTTTCGATACGGCAGTATCGAAACGACCTCAAACGTTTCGAAACGAATTTCAAACTTGGTTTCAAAATATGCCCGTTGAACTTTTTAACTAATTTTTAAGATATAGTTAAAGCGCATCGAAACGCTTCTAAGCCGTTTCGATACAGGTTTTGACAGTGGCAAATTGTTTCGAAACAGGCTTCAAAACGTTTCAGAACAGGCTCTTAGCGTATCAAAACAATCGTGTCCGTTTCGGTACGACCTATTTATTACACCCCAATGGCTATTTCTATTTTGATCTATTTCGAAACAGGGTCGTGCGTTTCGGAACGGGTAGTTGCAGACTGCATTTATGGATGGAAGATAACATCCCAACGACTATAATAATGAAGACAACAACCCCAACGGCTAGAATTCAATGAGAATGTATAAAAGAGACTTCTAAAAGCACCAGCAAGAACTATTGATCCAAAAAGAAAGATCCAAACATCAAATTCAAGCTATTGTGCTAAAATCCCATATTTTCTTATAAACCCCAATTGTAGAACCTTGTATTTCCAATCTTATTTGTTCAATTGTGTTGGGTGCTTGTAAAAAGGGCTACATTTGTATTGAGAGATACTTGCTATTAGCCTTAAACTTCTTTGTAATCTTTGAGTGAGGATTGTGTTGATTTTTGGGTAGGAAAATTAACCATTTTGTAAAGGTTTCCTCCTAAGCCTAAAAAATGGGAAGATCAACTAGTAGAGTTATTGGAAAATCCTTAGTGAAGCTAAGGTAGTGGATGTAGAGTTCAATTGGAACTTGAACCACTCTAAATCTCTTGTCTAGCAAATTTTTATTTTCTACTCCACCACCAAAATTTATAAAAATCCAATTCACCCCCTCTTGGCTTAGATCGATTCTACAATCCACTCAACAATTGGTATCAGAGCCTACCTCTTTGAAGGATTAACAACTGGAAGAGGAGTTCCTAGGAAAGTGTGATCTATTCTAAAGACAAGCCATGCCATCTAGTTCAACCTCCAACCTCTATGAGTCATAATCAACCACTAAACCACCCTTCTTTAATAGGGACAACTACCCATATTGGAAGAATCAGATGCCTCTCTTCATCAAGTCAACAGATTACATGCTTTGAGATGTAGTGGAAGAAGGCCCCTACATTCCGGTTAAAAGAACCGATGAAGGAAGACTAGTTCCGAAAATAAAGTCGGAGATGACTGAGGAAGATAGACGAAAGATGCAAGTCAACGACAAAGCTCTACATATCATATTTTGTGCACTTGGTCCAGATATCTACTCAAACGTTTCATCTATCAAAAGCGCAAAGGAAGTGTGGGACACTTTGGAGACGACTTATAAAGGCACTAGCGATGTGAAAGAGACAAATATTGGGTTGCTAAACTTAAGTTATGAGAATTTTAAGATGGACCCCGATGAGAGCGTCTCAAAAATGTTTGATCGGTTTTCGATCATCTTCAATGGCCTTAAAGGATTCGGTGAAATAAGTCCCGAAGATAAGCTAGTGAGGAAGCTTTTATACTATCTCCCAAAGTCTTGGGATGGTAAGAGAACGACCATCATTGAATCAAAGAATTTGAAAACCTTGAAGCTTGATGAGCTTGTTGGGTCTATTCTTACACACGAGATCATGAAGCAAGGAAGTGAGGAAGAGAAGAAAAAGAAGGAAGAGAGAAGGATAGAAAAACATGAGGTAGAGAAGAAGAAGAAGCTAGAAGTTGCTCTCAAAGCCTCTCTACAAGAGGAGAGCTCTTCTAGTGAGGAGGAAGATTTTGAGGAATTGGCTATGATAGCCAAACGATTCTCACGGTTCATGAAGTCCAATCGAGGGAGAAAATTTCAAAGAAAGATGGACTTCAAAAACAAAGGAAAAGAAGAAGAAAGGGATCTGATCATTTGCTTTGAGTGTAAGAAGCCGGGTCACATACGTTCCGATTTCCCTCAACTCAAGAAGAAGGGCTTTGAGAAGAAGCTCAAAGCCAAGCTTTCTACTTGGAGTGATGAGGAACATGAAGTGGCCAACCTTTTCCTCATGGCTCTTGAGGAGGATTCTTCTATGGTAACCTCTAACTCATCTACTTTTGATTTTACATATGATGAACTTCTAGATGCTTATGATGAGTTGCAAGAGGTACATAATAAGTTGGTTGAGAAATACAAGGAGTCAGTTTTAAAAAATAAGAAAATGATTTTGGTTTTAAGGACCCAAAATGAATCCCTTTCTAAAACCAACTCGGAATTAGAAAAAAAGGTCTTAGTTTTACAAAATTCCTCAAATGAGTTTGAAAAGAAATCAAATGATTTAAATGACCTTATTGAAAAATACCATGTTTACCACCAAGAGAAGGTGAGTAAACTTAAAGCTTCTCTAACCAATATTGGGAAAAATGGTTTTGAAAAAACATCTTCTTCAAAATCCGAACATGTGAAGAGAAACTTTGTTGACCACAAACAAAAAGGCTCTCATAAGTATCACAAGAACAAGAAAGTTAGAAGTGTATGAGTTCCTAAGGAACTTGTAGTTTCTAACAATATTGTAGCCATTTCATCTTAGATTCCTAAGGGAACCAAGTATTTTGGGAACTAAAACTCATGGACCCAAAATGATTTGAGTACCAAAAATCAAAGCTTAACTCTTTGTTTGTAGGGGGAGCATTGCTACAAGGCCAAAGCACAAAGCCAAAACTCATGGTACCTTAATAGTGGATGCTCGAGGTACATGACCGGAGACAAGAGTCGATTCATGGACTTAAAGCCAAAAAGTGAAGGAGTAGTGACATTTGGTGACAACTTAAAAGGCCACATTGAAGGTATTGGCTCCATAGGTAATCACTCTACCATACTCATTGAAAATGTGTTGTATGTCAATGATCTAAAGCATAATTTATTGAGCATTAGTCAATTGTGCGATAAAGGGTTTAATGTCTTATTTGATAAAAATGGATGTAAAATTGTTGACATTAAATCTAATAAAACAATGCTCATTGGTCATCGCATAGGAAACATATATATGATGCATCTAGATGACATTCATTCATCCCATGCATGTTTTGTTGCTCAAGATGAAAATGATGCATGGTTATGGCATAGGAAACTAGGACATGCTAGCATTAGTGTTTTAGAAAAATTAGTTTCCCTAGATCTAGTTAGAGGTTTACCTAAGATTAAGTTCTCAAATGATAAAATACGTGATGCATGCTCTAAGGGTAAACAACATAGATCATTCTTTAAATCCATTAATGATGTTTCTACAAGTAGGTGCTTGCAATTAATTCATATGGATCTATTTGGTCCAATTTAGATAACTAGCTTGGGTGGAAAATCATATGCAGTGTTTTAGAAAAATTAGTTTCCCTAGATCTAGTTAGAGGTTTACCCAAGATTAAGTTCTCAAATGATAAAATATGTGATGCATGCTCTAAGGGTAAACAACATAGATCATCCTTTAAATCCATTAATGATGTTTCTACAAGTAGGTGCTTACAATTAATTCATATGGATCTATTTGGTCCAATTAGGACAACTAGCTTGGGTGGAAAATCATATGCTTTTGTGTTTGTAGGTGGAGCATTGCTACAAGGCCAAAGCACAAAGCCAAAACTCATGGTACCTTGATAGTGGATGCTCGAAGCACATGACCGGAGACAAGAGTCGATTCATAGACTTAAAGCCAAAAAGTGAAGGAGTAGTGACATTTGGTGACAACTTAAAAGGCTACATTGAAGGTATTGGCTCCATAGGTAATCACTCTACCATACTCATTGAAAATGTGTTGTATGTCAATGATCTAAAGCATAATTTATTGAGCATTAGTCAATTGTTTGATAAAGGGTTTACTGTCTTATTTGATAAACATGGATGTAAAATTGTTGACATTAAATATAGTAAAACAATGATCATTGGTCATCACATAGGAAACATATATATGATGCATCTAGATGACATTCATTCATCCCATGCATGTTTTGTTGCTCAAGATGAAAATGATGCATGGTTATGGCATAGGAAACTAGGACATGCTAGCATTAGTGTTTTAGAAAAATTAGTTTCCCTAGATCTAGTTAGAGGTTACCCAAGATTAAGTTCTCAAATGATAAAATATGTGATGCATGCTCTAAGGGTAAACAACATCGATCATTCTTTAAATCCATTAATGATGTTTCTACAAGTAAGTGCTTGCAATTAATTCATATGGATCTATTTGGTCCAATTAGGATAACTAGCTTGGGTGGAAAATCATATGCAGTGTTTTAGAAAAATTAGTTTCCCTAGATCTAGTTAGAGGTTTACCCAAGATTAAGTTCTCAAATGATAAAATATATGATGCATGCTCTAAGGGTAAACAACATAGATCATCCTTTAAATCCATTAATGATGTTTCTACAAGTAGGTGCTTGCAATTAATTCATATGGATCTATTTGGTCCAATTAGGACAACTAGCTTGGGTGGAAAATCATATGCTTTTGTGTTTGTAGGTGGAGCATTGCTACAAGGCCAAAGCACAAAGCCAAAACTCATGGTACCTTGATAGTGGATGCTCAAAGCACATGACCGGAGACAAGAGTCGATTCATAGACTTAAAGCCAAAAAGTGAAGGAGTAGTGACATTTGGTGACAACTTAAAAGGCCACATTGAAGGTATTGGCTCCATAGGTAATCACTCTACCATACTCATTGAAAATGTGTTGTATGTCAATGATCTAAAGCATAATTTATTGAGCATTAGTCAATTGTTTGATAAAGGGTTTACTGTCTTATTTGATAAACATGGATGTAAAATTGTTGACATTAAATATAGTAAAACAATGATCATTGGTCATCACATAGGAAACATATATATGATGCATCTAGATGACATTCATTCATCCCATGCATGTTTTGTTGCTCAAGATGAAAATGATGCATGGTTATGGCATAGGAAACTAGGACATGCTAGCATTAGTGTTTTAGAAAAATTAGTTTCCCTAGATCTAGTTAGAGGTTTACCCAAGATTAAGTTCTCAAATGATAAAATATGTGATGCATGCTCTAAGGGTAAACAACATCGATCATTCTTTAAATCCATTAATGATGTTTCTACAAGTAAGTGCTTGCAATTAATTCATATGGATCTATTTGGTCCAATTAGGATAACTAGCTTGGGTGGAAAATCATATACAATGTTTTAGAAAAATTAGTTTCCCTAGATCTAGTTAGAGGTTTACCCAAGATTAAGTTCTCAAATGATAAAATATATGATGCATGCTCTAAGGGTAAACAACATAGATCATCCTTTAAATCCATTAATGATGTTTCTACAAGTAGGTGCTTGCAATTAATTCATATGGATCTATTTGGTCCAATTAGGACAACTAGCTTGGGTGGAAAATCATATGCTTTTGTGCTTGTTGATGATTACTCTAGATATATTTGGGTTCTCTTTTTAAGCACCAAGGATGAGGCTTTAGAAAACTTCATCACATTTTCAAAAATAACCCAAAATGATCCTGAACTTAAAATTTCACATATTAGAAGTAATCATGGAACGAAATTTCAAACTATGGGTTTTAATGAATTTTGTAATGAAAATGGGATTAGCCATAATTTTTTAGCTCCTCGAACTCCTCAACAAAATGAGGTAGTTGAGAGGGAAAATAGAACTTTAGAAGAAATGGCTAGGACTATGCTTTGTGAAAACAATTTACCTAAGTATTTTTGGGCGGAAGCCACTAACATCGCTTGCTATATTATTAACCGAGTAATGATTAGGCCTATTTTAAAGAAAACTCCTTATGAGATTTTAAAATCTAAAAATCATAACATTAGTTATTTTCATCCTTTTGGTTGCAAGTGTTTTGTTTTAAATAATGGAAAAGACAATTTAGGTAAATTTGATGCAAAACGTGATGAAGCTATTTTTCTAGGTTACTCTTTAAACCCTAAAGCCTATCGTGTGTTTAACAAAAGAACTTTAGTTGTATATGAATCTATACATGTTGTTTTCGATGATAACCTTCTTCCGAGGAAAGAATCTTGTGATGATTATGTAGGAATCCTTGATGGCTTTGACGGGGGACAAAATTCAAAGGAGGACGAGATTCCAACTAAAGAAGAAGATGCACAAGATCCACCTCTTGAAGGACTTGGCTCTTGAGGAAAAGGAAGTGAGCTACCCAAGGGAGTACAACTATGTCAAAGGTGGTGAAATCTTAGGTGACCCATCCAAGGGGGTAACTACTCGCACTTCTCTTAAAATGCTTAATCATGTTGCATTTATCTCATGCATTGATCTTAAGAATATTAATGAAGCATTAAAAGATGAATTTTGGATTATGGCCATGCAAGATGAGCTAAATCAATTTGAGAGGAGTAATGTATGAACATTAGTTGAAAGGCCTAGAAATTAATCTACTATAGGAACTAAACGGGTATTTAGGAATAAACTAGGTGAGAGTGGTAACATTTTTAGAAACAAAGCTAGACTAGTTGCTCAAGGTTACACTCAAGAAGAGGGAATATATTTTGATGAAACATATGCATCTGTAACTAGAATGGAAGCTATTAGGATGTTTCTTGCATATGCATGTTATCATGATTTCAAGCCTTTTCAAATGGACGTAAAAAGTGCATTTTTAAATGGTTTTATAAATGAAGAAGTGTGTGTGGAACAACCATCGGGTTTTAAGGATTCAAAATTTACAAATCATGTTTTTAAGCTAACCAAAGCACTTTATGGTTTAAAAAAATCTCCTAAATCTTGGTATGAAAGGCTTTCAAACTTTTTAATTGAAAAAAGGTTTTGAAAAAGGCAAGGTGGACACTACACTTTTCATAAAAAGATATAAAAATGACATTTTAGTAGTACAAATATATGTTGATGATATTATCTTTGGATCTATTAATGAATGCCATTGCAAAGAGTTTGCTAAGTTAATGCAAGGTGAATTTGAGATGAGCATGATGGGGGAGCTCTCATTCTTCTTGGGACTCCAAATCAAACAAAGGAAGAATGACACCTTCATAAATCAAGCAAAGTACGTGAAAGACATGCTCAAGAAGTTTGGCTTGGAGAATGCAAAGCCTCAAGCCACACCTATGAGCTCATCTACAAAGCTTAACAAAGATGAAGGATGTAAGTGTGTTGACTCTAAGCTTTATTGCTCTATGATTGGATCATTGCTTTACCTTACCGCAAGTAGACTGGATATATTGTTTAGTGTTTGCTTGTGTGCTAGGTTTCAAGCTAGTCCTAGAGAGTCTCACCTTATAACCGTTAAAAGGATCTTTAGGTACCTTAGAGATACTTCTTGTTTAGGTCTTTGGTACCTTAGAGACTCAACCTTTAACCTTCATGCTTATTCAGATGTAGATTATGGGGGTTGCAAAATAGATAGGAAAAGTACTTCCGGCACCTGCCAATTCTTAGGTAGTATGCTCATATCTTGGTTCTCTAAGAAACAAAATAGTGTAGCTCTATCTACTACCGAAGTCGAGTACATATCCTTATGGAGTTGTTATGCTCAAGTCCTTTGGATGAAGCAACAACTCTTAGATTATGGAGTTAAAGTTGAAAACATACCCCTTAAGTGTGACAACACTAGTGCCATATGCCTAACCAAAAATCCCATCCAACACTCTAGAACCAAACACATAGAAATAAGGCATCATTTCATTAGAGATCATGTCCTTAAAGAAGATGTTGTTTTAGAGTTTGTAGACACCTTAAATCAATTAGCAGACATCTTTACAAAACCTCTAGATAAGGAGCGTTTTTGGTCCCTTAGGAGAGAGTTAGGTCTAACTAGCCTATCTTGACCTTTTATGACCTTTTTGTGCTTAAATTGCTTGATTTCTTGCATAATGCCATGCTTATGTGTTTTTAATCCTAATTTCACCCGTGCTTATAGTTAGGGGGAGTATGTTTATGTATTTACATGTTTATTTTGCTCATACATAGCATTTATGCATCTAGGACTTACTAGAATTCATTTTTTTGCAATTTAGAGCCTCATCTGCCCTTCAGGCCTAGGCGTATCGGAACGGGTCAACCAGTTCCGATACGGGTGCCTTAAAAGAATGCTTTGTGACCATGGTGTTTCGAAACGCCTAAAAGGGTTTCGAAACATTTTGCCTCTGCCAAGATATGTATCGAAACGACCCAAAAGCGTTTCGATACGAGTTATCACGTGGGATTCGATACGGTCAAAGCCATATTGGAACAGTCAACAGGATTCGAAACATCAGTCAACGTTTCGGTACGTCTGTTTCAAAACGGTCGTGCCCGTTTCGAAACGCATATCCGGACATCTTTTTAAGGGCTTTAATTGCTAAAGTTTACTTTTAATTAGAATTCCCAAAAACCCCAAAAACCCTAAACCCGACTTTTCTCTATAAAACCTTTCTAAACCTCATTGTTTTTCATCAAATCTTGAGGGCTTTTACTCACAAACTAAAGTCTAAGCAAGTTTTAACAACTTGGTGCAATTTCTTCCATTCATTCATCCAAAAATCTCTTTTTGAGGTATTTTTTCATCATTTTCTTTTTCCTTTGATTTTATTCGTATCTTAGTTTAGAAAATATTAATTTTGTATAAATTATATGTTTTGCAACTTGGGTTCTTCAAAACTTGTAATTTTTTTCTTCAAAATCTTCAATTTTTGATTTGAATATATTTGTTTTCACTCGTATTTTTTTACTGTTTTTCAAAAGTTGTTTCTACTTCAATTTTTTTGTTATATTTATATACGTTTTTAAAGTGTTTCTCTTTAAAACCTTAATGGGATTTTTCATTGGATTGAATTAAGGATTTAAATGCATTCATTTAAATTCTTTTTGCTTGCTTTGTGTTTTTAGGAATTTCATGGAAAACGTTAACAAGAAACGCAAGACTGAAACGGGTGAAGGTTCAAACCAAGCAAAAATCCGTCCCAACCTTACCCTCCCTTTTCAAAAGAGTCTTAGGAATCAAGAGACTAAGGACCGTTTCAAAATCATCAAAGATTTAATCGTTCGCCGAGAGCGAGTTGTGGATATCACGTTCCTTGACTCCGAGCACTTTGAATTCCGCTATCTAGCTCTCTTGCGAGAATGGAGCTTCTTGGCCTTTTTGAGCATTCCAGACATTTTCTACAAGCATATGGTCATGATATTCTACTCCAATGTCGTTCTTATTGATAATGAAGATCATACCGAGGTGATTGGAATTGAGTCGTACCTTTTGGACAGGAAGTTCACTATTGATATACCTATTTTAGAGAAAGCGCTTGGGCTCAAAGATGAAGGCATTGAGGATTAGAACCACTTTGGTGCTCACAATCGGATCCGTTCTCACATTGGATGCTCGTGACCGGTTCCTCCATTTGATGATCTCTTGGTTCATCCGCCCTTCAGGAGGTAAGTTTGCCCACGTTTGTCAAGTTGATTATTTTTTGTTAGAGTGTTTTCGCAAAGCACAACACCCGAACTTGGTCAAAATCATGTTTGCCGAGATGGTCCATCAAGTGAAGATTCGTAACAACGATGCACTTACATCCTTCACTTATGGGGCTGTTTTAAGCTGTCTTTGGTACCCTCAATTTTGACTGTTCTTATGATTCTCTGGAACCCCGCAAGCAAAAGATTGGTGAATCTTCTCTTATCAAGTCTGGGTTTCGCTATACTCTTGGCCAATGAGTTCGTGTTGATAGGCGAGCTCCGGCACCTCAAGTTGAGCCTCCACCTCAAGCCCCGACTCCTAACAATGAGGCACTTATGACTTTCCTTACCGAGCGGTTCAACTCGATCGATATAAACATGGCTTCAGGTTTTGGTGCTCTCAACACTCGCATGCAATCTTTGGAGGAACACGTCTCTTCTCTTGAGAATCAACAATCATCTATGGATTTATCTTTCTCCACATTCTATGGTGATTGGAGGAACTATCGTCGTGCTCAAGATAAAGACAATGATGACGAGGCTTAGGATTTATATTACATATCATACTAGTTTATCATATTAGGATTAAGTTTGCACCTATCTATCTTTTTATGTTTTAAAGACCTATGCTTTAATTATTTTCTTTGGGATTGAGCTTAAACTCTAATGCTTTAAGTATTTGTGTTTGATGATTTGTTTCTTGAACTTAATGATATCGATATTATGTTGTTTGGTTTCTTGCTTATAACCTTGTTTCTTCTCATGATTAGCCTTGATTATTATTATTTTTGATCTAACAAAAAGGGGGAGAAGTAATATACGAGCCAAATTGTTTTTAGTTTATTTTGAGTTTCAAACACTTGAATTTTAAATCTCTTCAAAAATTTAAAACCTATCTTACATTGAGGGGGAGTTAGAACGTCTTCAAGATTTCAAAATTCTTAAAAATTCAAACTTGGTTTTGTTATATAAAAAATGGGGAGATTATAAAACTAATGAATTGATTTTGATATAACAAAGGATTTAAGGACTAAATTGAAAAAGAGAAAATGAATTTTTAAGTCCTCAAAACCTCTCTATGTGTTCAAAGAAAATTGTCAAAGTCAAAACTTAAGCTGACTAAAATTTCTCTAAGTATTTACCAAGTCAAAACAGTGATTTTCGAGTTACCGTTTCGGAACGACATTTAGGCGTTTCGGAACGTTTTGAAACTATTAACCTATGTTTCGAAACTAGCTTTCCCGTTTCGATACGAGTGTATCGAAATAGGTCTTTGTGTTTCGAAACGGATGAAGAACAACAGAACGATTTGAACCGTTTTGATACGACAGTATCGAAACGACCTCAAATGTTTCAAAACGAATTTCAAACTTGGTTTCAAAATACGACCATTGAACTTTTTAACTAATTTTTAAGATATAGTTAAAGCGTATGGAAACGCTTCTAAGCCATTTTGATACAGGTTTTGACAGTGGCAAATTGTTTCAAAACAGGCTTCAGAACGTTTTGGAACATGCTCTTAGCGTATCGAAACAATCGTGTCCATTTCGGTACGGCCTATTTATTATACCCCAACGACTATTTCTACTTTGGTCTGTTTCGAAACAGGGTTGGTCGTTTCGAAACGAGTAGTTGCAGACTGTATTTATGGAGGGAAGATAACATCCCAACGGCTATACTAATGAAGGCAACAACCCCAACAACTAGAATTCAATGAGAAGATATAAAAGGGACTTCTAAAAGCACCAGCAAGAACTATTGACCCAAAAAGAAAGATCCAAACATCAAATTCAAGTTGTTGTGTTAAAATCCCATATTTTCTTGTAAACCCCAATTGTAGAACCTTGTATTTCCAATCTTATTTGTTCAATTGGGTTGAGTGCTTGTAAAAAAGGCTACATTTGTATTGAGAGATACTTGCTATTAGCCTTTGTGGGAATGGCGGCATCGATGCCGTAGATGTGACTGATGGTGGTGGTTTGTGAGTGAGGGAGATGAACGGGAAAAGATGGATTTGGTAAAAATACAGAGTAAAACAAATGTGAGAAAATGACAAAGGTATTTTTTAGAAAATGGAACTAATTGGGTGCATCACCCATTACAACATTTTTGTATTTATAACCCAAACATTACCAAACTATAACGACATGTTTGGATTATATCCAACTGTAGCGTTATCAATCTCTATACATTACATATATCTTCTATTTTATAAAATACCCTAATATGGAATATTTTTGAATCAACGCAATGTAAACATGAATGCAAGGAGATATTAGTTGCAAAAGTGATCATCGTAAAAAGACTTTCATTAAACAAAAAGGCTCGTTACATCAGACATTATTTTTCCAAGCTTTACAGATACTGCTAAGCTCTAACCCCTAGCTTTCTAATATCATCCAACAAATGAGTCAGCTTTCCTCCGTGGTCCAGTGTCGGATCAATATTCTGACTTAATGGCATTGCTTCGTCAGCTAAATCTGCCACCTGTTGGGCCACTTTGCGCGCTCGAGCGATGACACTTTTCATGTCCTTGTCCCTCTTTAGTATTTCTCGCTCAGCTTTTCGCAGCTGGAGGGTTACCTCTTCGACACTTTCATAGCCAGCTTGCTTGTAGGCTTCGGCACGGATCTCACTTGTACGCAAAGAAGTCCTAAGTTCTTTTGTTTGTTCTTTGAGTGCTTCATTCTCTAACTGAAAGGTGTTGAATATGGTTTCACTATGTTGCAAACTTGTTTTCAAAATCTCGTTCATAGCTAAGCTATCTTGTAACTCTTTCTAAAGGGTACTACATCGGCTCTCGGCTTCTTCCAACCTTTGTGACAATAATCGAGCCCTATTTTCACTAGCCCTACCTCTCTGCTTCCACTGTCCAATGTCATTCTTCAGCTGAACGATACTCTTCTTCCATTCTTCTAAAGTATTACCCATTCCTGTATTTCTGAACACACGGTAGAGCTCATGATGATCATCTTGTAAACTCTTCAAATTCTCGCTCAAAATATCCTTCTCTTGCCTAAACTGGTTATACTCAAATAAATGCCCCTCCTCTGAGATACCCTCATATGTGACCTTTGAATTTAAATTGTTGGAGTGACTCACTTCTGCGTTACCCAAGCCTTCCCTCGGATCCCGACTTACTTCCAACTTTGCCCCTCGGGAGGTTTTCGTCTCGATGTAGAATCTAGGTTTCCCCTCTTTGAAACTCAATATACTTGTCTTGATAAGAATTTTGACTTGATTCTTTAAAGTCCCACAATTCTCTGTGGTGTGACCTAACACGTCGATTGTAACCTTTCGGGTAAGGTGGTTCTTTCGGACCAAAATGAACAAGGGTGATAAGGTTTTTCTTGATAAGCATCGGGAGTAGCTCGGTGTACCTCACCGGAATAGGGATGTGATTCTTCTTATTACTTGCTTCTCGGGTTTTTACTAGATCTAATTTTGTTTTCTGAAAGCTTGACTCAGATGTATTTCCCACTGGTCCGTTGATAGAAATCACAAAAGGGTTCAGCTTGTTGTGTTTGCCGACGTTATCTTGTTTTGGAGTGTTATTCTGACCACTGATGTCTTCATTCTGACTCTTGACTATCCCTTCTTCTGGTTCTACAGTTCCCTTGCCTTTGGCCATAGTGGTCATCATATTCATCATCTCGGCCATCTGTTTCTTCAAATCTTGGATTTCAATTCGTTTGACATTGACGTAAGTGTTGCCTACTATGTCTGGTTCAAAGCCCTCGGGTGTGCCGCCATCTCTAGCATTCAGTGTGTCTTTAGAACAATGCTCGGGAATTACATGTTCTATTTGATCACGGGACCTTTTATCCATTATGATCGTCTTCTAAAGTGATAGCCACTTGCGAAATTAATACCTTTATTTTATGCCATAAGGATGCAAATGCAAAAAATGTAAAGAAAAGACATAAAAGAAAATTGTGTCAGTATAATGAAATAACTGGCTAAATAAGGTAAATCAAATGACAAATGATAATCATGACTATAAATTAAAGCCATTAGATCAAGCAACAAACAAAAAAAACGAATAAAGGAAACAAAGCCTAAACAAGGTTACAGCTAAACGGACAGAGTTTCGACATGGCTCTAAAAGGTGAGCTCTACGGTTTACCATATGCAGTTTGAATCTAAAGTAAACGGTACTTGAACTGTAGCTAGGACATCGGTTTGAGGGGACATGACCGATATACCATACGAAAGCGGAGCTCCACGAAGTATAAGGATTGAATCCCGAAAACGAATTACAACACCATACGAAAGTGGCAACTTCACGGGGCGAAGTAATTGTTCCCACTTAAGGGTTCTAAAACTATTATATGATGACAAAATATATCAAACACCGTATAACCAAACAAGGTTGAAGAATTAAAAATTAAATGAGGTCGAGTTTAAAACTTTTCTTAATAATTATAATACGAACTGAATCTAAGGCTTGACTATCTTTTTGTTTTTTTTGTTTTAAAAAGAACCAAAATTTGTCCCCAGCGGAGTCACCATCCTATAGCGACTAAAAATCCGAAAATGTTTTTTCGCATTTTTATAGAAAATTAATCTTAAGGGAAAGTGTAACCCCCTCGTCTCGGCCTAGCCACTAGACCGAACTGAACGAGTCACATGGGGAAAACTAAAGCAAAACCTGTTAAGTCCTCACCCCAATTAACGACCCTATTTTTTCATTTTATTAATCTTGTTTATATGTCATGTTTAAACCTATGTGACAAGGCAAATATCGGAAGAGAAAACACTGATATGAACCAAGAAGAGGGCATAACGGTAAATTAACCTGGCCAAAATAGTTTAATTGTCAAGTTACAAGCACCCGAGACGAAACCAACTCAAACGATACATATAAACTCATTTATGAAGCATACATGTATTAGGTACTAAAGCGTAATATTTGGAAACCTTCAAAGATGCCCTTTTAACCACTTTGACTACCTGCGTTTCGGAACAGGACTATCCGTTCCGAAACGCGGGCTCTCATTCAAAAGCAACATTAGGTCGTTCCAGAACGTCCCACCTTCGTTTCGAAACGGGAGCCTCTAGTGGCAAAACGTACCAGAACGGCAGCACCCCCGTTCCAAATAAGAGTGCTTCAAAGGCCTGGCCATTTCGAAACAATACCAGACGTTCTGAAACGCCTGGGCACAGATTGGCCCAAAAATGCATTTTGGCATCCCCAAACGTACCCAAACTTACCCTGAAAGATCACGAATCACATGGCAACATATTAAACAAACAACCTAGAGGCAAAACACCCTAAAGACAAGCTTCAAACATGCATACACGAAAATATGAATCTCAAAACCAAAAGCTCATAAGAACACTTTAGTTCAAAAACACCAACAAGTCAAAACACATATCGATTAACTAAAAGCCATAACAAGCCTCAACATAGCATGGTATCAACATTCAAAACATGTTAGCAACAAAAACAACTACAAAGGAGTTTGCACACCAACTCCCCAAACACAAAAGTCTAGCATTCTCTTTGCCTAAGTATTATTACAACCATAAAAATCTTACTTTGAGCTAGCAAAGAACTCCAAGACTCATCCCTTGCCCCGCTTGCCTTCCGAAGCCACTAACAATATGCATTGTTAGAAAAAAGAGCATAAGCTTAAAAGCTTAGTGAGCGGAGCTCAAAAACACAACAACAACAACAATGCAGTTCAAATCATATAATTTAGTTTAAAGACAAAATCATTTAGAATAGAAATACGATAATCCAAAGGCACAAACAAAACATGGTATGCACATGCACAACCATTTCCGGTGGGACTACACATCATCGTTCACAACAACTAGCATGATTTCGGTGGGACTACACATCACTGTACTCATCTACTAGTCACTACCGGTGGGACTACACATCACCATAGTCAACAACATACTTTCCACTAACCATCACCTGAGGCTTTGACACAACTACAACAACACAACAACATTAAAAAGAAGATAAAAGCAATTTCATTTCAACCAACAACGTGTATAAACATATACACCGAAACTTAACGAAACAAGGCAAGAACAAATACACTTACACTTGGGTTTAGGTTGGCCCCTAAGGCTCCACCCAAACCCCAAGGAACCTTCTTTGAACATTTTAAAGCTTCAAAACAATTTCCACTCACCAACCAACACACAAACGCTATCCAAGATGCCGATTCAAGCCTTCAAACTACTCGGATTCGCGTCCACGAAGCCCAAATCCGTTTCCTTTGCTTTAGGCAACCCAAAACAGAACATTAGAATGCTAATATACTCATAAACATAGCAGCAACTTGGAACTCAACATTCTTGCAACAAACAAAATCGATTTGAGCTCAAATTTCACCTAAAACATATTCAATTCAACCCCAAACTACTTGCAGCCAAACCCAACAAATTTATCATAAAAAATCTATCTTTTAACATCCAAGACATCAACCCAAAGCTACCAAACCATCAACTATCATTTAGACCCAAAACCCATAAAAAAACTCAAGATTTCCAACTTCCAAAGTTACCCACAATACCCATTTCGGGTTTCCTATAACAACTCATCATTTCTACGTTATTTTAGCAATAAGACAAAGTTAAAACACACCTAAACCCAATCACAACCAACCCCAACAAAAATCCCATAAACTCCCTTCCACTTCAAACCAAACTTTAAAATCAAAACAAGTTTAAACCATGGGGTTTTGCAAAAATCTTAGTATCTACGACTCAAGGAAGATAAAAACAAGTTAAAGAATCAATTACCTTGAAGAAATCGCTTGGATAGAAAGCTAAGAGCAATGGAATAGTGAAATGGGATTTTGTGGAGGTTTAACGTGAAAATGGTTTTAGGGAATGAGATGAGATGAGAATTTTGAAATATTTTATTTTATTTTAATTTAAAATTTATCTCCAAAAACTTATTTGTCCACATTTTACCAAAAAACCCGTTTTAAATTCCACTTTTCTCCAAAAAACTCTAAAAGGGTATATTTTAAATTGTTTCACCAATATTAGCTTAACCCGGACATGCTTAACCAAACTCGAGTATCTCCCGGGCCCCAAACCCGGGCGTTACAAGAAGATTTTTTCCTTTTTTAAAAATGATAGTATTTGAATAAAACATTGGGAGTCACCACCGGTCATTCAAAAAAGGTAGACCGGACACCGTAAAATAAAACCAGAGATTTTTTAGAAACTTGGGTTTGGGAGTCGGTTATGGATGGGGAAGGTTTAGCACCCCCACGTCGCCCAAAATTGGTACCTAACTGTTCGTAATATATTTATTAGAAAAATTTAAAAACTCAGCCCAATTTAATTAATAATGTATGAATGCATGAATGCATGGTCATACGAGACAGACAACCGCACTCGCAGTCCATGATACCAAAGAAGATGACGGCCAAATGTTTGGGACGACACTTTTACTAGAATATTGTAGAACTAATGTTTTGATATAATAATTGAAAAATGTTTTGGACTGATTTAAAAAATATTTAAAACAATTTCCAAAGTCCAAATAACTTGAAACTATGTTTAGGGATGTTTTTCAAAGGATTTTAAATGTTTTCAAAAGCCAAACTACACAAAACTATCTAGGTGTTTCGAAACACCCTAAGGTGTTTCGATACGGGGGATTCAAGTAGCAAAAACGTTTCGATACGAGTATCGAAATAGGCTTTCCCTGGATGAGATTTTTGAGTAGTGTTTCGAAACAGGCTATGCCGTTTCGATACGCCTACGTGGCTTCGACCACAACGATCATAAACCACAACGGCTATTTCCCAACTAACATTTAAATGCAGGGCGTTTCGATACGTGTTTCGAAACAGCCAGGGGGCGTTCCGAAACGGGTTCCTTGTCAGACTACAACGACTCTTTCTACTTAAAGGGTGTTTCGAAACAAGTTCGAGCGTTTCGAAACGGTGAGCTGCAGAATTGCATTTATGGTGGGAATTAAAGTCCTCAACGGCTCCAATTCAATCCCAACGGCTAGTAACGGCTACAAATTCATCAAGGAGTATAAAAGGGACCTCCAAGCATCAAGTAAAGGCTAATGCTCATATTTTCAATCAACAAATGATCAAGAATTTTCTTAGTGCCTAAATTGTCATTTATTGTATAGACAAACACTAGTGAGCCAAAATTGTCAAATTTGCTCAAGTGTTTTAGGTTTTGGGTGAGTGCTTAAATTGTGCAAACAAACACCTATTAGAGGGATTTGTGTTTGCTTTGTTTATCTCTTTGTAAAAGAGGGTTTGATCAAGGCTTTGGGTAGAAAGCTTGATCGGTGTAAAGGGTTTCCTCCTAAGTCTAGAGAAGGGGACAAATCAATAGTGGATTGATTGGAAATCCTTAGTGGGGAGCTAAGGTAGTGGATGTAGACCTTTGTTAGAAGGTTGAACCACTATAAATTATTGTGTCTATTATCATTTTAGCTTCTACAACCCTTCCACCCAAAAATCCACCTCTCCACCATTTGGTGAGCCATATCGGTTGAACGAATCGAGCTCCTCACAACTCAAAAAATAGTATTAGAGCTTGGCTCAATCGAAGGGGATTCACATCCTATTGAGAAGATCTGGCAAGATTGATCACTATTTCATCAACCGACTCAAATAGCACAATCAATCGACAAACCACCTTTCTTTGACGGAACCCACTATGCCCATTGGAAGACAAAGATGAAGTTCTTCATCAAATCAAGAGATTACAAGCTATGAGATATAGTTGAAGATGGTTCGTTCGTGCCTCAAAGAAGCAAAGCGGAGTGGAGTGCCGACGATCGCAAGAAGATGGAGCTTAATTGCAAAGCCTTTCACATCTTGTTTTGTGCTTTTGGCCCAACCATCTATGAGAAGATGTCTTCTTGTGAGAGTGCCAAGGAGGTATGAGACAAGCTTGAAGTCACATACGAGGGGATCGATGAAGTCAAGGAGACCAAGATTGGGCTCCTAACCTTAGAGTATGAGAACTTCAAAATGGATTCGGAAGAGAACATCGAGAAGATGTTTGATAGGTTCTCCACTATTACCAATGGTCTCAAAGGCTATGGAGAAGCCATCCCAGAGGAAAAGCTTGTTCGAAAGCTCATCTACTCACTTCCTGAGTCATGGGACTCAAAGAGGACCGCCATCATCGAAGCAAAGAATTTGAAGACTTTGAAGCTTGATGAACTCATGGGATCACTCCTTACTCACCAAATCATGAAGAAGAGCAAAAAAGATGAGAAAAAGAGGGAAGAAATTAGAGGTATGAGAGAGAAGAAAATCAAAGGGCTAGGCATCAATGCAAGTGTCATGGCTTTCAAATCCTCCACTTGCCATCATGTTTACTCAAGTGAAGAGGAGGATGAAGATGAAGAGATAGTTCATATTTTCAAGAAGTGTGCCCCGTTCATGAAGAAAGCTTTGAGAGAGCTTGACCGAGATTCCAAGAAAAAGGAGAGGGCAAGCACTTCAAGCCATAAGAAGAAGGCACATGTGGCTACTTGGAGTGATGAGGACTCCACCGACGATGAACAAGCCAACCTTTGCCTTATAGCCATCGAAGAAGATTCAAGGGTAACTTCTAATTCATCTACTTCACGTCTTACTCTTTTGATGAATTACAAGATGTCTATGATGATTTGGTTTTAGAGTTTAAAAAACACATTTTGAAAAACAATAAATTGATTTCAAAGTTAAAAATTCAAAATGATTTGATTTCTAAAACCAAACTTGAACTTGAAGCAAAACTCGAAGAGTTTGAATTAAAATGTTTTGATTTACAAAATTTGCTTCAAAAAGTTCAAGAAGAAAAGGATTTGATTTCCAAAGAGCTTGAAAAGAAAAACAATGTTGGAAAATCAAATTTTTATGTAAGACAATCTAGTGCCCCTAGATTTGTAAAAGGAAAATGTTTTAGAAGTGTTTGGGTCCCAAAAGGACTAACCACTTCAATTAAAAATGATGACATTGAAAAATGGATTCCTAAGGGGACTAAAATTTGTGCTACTAATGTTCATGGATCCAAAGCAATTTGAATACCAAAAATTACATGATTGTCTTTTGCTAGGTGTGATGGAGATGTTCAACAAGTCAAACATTGAGGGGGAGCTCCATGCACACAAGGAAGAACACTTGAAGAAGGAAGGCTTCACATCCTCCCTTGGGTTCAAGTGTTGGTAAAAATCTAGTTGCTTTTGATTTTATTTGATTTATTTTTATTTATGTCAACTAGATGATCATATATGTTGGACTAACATTTTTTATGATCCTTTGAGTAAGGGGGAGCCATTTTAAAACCAAATTCTTATTTTTGTCATTTTTTACCTCTATTGTTATTTTGAACTTAATGTTTTAAATTCTTTTTGATATAACAAAAAGAGGGAGAAATGGTTTGAAAAATTGAATTTTCAAATGAATAAGGGGGAGCTTTATTTGATTTCATATCTTTAATCTCTTATTCACATTTTTAAAGTTAAATGGGGAGAATCCCAAACAATTTTTCAAGATAGTTTTATTATATCAAAAAGGGGGAGATTGTAGAACTAATGTTTTGATATAATAATTGAAAAATGTTTTGGACTGATTTAAAAAATATTTAAAACAATTTCCAAAGTCCAAATAACTTGAAACGATGTTTAGGGATGTTTTTCAAAGGATTTTAAATGTTTTCAAAAGCCAAACTACACAAAACTATCCAGGTGTTTCGAAACACCCTAAGGTATTTCGATACGGGGGATTCCAGTAGCAAAAACGTTTCGATACAAGTATCGAAACGGGCTTTCCCTGGATGAGATTTTTTAGTAGCGTTTCAAAACGGGCTATGTCGTTTCGATACGCCTACGTGGCTTCGACCACAATGGTCATAAACCCCAACGGCTATTTCCCAACTAACATTTAAATACAGAGCGTTTCGATACGGATCTAGGCGTTTCGATACGTGTTTCGAAACAGCCATGGGGCATTCCGAAACGGGTTCCTTGTCAGACTGCAATGACTCTTTCTACTTAAAGGGTGTTTCGAAACGGGTTTGAGCATTTCGAAACGGTGAGCTGCAGAACTGCATTTATGGTGGGAATTAAAGTCCTCAATGGTTCCAATTCAATCCCAACGGCTAGTAACGGCTACAAATTCATCAAGGAGTATAAAAGGGACCTCCAAGCATCAAGTAAAGGCTAATGCTCATATTGTCAATCAACAAATGATCAAGAATTGTCTTAGTGCCTAAATTGTCATTTATTGTATAGACAAACACTAGTGAGCTAAAATTGTCAAATTTTCACAAGTGTTTTAGGTTTTGGGTGAGTGCTTAAATTGTGCAAACAAACACCTATTAGAGGGATTTGTGTTTGCTTTGTTTATCTCTTTGTAAAAGAGGGTTTGATTAAGGCTTTGGGTAGAAAGCTTGATCGATGTAAAGGGTTTCCTCCTAATCCTAGAAAAGGGGACGAATCAATAGTGGATTGATTGGAAATCCTTAGTGGGGAGCTAAGGTAGTGGATGTAGACCTTGGTTAGAAGGTTGAACCACTATAAATCATTGTGTCTATTATCATTTTAGCTTCCACAACCCTTCCACCCAAAAATCCACCTCTCCACCACTTGGTGAGCCATATCAGTTGAACGAATCGAGCTCCTCACAACTCAACAAATATCGAGACTATGAGCACTAACGTTAAATAAATTAAATATGACAGATAAACGTGCATGAATAAGGTATCGATGATCACAAGGAAATTATTACTTTTAAGAGAAATTTAAATCTATTAAGATTCTAAAATCAATGTCACGAATTATAATATGGTATATGTGAAGGAAATCAAAACAAAGTTGGTTTAATTATCAAAATTATTATATTTATTTTTTCATTAATGAATTAAACATTAAGATGCATATATTATTTATGCATATATAAATTATAAACACGTATTATCCTTTTTAAATCAATTTTTAACGAGCTAATACATACACATAATGGATCACTAAAAAACATGGAATGAATAATTCTAACAATAACAATTATGTGAGCAAAATAGATAAAATTAGGGACTAAAATAGAAGCGAAATTAATTAAATCGAAAATACGGGACAAGATTAAAAAAATCAAAGAATAAATGCATAAATGAGTAATAATAAGGGACTGAAATTAAATAACAAAAAATGAAATTGAAATTGAAATACATGAAGCTAAAGGGCAAAATTAAATTAAATAAAAATTAAAGACAACAATTTAAAGCATAAATAAGGGACTAAATTGAAAATAAATAAGAACATGCGGAAAAACCATAACATACAAATTAATTAGAGGGTTTAGAGGTAATTAATCCGTTATTATTTGATTTAGCCATTGATTAAGGGTCAAATTGAAAGTCAGAAGAAACTTTGAAGGACAATGGACGAGATTTTTTCCGTGCGGAATGGCCTTTCATGTAATTAACCCGGCACGTAAGGGTTTATGACGTTATTATATTATATTTAAAACAATAAATGAATATAAAGCTCATTTTAAACCCAAAGATTGTTGTGAATAAAATAAAGAAGAACAAGAATAAGAACAAGAAGAACAAAGAGATGAGAGAAAGATGGAGATTTGTATTATTCTTAAATATAGAATTGTATAGAATGCCTTCACTGAATCATCTATTTATAGGCATAAGAAGTACATAATACATTAAACTCTAATTCATAGAGATAATATTCCTAATAATAAATAAATCAAACTCCTTTGATAAAGTTCTAATCATGATAGACATCCACATAGATAAATATTCATAACACTCCCCCTTGGATGTCTATGAAGATAATGTGCCTCGTTAAAACCTTACTAAGATAAAAACCCAGTGGGAAAAAAAATTCTTTAGTGAAGGAAAAAGAGTACACATATCTTTGATACGCATAACATGTTGCCTCATTAAAATCTTACCAGGAAAACTCATTGGGACAAAACCTCGGTTAAGGGAAAAAGAGTGCAACGCGTATTTACTCCCCCTCATGCAAACATCACAAAAGATCTTTGAATCTTCATAATTAAATCTTGAATATCATTTTTCTAAAGATCGCGAGGGATGAAACTTTGGAGTAATATGTTCCATGATGTATCCACTTTCAAAATGAGATATACATCTTGCGTTATCTTCACACAAGATAACTTTTATCATATATTGTAAAAGTAAATCCACATATCTTTTGGATATGTTGGGTTATTAGTCTTAGCCAAACACATTTTTTGGATTGTCTTGTGCATAACAATTATTTCTACGACATTTGAGGAGACATCAATGAATGTTTGAAGATCTAAATGTAATGATCTTTGTATATTCATAGATATTTCTTGACCACTAATATATAGTGCTTCAAGACCAAGAAAATATATAATTATCTTTATTCATATCCAACAATCTTACAACTATTGGGATACTCAATAGATATGCTCTATTCATATTGAATCTTCTTTAAGATTCTTTCAGCTTATGTATATTCATAGACAAAAGAAATATATAAAAATGCTCGATCTTCAGGTCGAGATAAACTTGATGTCAAGATTCAAGTACTTGTATTGAAAGTACTTCATGAGTTTCCAATTTGAAGCTCTTTAGGAGTTCTAAAATTATCATAATGGATCTTGATCCAAACTCCTTTATAAAATACATAAGGAAATCTGATCATTCTTATAGTATTTTCTCAATTAGTATTCACTAAGGCGATTATACCAAATGCACCAAAATATTCATGAGACATGTCTAAATAAATTTCCTCAGAAATTTTCAAATGCTTATAGCATTTTAGATCCTTCAAGGATAAATATGGATCCACAAATAATTAGACGCATGTAAAAATTTCAAAACTGCCAAAGTAATTGCATCCACCATGAAGTAATTAAAACTTTTCATAAATCACAGTTCAAGTCGTATTTACGACTACTTATTTGTGCCTCACTTGCATTACACCTTTAGGTGTTTGGACTGGTGGTCCAAATACTTCTATTTTAGAAGTTCAAAGCGTCTTTCAACATTGGCCAATTAAATATCTATACTTCTGGATAGATTTTATACAAGATCCTCGATTTCTTTCTTTACTTCTATAGAAGTATTTTATGTAAAATTGTTTGTAAAATCGTTGTCAACAATTTTTCAATTTTTCTAGTTCCATTCTCGTAATGACATAACTCATCGAGATCTCTTCAAGATTTCAATCTTTATTCCAGGTACCTGAAACTCTTCAAGAGTTTTATTATTTGCTATGTCTTGGGTCTCTTCAGGAGCACTCGCCTCCAATATATGACCATCTCATATTACTTTCTATTTACGAGAATTTTGATCATTGGAACCATTTCAACTATCATGCTTCATGCATGATTTACATTCTCTCGCTCTAACATGTAATTTAAACTTACATCATTTCAGCTGGTATATGAGACTTAATTACTCTCATTGGGTCAGTAAATATGTCTGGCAGTTGACATGTAATAACATGAATTATCTTATGAACTTCTAGTTCATATACGAGGATCTAGATAATGATAATTCATTTTCCTCTATCCAGCTGATTATTATCTCCCCCTAATGTTGAGAAAAATCATGTCATAAATTATTCTCCAATTAATGTTTAAGAATTTAAACATAAAAGAATACTCGTACTCAATATATATTCTCAACCCCTTTTACTTGCCCATTTTGTGCGTTATGGTGGAGCAATTCAACTATATATCGCACATTCAAAGATTCAAAAAATGGGAAATATGACTTCTGACCAAAAGTCAAATCATAATGGATAGTTTATTATAACTTGTTGGCTTGATGCGTATAAGTGTTGCTATATGGAAATACCATATAAATATTAAATGTTTTGTTCTCACGGTTTAGCTATTAAATAAGAGGCATCCAATTAAAAATTTGCTAAACCTTATTTTTCATAATCAATAGGCTTTGTAACATCCGATATAGCCTAAAATATAAACCCACTAGCTTTTCAAGACGAATAGTCTAATTGCATAATCTGAATCTTTTTAGAATCAATCTCACAAACTTCTGGTTGTAAGTCGATAAAACAATGTAGATGCATCTACTAAAATCATATAAAACTTTCCACATTTGTGGATATATGGGCCCATATTTCGTTCAGATATGCAAGACATACAGTCTCAACTTCAGTACAAGAACTTTAAGTTCTAATTCTTTTGGTAAGTGGGATCATTTACATCCTTTGAGAACAAACAACACAAGAACTTCATGTTCTTTTAGTAAGTGGAATTTAATCAATTCCTTTAAGCGACACAAGAACTTCACATTCTTTAATAAGTGGAATTTAATCCATTCCTTTGAGAATAATCACCACAAGAACTACAGGTTCTTTTAATACATGTGCATGTAAATCTCAATAATTTATGCACCATTATTGATCAGGATGGTCTAACCGATCATGCAAACTATATATATGTGTATATATCTCTTAATTTGTAAACTTCTTGTTTACCATAACATGTAATTCAATCTCACTCGTACATGTCTAGTACGACCATCAAAATTGTTCCTTTATATAGGAATATATTTAGCTCTTTCGGAGCTTTCAATTGAAATTATCTTTTGGTAGCTATTACACCCCTAGCCCGGGAATGCAAGCGAGAGATGTCACGACATATAAAGAACGATTCAGAACAAATAAACAATCGAAACAAAACATGTAACAACATCAATTAGGGTTGTGCAGCTTGTAACTTATCAAACTTAATATGTTAACATGTGAACTTAGAATCATGTTACTGAATCATATACACATATGTGGGCTAATTTAAAACTTTTACATTTCATTAGACATATAACATATCATAACTTAAAACTATCCATCTTAAGCTTTCAACTAACCAACCTAAACATACTTACACTTTTTAATCTTTCATTTATTATTCAAACCAAAACAAACATAATTTTAGCATATTCGACTAACTCATGAACATGCTTGTATATATTCATATACTCATCCAAATCAATCCATCAAATGTTTATACACCTACACCATTCATGATCAACTAACCTAATCATACAAGCATTCTATTCAAACTACACTAGACAACCTTTCAATCGAATATCATAAGGTTAATTCAAGTGATTTCCAATTCAGATATATATCACTAGATACATGTATAATCCTATGATTATTTCATTATCAAGTGTAATATCCTACCATAACATGTGTCACTCAAAACATAGTACTAAACATAGCAACTCAAAGTGCATATCATCTAGATTAATCATACATATCCATCACAAACATAACTTATAATTTGGGCAGTAACCAAACTAAACAACCTAATACATTTCCATGATCCATGACAAACCTAAACAACATAGCCATATACTCATTTATACCATCAAAGCTATATATACACAACCAACACCAAATTCAACATTACATAACATAAACCTTGTTGTTAAGTTTATACAAACCAACTAACATTCACATGTTCTCATAATTCAAATGCATGTGACACACTAATATAGACTATGCCACCATCTAGGAGACTAATAAGACTATATCATACTTGTACGTAGGCTTGCGACAGCTTCTTGAGACAAAACGGATGGCTTTCGGATATCAACGGACCTGTTATTTTGGAAGAAGGAAACAAAGAGAGTGATAAGTACACATAATGTACTTAGTGAGGCAGCCCTAAACTTTACTAGTTTCAATCTTTTAAAGTCTTATTCCATCTTTAATGTTACTTAGCTAGGCTTAGCACATATTGGAATACCTAGCTAGTCTATCAAAACCAAGTTAACTTAGCTAGTTTCATGAACTAACCAATAGGGTAGCAAGCATTTACATGTAATATGACTTATTGGGCAGCAACCATATTACTTAAATCACACCAATTATGGCAGCAACAACATATACATTTCATACCAAATTGAGCAGCAAGCATCATATACAAATCATATCAGGTTGGGCAACAAACAATATATAATTACATTGTTATCTTGAGCAGCATCATTTCACAAATTCAAAACATAATATAAGTCATCTTAGATCGCAATTAAGTACACATGTTCAAGCCATTTCATTAGGGCCATTACCCAACTTATTCACTTAAACATATATCATTGATCTAATCATGTTTTTGCCTTGGATGATTAATGAAATAGGTAATCAAGTCTTCATGTAACATGTAACATTAGATACTCAAAGTATCCATTTCTCATTTCAACTTATAACAGAGGATGCATAGGCATCAATGGTGACTTACCACCATTCAATTATCAAGGTGACTAACCACCTTATCAGGTTTATAGGTGACTAACCACCATCCTGTAACAAAGATCAGAGGAGCTCAATGACTCTAAGGCATGCCCTTCTACCTATAGACACTAATCAAACCAAGGACTTTACTTATCTTTCTTTATTAACAAGAGCATTCACTTGCCAATCATTCATAATTTCAAAGGCATTTAACCATTTCAATAGGCATACACATATAATCAATCAAGCATCATGGTAACATAAAATTCCAGCAAGCACATGAAATCATTTTCATTTTATAATCATAAAAAACCAGTAGCTAAGCTCATCATTTAGTCTCATTTCACATAGCTCAAGCAATCAACCCATCATAGCAACTAAACATATTTATGCTAAGCATGCTTATCTAACAAGCAATGTACATTTAGATCAATATTCTTGTCTTTAATCCTTCTTCCTTATCATTTTAAATTTTACCAATCATTATTAAATTCATTACATGCTTCATTCATGTTATCTAATAATCAAAAACATAAAGGTTAGGATACTAATCCTAACACTTAAGCAATGCTACACTCACAAATACTTCCAAGCTTAGTTGTTATCCTTGATGGTGATTCCTTTTCCCCTTCTCTTTGCTTGATCACTCCTTGAATCTTCTTGAAATTCTTCACCAATGTGATCTTAAATCATAAAATATCATATACAATATCCATTAGTAATTAATTCAAACATATAAATTCATTTACTTAAGCATAATCACCTAGACAAGTGAATCTGCCCCCTAAACTGGCAGTTTGAGTAACCTCTACTAAACTGACCATATCTTTCTACTCACAACTCCAAATGATGAGTTCTTTACCATTCTAGAAAGCTTATAAACACACCTTTACAACCATGTATGGCACATAATTTTATCATTTCCCTATCAATACAGTTTATTACTTGAACATAGGGCATTTTTAGAAACCTAATCTGCCTATTCTTAATTTGTGACTTTAGTGCATTTATAACCTATGTTTCACTACACCATTAATCTTGAGCTTTTAACCACATTTACCTTCACATATTAACATAATAATTATGTTCCAGAAACCATGAAAACAGGGCATATAAGTCCTCAAATTATCAATTCTTACAAACTAGTCCATTTTGATCTTCTATGTGTTCTAGATATTTAAACTATCAATTGATATATAATTCAAGCTAAATTATTTATTTTTCATTCCTACAATACCTCCCCTGTTTCTAATAAATTTTCCAGAATTTATTGGCATCAATTAAACCCCTAAACATTTTCAAAATTACAATTTAACCTAAGCAGTTTCCAGATTCATTCAATTCTGAGCAGTCTTTTTGTAATTCAATTTCCAGCCACTTCCTAAGTCGTTTTCATACTCAAGAAGCCATTTTCTTATAGTACTCATTCAGATCTACAACTTTTATTTACAAAAGTTTTCCTAATTCGAACTCTAACCCATTCGAATTTTCAATACAAAACAGGGCAGTGCATGAACCCTAATCTGGGCAGATTCAACCTAAGTTCATGTTCTTACTTAAATTTCCAGAAATTCAACTATATTTTCTTAAACCCAGCTATCAAACAACATATTAACTTGATTCTAATCCTAATTCCAGCAAGAAATCATAATCAACACATCAAAATAACCCTAATCAAAATAACACAAAATTATACTTACTTGAATTTTACAAGAACATGCATGCATTAGTATCTTAATTTCCAGCACATAATCCTTCAAAACTCACTCTCTCTCTCTTGGGTTCTATGGTTTCAGCTAGAATAGATGAAGATGAAGAAGATAGTGAATGAAAGCAACACTTGTTATTTGCCTTCAAACATAGTGACCGTTTATGGTCATCACAATGACACATGGAATGTCTAGTTTCTATGTGTTTCCACTAAGTAATATTTAATCTATTATATTAAGGATATTATCCTTATTGATTTCATTTAGATATCAGCCCATTACCTATATATATATATATATATATACTTTAATTATTATTTTTGTCATGTATTATTCATGTATATATATATATATATATTACACGTATATGTATATAATTACATAATCTCACCGAAACATACATGTAAATTTTTATGCTGCACTTTAATCTATTTATAACCTGAAATAATTTAGTTAATGTGGTTTCATTTCAATCTTAACTAGATCAACAAATGTTTACGTTATTCTTGTCGTTTTCTATAGTTTGTACTAGGGTGGTTTTCAGGGTGTTACAATTCCTCCCCCTTAAAGAAAATTCGTCCTCGAATTTTTACCTGAATCGAACAGATGAGGATATTGCTTCTTCATCATGTCCTCAGGTTCCCATGTTGCTTCTTCGACGTTGTGATTCCTCCAAAGAACTTTGACAAGAGGAACACTTTTATTCCGAAGTCTCTTGACTTCTCGATCGAGGATTCGGATGGGTTCTTCTTCGTATGAAAGATCGGGATTGAGCTCAACTTCTTCAGGCTCAAGAACGTGAGACGGATCAGATCGATATCTTCTGAGCATTGAGACATGGAAGACATTGTGTATCTTATCAAACTCGGGAGGAAGAGCGAGTCGATAAGCTACATGACCAATTCTTTCAACTACTTCAAATGGTCCGATAAACCGAGGACTTAGCTTGCCTCTTTTGCCGAATCAGAATACTTTCTTCCACGGGGAGACTTTAAGAAACACTTTATCTCCGACTTGATGTTGAATGTCTCTACGTTTCAAATCGGCGTAAGACTTTTGGCGATCGAAAGCTTGCTTCAATCGAGAATGAATGATTTGAACTTGTTCTTCGGTTTCCCGAAGCAATTGTGGTCCCAAAACTTTATTATCACCAAGTTCAGACCAACATAAAGGTGTTCGACATCTTCTGCCATACAACGCTTCGAAAGGAGCCATTTGAATCGAAGATTGGAAGCTATTGTTGTAGGCGAATTCTACCAAAGGTAGCGATTTCTCCCAGTTCTTTCCGAAGTCAATGATACAAGCTCTGAGCATGTCTTCGAGAATTTGAATTACTCGCTCAGATTGACCATCGCTTTGCGGATGGAAAGCTGTGCTAAGATTCAGTTTGGTTCCGAGAGCTTTATGTAGAGTCTTCCAAAATCGAGCTGTGAATCGGGGATCTCGATCAGAGACTATTGAGATTGGAACTCCATGTAAACGAATTACTTCTCGGATGTATAATTCAGCCAAGGTTTCAAGACTGAGATTCATTCTCATCAGAATGAAGTGTGCTGACTTGGTGAAACGATCAACAATCACCCAAATAGCGTCACACTTTCTTGGCGAACAAGGAAGACCGGTTACGAAATCCATTGTGATCCGTTCCCAATTCCATTGCGGAAATTTGAGAGGTTGGAGCAAACCAGTAGGGACTTGGTGCTCGGCTTTAACCCGTTGGCAGTTCAAACATTTCGCTACAGAATCATTGATATCCGTTTTCATTCCTGGCCACCAATACAAGGGCTTGAGATCCTTGTACATCTTAACTGATCCAGGGTGGATCGAAAAAGAACTTTGGTGCGCTTCTTGTAGGATTTCATCTTGTAATTCTTTGTTATTAGGGACACATATACGGTCTTTGAAGTATAGAAGACTGTTCGACTTAACAGAGAAGTCAGGATTAGACTCAAGCTTAGAATTGATTTTCTGAAGTTCCGGATCAATTTGTTGAAGTTCTTTGATCCTGGTGATCAGAGTAGATTGAACTTGAAGTTCATTCAAATAATTCCGAGTTTTGCATAGCCGGAAATGAGCGTTGATAGCCAAGGTAGCTACAAATAACAAAATTAGAGATGTTACTTACAATTCAAGGTATGATTCGAAACTTTACTTAATGATTAAGGAAGCTTTCGAATTGTTACTTAATGAGCAAGAAAGAATTCGAATTTCTTCCTTGGCTACCAATAAAGAATTCGAACAAATGCTTTAAGCTTAAGAATGAATTGTTCTCGGATTTGAATAACATACCGAGATTCGGTTTCCGACTCAGAGCGTCGACAACGATGTTGGCTTTTCCTGGATGATAATCTATGATCAAGTCGTAATCTTTGAGTAACTCCAACCATATTCTTTGCCTAAGGTTCAAATCCTTTTGAGTAAGAAAATACTTCAGGCTTTTGTGATCAGTGAACAACTTGCATCTTTCACCGTACAGATAGTGCCGCCAAATTTTGAGTGCAAACACAATGGTCGCAAGCTCGAGATCGTGAGTAGGATAATTCATTTCGTGCGGCTTCAATTGTCGAGAGGCGTATGCAATCACGTTGCCTTCTTGCATCAGAACACAACCTAGTCCTGAGTGTGATGCATCACTGTACACAACGAATTCTTTACCCGATTCGGGTTGAATAAGGACTGGAGCATGTGTCAGAGCTTGTTTGAGTTGGTCAAAGCTTCGTTGTTGCTTTTCCGACCATTTGAAGGTTACATCCTTTCGGAGAAGTTTAGTTAACGGTGCGGCAATCACCGAGAATCCCTTCACAAATCTTCGGTAATAACCGGCTAAGCCTAGAAAACTTCGGATCTCACTCACATTTCTCGAAGGTCTCCAATCAAGAATAGCTTGTACTTTCTTAGAGTCTACTTTGATTCCATCGGCAGAAATGATGTGTCCGAGGAATGAAACTTCGGATAACCAAAATTCACACTTAGTAAACTTGGCGTATAATTGGTGATCTCGGAGCGTTTGAAGTACAATCCGAAGATGATCAGCATGTTCTTCCTTGTTTCGGGAGTAAACAAGGATGTCGTCGATAAATACGACAACGAACTTGTCGAGATAGGGCTTGAATACTCGATTCATCAGATCCATGAATGCAGCAGGGGCATTTGTTAGACCGAACGGCATCACTAGAAACTCGTAATGTCCATATCGAGTTCGGAAGGCTGTTTTGGGCACGTCTTCTTCTTTTACCATCATTTGGTAGTATCCGGACCGAAGATCAATCTTGGAAAACACGGCTGCGTTTTTGAGTTGATCAAACAGATCTTCGATTCTCGGTAGCGGATACTTGTTCTTGATAGTGACTTTGTTCAATTGCCGGTAATCGATACAGAGCCACATCGAACCGTCTTTCTTTTTCACGAACAAAATAGGGGCACCCCAGGGAGAGATGCTCGGTCGAATGAATCCCTTGTCTTCGAGCTCTTGTATCTGCTTCTTCAATTCTTTCAGTTCAACCGGTGCCATACGATAGGGAGCAATGGACACAGGATTAGTTCCGGGTTGAACTTCAATCTTGAATTCAACTTCCCGAGTTGGAGGAAGACCAGGGAGTTCCTCGGGAAAAACATCAGAAAATTCAGATATAACAGGCATTTCTGGCAAACCGAAATCAAGCTCGTCTTGTAATGCCATAGCAGCAAAAATAGTAGTCGGTTTCTTGTCTATCAACAGGATAGATTCTTTTCCTAAACCCCGTAAATACAACCTACGGTTTTGACAGTCTACCCAGGCTTCATGTTTTCCCAACCAGTCTAGTCCTAAAACTAGATCAAATTCACATTTAGGCAACACATAAAGATTATAAGGAAAGGGTACATTTCGGATTGTTATCTGACAGTCTTTACAAATCAAATTTATAGGCATACTACCTCCTATAGGGTTCGAAACAATTAGCCCAGTTTGTACAGTTTCAGGTTTCAATTTAAGTTCATCTAACAAGTATGAGCATATAAATGAATGGGTTGATCCCGAATCTATCAAAGCGTAAACAGGTTTAAGGTTAAGTTCAACCGTACCCGCAATGACATCGGGAGACTCTTCTTCTTCTTTGCCACGAATGTGATAGACACGAGCTGGCGCTCGAGATTCCTGATAGGTAGTGGCTTTTGAATGAGCAGCCTTGCCTTTCCCTTGATTACCCGATTGAGCTTGTCTCGGGTTCTTGTTTCGACCAGATGGTGTCGGGTTCGGATTAGAGTGACGAGTAGAAGTTTGGTCATCCTTCTTCGGACAGTCACGAATATAATGATCATTGCCTCCACAGGCGAAGCAGAGATTAGACTGAAATCGGCATTGGCTGAAGTGCTATTTTTGACAGAACTTGCAAGTAGGTGTCCTTTCAGATTTTCCGGTGATGTTAACAGAAACCACCGGAATAGCCATCTTGTTTGAGGACGGAGGTCGATAATCATTCTAAGTGACAGCTGAATAAGTAGAGAAGGACTCATTCTGGTGCTTCGGCCTCTTCGACCATTGGGACTTACTGTCACCTTTCTTACCCTTGTCCGGACGGTAACTACTCTTTCGCTTTTCTGCGACCCTCATCGTAGCTTCAGTAGAAATAGCTCGGTTCACAAGAGTTTGAAAGTTTGTGAGACCAAGAGCAGTGAACATCGGTTTTAGCTCGTCGTTCAGACCACCGACGAACTTACGACATTTCTCTTCTTCAGTCTTAATGTAAGCAGCTCCGTATTTGCAGTATTTGCAGAAATCAGCAACATATTGTTCAATCGGCCGATTGGCCTGCTTCAAGTACAGGAATTTATTTCTGCAGTCGACCAGATATTGTTCGCTAATGAACTTCTTCTTAAACTCATCAACGAAGAAGTCCCAGGTCACTGACTCAGCAGGGGTAGTTAGAATCGTGGTTTCCCACCAGCTTAAAGCGTCTTCGGTTAATAAGGAGACTGCACACTCGAGTTTATGCTCATCGGAACATTTGAGTTGCTTAGTCAAGATCTGGATAGTTTTATCGAGCCACTACTCACCTTTTTCCGGTTTCTCGATATCAAAGCCACTAAAAGGAGTAGCTCGGTGTGAAGCGAGCTTGTCGATCGGGGCTTGAGATGGTGCAACAGCAACCGGGGATGCTCGTACACCCGTTGCAAAGTGATCGAATATTTCTTTGACACTGATAAAACATTCCCGACGAACAGTTTCGATGGTCGCATTGTCCAAAATAGGAGGGACTTGTACTCGAGGTTGCTCTCGAGGTTGTTCAGGTTCAACCGGGGGTCGCACAGCAACGCTATCCCCGTTCTTAGTAGAAGATCCTTGGGGACTCTCATCGTCCCGAGCTAAGTTGGTAGCGGACATTCTATAAGGAATTCAGAGGAAAGTTCAGAATTAGAGAGCGAAGTCACAAATAATTCAATATAAGACTCCTAGGTGGCATAGTGTAATCCTATATGATGCATGACATATTCGAACAAATTTTAGAATCTATAACCTAAAGCTCTGATACCAATTTATGTAACACCCCTAGCCCGGGAATGCAAGTGAGAGATGTCACGACATATAAAGAACGATTCAGAACAAATAAACAATCGAAACAAAACATGTAACAACATCAATTAGGGTTGTGCAACTTGTAACTTATCAAACTTAATATGTTAACATGTGAACTTAGAATCATGTTACTGAATCATATACACATATGTGGGCTAATTTAAAACTTTTACATTTCATTAGACATATAACATATCATAACTTAAAACTATCCATCTTAAGCTTTCAACTAACCAACCTAAACATACTTACACTTTTTAATCTTTCATTTATTATTCAAACCAAAACAAACATAGTTTTAGCATATTCGACTAACTCATGAACATGCTTGTATATATTCATATACTCATCCAAATCAATCCATCAAATGTTTATACACCTACACCATTCATGATCAACTAACCTAATCATACAAGCATTCTATTCAAACTACACTAGACAACCTTTCAATCGAACATCATAAGGTTAATTCAAGTGATTTCCAATTCAGATATATATCACTAGATACATGTATAATCCTATGATTATTTCATTATCAAGTGTAATATCCTACCATAACATGTGTCACTCAAAACATAGTACTAAACAAAGCAACTCAAAGTGCATATCATCTAGATTAATCATACATATCCATCACAAACATAACTTATAATTTGGGCAGTAACCAAACTAAACAACCTAATACATTTCCATGATCCATGACAAACCTAAACAACATAGCCATATACTCATTTATACCATCAAAGCTATATATACACAACCAACACCAAATTCAACATTACATAACATAAACCTTGTTGTTAAGTTTATACAAACCAACTAACATTCACATGTTCTCATAATTCAAATGCATGTGACACACTAATATAGACTATGCCACCATCTAGGAGACTAATAAGACTATATCATACTTGTACGTAGGCTTGCGACAGCTTCTTGAGACAAAACGGATGGCTTTCGGATATCAACGAACCTGTTATTTTGGAAGAAGGAAACAAAGAGAGTGATAAGTACACATAATGTACTTAGTGAGGCAGCCCTAAACTTTACTAGTTTCAATATTTTAAAGTCTTATTCCATCTTTAATGTTACTTAGCTAGGCTTAGCACATATTGGAATACCTAGCTAGTCTACCAAAACCAAGTTAACTTAGCTAGTTTCATGAACTAACCAATAGGCTAGCAAGCATTTACATGTAATATGACTTATTGGGCAGCAACCATATTACTTAAATCACACCAATTATGGCAGCAACAACATATACATTTCATACCAAATTGGGCAGCAAGTATCATATACAAATCATATCAGGTTAGGCAACAAACAATATATAATTACATTGTTATCTTGAGCAGCATCATTTCACAAATTCAAAACATAATATAAGTCATCTTAGATCGCAATTAAGTACACATGTTCAAGCCATTTCATTAGGGCCATTACCCAACTTATTCACTTAAACATATATCATTGATCTAATCATGTTTTTGCCTTGGATGATTAATGAAATAGGTAATCAAGTCTTCATGTAACATGTAACATTAGATACTCAAAGTATCCATTTCTCATTTCAACTTATAACAGAGGATGCATAGGCATCAATGGTGACTTACCACCATTCAATTATCAAGGTGACTAACCACATTATCAGGTTTATAGGTGACTAACCACCATCCTGTAACAAAGATCAGAGGAGCTCAATGACTCTAAGGCATGCCCTTCTACCTATAGACACTAATCAAACCAAGAACTTTACTTATCTTTCTTTATTAACAAGAGCATTCAATTGCCAATCATTCATAATTTCAAAGGCATTTAACCATTTCAATAGGCATACACATATAATCAATCAAGCATCATGGTAACATAAAATTTCAGCAAGCACATGAAATCATTTTCATTTTATAATCATCAAAAACCAGTAGCTAAGCTCATCATTTAGTCTCATTTCACATAGCTCAAGCAATCAACCCATCATAGCAACTAAACATATTTATGCTAAGCATGCTTATCTAACAAGCAATGTACACTTAGATCAATATTCTTGTCTTTAATCCTTCTTCCTTATCATTTTAAATTTTACCAATCATTATTAAATTGATTACATGCTTCATTCATGTTATCTAATAATCAAAAACATAAAGGTTAGGATACTAATCCTAACACTTAAGCAATGCTACACTCACAAATACTTCCAAGCTTAGTTGTTATCCTTGATGGTGATTCCTTTTCCCCTTCTCTTTGCTTGATCACTCCTTGAATCTTCTTGAAATTCTTCACCAATGTGATCTTAAATCATAAAATATCATATACAATATCCATTAGTAATTAATTCAAACATATAAATTCATTTACTTAAGCATAGTCACCTAGACAAGTGAATCTGCCCCCTAAACTGGCAGTTTGAGTAACCTCTACTAAACTGACCATATCTTTCTACTCACAACTCCAAATGATGAGTTCTTTACCATTCTAGAAAGCTTATAAACACATCTTTACAACCATGTATGGCACATAATTTTATCATTTCTCTATCAATACAGTTTATTACTTGAACATAGGGCATTTTTAGAAACCTAATCTGCCTATTCTTAATTTGTGACTTTAGTGCATTTATAACCTATGTTTCACTACACCATTAATCTTGAGCTTTTAACCACATTTACCTTCACATATTAACATAATAATTATGTTCCAAAAACCATG
Source organism: Hibiscus tridactylites (assembly GCA_958450335.1). NCBI lineage: Eukaryota > Viridiplantae > Streptophyta > Magnoliopsida > Malvales > Malvaceae > Hibiscus > Hibiscus tridactylites. The sequence goes on along the minus strand of OY288281.1, from coordinate 16,782,602 downwards.
AAAACAGGGCATATAAGTCCTCAAATTATCAATTCTTACAAACTAGTCCATTTTGATCTTCTATGTGTTCTAGATATTTAAACTATCAATTGATATATGATTCAAGCTAAATTATTTATTTTTCATTCCTACAATACCTCCCCTGTTTCTAATAAATTTTCCAGAATTTATTGGCATCAATTAAACCCCTAAACATTTTCAAAATTACAATTTAACCTAAGCAGTTTCCAGATTCATTCAATTCTGAGCAGTCTTTTTGTAATTCAATTTCCAGCCACTTCCTAAGTCGTTTTCATACTCAAGAGGCCATTTTCTTATAGTACTCATTCAGATCTACAACTTTTATTTACAAAAGTTTTCCTAATTCGAACTCTAACCCATTCGAATTTTCAATACAAAACAGGGCAGTGCATAAACCCTAATCTGGGCAGATTCAACCTAAGTTCATGTTCTTACTTAAATTTCCAGAAATTCAACTATATTTTTTTAAACCCAGCTATCAAACAACATATTAACTTGATTCTAATCCTAATTCCATCAAGAAATCATAATCAACACATCAAAATAACCCTAATCAAAATAACACAAAATTATACCTACTTGAATTTTACAAGAACATGCATGCATTAGTATCTTAATTTCCAGCACATAATCCTTCAAAACTCACTCTCTCTCTCTTGGGTTCTATGGTTTCAGCTAGAATAGATGAAGATGAAGATGAAGAAGATAGCGAATGAAAGCAACACTTGTTATTTGCCTTCAAACATAGTGACCGTTTATGGTCATCACAATGACACATGGAATGTCTAGTTTCTATGTGTTTCCACTAAGTAATATTTAATCTATTATATTAAGGATATTATCCTTATTGATTTCATTTAGATATCAGCCCATTACCTATATATATATATATACTTTAATTATTATTATTGTCATGTATTATTCATGTATATATATATATATATTACACGTATATGTATATAATTACATAATCTCACCGAAACATACATGTAAATTTTTATGCTGCACTTTAATCTATTTATAACCTGAAATAATTTAGTTAATGTGGTTTCATTTCAATCTTAACTAGATCAACAAATGTTTACGTTATTCTTGTCGTTTTCTATAGTTCGTACTAGGGTGGTTTTCAGGGTGTTACAGTAGCAATATATAGCTCTTCTAGAGCTTTCAACTGACTTTTTGGCTACCAGAACTTATATCCATATTGGCTTATTCAAAATGCCAATTGATAACATATGTTATCTATAATTCCCAAAGGGATGGTTTGCGAACTCATATTGCTCTCTTTATGACTTTGACGAGTATAACACACTGTGAATATGGAATAAAGTTCCATTTGACAATAACATATTTGCTCAACCAGAGCTTTTTGTGATATTAGTACTTCCGGATATAGTGCTCACATTATTCTCTTGCATTTTAATCGAGAAATGCATAATTATGCACCTTCCAAAATGTACTTTGTTTCATTTACTTCAGGTAATGAAAATATGTACTTTGTATCATTCACTTCGAGGAATGAAAAATATAAAATATAGCACATCATATCAAGTCGATTATCTATCAGAGATAAACTTTCAAGTGCTCTTCCGAAGCATTGATATTTTTAGTACTTTGAGAAATATTACTCATATTTCTCCTTGCATTTAAATGGGAAAAATATTTCTTATGCTTAAGTACAATATGAGTACTTGCATTATCTGCTAGGCATAAATAGCCACAATTCATTGTATATTTTATTCCGGAAGTAATCACATTCTTCAAATAATAAATTAACATAAAACGTAAATAAATAATATGTGAAATAAATAAACATAAAGCAAACTAACATAAATAAATAATAAATAAAACGAATTAACATAAAAATAAAATTAAAAAAATAATCAATTATTCCTGTTAGAGGTTATAAGGGAAATAAAATAAATGGTAAATTATTCCCTTCAAGGGTTATGAGAAAATTAACAATATTCAATTGAGTTGGACCAATAACGCCATAATTATTTTTGCCATAAACAAATTTTGTTTATATTTTATTTCATTTATCATTCATGATTATGGATAAAGTCCATAATACTTTGGCGTTTGACAAGTACGAAACCAATGGTTTATAACATCACATTGGTAAAAGGAATTCACTTCCTTAGAATGATCTTTATCACTCTTGTCATCCTTATAACTTCGCTACCAGCGGGTAGAAGTATTCTTAAAACGACTATATTTTTCATGTGTATATTTATAGCCTCGATCACGACCACAACTTTTAATGTGATTTTTATTCCTTCCATAATATAATCTCACATTCACTTCAGGGAATGGAGTAGAGCCAGTGGGCATTTGAAACTTTTTTCACATATCCTTATCACAGAGAACAAAGATTTAATCCTCGTACGCGGCATTGTTAAACATGTCCACAAGGTCATTTAAAAACCTCCTTTGAGACCAGTAGCCTCACAGAATGGGATGTCCAGCCAATTATACTTGGATTATATCAAAATTATGTCTCTGATTGAATAATGATTTATCATGTTTGCATTCACTTCAGGGAATGAAATAGTTCAAATAATCTCATGGAATAAACATCATGCTTGCATTCACTTTAGGGAATGCCCCATCATTGATAATCGCATGAAATAAACAACATGCTTGCATTCACTTAAGGGATTGCCCCATCATTGATAATCGCATGGAATAAACATCATGCTTTGCATTCACTTCAGGGAATGCCTCCCATAAAACTTTTTGGATCAAGACGAATTTTCGTAACTTGAAATTGGGAGAAGTCTATGGTCGAGTTTTTTGACGAAGAAGAAATATTTCTTTCAAGCAAATATAGACTTTATAATAATCTTCTTGTAAATCTAAAATCATCATGATTTATCGCACTTTAAAATTGTATTTTAAAAGATAAAAATAAAATAGAGTTTACCGATATTAAATTTCGTCTCAAAGACAATGATGACGTAGCAAATGAACCAAGGCATATTCTCATAATCTTTTTTACACCATGTCTCTTTCCAACTCATTTGAATACATGTAAAACTCAAAACACGGTTAAAAGCATCGACTTTTATCAATAGAATAAAAAAATTTTATTTGAGACTAGATCAAAAAGTATAAAAGTAGTCATAGATCAAGTTGAATAAACATAACTATAATTGATGTGATCAAATTATAAACAACCATAGTTAAAATCAAGCGACATTTTGATGAATATATAAACACATCAAAGTAACGTATTCCTTTTGCCTTTGATTCACATACAAAGTAATTGATACAAATAATAAAGTTGTTTTATATCTCGAATTTATTCATATAAATTACCATAATAATAATAATAATGATAAAACAAATATATAACAATCACATGACAACACAATCCTTGAATTGAATAAATTATAAATTAGAATGGAATAATAAAAACTTTGAATAAAACTAATATACTGTGTAATAAAATGTTCCAACTTGTGCGCCCAATAGCATTTAGCCGAAATCTTTGAGGGCTTTAATTTGGTTTGCTTTATCAATCCATCTAATGAAGTACGACGATAATTTTAATTTTCGTTAATTCAAGAGTTACTTCAAGTATGAATAAAATAATAATAAATTAAAATAATAACCAAATAATATATATGAATATACTAACTTTTGGAGAATGATAAATCAATCATTATATTAGTATATAAATAAGTAAAACATACCATACTTTCCAAGGTAAGCTGAATATATGATAGATGTAGTCACCAATATCAAATTGAAATTCTTTTCGAGAACCACCAACAATAATCACAGTAATTGAGCGAGCGAGATCGTGCTGATAACGTGTTGTGAATAAAATAAAGAAGAACAAGAATAAGAACAAGAAGAACAAAGAGATGAGAGAAAGAGAGAGATTTGTATTATTCTTAAATATAGAATTGTATAGAATGTCTTCACTGAATCATCTATTTATAGGCATAAAAAGTACATAATACATTAAACTCTAATTCATAGAGATAATATTCCTAATAATAAATAAATCAAACTCTTTTGATAAAGTTCTAATCATGATAGACATCCACATAGATAAATATTCATAACAAAGATCATATTTTTTCTATTTTTATTCATCCTTTTCAATCTTGATTTTTCTTCCCTCCCTTTCGGCTTTCGACATCGGATTGTATCGTCGGCTGTCGCTACGTTGACGAGCCTAATGTCCTTTTTTTTTCTTTTTCTTTTTCTTTTTGTTTTTTTGTTTTCGAATCTAAATCCCGCTTCGGATCTAACCCTAAAGTCCGCATTTGCTTTTTATCTTTACATTTTTGTTTTGAAAACTCCAACCCCTTTCGATGCTTCCTCTGTTTGGCTCACCATGCGAGGCTCAGACAGAGAACCATGTGGCTAGTCATCGGAGTACGAAGCGACTCGGTTCGAAAAAGGTAACCCTTCCTATTTTTTGTATCTAATAAATGAATGAAAAATAATAATAATAACATAGATGAAAAAAGATTACCGCTGAAACTGAATCTCTTTTTTATTTCCTTGTTTGAAGTAGTGAAAACTTACATTTACATTCGTATATATTAGAGGTTTACAATGATTGATTTTTACTGTTTCTGACATTTGCATATTTTTTTCTTCTTCTTTATCTCCGGCCACTTGCATGGCGGTCGCATCTCGACCGTTGGTTTTGCGGCGGCGAATGGCTGGATCTCGTCTCGGGAGCAGACGACTGAGATCGCGTGTTAGCGTCGACGTGGCACTCTCCAAATGCGGACGCGTGGTGGGCAGAACTCCAGGGGTCTCGGCGTGCTGTGCACGCGCACGTGGGGAGACAGACGCGTGTGCCGCACGCGCGATCCGAAGAGGCGCCCTGGTTCGATCTCGGCCATTGTATCAAAACTTGATACACCGGTAAAAGATTGGCTGCGCAAAGAGAAAAAAGATAAAATTATTTTTTTTGTTTTATTAAATTGGGCCCAAAGGGGTTCTATGTAATAAAAATGACTATTAATGGACTATTTGTATATTAATGGGCTTGAATTATTTAATTAAAATGAGCTTTCCATTTTTATGATATGTTTTCTATAATAATAATAATAATAATAATAATAATAATAAACACCAGATTCCCCTTAGCTTTTTACTCAACCGTTTCAAGCCATTATAAAACTGGGGCCGAATTCCATTGCTTTTGGTGTGTGTGTGTTTTTAATTGTCGGATTTTGGAAGGCAAAAAATAACCCTGCAAGTAAGATAAGCCAAAAAAAAGAATGGTTAAAGGCGGGTAGATGTAAGGGTGATAAGGTGGGATAGAGATGATAAAAGAAAGAAGTATTTTTAAGGAGATAGGTGGGCTGTTTTGGGGTGTGGCGATGGTTTATGAAGGAAAGATGATAGTGGTGTTTAAGGATAGATAGTATGAACAAGAACAAGAACCTATACTATATTAAAGCATAACCCCACATCTTATAAATTCTATGTTCGGGTGGTAAAAAGAATTTGAACCCTTTGGTCATAAAATAACTAAAAACCACAAGTATCAAGATGGAAAATAGAGGGGGTGACCGGTGACGCCACAAGCACAAAGGCTTAATAAGTTGATATAGTTCAATGAAAAACTTAAAGAGAAAATTCTAACAAAGAAAGTTTAATTGATTGTAATGAGATATCTTATAAATGCCAAGGCATTGGCTTTATGTAGAAAACCAAGGAGCATGGCCGAATAGTAAGATGATGTTTCGGCTAAGGGTAGTGCCCCTTTGAAAACACATGAATTAATTAAATGCAAAGGGCTCTTCATGGCCGAATAGTGATGGTGTTGGTTTAAGATGACGCCAAAATGAGACTTGACCAAATGCTTGTGATGGTTCGGCTAAATTGACGCCAAACATGATGCTTGATAATAGTAACAAAAAGGTCACTGTCGAGCCATGTCCCCTTAGCTTTTCACTTAACCGTTCAAGCCATTGTAAAACTGGGCCCGAATTCCAGTGCTTTTTGGTGTGTGTTTTATAAAATACACCAAAATCGTAACAAAATGTCACTTTTCTTTTAAAATAATAATTTATTTGTCCTGATAAATAAATCATATTACCGTTAAAATTAAAATAGATTTATTATAACAATAACTTTGATCTACTAAAACTTATACATCAATTTAATCATAATTCAAAAATAATTTAATAAACTAATCCTTCGTATCTAAAAATTTTATTGGTAAAATAATTGTACCTAGGAAATCTGACATTACTCGTAATAAATTTGTTTATTAGTTGTCTAATAATGAAGTAATTGTATTAGCTCGCATTCACATCTATCGATTATCGAGATAAAGAGACAATTTCATAGAATGCAATGTAAAAATTTTTAAATATGGTTAAATTTACTATTTTTTTAATTGACTAAATTTATAAAATATAATTTAGTATACCATACCGTGTTTTGTCACAAATTTAGTTGAATGATTATAGTGTTTACCAAGCATGTGATTTATATTATTTTATTTGGGTGAAACTCTCTGTGCTATTGTTGGTGGCTGATGACGCTGCTGTTTCACCAGCATGTCTATTGATGCCACGGCAACCTCAGTGGTGTGCGTCAGGAATTCTACAGCAGCATGGTCTCTCCCCAGAGGTCCACGACCGATGCAGCGGCAACACCTGCTCATATGTTTCAACAAAAGAATAACCCTTTCGATGCAACCTTAAAAGCCAAACGGACCCCAATCTAACCATAGGTTTCCCAGACATCACAAGCACTTCTAAAGAGAATCTAAATTCGAACCATATGTCAAGAAACAACCCCGAACACGATCGCAAGCCTTGAGGCTTGTTTATGATACAAATGCAAGGTTTCCCCATTTTGAAAATGGGAATTGAAAGGATAGAACCCTACAGAATCCAGTTCATAATAGTTTTCGCCATTTCAGAGCATAAATGAGAGCTCTTTTTTTCTGCATATCTGGTCACTAGCAACTACTATTACTATGTTACACAAATACATATGGCTTCCATTGCCCCCACTACTATCATCAATGGCACAAGTTCAAAATGCCAGTAACAGCAGGAAGCAGGCAATGGTTACCACACACTAAACTCTGACAAAGTAAATATTACATATATTTCAGCTACTATTACACATCTGATATGGATATGCACCATCACTCTATTTGTTATTTTAGATTGCCTAGCATTCATCAACAACAAAATTTTGTTCCCATGCGCAGACTCTCCTCAGCTTCCGATTTCAAGTCCCTGGAGATGGAAAGTACACTCCCATTAAGGCAAACATTAATACGAGTTCAAATCTATACAAGGTATATGCAGGTTTTCTTTTTGGTGGATTTAGTCCGCCTATTATAATTTGATCGTTTATGTCTATGTCTACGTTTCAAAATGTATATTTCCAATCCTGAGATCAACTTTTTTTCTTCTATTAGTTCCATTAAATAATTTGATGTAACACAAGTTCTTACCTGTTTAAAAAAATGACAACAAAAGGAGGAAAATATATAATATTTGTCAAACTGTATCATCACACGGTTTAAAAATAAACCACATCAAATTTGCGTGATGGAATTAACAAAAGAAAGATTGACCTCAGAACTGAAAAAACACATTTCGGAAAGTATAGTAGAATGATCAAATTTTAGTAGAGAGACTAAATCCATGAAAAACACATAGTATAAGGACCATCTCAATAAAAATGAATGATGCATGAAGCATACAATAAAATAGTTTGAACTTGTGATTGTGATCGACAATTGCCTAAACACATGGACAAAATATGATGAAACATGGGTGGGGGGGGATTGCTTCACTTTGAGACAGACAAGGATCCAAGAAGTATTTAAACAACAAAGAGAGGCTAGGGCTTAATTCGACTGTTTTTAAAACTAGTACGGACAGTCGGACCTAAAATGTAATTGAACCAGAAAATTTGGGGGACCATCCCACAATGTAAATAGTTCCGTCCCAGCCTAAAATATTTGTTAGTGTCTAACATTTTAAATTTCCATTTCTCAAGTTTTACTTTCTATTCTAGATGAACAAGAAGAAGAAAAGGAAATGTTAACAAAAAAGCAAGTAAAATTAAAACCTTATGGCTTATTCTTCCGTGCTAAATCCTGCACCATCTGAAGCCCCTGCAGCAAATCCACCAAAGAAATGAATAGTGTGGTCTAACGAGACAGAATAATGGAAATTACGACACCTGATACCTGTTGGAAGCGTGATGGATCATTGGGTGATGGGGCCACTGGTAATTGTCATAACAAGTTCCTAGTAGCATCAAAAGATCCAAAACAATACGAGATCTTATGAGACAAAGAATTCCTAAAGAGTGAAAACAAGAATGCCTTACAACACAGCAATTTATTGTGAAATGATATGACAAAAAAGTTTGACAGTGTTGATTGACATGCTTTCTTGAGGTTTTCCTTTTTTATGTGGCTGAGCTGTTAACATGAAGTTACCTGTGTATTTTGTTGATTTCTAACTCCAGAATGTAATACTGGATTTCCACAAAGCAGAGTTGCATTCCACAACTGAATATCTAACACAATAAAAAGCAAAAAAAAATCTACCACAATAAAATTAAAACCAATTAATAAAGTTGATAAACCAACGGTGCAAGATACATATGCTGCTGTAACTGTGGATGATGGCGAATCTGTGTTTGAAAGCCTGGGCTTGTGTGAAGCTTGCATGAGCAGGGTGTGACTGAATTGAGGTTGTTGACCCAATGGCTTCCCATGTTTGTAGCTGCTGTTGTTCAAATACAAAGTTAATTCTTCAGGCTTCTCCCACTGCATATAGACACAGAAACAAATTCATCAGAGCAAAGTATCGTAACTAATTAAAAATAACTCCCAACAGCCAGCTGGAGATCAACAGCTGGAGATCAAATAAATGTCTCACCTTGCTTTCAAGCGTTAGACTGTTATGGTAGATATTTTGAATCCGTCAGGTGAAGTATGCTCTGTCCAATGACATTCTTCAGAAGGTACTGCTGGTGCCCTAACAGGTGCAGTAGCGGCAGATGCAGATGAAGAAACATCTGTACCGAGAGTATTAGCAGGACCGCTGCCGACAGTCTGTGGTGTCATCCCAGGCCCACCTGACAGTGCACCGAACAAATCCTCAGTATATAGTTACAGTACAACTTCAACAAGCAGATGCCACCATAAAAATAAATCTTTCAGCAACTAGCATGATTTAAGATAGGAAGATTGTGGTTCAGGAAATGATGATGTGAAAGGCATGTTGACATCAAGATGTCAGATACACATCGAAGAGAGTTACTATTTAAAATAATTATTTTTTTATTGCAGAAGAATATTTTTAGAAAAATAACTTTTTCCTAAGAATTCTTCTGAGCTGAAATTATGTCATTGACCTTCCCCCCCCCCCTCCCCCCTAAAAATTTGATGAGGTAGGCCTCATTGCCGCGATTTACATTTTGAACTATATTATACCTCCTATGTGAACCTGACCATCATAGTCCAACATACCTGCTGTTTAGGAGCCTGTGAATTCTGCTGCAATGTCATATTTTGATTTGAGGCTGCATCAGCTGCAATTGTTGTTGCAGCTGAGAAAATGCCTGCTGAGATTGATTGAAAGCTTGCTTGCCAGAGTTTGTGTTTGCTGAGACAACATCTGCGCTAGCTGAGAAGGAGATTGCTGAAAGTGTTGAAGCAGTTGCTGCTGGGCAGGAACAGGTAACTGATGTTGATTTGGAGCAGTGGCCACAGAACTGGGTGGTAGGGCTGCAGCAGACGAAGCATTCTGCTGAACATGTGGCCGAGACACAGGCAACTGGCTGCTCAAACCAACTAAATGTTGTGAAGGATGTGCCTGACTGAATGGAATATGACTAGGCAGTATGGGAAACTTGAAGTTGGCCAACATGCGCAGTTTGTGTCTGGGCGAGTATGATACAGGTGCTGATGGGTGCAGTTGAAAAGGAGTAGATTCTGAGGTGATTCAAGGGCCTTCTGTAAAGGTGAAATCTGATTACCACCGCTTGGAACTTGTGATGAAGGTTGATTAAATCCCTGAAATGAAACAAACATAATTCAATAAAAAAAGAAACATAAAGACTGCAAAAGCATAAAAAACACATTGCAATTTTCAGAAACCCATACTGAAGCAAATGAGATGAAACTACAAGGCCAGGAAGAGAACCATCAGAAGGGCCACCAAAAGAACCACCCTAGTGTTTTTACAAGCATAGTGAGTGATTGTATGCTTGATAAATAATATTAAATTTAGTTTATAACTGATAAACTTTCAAAAGGCCAAGCATAAAAGACCTAATAGGATAAAGATGAAGATGAGTATGACCACCAATTCATAACTTTCAGGCTCCAATTGACAAGCATTTAACTGTCATTTCATCTAATTAGGTTATTTGCATTTTTTTATGAAAGAATCTTTGCTTTGATTGAAGGGAAAAACAAATTAACCAACTTAACTATAAAAAACAAAAATTTAGAAACCAACCCTAAAGGGAGTTTCTTACAGCCAAAGGTATACTGCTCAAATTTCTAAAATACAATGACTTCAACATATCCATAAAATTATATAAACCCACATTCCATCAATAAAAAATATTGCTGATTAACAGTGTTCCGTAGCAAAAATTAACTATGTGCCATACAAGTATTATTCTTACTGGATTTGAAGGTATTGCTGGTCAGCAGACCTAGGTAGCACCTGGCTCCCCATACTCCGAATGCCAGGATTAGAAGTTGGTCCCATATTATGTGGACTTCATAGGGTGCCAAGCAGTGGTTGAACACGATCCCCCATTGTGTCACTAAAGTTGGGTGCCGGTCTGTAATGAATAACATGAAAACAGAAATTCAGG